>OX637479.1:6363200-7613200 GCA_951800055.1 Cenopis cana | reverse complement strand
GTCTATACATTGTGGCGTAATTTTAAAATAATGGGCCTGCTGTAGCTAGTTTCACTATGGAGAAAAAAAGAATGTCTCGGCACTCCCCTCCTAAGCGATTTTTTTTTAGGAACTGCGGGTCAAAAAAATTGTTTTGACCTCTAGTATGCGTGTGCCAAATGGCTAAACTGTAGGTACATCGATTTGCGGTTTTTCTTTGAAATGGGGCTTGTACGGCTACCACTAATATTGTATTAGTCCTGTATTATAGCTAATCGAACCTCCATTATTCCAATAGGAATTAATATGTTTTTTCTCAACGATTTTATAATTCTGATGCGCGCGAATGTCCGCGCGTCAAACGTCAATTGTTTATTTTTTTTAAACAATGACATGCCAGCCAGTGTTGCTACATAAGGGCGAGAACAGGAGGCCGATTTTTGAGTGTCGAACGCTCGAATGTTCACTCGAGATCTGTCAAAAAACTATGGCGTTTTGACAGATGTCGAGTGAAAATTCGAGCGTTCGACACTCAAAAATCGGTCCCCTGGTTCACAATTTTTGAAATAATGTCATATACAGACTGTTCCCTAACACTTGTCACAATACAATACAGCGTACAAATCAATTTTTATTTAATTTCCAATTAAGTGTTTATTGTATTTTTCATTTAACAGGACAGCAAGTATAAATAAATAAAATAAATATTTGTGGACAATCTTACACAAATCACCCTAGTCCCAAACTAAGCAAAGCTTGTACTATGGGTACTAAGCGACGATATACAAATATACATACTTATATAGATAAATAAATACTTAAATACATAGAAGACATCCAAGACCCAAGAACAAATATTCGTGCTCATCACACAAATAAATGCCCCGGCCGGTATTCGAACCCGGGACCTCCAGCTTCGTAGGCAGGGTCACTTCCAACTAGGCTAAAGCGGTCGTCAAAGAGATAATAAACTTAGATCGCCATTGATATAAGCAAATATGCAGGAATTATTGTATTTTTAGGGTTCCGTAGTAAACAAGGAACCATTATAGTTTCGCCATGTCATTAGCTCTTTCAAAAATATTATAAGGTTTCTAAAAGCATTATTTGATTAAAGAATTGGTTGGCGTGATATTAAGCTTTGAAGTGATAATTCTTGTTATGGTCAAGTGTCCCCCCCCCCTGCCAGCTAAACGGTGGCTACTAGGCATGTGAAAAAATCATGGTAATAGTATATACGATGAATTTAAAAGGAAAACTATCACAGCTAAGTACACATTACTAGTTAACGAGTAATAGTCGAACTTCAGAAATGTACTTTGCAAAAGCAAACTTTCCTACAATTTCCATTGATACCATAGATAAATATAAGTTTGCGAACTTTTTAGTCCACATAATGTAACGGGTAGATGACTACGGAACCCTACCTTGCGCGTGGCCCGACACGCACTTGGCCGGTTTTTCTGTCTGATTTCAATAACAAATTTTTTAAACATGTGAATTTTAAATGCCTTTCAATTAAGAACTCCAATTCTGAATTTAAACCGTTGACTACGTGAGTACTCCAGCAATTTTGGTTTAGGGCCGACAATCCCAGAGCGTCGTTTATGGTTATTACTTTCGTGGCGGGCATCAGCTAAGGTGTGATGTGAGGCGGCTGTAAAACGGTACGGAAGCCCAAATGGAGTAGTGATTAATTATTTATTTAAAATTTTTTGCACAAAAGGCGGACTTTTAATGCCATGTGACATTCTCTATCAGTCAACCTCCAGTCAAATTGATGACGTTGACTAATTGTACACATAAACAACATTTTTGTAATGATTTGTAATTGACATTACGTTGTGTCAAAAATACGGTAGCTACCAAGGTACCTACCTAGAATCCATTTAAATCTTGAAACTCCTTCAAAACATAGACCTACTTGCCTACACCTTACCATATATAGGCATCACTTCGCGCCATAATGCCAGTAAAATAGGCCTGCCCAATCTTTACTTCCTTTTTTAATATGGAACCCTAAAAATATACCTATCGCGGATACCTGTACCGTACCTACATCGATACGATGAAGTTATTAGTTTCTGCAAAGTTCATAACAACGGGCGCGTTACTGTGGGCTAGAGTTAATAATTGATATGTGATACGGGTAATATGAATGTGTCAGTTTCAGCTATATAATTATTCAACAGATTCGCTCATAACGGGCTCATAATCTAGGACATTATACACCCGGGTTTTATTTTATTACGACACATATTATTTTAGCACAAGCTGTAATGGATTTATATCCCGTTTAAGATAAGTTTGTTCCTCGTAGCAAGGTGTAATTAAAAACACGGAGCATTCTTAAATTTTACACTATGTTTTAAATTTTCGACCAATAGATTCTGACACAGCTAGTAGGCCAGGCCGAGCCGAAGGCAAGGGCGATAAATAATGCGAAATGCATAGATTCCACTTCATTGTCAGGTGTGACATAAAAAAAATCATGGAAGCTAAGCAACAGCAGGCAGGTTAGTACCTACCAATTTCTGCGGAACCCTCGGCGGACGAGTGCGATTCGCACTTCTCCGGTTTTTTAAAATAATATACCATTTAATAGGTAACCTAGTGTAGACGTCCATTTTCTTACAACCGCGGGGTAATCACGTAACTCTTCGAACGTACAGTAGGCATATATTTTTAATATGGGATTTGAAATTTAGATCTACCTTACGAACGGTCGAAAACGTTCCGTAATCGCACCGCTGGTAACTATAGCAATGTCATGTCTGTAGATAGAAAATGTATCGGTACCGACCTACGCAGTTATTCTGACAATCAGATACAAATGAGTAGGTGCTTGCTAGTAGGTATAGTGCGTTAGTGCGTAACATTCACGAAGGCGCCCCCTCCACGGCCCAATCCGTACAATTGCGCCCAGGCCCCTATACCACAAAACTTTACAAGTCTACAATTTGACAAAATTGTACAATTTTCCATAGAAAAAGTTCACAAATTTGTCGAATTGTACGCTTGTAAAGTATTGTGGTACAGGCCCCTGATAGTACCTTATGAGATTCGCTGTGGAGGGACGCGTCGTCGTGGATGACACGCACTATACTAACCAGGCCCCTGTACCACAAAACTTTGCAAGTCTACAATTCGACAAAATTGTACAATTTTCCATAGAAAAGTTGACAAATTTGTCGAATTGTACGCTTGTAAAGTCTTGTCCTATACCACAAATCTTTACAAGCGTACAATTCGACAAATTTTGTACAATTTTGTCGAATTGTAGACTTGTAAAGTTTTCTGGTATAGGGGCCAGGCAGGCAGGTTTGGACTTATGGTCTCCCTCGCCAGTTGTGAAAAGGCGACTCTAAATATGGGGGTCGTCGGGGTCGCGAGTCTTGTCGCCGGTACCGAGGCGCGGGAAAGGTTGTACGGATATTAATAACTAACTGGGCTGGCACGATGACCCAAAATGAGTCTTGGCCTCCGACACAAGAGCACGCCCCTTTGCTCGGTCCTGCGCAATTTCTGGCCAGCTTGCACCAGCTCCGAGCTCACGCAGGTCCGCTTCTACCACATCCAGCGATACTTGGGGCGACCCACAGTACGGATATTAATAGATAATCTATTGCATTCAATTATGAGAACCTAGAGTCTTCTCTAAGATAGCGCAGATGGTAGCCACTGAGGATAGTTTTAGACTTTAGTGACTACTGCAAAGTAAGTCAAAATAGGAGTGACTGGAGGAAGGTGGTACAAGACAGCAGTGGTAGTCACGACTCTCAGCAATGAAAATACGACTACGAAGAAGAAGTATGTCGGACTTCACTGGAAGGACAACCGGTTCGTAAGTTTTTCACACAAATACTTAATAATCAAAGTGGTGTCGACCTTGCAATCATTTATTTATTATGTGTATTAGGAGAAATTACAGGTTATTAGATAATAACAATATTAATTATACCTACTACAAATTTATTAATATATTTCAGTCCTCTATGATTTGGGTGTCACACTTGTCATCTATGACATCAAATCCTTCAGAAATGAAGCTGAAAAAGAAATAAATACTTATTTAATAGCCCGTAGGTGTAACATTTTAGTAGGTACTTAGATTGTGTCTCAAGGGAGCAAAATGATATATTTACGGCGAGGGCGGTATATTAAATTGGGAAGTAGAATCTTGAGCGTAGCGATGGATTCAAGTGTTTACGTCCAAAGTAGGTTTTCCTCGTAATTCATATTTCAAATGGAAAAGGTCCACTTACATATATCTTTCAACAGTTCTTCGGCTTTCTTTTTAAATTTATCTTTATCCTTATCCTTGCCTTTATTTTTATCCTTGCCTTTATCCTTGCCTTTATCTTTATCCTTGCCTTTATCTTTATCCTTGCCTTTATCTTTGTCCTTGTCTTTGTTCTTATCTTTGTCTTTGCCTTTATCCTTGTCTATGGCCTTATCTTTATCCTTTTTCTTATCCTTGTCATCATCTTTATCATCATCATCATCGTCATCGTCGTCATCTTTGTCCCTCTTATGATGATGGTATCTTCGATGATGGCCATGACATGGCGCTGGTGCTGCCGTCACTGAAAATTTGAAAGATAAACATATTATTATTTTCTATGTATCTTATATCTTTAAACGAGCAATTCTTGTTTATATCTATATATATTTCTATGTATCTATATTTCCGGGATCTCGGAAACGGCTCTAATCATTTTGATGAAATTTGGTATGTAGGGGTTTTCGGGGACGAGCAATCGATCTAGCTAGGTCGGATGCCCGGGAAAACGCCGAGCAAAGCTCGGCCGCCCAGATATTATGGTATTATATAAGCATTGTCTCTTTAGTAGTGAAAGTTTTTAAACACAATACGGAACTGTGGACATCCGGACTGACACAATAGGTATGAACCATAGTCATCGGGGACCCATCACTCCCCAACATCACTTAGACCCACTCAAACACGTTTGCCAGAAGTGAACAATAGGTATGAACCATGGACATCGGGGACCCATCCATCCTCAACATTGCGTTAGTCTCACTAAAACCTGTTTGCCAGAAGTGAACAATAGGTATGAACCATGGACATCGGGGACCCATCCATCCTCAACATTGCGTTAGTCTCACTAAAACCTGTTTGCCAGAAGTGAACAATAGGTATGAACCATGGTTATCGGGGACCCATCAGTCCTCAACATTACGTTAGTCCCAATCAAACCCGTTTGTCAGAAGTGAACGATAGGTATGAACCATGGTTATCGGGGACCCATCAGTCTTCAACATTACGTTAGTCCCAATCAAACACGTTTGTCAGAAGTGAACAATAAGTATGAACCATGATCATCGGGGGACCCATCCGTCCTCAACATTAATTTGTGTCACTCAAACACGTTTGCCAGAAGTGAACAATAGGTATGAACCATGGTTATCGGGGACCCATCAGTCCTCAACATTACTTAGACCCACTCAACATTGCGTTAGTCTCACTAAAACCTGTTTGCCAGAAATGAACAATAGGTGTCAGCTACGTCTATGTGTCAAAGATTGGGACGTTTATCTTTGGTCTTCTCTTTTTACTAACCTTCATTTTCAGCAACGTACGTCAATACCTTAAAAAAAGAAACTATTTTATAGCGGTGACAATTATAATAATGAATATGGTCCTTCAAACCGGCTTATATGTCCATACAACGGGTACAAAATGCGTGCGTTCGCTTCTGTTACGATGTTCCAAAAAGAGCGCATATCACACCTTTCTTAAACGAAAGAAAGCAGCTAAATATGGATAACAGGAGAAAACTGCACCTAGCCTGCGCGGTTCGGAAAGTATTAGAGTTTGAAAGGCCTCACTATTTGTTTGAAAAATTAAAATGGAACAATGACACCCGCAGCAAATCACTGAGAAAATGTACGAAACTCGTAATACCCAAACACAAGACAGCGTTCTTTAGAGGGAGCTTCAAATTTGCTTCTGCAAAGATTTGGAATGACCTGCCACCACCCCTCCGAGAACCGTTAGGGTTATTCAAATACAAACGATTAGTCAGGTCATTCTTACTGGAGCTGCAGAGCAGATTTTAATCTCCCTCGTAACACACGGAATTCAGCACGCACTCACACAGTAACAGGTATGACAAATATGTTACACACACAAACACACACACACACACAGACGCACACCTATACATATTGACACATACACTCACACATCTTCCTTGAATTATTGCCTTTTTCATTTTATATTGTACCTAGTTAAGCACTGTAATATGTTAATTATTGTCTTTTTCATTTTATATTATATATTGTATGTTAACCTGTGATCGACCGACCGATCTCTCTAGGGTCCTTTCTGAAAACCAGCGTCAGGCCCTGTGCTTGACACAAGCTGAGACTGGAGCCCTTTGCCCAACCAATGTTTTGTTTTTAAATTCTAACTTTAGATATTAAGTAGTACTTATGTTTAGTCTGTAAAAAGTTGTATATGTATATTAAATTGTGGCAATAAATATATATTCTGATTCTGATTCTGATTCTGATTCTTATAATATTTTTTTAAGGTGACGTGAGCTTAGAGAACAGAGTTTTTGAAGCCTTTTAACGCGTTTGTAGATGAAGATATGGGTTTCAAAAAATGTGCACAACAATTTTGAGACCTTTCTGTAGTACAAACATCGATTCAAAACATGATTACGCAACTTTCGCTGAATAAAAAAAAATCGCGAACTTGCGTCTAAACCACACCTTTAAATAGTTATAACTATTTTTGCACATTAGCTATCAACATGAAAATTATATCAATAAATGCGTAATGTTCTACTTCATGGAACTCATCGATTACTTTTTCTTAACTAAAATAAATAAAAAAAATTGTAGTAAGATAATACTCATTTCTGCAAACTCGTTCGTACGCGACCGGCGCGGCCGGCCGTCCAGTGCTCAGCGAGCTGCGTTCGAGGTAGGATCTGTGCGGCGCGTCAATTCAACGTCACTTGACATTTCAATATTAGAAATGGGTAATTAATAAAAGGAAACCTGCTAGACTTCGTCATCTCGAGATTGTGGGTGCCAATAGAAGGAAAACTGCACAAACTATGGTAAGTGTAATGCAATATCGTATTATAGTGGGTAAAGGTATATCAAACCTTCTTATTGTAACGCTTTGACGCTGCCAAACTAACACAGTCTATGAATAACAGTAGGACAATACTCGTGACACAACGTACAACGTAATACATTTTTTTACTAACGGTGGTATTTATTTTGGCGTGTACGGACAGACAAATAGACACAGTGGACTTTCTTTATATAATACTAGCTTTAGCCCCGCGGCTTCGCTCGCGTATTAAGTGTAAGTTTCGCAATAATTTTTGAATTGTTACACCGGTTTACTACTACTTATATTGATCATCTGATATGTGATAGAGCTACTCCTGAAAAGACTGAAAACATATTTCAGGCTCCTGAAAACGACGGCATCTTGGGTGAAATTTTGATAATCTGATATGTGATAGAGCTACTCCTGAAACGGACTGAAAATATGTCCCAGGTGCCTGAAAACGGCGGCGTCTTGGGTGAAATTTCGATCATATGATATGTGATAGAGCTACTCCTGAAACGGCCTGAAATAACATTTCAGCCTGCTAAAACGCTTCTAAGGCACTGAAATTTACGTCTGAAATTTTTGTTTCTTTCCAATGGTGCTTATCTCTGTCACTCTCTTATTTCTCGAATGTTCCGAGTATAGCTGCCTCTTTTTACTACTGCTATGTCTGTCACTCTCATTTCGAATGTTTCGAGTATAGCTATCTCTCTCTACTACTACTATCTCTGTCACTCTCTTCTCGAATGTTCCGAGTATAGCTATCTCTCTCTCTCTTCTCGAATGTTTCGAGTATAGCTATCTCTCTCTACTACTGCTATCTCTCTCACTCTCTTCTCGAATGTTTCGTATGTTTTGTATAGCTATATCGTTCTACTACTGCTATCTCTGTCCTGCTGTATCCTGCTGGAAATTTCGCCATATACTGATATAAGGGATCCTGAAACCGCCTGAAAACGGGTTTTCAAGCTATAGGCATAGGTACCGAAGGTTCTAGAATGTTCGCGATCGCAGTTTCTAGAAAAAAGAAGAAGAAGAAGTCTAGAAAGTCTGTATGGAGTCTTCATCTTCACCCTTCGAGCATGTTCTAGAAGGATTTCGAACGCCCCGGAAAGTTCTGGAAAATATGACGGTCTCGCTCTAACAATGCTGTCCTTGTCGCACTGTTCGAGGGCATTAGCATTATTGGAATGTACTACACATATAGTCTATCCCTTTCACACTTATCGTCTGTCTCTTTTACTCCTATTGAAAATTTAAAATTTACCCCATTTTTACCACCCACTTCCACCCACCGCCACCAAACTCCCTTACTTGCAAGTGCACACCAAGGGCCTTCTACCACTGCAATGCAACCATGAGAAGGTGGCAGTTGGTGATCATGGAGAAAAGGCCGGACATACCCACTAACACTCTCCTTTTATATATATATATATATATATATATATATATTGATTTAAATTTTCACGTTTTATATTGTAGAAATTATTAATGTTTTCAATTTTATTAGTGGACTGCTAGGTGTCGGTACGGAACCCTTCGCTGTGCGTGATCCGACACGCACTTGGCCGGTTTTAAAACTGCGTACCAGGCCTCTTTCAAGCGTGTGCGCGCAATAATTCAGTGTTTTGTAATAGTACATTACTTACCAAGGGCGATAAAACAAAGAATGTCTCAGATCGCAGGTATTTTCTGAGGCTTTCTTTATTATCGCCCGTGGTAAGTACAAAATTTTATGTCACCCCCTGGCCAGGAAGTGGGTTTTTTCGCGCGCGGAGCGTGCGATAATGGCCACTTTATGGCCAGGTGTGACATAAATGTTATTGGTATATATACAGGTTGGATTTTCTTTTTGGGTCAGTGAAGGCAGCTAGTAGCTACCAGATCCCGTGCTGCTACGCGAAAATGGTCTTAGAAGACCTTCCCTCGAATTAAAATTAATGAAAATTGGCGTTTACAGATTTTGGACAAACATACAGGGTACGAGAAAAAGATCATTTTTGATAAACTTTTTTTTTGATGCCAATCGATCCAATTCCTATCCAGGACCCAAAGTTTGTATGGGACCAAAAAAAATCCGACAAGAAAAGCCGCAAATCGAGGAAAACGCCTATTTCAAAATCAAAATCGAAGGAAGTTCTTCTAAGACCATTTTCACGTAGCCGGACGGGATCTGGTAGCTGCCCTCACTGACCCAAAAAATATCCACCCTGTATATCTAGGGTGACCCGCCTCGTGGCTCATATTGAATTATGACAAGTACAATACTTATTAATAAATAGATTATATTTTTCTATGTGTGGATATTTTAATTTCACAAGACTTTTATTGTAATAAATTATGCAAAAACAATATTGAGACATACTTCGCAAGGAACAATAACTTCGTTTTGTTTTTCAAGTAGATGATCAAACACACGTAAATCAACTCAATTTTTCAGTTCAGTCGATGTACAGCTCAAGTCAAAATAACCCTGTTCCGCGCGTACTGTACATCACTGTACACCTGCAGCTTATGGTCGAGGTTCACGCAGCGAGCCATGAATGCGTTGCGTGTACAATACAACGACGCGTTCAGGGTGCTGTTGCGGCTGCCGCGATACTGCAGTGCGTCGGGCATGTTCGCGGACGCGCACGTGGACGGTTTCCATGCGACGTTGCGCAAGCGCTGCGCCTCGACGCTCCGCAGGGTGCGCGGCAGCCGCCACAGTCTCCTGACCGTCGTGGCGGAGAGATGGGACAGTGGCTTACTGAGACACTGGACATCTCATCACTTAAGTTTAAGTAATAACATAGTTATATAAGTTGTCAACACTAACAATCTATGGATACACTTAGTCCGAAGCAAATGCATTTTATTTTATTTTATTTTTATTTTATTTATTTTTATTTTTTAATTTGACATTATATCATAAGGGTGAATAAAATAAAAAAGTCTATTTTATTACAATCCACGATGTGTTGTCATTGTGTCAAAATATTTAATTACGGTGTATGAAAGTAGGTATGTAAAAATGACGAGTTGCCATTCGCATTGTTTCGATTATACTGAACTATTGACATATACATCAGACTAATGGCGCCGTCTTGACAATGGTCATTATATTTATGGTTTACCCGTTCAGTTGTAGTGACTAAGAGTTGTACTACTGGCTATACACTATACTGTGACATGTCGGTATCGGCAGCGAGCGCGGTGGCAAGCGGCTAACCCCGCGCCTGCTCCCCTCAAGCCACGCACCTCACCCCCTCGAAAGCAGCTAAGCGCTGAGCTCACGTCGCCTTAAATACATGCATATTGTTTGTACCCCGTTTTTTTAAGATTAGAATTTTGACGGTCATTATCGCCTACAATTATTTGTTTCCCTAAGACATTAGAGGATAATATTGTACTTATTTCACTTATTTCAGTAGCTTATCACGCCTCAAAAACATCACGCATATTTTCCGTTTCAGGATTGTTTTCCATGAAATCGCATGACGACAATCGTACGATTTTTCTAATCTGAAAAAATAAACGAAGTATATGTGTGCTTCAGCGTAGGAGCTATGAGTTATGAGTTCACATAATGTGTCGCAACTACAACCATGGCCAATTCACGCTCGTGAAATAAAAGTACTTACTGTAAAAACAAGACGCACAAAAATACATAATCTATATATACATATAATAAAGCAGAAGAGGGTCAAAAATCTGTACATTGAAGATATAAGAAAAAAAATCGATTGAGGGGTCTTAGAATCGATAACAGAACACATTTCAACGGTTTTTAGAATTCATGTCTGTTTGTCTGTTTGTCTGTCTGTTTATTTGTCTAACTATCACGTGAAAACTAGCGAATGGATTTTAATACAGCCTTCAATAATATATTTATTGGATCTTCGGCGAGGTTATAGGCTATAAAAATCATACAGATTGGGGATGAAAAGGGGTGAAAACAGGGGTTGAACTTTGTATGGGAAATCCTTCAATTCGTAATTTAAAGGCTTGAAAATTGGTAAGCAGCAACTTGGAAGCAAAGTTAAAAGAACCCCATTCAAACATTGTGCAATAAACAGATAATATTTGAAAAAACGGGGGACGAAATATACTTGAGAGGCCAAAGACAAAAAAACAAAAGTCCCTCAAACCATATTAACTGTTTGATATGAGAGATCTAATCATGTTGGACAGCCGGTCGCTATCAATATTCACAAACCTAGGTACATACCAATCTTACTATGCAAGCTTGATGTTTTTTTTTGTTTTCGTAAATAAAAATAAATAAATTGAAATAATTTGAGTTTTCCGAGTTGCATCAACTTTATTTGTTTAAAAAGCTATTTTACTGTTCAAATAATAAGGTTCAAAATGTATAAATTTAAATATTAATATTTTTGTATAAAATCTTTTTTTTGGGGTGCTGATTACAACAATGATATCCATTTTCAAATGCAAGATGGCGGACATTTATTTTCTTAATAATCGTTATGGGATATGTTTGAGGTTCTTCGGGGTACGGGGATATCAGGGGTGGGGGTTCACTGACCATTCTCAAAGCCAGAAAATAAACGATCCACAAACGAAGTTTTCCATCTCTGTCGCACTTTAGTACAGACTTGCAAGTGCGACAGAGAGGGAAAACTTCGTTTGTGGTTCGTGGTAGCCCCCCCCCCCTGTTCCACAAGTCAGCAAAATTCATAAAATACGTTTTTCGATGTAATTAATTCGAAACAAATTAAGCATAATTGCAGCTCTATAAGCCTAAGCTATGGCCCTTAAAAAATGGCCCTATTTATGTTCTCCCGGTTCGCAGTTCGCACCGAAGTAAAGTTTGTCAAAGTTGCAAATTTGGGAACTAACTGATCCATACAACATACTGAAGACCGGCCGGCTCAGACTTTTCACATTTAGGGTATATAGGTATTTGTTAGTAAAATATAGGTATGTAACAATAAACATTAAGTATGACCAAATTCGAAATTCATAGGCCGATAGGAAACAAAAACTCAATCTCAGAAAATCACACATCTCCCAGGAACAACCAGGGTGGGTGCGCTATCAACCTGGGCCTCTACTCCACCTTTGAATGTGAAAGAACAAACAAAGTTAGTAAGGTTCTCCAATAATTTTTAAACAAAAAAATATGAATTCAACCACCGACAACTAATTTTTTTTCTTTAAAATTTTGCGCTCGCTGCGCTCGCGTTTACATTCCTTAATGCGTAAGAAGTCTTTTCCGCACCCTGCATCACAATGTTCTAAAAGTTTCACGCTCGCTTCGCTCGAGTTTTCATCTACATGACTTGATGCGTATAAAGTCTTTTCCACACATGCATTACAATGTTCGAAAAAATATGCGCTCGCGTTTTCATCTACATTACTCGATGAATATGGAGTATTTTCCGCACCTGCACCATAATGTTCGAAAATTTTCGCGCGCGCTACGCTCCCTAGATTACTTAATGCGTGTGAAAAATATTCCGCACCTTTTTTTTTCCTCACCTGTATGATAATGTTCCAAATAATTCGCGCTCGCTTCGCTCGCCTTTTTAACCACCTGCATCATTATGTCCAAAAATTTTCGCGGTCGCTTCGCTCGCGTTTCCATTTACACAACTTGATACGTGTAAAGTATTTTCCGCACTTACATCGTAATGTTCGAAAGATTTCGCGCTCGCTACGCTCACGTTTTCATCTGCATAACTTAATGCGTATGAATATTTACCGCACCTGTATCATAATGTTCCAAAAATTTCACGCTTGCTTCGCTCGCGTTTTCATACATTACTTAATGCGTATGAAGTCTTTTCCGCACCTGCATCATTATGTCCGAAAATTTTCGGGCTCGCTTCGCTCGCGTTTTCATTTACATAACTTGATACGTGTAAAGTATTTTCCGCACCTATATCGTAATATTCGTAATGTTCG
Source organism: Cenopis cana (assembly GCA_951800055.1). Taxonomy (NCBI): domain Eukaryota; kingdom Metazoa; phylum Arthropoda; class Insecta; order Lepidoptera; family Tortricidae; genus Cenopis; species Cenopis cana. The sequence continues at coordinate 7,600,209 of OX637479.1, read as the reverse complement.
AAAGATTTCGCGCTCGCTACGCTTGCGTTTTCATCTGCATAACTCAATGCGTATGAATATTTACCGCACCTGTATTATAATATTCCAAACATTTCGCGCTCACTTCGCTTGCCTTTTTAACTACATTACTTGATACATATAAAGTCTTTACCGCACCTGCATCATTATGTCCGAAAATTTTCGCGCTCGCTACGCTCGCCTTTTCATCTACATGACTTAATGCGTATGAAGTATTTTCCACACCTGTATTATAATGTTCCAAATAATTCGCGCTCGCTTCGCTCGCCTTTTTAACTACATTACTTGATGCATAATTAAGTCTTTTTCGCACCTGCATCATTATGTCCGAAAATTTTCGCGCTCGCTTCGCTCGCGTTTTCATTTACATGACTTGATACGTGTAAAGTATTTTCCACATCTACATCGTAATGTTCGAAAGATTTCGCGCTCACTACGCTCGCGTTTTCATATGCATAACTTAATGCGTATGAATATTTTCCGCACCTGTATCATAATGTTCCAAACATTTCGCGCACGCTTCGCTTGCCTTTTTAACAACATTACTTGGTGCATATAAAGTCTTTTCCGCACCTGCATCATTATGTCTGAAAATTTTCGCGCTCGCTACGCTCGCTTTTTCATGTACATGACTTAATGCGTATGAAGTATTTTCCTCACCTGTATCATAATGTTCCAAATATTTCGCGCTCGCTTCGCCCGCCTTTTTAACTACATTGCTTGATACGTGTGAAGTCTTTTCCGCGCCTGCATCATAATGTTTGAAATATTTCGCGCCCGCTGCGCTCCCGTTTTCATCTACATTACTTAATGCGTTTGTAGTATATTCCGCACCTGCATCATAATGTGTGTGTGTGTGTGTGTCTGTTCGAAACATAGGGAAGGACATGGGACACCGCAAGGGGGTGGAAGAGAGATAACTAGCTTAGCGCCTAAAATAAAAGAATAGCAATAACATTCTAATGCGATGACCGACTTCTACGCAGACGAAGTCGCGGGCAAAAGCTAGTGAGGTAATAATACAGATCCTTTTTACTATTTGCCTTTCATTGTTACGATAATAGTTAAGAATACTTAAGGCGACGTGAGCTCAGCGCTTAGCTGCTTTCGAGGGGGTGAGGTGCGTGGCTTGAGGGGAGCAGGCGCGGGGTTAGCCGCTTGCCACCGCGCTCGCTGCCGATACCGACATGTCACAGTATAGTGTATAGCCAGTAGTACAACTCTTAGTCACTACAACTGAACGGGTAAACCATAAATATAATGACCATTGTCAAGACGGCGCCATTAGTCTGATGTATATGTCAATAGTTCAGTATAATCGAAACAATGCGAATGGCAACTCGTCATTTTTACATACCTACTTTCATACACCGTAATTAAATATTTTGACACAATGACAACACATCGTGGATTGTAATAAAATAGACTTTTTTATTTTATTCACCCTTATGATATAATGTCAAATTAAAAAATAAAAATAAATAAAATAAAAATAAAATAAAATAAAATGCATTTGCTTCGGACTAAGTGTATCCATAGATTGTTAGTGTTGACAACTTATATAACTATGTTATTACTTAAACTTATGTGATGAGATGTCCAGTGTCTCAGTAAGCCACTGTCCCATCTCTCCGCCACGACGGTCAGGAGACTGTGGCGGCTGCCGCGCACCCTGCGGAGCGTCGAGGCGCAGCGCTTGCGCAACGTCGCATGGAAACCGTCCACGTGCGCGTCCGCGAACATGCCCGACGCACTGCAGTATCGCGGCAGCCGCAACAGCACCCTGAACGCGTCGTTGTATTGTACACGCAACGCATTCATGGCTCGCTGCGTGAACCTCGACCATAAGCTGCAGGTGTACAGTGATGTACAGTACGCGCGGAACAGGGTTATTTTGACTTGAGCTGTACATCGACTGAACTGAAAAATTGAGTTGATTTACGTGTGTTTGATCATCTACTTGAAAAACAAAACGAAGTTATTGTTCCTTGCGAAGTATGTCTCAATATTGTTTTTGCATAATTTATTACAATAAAAGTCTTGTGAAATTAAAATATCCACACATAGAAAAATATAATCTATTTATTAATAAGTATTGTACTTGTCATAATTCAATATGAGCCACGAGGCGGGTCACCCTAGATATACAGGGTGGATATTTTTTGGGTCAGTGAGGGCAGCTACCAGATCCCGTCCGGCTACGTGAAAATGGTCTTAGAAGAACTTCCTTCGATTTTGATTTTGAAATAGGCGTTTTCCTCGATTTGCGGCTTTTCTTGTCGGATTTTTTTTGGTCCCATACAAACTTTGGGTCCTGGATAGGAATTGGATCGATTGGCATCAAAAAAAAAGTTTATCAAAAATGATCTTTTTCTCGTACCCTGTATGTTTGTCCAAAATCTGTAAACGCCAATTTTCATTAATTTTAATTCGAGGGAAGGTCTTCTAAGACCATTTTCGCGTAGCAGCACGGGATCTGGTAGCTACTAGCTGCCTTCACTGACCCAAAAAGAAAATCCAACCTGTATATATACCAATAACATTTATGTCACACCTGGCCATAAAGTGGCCATTATCGCACGCTCCGCGCGCGAAAAAACCCACTTCCTGGCCAGGGGGTGACATAAAATTTTGTACTTACCACGGGCGATAATAAAGAAAGCCTCAGAAAATACCTGCGATCTGAGACATTCTTTGTTTTATCGCCCTTGGTAAGTAATGTACTATTACAAAACACTGAATTATTGCGCGCACACGCTTGAAAGAGGCCTGGTACGCAGTTTTAAAACCGGCCAAGTGCGTGTCGGATCACGCACAGCGAAGGGTTCCGTACCGACACCTAGCAGTCCACTAATAAAATTGAAAACATTAATAATTTCTACAATATAAAACGTGAAAATTTAAATCAATATATATATATATATATATATATATATATATATAAAAGGAGAGTGTTAGTGGGTATGTCCGGCCTTTTCTCCATGATCACCAACTGCCACCTTCTCATGGTTGCATTGCAGTGGTAGAAGGCCCTTGGTGTGCACTTGCAAGTAAGGGAGTTTGGTGGCGGTGGGTGGAAGTGGGTGGTAAAAATGGGGTAAATTTTAAATTTTCAATAGGAGTAAAAGAGACAGACGATAAGTGTGAAAGGGATAGACTATATGTGTAGTACATTCCAATAATGCTAATGCCCTCGAACAGTGCGACAAGGACAGCATTGTTAGAGCGAGACCGTCATATTTTCCAGAACTTTCCGGGGCGTTCGAAATCCTTCTAGAACATGCTCGAAGGGTGAAGATGAAGACTCCATACAGACTTTCTAGACTTCTTCTTCTTCTTTTTTCTAGAAACTGCGATCGCGAACATTCTAGAACCTTCGGTACCTATGCCTATAGCTTGAAAACCCGTTTTCAGGCGGTTTCAGGATCCCTTATATCAGTATATGGCGAAATTTCCAGCAGGATACAGCAGGACAGAGATAGCAGTAGTAGAACGATATAGCTATACAAAACATACGAAACATTCGAGAAGAGAGTGAGAGAGATAGCAGTAGTAGAGAGAGATAGCTATACTCGAAACATTCGAGAAGAGAGAGAGAGATAGCTATACTCGGAACATTCGAGAAGAGAGTGACAGAGATAGTAGTAGTAGAGAGAGATAGCTATACTCGAAACATTCGAAATGAGAGTGACAGACATAGCAGTAGTAAAAAGAGGCAGCTATACTCGGAACATTCGAGAAATAAGAGAGTGACAGAGATAAGCACCATTGGAAAGAAACAAAAATTTCAGACGTAAATTTCAGTGCCTTAGAAGCGTTTTAGCAGGCTGAAATGTTATTTCAGGCCGTTTCAGGAGTAGCTCTATCACATATCATATGATCGAAATTTCACCCAAGACGCCGCCGTTTTCAGGCACCTGGGACATATTTTCAGTCCGTTTCAGGAGTAGCTCTATCACATATCAGATTATCAAAATTTCACCCAAGATGCCGTCGTTTTCAGGAGCCTGAAATATGTTTTCAGTCTTTTCAGGAGTAGCTCTATCACATATCAGATGATCAATATAAGTAGTAGTAAACCGGTGTAACAATTCAAAAATTATTGCGAAACTTACACTTAATACGCGAGCGAAGCCGCGGGGCTAAAGCTAGTATTATATAAAGAAAGTCCACTGTGTCTATTTGTCTGTCCGTACACGCCAAAATAAATACCACCGTTAGTAAAAAAATGTATTACGTTGTACGTTGTGTCACGAGTATTGTCCTACTGTTATTCATAGACTGTGTTAGTTTGGCAGCGTCAAAGCGTTACAATAAGAAGGTTTGATATACCTTTACCCACTATAATACGATATTGCATTACACTTACCATAGTTTGTGCAGTTTTCCTTCTATTGGCACCCACAATCTCGAGATGACGAAGTCTAGCAAGTTTCCTTTTATTAATTACCCATTTCTAATATTGAAATGTCAAGTGACGTTGAATTGACGCGCCGCACAGATCCTACCTCGAACGCAGCTCGCTGAGCACTGGACGGCCGGCCGCGCCGGTCGCGTACGAACGAGTTTGCAGAAATGAGTATTATCTTACTACAATTTTTTTTATTTATTTTAGTTAAGAAAAAGTAATCGATGAGTTCCATGAAGTAGAACATTACGCATTTATTGATATAATTTTCATGTTGATAGCTAATGTGCAAAAATAGTTATAACTATTTAAAGGTGTGGTTTAGACGCAAGTTCGCGATTTTTTTTTATTCAGCGAAAGTTGCGTAATCATGTTTTGAATCGATGTTTGTACTACAGAAAGGTCTCAAAATTGTTGTGCACATTTTTTGAAACCCATATCTTCATCTACAAACGCGTTAAAAGGCTTCAAAAACTCTGTTCTCTAAGCTCACGTCACCTTAAGTATAGTAACAATTGACAACATTTCATATTTTTAACTACTTTATTTTATGAACTAGTTAGAAAATAGGTAAAAATTTAAGCCACCCGTATTTTTTCTTTTTCAATTTAACTCATTATTTCATACAAAAAAAACACGTTGAAAAGTAGTTCATTCCAAAAGGGCGTAAGTAAAATATGACGTCATCTTCCCAACAAGAATCCAGAGCCACTCCAGAGCAGCCATTGTCTGTACTCTGTACTAAGGGGAAGCGAGGAAGATGACGTCATCTCTCGGTTTACAGTAATTTGCGATTTTTTCCAAAATTAACGGAGAAAAAAAATCTAAAAAAATGTTTTTTGTGAACTTCACACGTTTTTACCGAAATGGTTTTCGAATTAAGACTTTTGGAAATTATGAAATATTGTCAATTAAGTATTTATTGTGTTAAACTGCAACAACAACTCGGAATGTGTAGGTAAAAAATTATAAAGTTACAAATAATGGATTACATATTTACCACAATGAAAACAACCAGGAGTAGTACCACCGACCGACGTCTCATGTTTACTACGGCTGTCGCAGCTGCCTGGCTGCTTTACATTACAGCCATGTTTATATAGCACTACAAGGCTAGCATGATGGAGTTTATTGATCTCCACAAATTACACTTTTGCAAAATAGAGGGATCGGAAAAAACCCCAAAATAGTAGGCGTAGGACTGAATCATGTATTTAGGTAACAACTGCGTAAGTATTATTAAATTGTCCCATCAAAAATGAAATAACAAACCAAAGAACGAAAAAGAACGTATTACCTAATTTCGGTATTTTTGTATGGATAAGAGACATGCATGCTACACCATGAGAACTCTTGTGTGTGTGATGTTATATAGCTCTTGTGTGTCTGTGTGTGTGATGTGATAGCGAACCCATGGTACAATAATATATTGCGCCAGGTATGGCAATCCGGTACATCTGTGTGGGTACTGTGGGTGACACAAGCTACGGTATCATACCTATCGATAGTATGCGAACGTAAGAGTGAGTGTGTTGTTGACAGTGACGCCACTTGTGTCACGATTCGGATTGTTAGACCATGTAGCTGATGTAGCGTACCCCGTTTGACGACATAACATCAGGAAAATAGGTTAGGTTAGAACCGCGCACCGTAATAAGCGACTGACAACTATCCCTGAAGTTAGATTAGGTTATTTAAAATATGTAGTTTCAGTTCACTTCAGGTATTTAGAATTAGAAATTTAAAAACTTTATTGTATAGCTGTGTACATTATTATGATGATAACAAATTTTGGCTGTAAGTGGGTATAACGATATTATGTACATTTCAATAAATAATAAATAAATATATAAATAAATAAATGTAACTTTATTGTTCATAAAACACACAATATAAGTTTGGAGCCCTGGAGATTGCATTAGTTTTCACTGTGTTGCAGGCTGCAGCCCCCAGCGGTTGCCCGTATACATGTACAGTGTTAAGTTGTTAATAACAACAGACTTATGATACGAGTAACTAAAATGTTTCTAAAATTTCAACCTTAGTCCGTCATCTACTGATCCCGGTACCGTTCACATGGCATTTTAATGTTATTGTTGTAGTACTTTCGGTAGCAATAAAAAGGATATTTTTATAGTACCTACCTAAACTATTAAAAAAATATATGATAGTAGGTAGTTAGTCTCCGACCAGTAAACTAACGCAAAATATTAGAAAAATACTGCGTACCGTAATTTTTCTGAGAACCTAAACGGAAATTTACTGACAATGGCGACATTTTGTTATTGTCCAATACACGCGTAACATATGCGTAAAAATTCGATTTCATGGTCTCATAAAGGTGGTATTAAACCAAATGAGTGTTTCTTTACTCATGCGGTATGAACTACGTACCTAATGATACACGAATGTAAATTGTAATGAGTGAGACTTGATTCAGAAAATACAAATATTGTAGTATCTACATCGCGTCTGTTCTCGACATCTACCAAAGTCATAAGGAATACGTGCCAAAGTTCGATAGATGACTCTTATTGTTCATGTCTAAAATTATGAAAGATTGAAAGTGTCAGGTCGGTGTCGAGCACTAGGAAGCTTACCCTACCATGTTGCAAACTTGTTTCTAAGAATATGTTGTATAAATGTGGGATTGGTACTTTTTGATGGCTGAGTAAGGTGCTGGTTGCTTGATGATGAATAAGGAAGTGTGGTTTGAATTGTTTTGGAATGGTGAATGAGTTGACGTCTGATACAGTATGAAACGCAGATTAGTATCTAAGTGTAATAGCTGGTATAAAAGACGACTTAAAAACCGACAATCATTGTTTAACGCTGTGTATAAATAAAGAAGAAGTATTACAGAAGATTTTTTATTTACTTCTACGTGGACTCAGTCCCGAGTCCTACATAAATTGATTTTTAGGGTTGCAGACCTCAAAAGGAAAAAAAACGGAACCCTAATATGACCACTTTGTTGTCAGTCTGTCTATCAAGAACCTTTATCTCGGGGACGCGTGGAGAGTATCGAGTCGAAATTAAAATCGTATACTCAGGTCTTTAAAAAAAATAAAAAAACTTTGTCGCAAAAAATTCGGCACTCTCAAGGGAATAAAAATTTATTTATGAAGTTTGGGTTTGAGTTTTGGTTTGAGTTTGGTTGGTTATCGTCTTATACTATTAAGTACCTACACGGAAAATTCCAAAAACTATACCTGCAATTAAATCCTAAAATTAAATCTTTAAAAAAATATTTATTTAAAGTAGGTAACATTTAAACTGCGAGATTCGATCCTGAACTATTTATAATATGACATATCTATAAATTTGTACGGAAACCTCAGTAGGAGAGTCCGACTCGAACTTGTCCAGTTTTCTTCTAAATAAGAGACCAAATGAGATGTAGAAGATAAAATATCATACGACCTATTTGCTGGGTAGCTAGTCAATGCCACAAATTCTAAATGTATGTTATAACGGAGATCACCATTGATATAAGCAAATATGTAGGAGTTGAAAAGTACAGGCGCCCTAAAGCCCTTCGACTACCGAGGCCGAACATCGCAAGCGATAGCGGGAATGTGGAAAATTACCTAGGAACTTATACAAATCAGAGGGTCAATCTAAGACATACAGTTAATATTCAATTTAATTGTAATGTGTTTCGCAACATTGCTTACAACGTGTCAGAATGGTGCTGCTGAAACTCCTTCACGCATTCTCTTCCGAGCTTTCTTTGAAGATACACTAAAGCTATCCCTTCGTAAAAGGCTTGAAGAGAGGAGTTGGATGCCGGTAAAGTAACCTAAACGTCAGTGTTACCGACAGGTTATTGTGCGTATCTAATAGTACAACCTCTGAATCGCTGGATTTCTACAAGCAACCAGCACTTGCATGTCCCACGGGACATCCAGAGACAAAAACTTCACCGCCGCAAATTATAACGTGCAGGGTAACATTCACTCACTTTTTAAAAAAAATGGCTTTCCATCAAATTTATGATGATTTCGCCAACTACGTGTTCATTAGACGTTGTTCGGTAACGACGCCATGACAGTAGGCAAGACAGTGTACGGTAGTGGATTCCGCTCGTCGTCGCTCCGGGCGCGTGCGCTCACCAACGCGGCGACGAGCCAAATCCCAGGGTAACATTAGGTATTATTATTATTTGAGTGTTGTTACTATTCCCGGGTACAGTACAGTACTCCAATTCTCGGTCAAGTGCAAATTCAAAGAATCGCATGATTTTAATTAGGGCACATGGTGTGCTTGCCACGGCTGCGCATTACTAGGGCAACGGGTTAGGATGTGTGCAGGCGTCTCCTCCGCATCAAAGCAGGGTCTGCACCACCTTGTGTGACTCAAACCGAACGTATGCATGTGCTTATTTAGTCAACAATATAAACATAACTTAATCTGCGCGGTAATCACGTATCGTTTTCGACCGTTAGTACGATATATTTAAATGTCAAATCCCATACTAAAACTGTCATTAAATACGTACCAACGGTAGTACATACTCGTATGGTTAAGTGATTACCCCGCTGATCTACAAAGCAGGGTAACATAGTCTGATCCACAAGTTTGCTGTTTTGAAACTTATATTTTACACTCTATCGCTAGCAGAGGTCCGCGAGCCCACTCAGTGCTATGGGAAGGTCCAATAATGTCGAGGGCGGGATAACGATGGTTCAAAGTTTTAATTAAATAGGGTAACATCTGCCGGCGTCGTTACTGACACGACAATTATTGTTACGAGCACACACAAAAACATATCGGGGAAGCAATATGGCACGCACTGTTGCCCCTAATGCTTTTTAAGTAATATTATGAATTCAAAGTATCTGTTTTTGCCATGTCTAATCTTCCAGGGTTAGATGTAATTAAAATCATCGTGATTAAAATTGCCAATGAAACAGGATAACCCCCTAACCCGTTTTAAACTTTGGGAAATGTCTTGCGGGAATAATAAGCAGCGGCGTAATAAAAGGTTACGGAACGGTTCTGGTTAAGTTATGAGTTGTTTATGTTTATCATAGCTTTGTTAATACAAAATTCTACTTTATTTGTGAATAATATAACTAAGCGTTTTCATAAGCAAGTTTTACCAGATAGATTTTTTAAAAGAAGCGTTAGTTAAATATCAATTTATTAATAACTAACTGTGAGGTCAATTGGATTTGATAGGTATATTGATATGTATATCATGTTGATGTTGGTATGCTGTGGCGCGCGCCGTTCTAATACGATGAACTAGGTGACATTCATTATTTATTATACATAGTACAATACCACACACCATCGTTTAAACTAAATGAAAATCATCAATGTTTCACGTTAGCGCTAGCGCGTTTTTGTATCAAACCTCGCGATACAAGTATACCGAATGGAATCGCACGTAAACTCGAACTTTCCAAACTCGTACAGAAACGGACGCTATTACTCCGCCTGCATTCAAACAGATAGATGTGTCGGTCGAGCAAACATTTTATTACACGCGAGCTCCTTGGTCCGCTTTACATAGAGGCTCTCTGTGAGCAACAATTTTCCGGAACATTTCCGCGCAGCTAACGAACGGAAGCGGGGGACTCGCCCAATTGGCGGATAAATGCAGCTCAATTACTACATTGTGGCCGCATTTTTCCCCTAAACGTTCTGGCTTGAACAACGAAAGCTTTTATTATTTATTTCGCATCTGCAATGCATATTGTGGATTTTAACTGACAAATGTACCTAACACTTGAGGTACCAACAAATTCTTAACACTAAACAATAATACAACTATATTAACAATCACTTAAAGTTAATATAGAATCAGCAGATTAATTGGAAAATTGTTTCAACGAACGATTGTTTGTTATAAAATCTTTGTGGTAAAATCCTGCCAAAATGTATTGTGCGGAAATATTGAGATGAGGGAGTCGCTTTTATTTAACATCCTTGTTAACAACATTTATGTTACAAACGCCTCCATCCATGATAGATATATACATATACTAGGTACACAATTTCCCATTACCTAAATAAACTCTTAGGTTATGTTGAATAGTACTTATAAATACCTGTGTATTCTACAATTTATATTCTATTAATTTATTAACAACACCATAGAGCCAATTGCTGGCTAATTGCATCAACTTATAGCCTTAACTCAATTTGTAACATAAAAATAACATAAATATTTTCTCAATGAAAGCCGTAAAGTGAAATTATTTCCTGTAGGGAAGGAAGTAGGAACGACAATGAACTCACTTAGACGAAGGGCGAAAGAATAATGACCCGCCGACCTGCGGCCTGGCTAGGGTTGTCACTACCAGATCAGCCAAGTAGGGAAGTTAGCCACTACGTTATTAATAGCTAACAATAATTGGAACCGCTAATGGTCATTAATAATTAATTCATATGGTTATTCTTGTCACTAATAATACTAATTAGTTAATCCAGTCATCACATTATACATAACCAAAAGTTGCAATCGCGGATAATTATTCCCACATAAAATATTTTGTGTATCAATTACTCGTTTTATATGTCAATAATGCGCAACGCTAAAATCGACACTAACCGCAAAATGTGATATGAGCAAATGTGTCGTTTATTTAGAATGAATATAATGGATAATAACATATTATGCCTACAATAAATACATAGTAATTATATATTTTTAAGCGGCAACCCTATTTGTGGATTATTTAAACTTATTCCTCTCGCTAGGAACATCCCGGAGGCACATTACGTGAAATTTGGATTCTTTTTTTCTTCTTTCATCCAATGAATATTTCACTTCTTAATACAACAATCCACCTATTTATCAAAATAAACAATGTTCCATTAGGAAACAAACACTAGAGTTCTGTAAACAACTATTAAATTTAAGACAATACATTTAGTACCTACAAGGTTTAGGCGTTTATATTTTTTGAACTTTTCCATGATTTAACAACTATTTGTGGATTCCCATCTTTTTGGATTATTTTGGACCCATATACCTATTGAAAATATACTTCAAATATCTCTATAGGCACTGGTCCCACCGCCGGTGAGCAGTGAGTACCTACCTATTTTCAGACGCTCAAGCGAGTATAATTGCTATGAGAGTAGTCGCTACTCGCGGTGGGACCAGTGCTTTATACCATAAATATTTATATTTCTTTACAACTTAATGCTAGGGGTTGACGAATTTGTCCCGAACGAGCTTTTTTGCATAAGAACCTATTTTGTCTGTATCTCTAATCTCTACGCATCTACTTCTGTTTATTTACGAAAATATCCAGAATAATGCACCGTAAAATTTTGTATAATATTCGTGTTGTATGATATTTTTGTTCCCATTAACTCATGTCGGTATAAAACACTCACTTCGTTCGTGTTTCAAGATCACCGACATTTGTTGGGAATAAACCTACTTTCCACACTTGAATCATAAATAACTATTTCCGTTATATCGTGGGTCATCTCACACTCCCGAAGCTATTCCGCTGTATACTAAGGTCTGATTTATACTGGCTCGGATGAGGCGAGACGAAGAGTTGTGAATAAGAGCCCAGGACCTAAGTAACGACCGAACCTAATGTGTGCACATTCTTCTCCTATTTTTCAAGTCAAGCAGACCGGGGCAATAAGACGTCGGTAGTTTCATGGATAAATGGGTGGGTACTACTTAGTTAGGGAACACGTATTCACGTTTATTACAACTTTATATTTACGTTGCAATAATGTATCTTCGGGTGGAATCTTGCAACTCAATTTTGAACCACTTGCCGGTATCCGATTGAGCTGAAATTTGACATACTTTTGTAAGTTCGGTGACAATGCAATATTATGGTACCATCGTGCTGATCTGATGATGGAGACAGAAGATGGCCATAGCAAGTCCTACAATACACAAGATAATCTAATCACATCGTGTTTGGGCTCATTGGAATCGTCTCCATGAGTAGTTGATGACTGTGGAAAAAAAGGACAATCAGCAATAAAAGCTTTTGTACCAAATATATATTTTTTTGTCAGAAACTTATTTTATTACAGTTAACATGCCAAAATAATAAAATAAACTTGCCAAGTGCATGTTGAAATGCAAAACGAAACTAAGCCTTATTTACACATGTAGGTACAAGACTAGCCTGCGAGTTTCATTACATTGCGCGGAATGATAGATTGATTGAACACATTATACCTCGGTAGCCCGCAATGTGGACGTGTCGTAAATACCTAAGGCTTTAGGGTTCCGTTTTTGCCATTTTTGTAACGGGACCCTAAAAAGATGAGAAACGCAAATAACACATGTCATTTGGGCAAGGTACCATACGCTTACGGGGTGTCTGCTCCGAAGTGAGGTGACACCACCAATTATGGACAGTTTAAGAACAAGCACCAATAATGGACACTTCCACCCTTATTCAAAGATCATACGGTTTTAAATTGATTGTTCTATAGAAAATGAATAACATTTATTTTGTTTTACATAAGAGTTAATGTACATCATTGGGCCTTGTCCATTATTGGTGGTGTCACCCTAGTTAGGCTTCGATGAGTTAATTTATGTTACGAGTAAAACAAAATAATATCGTCAAAACACATATGTATTCACTTTCACTACCCACCTTTATGTTAGGCGACTTCCTGACTTGGCGGGGCGGGATCGATATGTGACATTTTTTTCTTTGACGTAAACTTACTGACGTCGCAAAGATTCCCACTTGATATAATACTGTCAGTATTACGTTTGCGCAGTAGTAATATCATGCGCAGAAGCGAAGCAGTACCGCCTTCGCATCGTCGACGCGATACCATTTTTTACTACGCCCCTACATTTAAATGAGTGCTTCCTGACTGGCGCGGGATGCGCGGTAGCGGGAGCGGGGGCGGGCTTCAAGGATGTACAAATAACAAGGAAAAACGGCAAATATCTTTTCATATAGACTATTTTGATACTAAGACTTACAAAAGTGAACAAGACGATAAAAAATTACCATTTTACGTTTGTATTTTTGTATTTTACTAGGGTCATGCGAAAGGTAAAGGTTCGTCCGTCTGTATCTCTTGGAACTTAGTAAAGCGACTCAGTTATTGTGATGATAATAAAATAATGTAAGCACAATGAAAATGTAAGAGTCTAGTGCAAGCAAAGTTTGGTAGAAATCGGGGACGCGCGAGATATTTATGGCTTCCTCCGGACCCCCGAGGCTCTCGAGGTTCAAAAGCTAATAAAACGATGTGACATAGATAATAACAAAATTTTACTGAAATTTCTAACAAAATCCAGCCAAGATAGACAGTTTTAATGTAAAGCTTTATAAAACCGGAATTTTCATGACAAGCAAAACATTTTTATTGACATGAATAGTAGTAGCTTGAAGTGATTTTAACCAATACTCTATTGGAACACAGTCGGAGTGCATTGTTACATTGATTTGTGATTTTACATATAGGGCAAAACAACGCTGCGGCTGACAACAAGCCGCGATATTCAATGAATTAATTGAATCATACGGAGTTTCAGACAACGTCGAAATGAAACGTAGGTACTTTCGTGAAAAATTGGAAATTCATAAAAATGTTGCGTTCTCGCGTATTCATTTTATTCACTCTTGTGGAAAACGTTATACGCGTGGATAATTTGCTGCATAATGAATATAAAGCGATTTAAGTGGTAAGTAAAGCTTTCATAATGTGCAATTATTAAAATTATACACGGAAATTTAATAACAATCAATAACATTTTTAAGAACTGTGTAACTAGTTCGCACAACAACAAAACAACCAAAATAGCGTATTCGGAGTTTCACATAAAGTAATACTAGTAACTTAACTCAATGAGAATTTAAAATCTGGAATATATAAAACACATCCAGTAATCGCAAGTGGACCTCAAATAATCAAAAGAATAACAGTTTTGTTTCTGGAATTAGTGTTTGGGACGAAATCACACAAGTTAGGTAGGTACTATATTGAAATCTAATTATCGGGTTACTCACGTCTGTATCGTCGAATATAGCTCGACATGTTTCGGGCCAATACGTGGTCCTTAATCATGAGTGGTCGCGGCGGCCTCGCGTTTAACACTACAACAACTACACTACTACACACTACACACTACACACTACCCACTACACACTACACTACTACACACTAAACACTACACACTACACACTACACACTACACACTACACACTACACACTACATACTACACACTACACACTACACTACTACACTACACTACTACACACTACATACTACACACTACACACTACACACTACACTACTACACTACACTACTACACACTACGCACTACTACTATACTAGTACTATATACTTTTCAATATGTCTGAGACTCACGGAAGTTTTCTATTTAAAGTTAGGTACTACGAGTAATTCTATATTTTCATTTTGCATGGAAGTTCATTGATATGACAGTCAACATCAAAAATATGTATATGTGTAAACTCACGCACTCAGAGATAAAGTGCCCATGTGAAAATGACTTAAAAAATATCGAATGACAATGGCGTACGTTCAAATATTATTGTGGCTGTGGGCTTTGGGAAGGTACGTATATTTATAGATAATAAGACCTTATTCATATACGATCTATTTTAGCTAAAATGTCGTTAAAAATATTTTGTCTTCATCTGTCACTTTGACATTTGTGTCCGTGAGAAAGGAACAAAACACATTTTAGTAAGCAGAGGTTTGTTAATTTATGAACAAATTTATTATGAATAAGGAGGTTTTTGACTGTACCTGTGACCGTTATCTATAAATACATAATTATCAACAACAATACACGAATTCGGAAGGCGAGCGTGAAATTAATCCTTGAGATTTCCTCACTTCAAACAGTCCGTTCGTTTGTAGGTATTGTAGATAGGTTTCCATTTCCCTTCCTTTATGTTACGGTTAGACCCAATGCGCAGAGCTTTGTCTTAATTTCTCATAGGTCAGTTCAAATTGTTTTAAGGTAAAGCCAGAATGAATCATCCTAAGTTTGTAAGGTGGTGGTCTGGGATCTTCACTTTTTCTGTCAACTTTTCAACGAAAATATAAGTTTTTCAACAGTATACTAGTAGTTTCTTTTATCAACAGTATGTAGTATCAATTATTTTTTTATATAAAATATGAAAGCAAAAATTAGAACCACTTTCAAACTCACTACATCATAACTAGACCAACTATTTGTATCAAGAGAATAATCAAAAGAAACTATCCCCTTTGGTCCTTTAGTCAGTACAGTGAAACGCTATCTGATAACCCAAGGTTGTTTCAGGTAAGGTCACCCTCACCGGGTCATTTCCTCAGGGAAGTACAAACGCGAATATAACGCAGGTGGAGGCGCGATTGTCGGTAGCATTTCTTATCGCTCTCACCACGTATTTTGAGCGTTTGCCGTTCACCGCGGCGAATGTTCCACATTATTGAGCCTTCCCGGCGATATTGGACTCGCAATCTGTCTGTGGTCGGCACTTTCAAATTACACTCGCTTCTTAATATGAAATGATAATGCTTACACAGGCACTTAAGTTTCATAATCGTTTGATAAAATATGTGATCTTTCTATTAGCGGCAAAGGAAACCAAAAATATATTGGTAGGTATATATTTGTATTAGAATAAAAGTAACGCAATGTTACGATATCAGTATGTAGTCAGCTGATTATATACTGACCCGGGTCTATGGTTCATCATCATATCAGCTGAAAAAAGTCCACTGCTGTTGCTGGACTTTGATTATTACAATCTATCTAATATACCTATAGTAGTTGTGGCGGGTGATTCTTATAGGTGAGTTTGTTGAGTTAGATTAGTTAGAATAACTGGTTGACTCGATATTTTCTTCAGTGACTATCCTAAAGATTGACTATGGGTAGGTAAGAGATTGAAGTGTGTTGCGGACTGCGGTTGTAGGCTGACCTATGACCGCAATACAGTTGGATATAGTAGTTCGGAAATTAAATTGTAAATGTGCTCTTAATACTCATTTTGGGAATATCGAAATGATTTCATTTTAAAATATTATTAATTGTACTTGTAGATAATGTAATTTCAACACATAACGTGGTTGTTGAATCAATCTCACTGGAGCGCAAACTCTCCAACCGCGCACTCCTATAGCTTAATGGGCCCGGCGTATTAAAGCCACAGTCAGGTAAAACGCTTGCATTATATTAATGTTGATGTTAATGTTACACCTATGTTTGGAAATTTGGAATTTTAAGCATCATTTTTATTTTAAGCGTCGACTTAAAGCAAGCCAAATCAAATCTGTGTGCAATTTCAGACTCACCATAGTTGCGCTCCACGACGATAATTATGACTAACGACATTCTAACTACTCCGCGAAACTGAATATGTTTATATGTTTATAAGGGTATATAAATATGTTTATAAGGGCCCACTGGGTGCCATCGACAGTCGACAGTCAAGCACATCGTTAGTCACACCATAAAGTTAGGCTTCCAATAACACAAAGAATTAGACAATAGTCTTTAAGTTATGCCCCTTGCTCACATGTACCTCAATTGCGAAGTCCAGGGTTCATGTCGCCGGCTCACGCACTGATTCACACGCGGGGCGATATTTTAGTATAGGTATGTGACGTCACAGGCAGGAGCAACATATGCCTATTCGAATGCAAGCCAAGGGTCAACGTTCTGTCAATCGTCATTAGAAGCGCGATGCGCCCAGGATGCGAGTAGTGACTATAACAAAGTTAAGATTGAGTCGTTGGTATTACGAAAGCATATCGCCAGCATGACTCCGTCAATCATTCCCGAGAGCCAAGTAATTAAACTTTTAACGAGTTCCTTCCAACCTCAAACCGTTTCGTTGTCATTATCATCTATAGGTACCTACATATTATTAACGAAACTTCTGCGTTAGTCTGTACGTAGTAAACAAAGTATTCCAGCCGATTACCTACGAGCTGCGGGTCTATTTCGCTCAATAATATGAATAGCAATATGTTTTTGAACTGCAAGCGTACGGTTGTACGCAATATAAATCAACATGATACAGCCTGGTATGTGGTTATGGTAATGCCAGACTACCGGTTTTATAATTACTGACATTTTTAGAAGGTGAAAATGTTACAAGTCGCATCGTAATAATAAAACTTTTAAAAATGAAAGCCCGTCTAGTGTGTTTCTGCTCTGGGGGTTCATGATGATGGTCACGTGATAGCGTGATTAAACGATAAAATAAAGTATCTGGCCGTCTATGATGGTTTATCATTTGCCGTTTGTCATTTATCATTAATCGTTTATCACTATCGTATTTTTATCGTATGCTATAACATGGTTATGTCGTGCTGTCTATTGTCGCGTCGATTAAATGACATTTAGTCCTTTATCCAAGCGAAACGTCATCCAACGTGTATGGCCGATGGTTTTTGTCATCATTTAGTATTTTAAACACGAAATACGCAACAATCCGAATTATGGCGATATATGTTGTCGAGTCAAAACTCTTATTTTTTCGCGAACTTTTATTTACGATGGGTCTCGATCGGATCTGCCGTAGCACTCGACGGACTATTAATATCAAATTAATATAGATAACACACTATCTACTTTTGACAGCGAGAAGTGATAAACGACAACCACTGACGTTTATACATAACATGGGCGCTCGATAAATAGATAATATATCGTGAATTGACGTTTAAACTCAGATAATTTTATCGTCGTCCTTAGGGGGTGACGATAAGCTATATCGTATGGAAAAAACCGTGGTTTTTGAACATAAATCGAGCATTTGATTTTTAAGTGATTAAATTAATTTAACACGGCTATTTCTGTAGGTTATGTAGGTTGGCTACAGTTGAGGGCAAATGACATTATTAAATAAAAACTTGTGTGGAATATCAATTGTACATATAAGTAAGGGAAAGTGAGAATTTTCGATGGGTACTCACTCAAAAATTTCAAGAAAGGTCAAAACACTTAATTTTATAAATAGTAATTTGTTGAGATCGATAAACATGAACTGTTTCATTTCAAGTCCAATTGATTATTAAATTATTTCATCTTATCTTAAAGTTCATAATAATAACCCTCCAATTAATTCAGTCAACCTTAAAAGTTGCTAACAGTAATAGCATAGCGGAGTAAGAAATAATAAAGGATTACTTAAAAGATTTCATTTTCTGATAATACGAGTATCTCTCCCTCGTTATTGTGTTACTTTCGGTAGCATGTAGTATCCTTCTTTACGACCCGAGATCCGCTTACTGCATTTTCATCTCCACTTCCACGCACAATATTTGAAACACTCTTGATGACATGGTAAGAAAGTCTCATTCCATAACAAACAGAACAAGTACAAGTCGGACTCTCCCACCGAGCGTTCCGTACAAAATTTTTAGGTACAGTCAAGGTTATATGTATACACTTTTGGACCTTATTTCAATGGAATAAGGTGAAAAAGTGTATACATATATTTTTGAGTTCATCGCATATAGACCGACATACGCGGCGGGAACTTATAATATGTAGTGGTGACCTTTTGGAACGCTTAAAATTTTGATTCTTTTCTAAAGAACTAGTATAAGTACTTTAATATTCACATCACTCCTATTAAACAAAATTGTTATATAATGAACATATTGGAATGTAATAACTTGTTGCAACTACCTATACAGGGTGTGGCCTGTAATAGGAGCAAAAAATTAAACGGTAGATTATTAACCTTGCATGCTATATTATTTCCACATGGTTAGTGCCATAGTTGAAAAAAAATATTTTCAATTTTTTTTTCGGCGCAGACAGTTTTCCTATACCTATTTTATTACTCTTTTGGGGTAATATTAATAACTATTAAAAGAAACAATAAAAAAAATCATAAAAAAGCCAAAAAATATCCCGTCAAACCAAAAATGCTAAAACGCTCTGAAAAGTCTGAAACCGCATTGACAGATGTCAAAGTTTCTCCGAATTGAAATAATAAATAAAATATTTGGACACAAGGGGTTACTGCAGATGCTCTAAGGGAGCGTCCTTTTAAATATTTGCTCCTGTTACAGGCCACACATTGTATAGGTACCAACATAATATTTGACTACCTACCAAACGGCACTTGCCAGATCGTCCGCTGCGACAGTTGTTGAAAGTTGCAGCGAGTTGCCGCAAGTTGCCACAAGTTGTCGAGGGCCTTGTCGGCGCGCAGTTGTTATCTCAGACGGTTGCTTCACTGCGGGCAGTGTCGGCTGTTACATTACTGAAAGGGCTTAAGTTCATCCGCCTTTACGTGTTACGAGCTCCTTTTACGTCATCGACAGGCGTTGAGGATAACTACTTAATGGTACGATTGCTTTGAATTTCAGAGCTAGATTAGCCATGTAGGAACTTCGCAATTCGCTTTAATGAACGTCAGGTGCGGTAAAATGGACATGGATGCGCATAGTGTAGTAAGGGACAGAAGCTGTAGGGTAGAAAAGTCACAGATTTTATGAGTAGGGTCGTAAAGGCATTTTTATAATGCATGCAATCTAGCCGTCATCCAATTTTGTATTATTTAATGCCAAAAATCGGCTATTATTTAATCGTATATAGTAGGTATGAATCCTTAAGTGGGAGTTACAAGTCGTGATAAAGTTTGGCCTCACGATGGAAACTGTTCCTTAGGCTACTTGTAACTTATACTGAGCGAGGCCAAACTTTCCACGCAAAAAATTCAAAATGGCGGCTATTTTAGTTTCCAATTTTTTTTATTTTTTTTAGAACTCAAAAATTCTTCGTGCTACACAAAAACTTTGTATGAGAATTATGTTCTGCATAAATTTATCTATAACTTTGATTATTATCATTTTCTCGATATATCTAATAGTTCATGAGAAAAATGGTGTTCAATATTGCGTTTCTTGTTAAAACACTGTTAGTTAAAAGGCTTAGCAAAATCAAACTGCATCGTATGCAGAAAGCAATTCATTTTCTCCAGTGATACTAGGAACCAATATAAAGGATTTCATCCGACGAAATGAAAATTTCATCGAAGGGAATTCAAAATGGCGGTCATTTACCAAAGGGGGAGCCGCATTTTTTAAAAAGTGTATAATTTCAAAACGGCATCTGCTATTTAAGTAATATGGGTATCAATCGATTGGTATTGACACCATTAATTAAAATAAGAAAAATACCATGTAAAAAATTAAAGATAGCGGCCAACTAATATCAAAATTGTAAAATTTTCATTCTTCTTTTTTTCGTTATATTAAAAATAACAACTAAATGTCCAACGATATAGTCAATTTATATATTTACATAAATTCTCATAGTATTATCTACGCGACAAAACAAAAATTATGACAATCCGTCGATTAGTTTTTGAACTATACGAATTACAAACGAGCCTCGGCGACTGTGTCATAGTAGTTATAGAAACAAACTGCACTTTTGTAATGAAAGCAAGTCGCTTTTGCACAATGGTATTAGTGAAGAGACCAAACTTGATTATTTTTTCGATAATATCTAATTTTCACCCGTCAGTAACCGAGACTACGCCACTTCAAAATTATAAGCCTAAAACGTTCTACTAAGTTAAAAGGTAGACAGATTTGGACAAAAAATGTGGCAATCGATAGAGAAAAATGTTGCTCAACTTAAAATAAAATACGCTTTTTGTTACAAAAGTTAAGAATTTTTTTTTCTGTGTTTAGCAATAAACTTTTTATTTTATTTTTATTTTTTTGATATTTATACTCTGTAAAATCCTACACTTTGTTTTTTCTGCGTTTAAGAACATTTTAATCTATAGTACATTGTGCATGTGCATTGTGTGTCATAGTTGTTTTTTTTTATATTGGGGAAACTTTTTGTTGTGTGATTGTTTTTGGAAAAAAATATTCTTTTAAGGTTCAAAAAATATATAAGGTATGAATATAAGTACTTATAGGGTATGACTATCAAAAGTTTATGGCAAAAAAAAGATTTTTTTCTTAAGTTATGCTAAAAAAATCACAGCGTTATTTTTTATGTTGAACATCATTTTCCTGTATCGATTGCCACATTTATTGTCCAAATTTGGCCACCTTTTAACTTAGTAGAACATTTTAGACTTATAATTTCGAAGTGGCGTAGTCTCGGTTACTGACGGGTGAAAATTAGATATTATCGAAAAAAGTAATCAAGTTTGGTCTCTTCACTAATACGATTATGCAAAAGCGACTTGCTTTCATTACAAAAGTGCAGTTTGTTTCCATAACTACTATGACACAGTCACCAAGGCTCGTTTGTAATTCGTATAGTCCAAAAACTACTCAACGGATTGTCATAATTTTTGTTTTATCGCGTAGATAATACTATGAGAATTTATGTAAATATATAAGTTGACTATATAATTGGACATTTAGTTGTTATTTTTAATATAACGAAAAAAAGATGAATGAAAATTTTACAATTTTTTATATTAGTTGGCCGCTATCTTTATTTTTTTACATGGTATTTTTCTTATTTTAATTAATGGTGTCAATACCAATCGATTGATACCCATATTACTTAAATAGCAGATGCCGTTTTGAAATTATACACTTTTTAAAAAATGCGGCTCCCCCTTTGGTAAATGACCGCCATTTTGAATTCCAGTCGATGAAATTTTCATTTCGTCGGATGAAATCCTTTATATTGGTTCCTAGTATCACTGGAGAAAATGAATTGCTTTCTGCATACGATGCAGTTTGATTTTGCTAAGCCTTTTGACTAACAGTGTTTTAACAAGAAACGCAATATTGAACACCATTTTTCTCATGAACTATTAGATATATCGAGAAAATGATAATAACCAAAGTTATAGATAAATTTATGCAGAACATAATTGTCATACAAAGTTTTTGTGTAGCACGAAGCATTTTTGAGTTCTAAAAAAAATAAAAAAATATGGAAACTAAAATAGCCGCCATTTTGATTTTTTTGCGTGGATAGTTTGGCCTCGCTCAGTATAAGTTACAAGTAGCCTAAGGAACAGTTTCCATCGTGAGTTAAACTGTTATAAAAATGGATTATTACGCGGCCGATTACACGATAAGTTTCTGACGCGCAAATGCAACTTAAAATGGATTCCTTAATAGCCCATCATTGGCAGTTAAAGGGTAGTAAAATAAAAGAACGCAATAAAATCTTTCCCTTACTCCCTAGTACTGTAAAACAAGCTTGCTATTATTGTCATTTTTAATAGCTGCTTTCCGCTAAGTACCTCGACTACTTGAGAGAATAGCAAGGCCGGACGAGTGATTTATGGGATTAAAAATGCTTTTTTCATGGACGATAGGTACCTAATGAATACCTACCCATTCTGGTCTAGTACAGGAATTATACTTTCTCCACGAGGTTTGAAATAAATAAATGAAATAAATGAACTTTATTCTGTAAGTAGGCCGCAATGGCACTTTTACAAGTCAAACCCTACTAGCGTTTCACAGAGGCCACTGCCGAGAAGAAACGCCGAAAGAAACTCGACAGTCAGCCATTTTCTCACAAAAATATGCTTATTACAATGATAATACTTAACCTACTTAAGATCAAGAAATCTAAGACACATAGAATTCAAAATTCAGAATTCAAACACTTATTCTGCAAACAGGCCACAAGGGCACTTTCACATGTCATAATGTTAATGTACAATTTTAAAAAAGTCTTACAATATAAGCATATGATAGATTTTTCATGAGAAAATATTAATTTACAATTTAAGAAATATATCAATAAGAATTTAATACATTTTTCATGTCAAAATATTAATTATCTATTACAAACATTACAATAATAGTAAAATTGAGAGATGTATAAGGTCTCAGTCTGAATAACAAAATTTAATATAATATCTCAAAGATGTAAATGGTCTCTGAGCGTCAAAATATTCTGAATAATGACTATTCTAACGTGCTTTGAGATGTACATGATCTCAAAGCGTCAAAATAAAAATAATAAGTTTTAAATATAAAGGGAAAAAAAAAACAATTTAATATAGAGGTCTCTCTCAGAGTCAATGTCAACAAAAACTAATCCATAACAGGGTGATGTCTCTCGTCAATCTCCAAGAGAAGACACTAGTATTAAAGTAGTTACTATGTCCTTGCAAGCATGAACGACCGAAGTTTGTCACAATTTGCCTTTATCGAAAAGCAAATATTGAATTATTTTCCTACCATGACTCAAACTCTACAGTGAAAGTCGAAGACATTTTATCCTTTTGCACACTAAGTATTAAGTCGAAGTCAACATGCCTCTTTGATGTCGATTGAACAATTTAGAATTCCCACATCTTCTTCAGAGTAAGCGCGTATTGGTAGGTCTTGGAACCGGAAATAGTACATTATATCAACTGTCATTTTAGTTAAGGCAAATTGACAGATGATATGTTCTCATTCGATTACCCTTCTATTTCAAAGTCATACACCTGAGGGGGCTGAGGGCCTACAGTGAAACGAAAATGAAATATATATCTCTTTGTCGCACTCGCTTATACAAGTGACAGAGATGAAGAGACTTCGTTTTCGGTTCACTGTAGGCCCTCTCTCTATACATGTTGGTATCGCAACAGACTCCTTAAGGGACATCCTTAAGGCGTACTGGTAAAAGGGTGATTTTTGAGGCAAGTACCTGTATCTGTTATTGTTACTGTGGTAAATTATTAATAATTGCATGTTTGAATATCTTCGCGAACAATAAATAGGTCCAGTCAACATTTGATTTCTGGGCCACTTTGTACTTTGTCACAGTGACATTATGAGATCTCTAGCGGCTTATATATATATATATATATATTCACTGTGACAAGGCACGAAGTGGCCCAGAAATCAAATTAAGTTCACCGTACTGTGGGGTTGCTTTGATTTGAGTAAGATTCTCGCTTAATATTACTTTATTCTCATGCTTGAGTTTCATAACAATTGATTTATTTAGAGAGTTCAATTAATTTAAAATAGTTTTCCTTATTTTACTATCAAACGCCAACAATAGGGATGATGACACTATAAAAGAAAATCAATAAATCCAAATTTTCTACATAATGACTCAAATTCTCAATCAAATGGCAAAAAAAGTAATTCAAAAAAATAAATAATTACGTAATTATAAGTCTTCAAAGTTTTAAAAGTGGGTATTTTCTGTCGCTTTTCCGCAAAACGCACCTTTGTATTGAACGATTGTCATTTACTATGGCGCTACTCAAAGGTGACGTCACGGTCGAGTAGCACTTTCTCTCTCTAACTACGAACATTCTAACCGTTGTTGCTTCGTTATTTTTTGAGATATTTGAATAGGATTTTCACTATTTGGCATAGTTTTATGTCTTCTTTCTATTGAAGTAATAATTTTTTTTGAGTCATCATGCCTATACCAGATTACCCGCCAACGCAAATTGGGTTTGAGAGAACTGTCAAACTTCCCACACAATTAATGAAATTGTAATGAACTTAACTTACCATCAGGTGATTTGTGGTCAAGCGCAAACCTATTCTGAATAAAAAAAAACTTACTTAAAAGTCTTTTCATTTCAAAAGAGAGTAAGTTTTTTGTAAGGCCGTTTACATACTGTAAGTGTGTATTGTGTGGGCGTTGCGCGATAGTAGGTACGGATATCCGGGACGCGTTTCCAACATAAAAATAACAAGTGAATATAAATTTAATGATTTTTTATATTTGCGAAATAAATGACTGTAAAACAAGCTTCTATATAAAATCCTACTTATCATCGTGCGCATCGCTTTGGCCTCATTCCGCTTTGTAAGCAAAAAGCGATAATTAAAATAACAACTTGCGGCTAATTAAAGTTACCGCTGTTCTTTGCCAATGTTCCACGGAAAGAACAGAGATTTTAAGTGGCATTTAAAAGTGCAACTGGATTTCACACACATGTTTTGTTTTTCATAGCTGAATGGAAATTAAGTCCGTGTTTTATTCCTGGTTTAGTTTTTAGCTTATTCTGAACTAATCCATTCAATGTAATACAAAGCTAAGTAAACTAAAGCTTTATAGTTTCGTTATAAGTATTTTATACAGGAAAACCTCGTATTAAAAATAACAGATAGAAAAATACGTCACTTTCACTTCCACATTGGTTTTTGGAGTTATTGAAATTGGAACCTTCATAGATTATCATTATAGTTCAAACTTCATTTGAATTTGTACCTACTGGTAAATTTAGCAAATATAATCTCGAAAAATACTCAAGACTGTGCGCTACAAATAAAGCCTGATCTTAGTTAGCTACTCCAATTATTACGCTAATCTTGTTTTCGTTTTTACAAAAAATATAGAATTTTCCGCGCGATGAGTCCATATTAATCAGTAGAGGTAATTATTTTAAATATATGTATGTATGGTATGTAATTAGAAACAAGTATGTTTTAAGCCAATGACTACTTGTGGGCATTTTTGTGACACATATGTCGATGGAAGTTGGAAGAAAATAACATAGATTAAAGTTATATTAAAAAATCAATCACCACAAAAAGAGTTTTTCAATAGCAGCTTTTGCACGACTTGTTGCAAATTTCAAAATATTATACATGTATATTATATGTTCTATAAATACATCGTACATTTAAATCATTTATTTACAAGAATACAACAATAACTTAAATAATATTAAAGCTAACTTAAATACAATATATTTTCAGCATATAACGCCAAGAAAATGAAGAGTGACTATTTTTGTGACACTTTTATCAAAACTTGACATCCTGAACTTAAAGAAAAATAGTAATATAGGTTACTTACCTATATTGCGTTTTATGAACAAGGTACGATAAGGGTCCACAACTTATTGCCTCCGCCCTGTATATTACCTACCTACATAGAACATCTTCTACATATTATTGATAAATACAATAAAGGTGAGCAAATGAAACATAAAGAGCGCGAGGTAACACAAACAGTCACGCAACTGCAGCTCTTGAGCCAATCGGGCACGTTTCTCTAAAGCAGTGTAGTTTTGAAGTCTGCGAGATAACAGCTGCAAGGCGCGGCAACTTCCACTTGAGAAGTCTCCTCGAGAAACGCTTACAGGGCCCCGCACCCGACTTTCGAGCCCGACCCACACTTACCTACAATTTTTCTTTGAAAAACTTTCACCTGTTTGCCAAATTTGAATCATTAGGTACCAAGGAACACAAAATATTGGAGTTTAGAAGTTTTGCATTTAAGGAACAACTCCCTCCGAAAATATTTGACACCTTTTAAAACGTTGAACAAAAAAACGTTTTTTTATCCTCCAATGTTGCGAAACGTTTGATTTTTATGATTAGAGAAAAAGTGAACCAGCCGCAAGTGTTGAAAAGGAAGATAAAAACGTACCTACAACAATAGACTTTTTTGTGCCTTGGACCTAGCAGAACTACCTACTGTTTCATTCGCCAAATTTGAAACAGTAGGTTAGAGCGATGTCAGTAAAGTTGTGTAGCTTCGCTAATAAAATTGGTTTTAAACCATGTAAAATATTGGTTGAGCGGCTTCAAATGAATCTGAAGTGTAAGTGAAATCGAGCTATTGAGAGTTTTGTCGCTGGTTCACTAATTAACCGAACGAAAATTCCTACCTAACTACCTTAGCTGGGAACAGTCCAGCTAGAAACTCAGCTACGTCCGTCCTGCCTGGGTCGGACTGACTCTACCCGGTATACGGCGGTAACGGGACGAATAAGGACTATATAATGAATCTGTGTTATCGCGATCGCGCTATGGTTGTCCCCGCCGGCAGTGCCTAATATTAAGATACTTGAGACCAAATCTCAGATCGAATTTCGTAATTCAGTATATTATATGACATAACTCACGGACATAAGGACTTATGGATCTTAAACCCAGACTAAATAAATAAGAAACTAGGTTATAAGAGAAGAACAGAATTAAGAAGAAGTTTCCCTAGAATATCGTTTTTAGTGCCCGTTATCGCTAACAATAGCCTTCCTTAAGAGGCCTTACAATTTTTTTTATTTCATTTTTTGACAAGTATGACAAGAAGAAAAAGTTTTGTTAATACCAATAAAATGATTATAAGATACGATGATTATATTAAAGTTTTAGATAGTAATATTGCCCTTTTTTATTTAATTGTGTGTAGTAGAATTTAAGCGCGATAAAGTAGTTTTTAGCTCAAAAATGGTCGATTTGGAGTGATGTTTGAAACAAAATATCTGAATGAAAAATGCAAGAAATACATTTAAAAGTCATTAGGTCCTATTCTAGATATTAACATTGATAAAATGACAAGAAACTTGTCAGTTAAACTGAAAATGGGCTAAATAGATGAGCATTTTTTACCTTATAAGGACCCTTAATCCTTGCGTGCGTTAACGTCATCTTTACAATATTCAGCGGAGTCCTCTGGCTTAGCTCTCAAATAGGCAAATGAATTCGGAACTTAACTATAGAAATCCGCCAACGGTGAACAACAGACAGAAAATTTACATATCCGTTCAGTAAACTTATAAGTTATGCCACTGGCAAACAAAATGTCTTCATCCATTGAACTTCTGTATCCTTAAGTAGTCCTACAACTTTAAACCTTGAGATTTCGAAGTTATGAAGACCTAAATTTAGAACTTGTAACCTAATTATCCATCCAACTGTAGCTGCATCTATTGTTTGCGTTGTTAGATTTCAGCTTTATTTACCCAAGTCGTTTCATGGAAGAATGGACCTTTTCATATTATATCTAAAAGAGGTCGACTTTGATTTATTCGGGCGCAAATGTGACAAAACCAGTGGTATCTAAACGAACTCACTATGTATTGGCTCGCCTTACGAAACTTCACGAAATGTATGTAGTTATTCTTCAACTTCCTGTACATGTACATTATTTAACAAAAATATCTTCAAAAGTATTCGTATTTAAATTATATAGCTATCAATAAATTGATAGCGAAGTGCTAGTTAGGTAGAGTTAATCCACGTGGAGTAGAAGGCTTGGCGCTGCTAGCGATCTGATAACTTTTTATAACTGAAAGTAATATGTAATATAAGGTAGGGATTCTTGGCAATTACTTTGTATGATATGTTATATTGGAATATGATATTCTCTTTTATGTTTTCTTTGTTTGCTTGATAATCCCTCCGAACAGAATAATAGTTCAGCAAGTAATAATATTTTGAATAATTTCTGCTGCTGGAATCAAAATAGTGACCGTAAAGGTTAGTCCACCGGGACCTGTTGAGTAAAGACATACCGTTTCAATGGGAATAACCTATTTCTCTGCTTATTAGAACCTTCATTAATTAAAAATTTAATTTCAGTTGGCGGTAGTCAGTAATAGTGGTCGTGATTCTGTGCAAGGCTCTCGCGAGACTGCCCTTTGTGCGACCCTCGTTACCGTCCTCGTTCAAAGCCATTCACAAAGCGCCCTTCAACTACTCGCAGGTACCTACTTCCTCCGCCCAACCCTTTATTGTTCTTTATCTTTATTAAGTGATAAATAACTTGAGTAGCAGCCTCAGACGTTTTGTTCTCAAAGCCGTGAGATTTGTTGAGTGGTGATGCTTGCTCTTTATTCTGTACACGAGTTGATTGTATTGTTAATTACTTCATCAAGGATTCATTATGATATTTTTCTCGATTTCATAACGTAGTCCCTAACCGTAAAGTACTAATTACCGCTCACTGGCCTTTAAGGAAATTTTATTTTGCGGCCTGGAAAACACCATCCGCCGTGACAATAAAGAACGCCTCAATACTAGTGAGTGCTGCGAGTACATTATAGGTTCATATGGTTAGGTAGGTTATAGGTATTCATCACATTTTCACAAACTTGATACGTACGTAAAGAAAACGATTTTCATGAACAAGGTTAAATAATTTTCCTGGATTTCCAGTCGTGTAGAAAATATACAGTAGATATCCGGGACAAGAATAACCTTACATTCATATCCATATCAACAACTGTCCAAAATTTCTTTGAAATTGTTCCCATTAAGCCGCAAAACCGGAACAAACAAACTCACCTTCGTACTTGTGATATTAGTAAGGATTTTACGTGGACGATATTGAAATGGCGTAAGCGTACATAATGTCATACATGTTATAGTTCCATTTTGTTGGAAGTTTCCAACTATTCAGTTTAAAATCCGACCCGCCGCTCGCCGCCCGGGCCGCCGGCATCCGGCCTGTCTCTGCCTTTTCTCTCTCGATGCGAAGAAAATTAAAATATTTTTATGAAACCCTGTTTGCATCGCTCTCGGAAAACGAA
Source organism: Cenopis cana (assembly GCA_951800055.1). Classification (NCBI taxonomy): domain Eukaryota; kingdom Metazoa; phylum Arthropoda; class Insecta; order Lepidoptera; family Tortricidae; genus Cenopis; species Cenopis cana. Next base: position 7,570,612 of record OX637479.1, on the reverse strand, counting down.
GCTTAGTTTTTGCATCAGGGACGGAGCTTCCTTTGCGGGTTTAATAATAGTGTTCGTAATCTTTGAGAATAACTCCCAACTGCTGTACATAGGGAAATAAATGCATTTAGGTGACTTTCTCGTTTGAAAAACGAAAGGGAATAATTGAACCCAGATACGATTTTCCGACTTTAAAGTTCACGTTTATAAACTACTTAAATATGTTAAATCTCGCAATCCACCCATATTGTTTCATAAATTTGGCACCTTGTCTGATCCAAAAACCTAGTCCTATATTTTAAATCTAAACTAAATACATAAAAAAATATTGAAAATATTACGAGGGAAAGTTTTGACGACATGGAGTAGAACCATCTTGTTCGACTCTAATTTAAAAAAACGTCCACCTGCTAGACTGAGTACCTACTGAAGTTTGCTCATTAAAAGTTGGCAAGTTCGTACTTATTTGAAAAATTGTTCGACACTCTTACGTTATACATTCTCTTTGTAGTTTTAGCCTTAGCGTAACGAACTTAACTTTACTCAAACGTAGTGAAATGAAGCTTTTAAATAAACTACATAAACCGCTATTAATTTACTACGATATGAAGTACATAAACACTTATACTTTTTTATGATTGCATAAAGTCTCTATCAAGTTTAAGTAAGTTTTAGACGTTTTATATGTATTTAAGTATTTATATTCTTTTAAATAATTCGTCGTTTAGTACACCTAACACAAACCTCATTTAATTCACTATAGACCTCACGATACTTACACGTTCTTTCAGCAGAATAGCAAAGGAATATTGGTTGGATTTATCAGAGAATTCCGCAAACTAACGCCTGACTCAATCGATTATCTGTACCATACCCTTTATTTACTGAATGTATTTATTCCTCTAATCATCTCCATATTTTGTTTGATGATCGTTCGCATTCCACGCCACTGAAGCCATCAATTCTCCTCGGTGCTGAATATTCAACAGTCTCGCATCACTTAGCGGGTTAAGCTTATAAAAGCCATGTTTCAAGTATTATTTCCAAAGCAATTATGTACAGAATGCGGTTATCACATACGTAGGTATATGTAATGCAGAGAGCGGGTGTGTTGTATTACTCGACGCGACTGTTCAGAATAATTTATGTTTTTGATAATTAGGTGAGATTCGAAGTTAATGAGAAGTGTGATTTTATAACAAAATAAAAACTCCGTTTTAATAGCAGATTTCTTGAATATTCCAAAATATTGATTTGACGACGAGAAAACAATGAAATTATGCTATAATATTTATTTATTTATGTTCGGTGAACCAATAAACAATATAACAGCAGAACCAATTACATGATCTCCTTTGTTTTACAAAATGTTATTCCATAAAAACTTCTATTTCACACAAACCTGTTTTTTTACCGTTAACTTTGTTCGGTTTTTATCATTCTTACCTAATAAATTAAGACTTGTAAAAAAATCAGGAAAAGGTTAATATATGTTCATGAAGTGTCGATTATGTATCATATTTCATTTCAATTCATTTAAGTGTATTTTGTTCATACATTTGGCTTTCGAATTATAGAAACTACTTCTTTTGACGTCCTAAATGGATCCAATAGATAAACGAATAATCTAGCTCAAACAAACGTAACAGTCGCCAAAACAGATACAGATATCTAAGAGAAAATGAGGTGTGAGGGTAAAAAAGATAGCTTAATACATATAAGTCGAGTGTGAGAGAGAGGAAAGCAAGCCGTAATCCTCACCGACACAACTCACTGGCAGACTTAGGAAATGAAAGCCAGCCGAACCCAAATTCATTAATGTTATCGTGCGCCCCATCCTAAGGCGCAGAACACACGAGGTGTTTCGGCGCCGTGCAATACGGCGTTAACAATCAAGACTTTGCTAATATGATATAAGGGTACGCAAAACGCGTGGCTTCTTAATTCTATGCCACTTGATGCCACTGATGCGCGCATAACTGCGGACTTGCGGAGAACGCGGCGTAACCGCTCTTCAGCGTGTTGCGAGCCGCGCGTGTATTGTATGGGTATGAAGAGCGAGCGCTCTTCATTCGTGGCACGAGTCTATGCTAAGTTTTGCACAAGCACATGTGTCAAAGTTACAGACAAGGACAAACGAATTTCGGCGGCTAATTTAGCTAAAATAGGTTTGATGGACGTTAATGAATAAGCGGGTAAGTCTTTCGCAGTGTATCACCTCCGAGGCAGCCGAATGGCATCTGGCTTTGCGTCACACGAGGGGACACAGGGGTTTCAGCAACGCGGCGGAGCGCGGTGCTGAAACCCCTCGTGTGTTCTGCGTCTAACACTGCGCAGAGCAACGGGAGCTGCAGATTATTCTTACATAAGTGGCTTTTACCTCGAAATTTCTCACACAATTTATGGAATTTTCTAGGAAATTGGATGAGACGGGTGCATTATCGTACTACACGTTTTATTTGAAATACGTATAGTTATTCTAATAATAACGTATTTTGCTGATATGGGGGTTAAACTTTTTTGTTGCGATACAAGAACCTACTTATCTACACTAATAGGTTTCATACAGGAACTAGGGTGGTTAGAGTAGCGCTACCCCTTTTTCACGCAAAATAGGCACGTTGGATGTCGACTTGCGGAAAATGCCCAGTATAACTAACTAACTAACTAACCTACTTATCATCTTCTTCTACCTAGCGTTATCCCGGCTCTTGTCAGGGTCCGCTTTCCGGCTCTCTTTCCTCCACTTTGCACGATCCTGGGCGTCCTCTTTAGTGAGCCCGTTCTCGCTCATGTCGGCCTTCACGACATCCAGCCATCGCTTCTTGGATCTACCGCGGGGTCGAGGGCCGTCGAGGGCTAGATCAAGGCATTTGTTTCCTACGTAGTCAGATGGCCTACGAGAGACGTGACCGAACCAGCGAAGGCGAAATTCCTGGAGCTTCTCCGCTACATCACGAACACCGAGGCTGCCACGGATGTACTCGTTACGAATGCGATCTGCACGCGTAACGCTGCACAATCGCACATCCATCGCAATCGCAACATCTTCATTTCTGTAACACGAAGCTCCTGAATGAGCCTTCCGAGAACAAGTACTTATATATATGGTATTTGTCATGCGAGATCATGATAATATCGACTACTATGTTGAAAAAATAGTAGTATTATGTAAATGAATATATGGAGAGATGACGATGACATGGAAAGACAGAGAAGGTCTATATCAGTAAAAAGTAACATGTTAGCTCGTCGCTTTACGTATTGTTCAACCGATGCTAAAATAACCTCGATTAGGGCATACTGTCAGGCGTTTTACGCAAGCCAGTTGTGGTACAACTTCACAAAACGTTCCTTTAGTGCACTAAGGCCGTGTATTACCACTTTTGAGTTTTTAAAAACCATCTGAGACATAGAATATAGTGTCTTAAAATCTAAAAAAAATATATGTGTTACATAAGTATCTTGTCTAGTCAAAATCGCAGTCAGTTACATGACCTGATGAAGTTCACTCGATAGAAAAAAACCGCGAAGTTACCCCTTTTTGGAATGTATTTTCAAAACTACGGCTATATTACTGATATTTAACGTTTTATTTTTGTACTCAATTAAAGATCGTAAATAGTTATAGACAAATTCGCAGGGTTTGCTTTGATAGAATGATTGGCTTAATGACTACAGCTAAATATTTACAAAACTGCGCGCAGAGCTTGCGTAGAGAGCGGGATGGTTAATTATAAACTCACGCGTGTTAAAACGGGACATTTGCGTTAGGGATACCTCCCCTACAAGTACTACTAAGTGTACAATATAATAATGCATTTCGTCTCATGTTGAAGCTGCCATGGCGCTGTAGTGCGTCTGGCATGTTTGCCTTAACTTAAACAGAGTGGATGAGTTTTTCGCCTTGATGCGAAATCGACAGTGGTCCTTTCTGAATAGGCTGAGTAACTCAGGTAACACAATCGTTTCTAACATATTCACCAGCTGTTACCTGGATATTGTATCCTCCATTCCAAATATATATAGGACCGGACGAAGTAGTAATTAAATAGATACTGACTTACCTACTTAGTACTTGTTAGATTTAAGCAATTTACTACTACTACTACTACTTAATTAATTATTTTTAATTTTTGAACATATTTGTAATGTGATTATTGATGGGGCTTATTGCCTGAATAAATAAATATATATATATATATATATTTATATATATATATATATATATATATATATATATATATATATATATATATATATATATATATATATTTATGGACATAACAAAATGATAATATAAACTATTTTTGACATTGACAATTTATCACTGATTTTGTTTTCAATTAATTATTTTTATTTGTATTTCCATATTTCATTTAATTAGTTTTTAATTTGACGAACTTATGTGATATATTTTTATAATATGTAATATAATTTGGTAACTGACATAAAATTAAATTATGATTTTATATTGTAGTGGATAATTCAAATGTTAATATAATTATACAGATTTTTTTGATATTTCATAATGGAAATGCTAAATTCAATTGACGATCATAATATAAATTCGTATAGATTAAGCTAGCTTTCATTTATATTGTAATTTCATATTTCATATTGTGAAATAAAAAATCTATTATAATAAGATTAACAATCAACTATCGAAATGAGAATCATTTGTACAATATTTATTTTCAATATGTTAGATAAAATTTAATGAAAAAAATAAAGACGATGTTGTCCGTAAAAATACTCGTAGGGATTATCAATACCTACATGCTGCAGTAGTCGTCTCGTCTAAAATATCGATTCTAGTTACAGACGTTAATCAAAGCTGGTGAGCAACCGGCCATAGGTATACATACTCGTAACTGCTTTTCCCGAATTAATTTGTAAATTGGTCAAAACGCAATAATGGATGATTTAAATTATGTTAAAGGCCAACTTACCAATGATTTACATTAAAATAACTGAAATGGAACGAAGCTAGGTTGGTGGAAATATTAATTGGTAAAATGGTATTGTAATTGCCAGAAATAAGGCGATGGTCTTACATTTTTGTGATATCCAATGAGTATGACACTTTACATGCTTTATCTACATCCATATCATAAATCCTCTAAAATGTGTTCAGGTATGATTAGCAAATTACGCGATGATAGCGATGTCGTAATGAAATTGCCTGTAAAGTAATGTTGACATTACAGTACAGGCTTGTGCTTACAAAAGACTTCAACGCGCTCTTGAACTTGAAACGCAATGGTTCCTGAACACATGATAGAAGATTTATGGATATGCATGCATATAAAGTAGTGTATGCAACTGTGTACATAATTAGGTCTTAAAACACTCGTGTTATCCTCTTATGAAACTCGCCTTCGGCTCGTGTCATAAACCAACACTCTAGTTTTAGGAACCCTCATTAGCTGTAGCAGTTGCATATAAACTACTATTAGATCTTAAAATAAAGTAAAATATGTTTTCATTATGAAAACTATGAAAATTTGGTTGTTTAAATATTAGGGTAAGGTAGCCAACAATGATCCAGTGGTACACATAGAACCAAAGCTTTTTCTCGAAAATGCGACGTTGCCAAACTTTTCTACGAACAGCAACATTTCAATATGGCCGCGTCCCTTGCTCCCCAGTCCCCAGTCGGCGGTCCGCCCGCGTTGAAACTGCACACGTGGCGTAATCTTTTGTGATTTTTGACATCAAAAGTAAAAAAATCTTAAATGGGTCGATGTTTTTTTTCCATAGAATGTTCTCAGTTTAACTAGATCAAATTAGTCAATTGTGTTAGGTAACTATTTGGCTATTGTTTAGATATTCGCTGGCTCGGTCATCTTGTTAGGTTAATTTTTTATCTTAATAAAACATCAAAAAGTGTTTGTGGCACACAATTACCCACAAGTGGTTTATTGCCGTTAATTAAAATAAATATCCTGTTTTCACATCATCAACTTTATACTCCATTAATATGGTCTTATATTTTCCTTATCGAGTTTGCATATACTGTTATTTTGCAATAATTCATTGTGTACTCAGCCGGTTTAGAAGCGGTTCAGCCTGTACCATAGGTACACAGAGAATAATTTCACATTTTTTAAAAATAAAATGTATTATAATATAACGAAACGAAATACTCACGTCTTTAAGGTTAAATATCGCTCGACATGACGCATGACTACATAAATCGCCTTTTGGTTTCAAACATCGAGTCATATATTCTACCTTAAAGACGTGATGAAGATATATTCTATTTTAAACTTTTCAAAGAGGCATTTGACTGTTTTCAAATACTGATATTATAGTAATATGCGAGTTCCAATTTGTATTGTCTCGTGCGACCACGAATATTACTTATCACATATACAAAACAAAAATATTTATTCTACAAATACTATTCTGCTTGTCAATCGACACAATAATGACTAGGTGCTTGAGAATGGTTCGTACTGTTCACGCGCTGAATTCAATATGGTCCTATCAATACCAAGTTCAATTCAAAAGGAATCACCACAAGTAGATCTCATTAATTTTTAGTTCGTTAGACGTCGACAGATCTAAGTTAGTTAGACCAGATGTCTCTGTGCAATTAATGAACGTTATAAGATTTTTTTTTCCTGATTTAGCTCTTTGCGTGTAATATAATCCTAGAACTGTATTATTATTATCATATTAAAATGATCGAAGCTTGATGCAAATGATAGTGCATTTTTCTGCATCCACTGACTTTTAAAACAGAAAATTAAAATTGTATATCTCGATCCAATTTTACGTTTAGAAGTCGGGAATTGGCAGTATCTGCAAAAAGAGCTAGAAATATGAGAACAGTGAGAGCAAAAGTGGACCAATTCCCCGTCACAGAATTTGGACTAGCGTTTTAAAGATAAAGTACCTGAATAATTGGCATGGATTGCGACGTATGGTTCTTCAGCGAATCGATCTGCTTCATTTGTTTTTCTTTTAAGTAAACAACATTTATATTTTTATTCGAATCATAAGATTCATAAGTCAAGTACCTCAGCTGTGTAGACTGTCGAATAACTATAAATTTTACCAAATCTATATTTCACACCAGCGATACCCTACTTGTAATACCTACCCGCACCTTTCCGGGCATTATAGAGATACAAACAACCTGACGTCCCTACATAATATTAGTTAAGGCGGGGTGCGCCTTCGAAATCCCGGCTAATTGCAACCTTACAAATTACGGGCACGTCGGATTAAGATCTGAAGTACCTTATCAACCGTACTAAGAATTTACGAGCTTGCTTCACATGATGTTATATACTTTATGTCACACCTGGCCATAAAGTGGCCATTATCGCACGCTCCGCGCGCGAGAAAACCCACTTCCTGGCCAGAGGGTGACATAAAAATTTGTACTTACCACGGGCGATAATAAAGAAAGCCTCAGATCGCATATTTATCGCCCTTGCCTTCGGCTCGGGCGTCAAATACCTGCGATCTGAGACATTCTTTGTTTTATCGCCCTTGGTAAGTAATGTACTATTACGCACGTCACTCTAGTACTTAGACAGCTTTGATAAGTTTACATCTGGCTGAAACAATATAGCCTAAATGTGGACACGCTAGACAAAAGCACCAATTCCTCCGCCGTCGGTCATTTTAGATTTAGTAGGGGTGGAAAGTTTGTATGGGGAAATAAATATTTTTTTTTAGATAAAACTTGAAAATTCGCTAACAGACTATAAGCATTAAAATGGAAGAAAACTGTTTTCAGCGTGAATCAAAATGTGCCCTTTGATGGTGTGAAAACGGGGTGGAAAGTTTGTATGGGGAGCAATTCTTTTTTAAACGAGGAACTTGAAGCTTTGTTTATAGATTCAATTATAATAAAACGAATCATCTATCAACGTTTTTCGATATTCGCCTTCTGAAGGGGTGAAAAGGGTGTTAAAAGTGTGTTTGGGGAGCAATTTTTTTTTTAATAAAAAAATGAAACTTAGTTTAATAACATTAAAGTATTAGAAAAATAGCAACGGGTTGCACTCCGGGATTGCCGGCAGAAGTGAAAACTCAATGACTTGATAAAGAAGTTTTCACTTAATACATTTTTGAACAGCGCCACCTACGAACAATACAAGGCACTAACTATACAGAACGCTGCTGTCGGTTGTAACTTAACACGGTATATATGCACTGTGAGAAACTTCGCTTGTTTGTTCATAGGTGGCGATGTTACCAATATCACAGAATAAGTAATAGTACTACGTACAAAAGTTGCACTGTTAACAAATCGCCAACTTACAACCCGAAATTATAACAAGTTACCGGACACCGTCAAGGATGCATCTTCCTTACAAATATTTAAAAACAGACTTAAAAAGTGGCTGTTACAGTCACAATTTTACGACATAAACGAATTACTATAATAATCTAAGAATGTATAATATAATGGTAATACCTAATGTTAACAAAAATAAATTACATACATGTTGTATGAATAATAATAATAATATTTGACGACCGCTTTAGCTTAATTGGTAGTGACCCTGCCTACGAAGCTGGAGGTCCCGGGTTCGAATCCCGGCCGGGGCATTTATTTGTGTGATGAGCACGAATGTTTGTTCTTGGGTCTTGGATGTCTTCTATGTATTTAAGTATTTATTTATCTATATAAGTATGTATATCGTTGCTTAGTACCCATAGTACAAGCTTTGCTTAGTTTGGGACTAGGTTGATTTGTGTAAGATTGTCCACAAATATTTATTTTATTTATTTATATAATACTTACGTACACCGTACCTAATGTACTATATATTATAACTGTGACTGACGTGTAACGATGTTATCTTATCAATAAAATTTTCCTTTACTTTACTTTACTTAGGTAAATAACAAATGTTGATCACACCAAGCGAATGACGAGACGACGCGACCGTCCGGTAGCAATTCGCGGCCGCCACTGAATGAGTACCATCTGGGGATGTACTTGCAGCGGCGCGGCGAACTAACGGAGTGAAAGTCCTCTGCCAATATCCATCTTCTACAGGTCACATGTACATCTTACGATATTAGGAGGGGTCAACTTAGCTGGTCGTAGAACGTCCTAGGCGTACTTCCGTCCACTATATTGAGACCTCCTTACTATTTTTCAATCTGATGCACTGACGAATCTCTCGGTCACGTGACCTGTCGCGAGTTTAAAATTTTTTCCCCTTCACAAAAAGTGCCTAGCGCCGCTGAAGAAGTTTTCATTTCAATTATATAAGCGATTCCGAAAATTCTAAGTGGAATATTTTTGGTAGCAGCACATTCCCTTGATCCACTCGATAGGTTTTAGAAGAAAAATTGTTTCTTTTTCATACATAAATATTATTACACATTAGCTGGAAAATGTGACAAACAGGTGACACAACCATGAGTGAGAAAAAAATAGTTTTTAAAGTCCTCTCTATTTTTTTTCTAATAAAATGTCATAGAAATCAGAAGACTTCGTATATAGCAAGTGTGCTCTAAAATATGTAAAATGACCTCCTCTATTACCCCTTAAAGGATTTGTACCTAGCTACCAAACACCCTGTATAGGTAAATACGTTAAGATACTTACATCAATGGCCTGTGCGTTTATTTCTCGCTTTTCGCAGTCCTTATGTTGCTTCGTTTCACATGCGCCAACCAATGTAAGGCCCTGGTTTCCGGGGGTCCTAAGATAAAGCATCTTTTCATCTCTATATCTTTTTTATATCTTCGAGTGGTATCAGAAAGCAACAGATGCTTTATCTTGTCGTTTGCCACCATCATAGACCCCCTGCCCCCTAGTCCCTACGCTGCTACTGCGATTCGGAAACGAACGCAGTTCTTATAATCTCAACTCTGTCCCACTTGCAAATTTGAGCGACAGAGAGGGAATACACCAACTTTATTCGTTTTCGTTTCGCTGTAACAGTCTAGTGCGGTAATCACGTAACGTTTTCGACCGTTAGTACGATATATTTAAATGTCAAATCACATACTAAAACTGACATTAAATACGTACCAACGGTAGTACATATCGATACCTGATTACCCCGCTGTTCTTTATTAGTTGCATTTTGTTTTCGTGTTTGTGGAAGGCATAAACGTGTTACTTACTCGGGGGCGTAGATACCTATAGTTTAGAAATTCACCCAATTTTATATTATATCAACTTTTGACGTAGAAAACTGACATTTAGAATATAATCCTCAAAATGAATGGCCCAAACAAATAAAATAATAAGTACATAAAATTGTATTTGACGTTTTTTTTATAATATAACACGTTTTAGTTGCAGTTTAATCCTATTAAAATCTGTTTAAACATTCCTAGACTGCCGGCTACGCGAGCCAATGAATTTATACCGAGATTAAAGAAGAAGATAAAACTTGCAAAGGCGCCAAATATTTGTGATATTTTTATTTAGTAGAACTATTTAGTAGCACCTGCTAGCTAATTAAACTTGCATTAGCTACATTTAAGTGACATTTTTTGAATTGAATATTTATGGGATATAGATTTAACCTTACGCACTCTCGAAAATGTTACGTTATCACTTCCAATTGTCAGTTGGCCAGAGTATGGGCATAGATAAGGCATTCTTTAGCCATTACTAACATGATCAGTAACAGCCGTGCCCTTGGTTAATCCTTTACAATTTACTACATGACATGACTTATAAAATTATTTGTTTAAATTTAAACCTTGACCTGTGTCAGTAAGGTCATATCACAAGTTATAGCTGCTTGCTGATCAACAAAGTAAGGGATGATTCACGCTAGAACGTTCCGTGTCCGGGCCGGCCCGTTTTTTAGTACAAGAAATCGACGGCCGTCGCGCGTCCTGTTTAAAAAACAGGCCGGCCCGTATCAATCTTATCCCGAATCATCCTTAAGTTCGTTTGCCGATTCCACTAACTTTAATAAAATGCGATGCTTTTTTCGTTTGAGAGTCCCTACAAATTTTAAAATGTTTAATCTCAAATAATGACAACCTTATTGTAAGTATATTTGACCATAACAAAAAACATCACTTTAAAGCTTAACATCACGCAAACGGATTCGTTCTAGATAATTTTTTTGAATGACCTATCCACGGCGGTAAGGCGCAGTTTGGTTTACAAAAGATTTAGGTAAGCATTGCTTCCTAGTTGGCAGGCAAACACGAATAATAGAAATAAAGCTACAAAACCCCTGCTAGAATTCAATTTGACCATAGCTCACAGAAAGCCAACACATGACAACAGAGTAATAAACCATTTTGATTCATGGGATTGATTCCAAGTTTTATGCACTTTTTGACGACTACAAATCCTTTCGGTACTAATAACGGAGATAAATAAAAAACGTTTTAAAAACACTTGTTTATTTTACGCTGTAATAACGGTTACTTACCTACATAAAGTTCGTCAAGCAAAACATCACTATTTTCTTAGAAGACATTTCGTTAAAACTAATTATGTACAAGTATAAAATTCGCTACAAACTTGACGCTCCACGCTTTACCTGCATTTGTTTCGATCGTTTAAATGTTTTGTTATACTAACACTGATTTTAGATTGGAAAAATGAAGACAAGTTATAGTTTTAGTGAACGCTCGCATCATCGGATAGTCCTGAAACAAAAATCTGTGTTAACAACTGCTTATTAAGTTTCCAAGCTTTGGAGGCAAACTTTGTTTACTAACAAAGCATATAAAAAGTTAGAAATTGGTTTAAGAATTTCAACTTGCTTTTCAGTTTTCAAGGCAAACTAATGAATGGGATTTTATACACTTCGCTGGCACTTACATAGCCTATTTTATTACTTGTGATAAACACAGTGTGTTTTTATATTTATTTCACAAGTGGCCAGAAGTTTTTGAAAATTTGAGATGGGCCGACTATGGATTTTGCCGACTAGCCGACTAATCGGTGAGGAGGTGGCCGACTAGTCGCCGACTAATCGCCGGCTATAAATGTGGCCGTATAGTCGGCATCTCTATTGAAAATCAATTTTACTACAATTAAATATTTCCTGTCCGCTTGAGCGTTCAGCGTATGTTTTGTTGTGTCAATGTAACATTATGATTTATGCAAATACGCTCCTCTTTCTGTGGGCACTAAGGCCGTACATGTACAATATTGTAAAGCTGAAATGTTGTATTCTTACCAGTGTCTATATATAAAACAATTGAGCATCGCCACGACTCCTACGTGCGATGTGGAACGCCGTAAACCTGTGATAAACAAATTATAATTGTACCAAAATGTTTATCTAAATCCTTTTTTTAGAATAATGTTATCATTTCGGAATGTTGGACAACAATTTCAGAAAGATGAAATAAGCCTTGGGTAATATGTATCGATGTAGTATAATAATATGATATAATGTAAATATTAGAGGTAATTGGTTCTTCACCTACGTAATTGAAAAATAAGCTTTTCCATTATGTAGGCACATAAAATAGAGATATTTATTATAAAAAATCATATTCGGTTTCGATGGGTATTCTCATTTTAGAGTTTCAGAAAAAAAGGTTAACGCACTTAATATAACGCCTAGTTATATCATGAATATATAATATCATATCATATCTATTTTTGGATAATAAAAGACGTTTTATTATAGTGAAAAGTAAAATAAATCCTGATTTTATTTCTCCCAAATGCTACGAAAACATTAGCCGATAATATTGGGACTTTTATATGGAAACTTCTCAAATTAGTAAACTATTTTTAAATGAAATGGATCTACGCTCAAAAGAAAATAGTCGGCAATGAAGATTTTAAGTAATTAAAACAAGTAATTACTTAATTAAATTTTGGGGAACAAGAGACTAAGTTATAAGTCCATTGGTATGGTAATACAAAGTTTTACGTACAGGCGAGTGCAAAAGAATGTATCGAATAACTAAAATAGCAAACATACGATGCCGAGGTACCTACTAGATTTATCTGTATGATATATATTATGTACAGTCAACCAATTTGATTTCTGAGCCAATTCGTTTCTACTCTACGTAAAAATCTACATAATTATATGAAAGCCGCTAGAAATCACTTAATAATGTCACTGTGACAAGATACGACGTGGATTTGGAAAACGTATAATTGTAACAATAATTTATTATTTTTTATGTAAAAATGACATGTACAAAACTATGTTTTACGAAAAATAAATGAATGAAATGAATGAATGAATGGCCCAGAAATCAAATTGGTTGATTGGTTGACTGTACTTCTGGGGGCCTACCGGGAACCGAAAACTAAATATCTCCCTCTTTGTTGCTCCAATATGCAAGTGCGACAGAGAGGCAGATATTTCGTTTACGGCTCCCGGTAGGCCCTGTTCTTAGTGATGTTTGGTTGTAAACAGACGATATAAACGATTGCATAAAAAACAATGAATGCTCACCAACAAAATCTCCTACAATAAAAGAAAACTAAATTAAATGAAACCATATTGAATGAAATGAAACATAAAGAAACATTTTAGAAAAACAAGCGATGTTACCGATAAACGCGTAACCACAACATACAACATTCAAGACACCCAGGAAATATATACCCATACCGGAATCGAACCCGACACTTCTCAGCCAACTAAGCCAGTGGTCGTCAAATTTTACGCGTTTAGTCTTATGCTCAGTTGCTGAGTCAGTCAGTCTCAGGCAGATGTTGAGTTTTTTTTTTTTATTAAAAATGGGATTGCTCTTAGCCAGCATCTAGCCAGGGGGCAAATATGAGATCGAAGGTGAAGCGAACTCACCCAAAAGACGAAGATGCCTCACCTGAGTTGGAGTCCCGGCTGCCCATGACGGGCGCGATCTGAGGCCGCTCCTCGTCCAGCAAGAGTGCGTCGCTCGTCGCCCACACGGACAACACGTGCGCCACGCACGTCACATTCAAACGACCCTGCGACCAAAATTGGGGCATTTTTGGGGGTTATTTACTGATCGTCATGTCGCTAGGTCATTGACGTCACTGATCTGTAGCGCTTTCGCTCTCTAAACTAAAAACATTCTAACTGTTATAGCTTCGTTATTATTTGAATAGGATTTTCACCGTTTGGCATAGTTTTATGTCTTCTTTCTTTTATCGATAAAAAATGAAATTTTAAGGTCCACGTGTTTTTTTATTTCTCCCGAAATCCTAATTTTCATTCAAAAATATCTATTCTAAAAGTAGCGAATCGTAAGTGAATTATGACGTAATTTTTATGAATTACCTATGTTTGACAGCATTGCTCCTTAAGGGCCTATCGTGCGGGGTAAATTCTCAGCGCCTGTCAAATTACAATTTTTTAAATAATTTACCCAATTAACCCACACATGCATTATTCACGCACACTACCTCATTTTGCTGGGTCGGGTCATTGACCCATGTTTGTGCCAACTTATGACAATATAGATTTTGAATATTTAAAGGTTTCTTGGTGCATAAGAGCAGTGTTACAAAAATCGTCAAGTTCTGATCTGTAACCAAAACTCAAGTATTAGTTGTATCTGAAAATGTCTTGAATTTGGAATTTGTGATAGTAAAATACTCAGTTCCTTGTTTATAAAATAAAATTTTGAACCCCTGTTTTGTAAAATGTATTTTGTTTTGCCCTTTCCTCACAGACTCATTTTTATACAACTTAAAACAGAGAAAGACTTTTCCTAATCGGTTCGTGCATGTTATGACTGTTTTATGTTTATGACTTAGGTACTTATTTTGAGAGTTTACTTGGTGATTTTCATGATACGAGTATATGTTGTACCTTAAATAGATTATTTTAAGCAAAACTTTTCATAAATTGATTATCAGTTGGTTAACTCTAAAATTGACACTGATTTAATGCAAGTTTTAAGAGAAGAAGCGGTAGTTTTAGTACAATATATATAATAACTACTGAAACTATTTATACGGCACGGGATAACTGCAGCAATATTGTGAATCAACTTTGTATTTGAGGAACCAGTACCTAACCTTATAGGTAGTTCTTGTTATTCACGACCTCCCGTCGTAACCCAATCCGCAGAATTGCGCATAGAATAGTATGACATTCCCTGCGCATCGTCGTTATCGTGAATGACAAGCACTATAAAACCTAATGATATAACAAATATCATCAAGAAAGTCATTGTAACATTCTGCAATTGTGGAACTTGGCCGGACCACTACTGTATCAGCTCTGACAAATTAACTTTTATACAGTCGTGCCGTCGATGACACTTAACTGAACATCCGTGAACCTTATTGCAACGAGATAAGGTTCAATAATGGTTAACATTGCGTCTATTTTCATCAATAATAAATAGCAATTATTATTATTTCCTATTAGTTTACTATAACGTCGAGACAATTATTGCGATGCGACATAAGTACTTACTTGTACAAAATCAAAGCAACGGGATTTCCAACGCATGAAAGCTTTAGATAGAAACTAGCGCAGTTTAATATTATAAGTAATTACTGCATATTTGTTTGTTAGACATCGTCATTGTCACCACATCCCCAACAACTACTTGGTTTATTATTTATAAATGAAACATAGGTTTATTATTTTCATTCTAGGTATAATTATATTATGACCAGGCGGCTTAGACACTACACAATTTAAATCCACATCACTCAAACTGGCGAAGAAACTCCGATATTCTTTCTTCTGCTCCCGCTGCAAGAGAGCACTCTAGATCTGTTTCTTGGTATAACGCTGATATTTTATAAACTTCTGTTCAAAGTTGTTTGTACAGATTCTGGGATATGTTTTGTTTATGCAGATTCTGCGATATATTTAGGTAATCATTGTTTGACGTGAAAGCGCCGTACATATACACATAAAATATAACATTAGATTCGTTAAATTATTGAAATATAAAAATACAATTTGTTTACAAATTTTAATTTGAAATATGATGAGTGACATAAATGTCATAACGTTCCGTTCTGGGCGGCCAATTTATAAAAAGTAAATTACTTTGAACTGAAATACATCGGTAACCTTTTTACGTTTAAAATGCCTTTTCGTAAAGGAAATCATTATAATTTAGTTGCATTAGTATACATTGGGGACCAAAGATTGCATTTTTATGTTATAACGAATGGCTAATACTAAAAATTCCATGTTAAAAGAATCTTCAATAGCCACACGTCAACATTTATTTACCCTACTTCTATTAATGCAATCTTTGTGTGTGGTATACATTTTGTATTTGTATACGAGCAAGCTGTCAAAAAGCGTGTTTTTATGAGATGTCAAACTGAGAAAAGCTGCATACGTCTGCTCCCATTGAGGGCCGGAGCCCATCTGCCGGCAAGAAAACTACGGCGGCCGGTCAAATTTTCGGAATTTCCTTTGCATTGTTAAAAAAATCTCCACATTTTGCAAATGTTAAACACACACGACCTAGATAACATGTAGTTTTGTTACTATTCAAATAATTGAAGACCTTTCATAAAGTATTAACGTTGTAGTTTGCGTTTATTTCCTTTAGTAGAGCTAACTTTGGATTGAATTTTTATGAAGAAAACTATAAGTAATTGTGTTTCTGAAACACATGACATG
Organism: Cenopis cana; assembly: GCA_951800055.1. Classification (NCBI taxonomy): domain Eukaryota; kingdom Metazoa; phylum Arthropoda; class Insecta; order Lepidoptera; family Tortricidae; genus Cenopis; species Cenopis cana. The sequence continues at coordinate 7,554,110 of OX637479.1, read as the reverse complement.
TAGAGTGTATCCTTAAATATCATATATAGGAATTACAGAATTCAAGCTTTAGTAATAATAATACAGCAAGTGATCCAACCATCGCAATTATTCAGAAATTTGCTCGGTGCAGTCTTAATAGTCGTAGGAATGACGTCACACTTCCGTTTTATACATTTTGGCGATTTTCTTCAAATCTAGCGAAGAAAAAAATCTAAAAACTATTTTATTACGTTCAGGTAGCATATTTACCGAAATGGTTTTCGATTTAGGCACCATTATAAATTTTGAAATGTTGTCAAAACCGGTAAAACGTAATCTCAATCGGCCAGACACCAGACAAACTAAACAAACTAAAACTACTAACGAAATATCCGATATAGATTTAAAAAGTATATAGAACAGAATTTCAAACATTAATCCTTGAAATACAGGCCGTGTGACGTCACAATCAGCAGTCATCTTTTTAATTTTACATCCATAACAAGTCGACTGATGCTGACTTTTGAATTGGCAAAGAGAATATTTTTTGGCTTTTGGCACGGCTAAAGGCTACCCGCACGCTGTAGTTCCCCGAGATGACCGCCACCGCACCGAACGGCTGTCTATTAACACTCGCAACCAGAACTTTTTACTTTTCTTTGTAAAACACAATTTCGGTAGCGGCCACAAAATGGAATCCATTTTTGGAACCGCAGACGCCGGCAATTTACCAGTATACTTGCAGTTGTTCGATATTCGAAATAAACTGTAAGTAATATATGTATAGTCCGTCAAGTATATATCTGATTATTGTATGTATGCGTTTTAATTCATAAATTTCATAATCTCTCAATATTTTATTACTTGTGTACTTTAATTAATTAATAATGATCGTCCCACACTGGGTGTTATAAATTTTATATAGCAGCAACTATCTTGAGCATCATAGTGTTACTTAGCTTTATCATTGTTACACTATGTTATATAACATTTATAACAGAAAGCGTGGGAGCACCATAACACACACACAGATTATGAATTAAATCTATTCCCAATAATAAATATAAACTTTTGTGAAAACTTCTTAAAAACCGACCCATTCGTTTCAGTTTATCGTCAATAGGCAGAATGGCGAACGACGCTGGGTATTTTGCTTTACAATAAATAATAAATAAATCAATGATAATTCTTATATTTACATTCCTGTTTCATGTGTTTATTTTAATTAGGGAGTAGAATGGAATTAGGTATAAAGATTATGGATCTCGTATGTTAAAGCTTATAAAATTAAATTGAGGACGTAATCCCTGTAAATTCGAACTTACTGGAGCAATTTATTTTAAGTTGTACAATTTAATCATTTGCTTAATGTAGAAAGAGCTCGAGAGTCAAATACGGCTTTTATCCTGCGACAGTGGCGTATAATTAAACTTACGAAAACGTTCGTACCTAATATTACGTTAGTCAAAACCGGGTTCAATACGAAAAGTAACAATTTTCGTTGGCGTATTTTGAACACGTCATTTTAGTTCATGCTCTCATTTATTAATATTAACTTATTAAGTATTACAAATCTCTTTGCTAAAATAAATTAAATGGTTTTGTTATTACATACATTTATTACAGAATACTAAATGGAACCCTGATTAGATTACTAGGCATAATGAAAACATAAATTCAGCCAATTAGGGATGTTTAATAAAACTTTATCTAATACTTTGTCTGTAATTTGAGATTGAAATTGTCACTAACATAGTTTTTAAGTTTTATTGTCATTTTTATGAACCACGAGTTTGCTATAAACGATAATAAAATTAAATTTTATATTTTTCAGTGAGAAAAACTGAACTAGGTACCGCTGTAGCCTTTTTGTCGTAGAGAAAAGAACGAAAACGTAAAAACATTGGTGTCTTGCAAAGTGCACGGATACTGGTGTACATATTTTTCTTATTTTGAATTAAAGAATTATAAAACTACGACGTAAATTTCAAATGCAAATTGAATCTCATTAGCCTTTGCGGTCGCAACAGGCTGCGCAGATTGTTAGCGCTTATTATGCGCATTTTTGTTCCCCGTCTCATTAAACTGTAACGAATTCGTGTTGCAATAGATTGAAATCAGTATTACTGATAATGAGGGAAGCTAAATGAACAACTGATTGGAGCAATTTATCGATATTAGGACTAATATGTAGGTTATTAGTAGGAGTAAATTTGCTATTTTAGAGTGGTAAAGGATTACTTTACTTTGTTACTGTACGTACGAATACCTCATTTTATCCATAATAATTATTAAATATCTGGGCGACCGAGCTTTTCTCGGCGTTTTCCCGTTCATGAGACCTAGCTAGATCGATTTCTCGTCCCCAAAAACCCCCACATACCAAATTTCATCAAAATCGTTAGAGCCGTTTCCGAGATCCCCGATATAAATAAATATATATACATATTGCTCGTTTAAAGATATAAAATATCTGGGCGGCCGAGCTTTGCTCGGCATTTTCCCGGGCATGTGACCTCTAGATCGATTGCTCGTCCCCAAAAACCCCCACATACCAAATTTCATCAAAATCGTTAGAGCCGTTTCCGAGATCCTCGAAATAAATGTATATAGATATGAATATATATAGATATATACAAGAATTGCTCGTTTAAAGATATAAGATATATTTTAGTAGTAGGAGAGGAAAGCGACATTTTGTCACTTACTGGAGAAATAATGCAGGAAATGTAAGAATACGTCATTAAAAAATATATTAACAATGGTACAAGTGTACCCTGAGTATGCAAACGATAAAAATGCACCCAAGACTTTTGGAAGTGTGTCAAAAATTCAAAATTACCTTATGAAAATGTGCAGACTGTACTCTCATAACGAGTTGGCTGAACGAACTCGACTTATTAGATTTCTCCTCTTCAACGGTACTGTTCAATTTGTTGGTTATTTGTTCAGTCCGGGTGAGGCGGGTGGTGCTTTCCGTTTTGTCCCGGTTACCAGTAACATCCAGCACGTCCATGTTGCCTGGAATGTCTATTACGTTGTCTGTAGCCGCTTCTTCGTACCCGGAGATTGCATCCCACGGACTGAATATAATTCTATTAGCATCCTCTAGAGACGCGTCGGTTATCACAGGGTGCCGCAGCGAATATGCGTCGTGCGGAGGGATGTCGAGGCCTTTTACCTATTGGAAAGTAACGATGTTAGTGCGCCGTATTTGTATGGCAAGTATGGCGGTAATACGTGAAATACGATTATGCTTAGAAACTGACAATTTCATTGTTGCTGGAATAAAAATATAAGTATGCGTAATAGTATTGTAACTTACATTATTAAATTTCCATTTTCGAACAACATTAGATAATTTTTCAGCGCTGATTTTTTATAATGAACTTAATTATTTAAATACAATTTTGAGAGTACAAGCTCATCTACGTCCGCACTCGCCCGGCGCTGCCATAAATGTTGAGTCTCACCCTCTATAACGTTGATGAGGCTAGTTATATTGGTATCGCCGACCGAGTGCCAGGTCTTCTGCGCTTGCACTCGCCCACAAGACAACCTCACCTCTCTGTCTATTGAGGCTCACCTCTATACCGTTGAGGAGCCACGTGATATTGGCGGGCGGGTCGGCCGGCGGCGCACTGCAGTTCGCACGCAGCATGTCACCGGCCGAGTACCAGCTCTTCTGAGCTCGCACTCGTGGCCCCGACGCCGGTAGCTCTGTGAGGAAAGAAGATGAGAAGGGATATTATTTGTCCCGGAAATATGGGCATATAAACTAAAATTGGAGACACAATGGATGTACCTATGAATACCTAGATGTATCCTGAAAAATGGTCTGTTTTGTCTAAAAAAAATCGTTGTAAGTTTAGACATGTCAATACATGCAAATTAATTTAAACAAAAGATTTTGATATACAACACTTTACTAGACCCCTAAATATGTGTGACTTAAATTACGTGTAACGAGGTGGTACAGTAAAGTGCAAAAATATGGGTGCATACAACTTGCTCAAAAAGATGTCCCATAACTCTTATGTCGGTGAATTAAGGTTTTGGTACATATTTATGAGAAGATTCATTCGATACATATTTTTGCACTTGACTGTACCTAATATAAAGGTAAACCGGAAAGATATGACCATTGTCAACAAGGCGCTATTATTCTGATTTATATGGCAACAGTGACATTTTGAATGTTTACCTGTCAGCTTACGCTAAAAGCAGACGTAAAATTTGAAATGTTTTGCAGCTTTTCATTTCCCGAGCGTTTTTCCCACAGTATTTTATTAGGTATAATATACATTATTCATAATGTTCTGCTGTTGACTATGATTTTTTTCTAATTTATTATTAAATATTTAACACATTACTAATATTCAAATAAACGGCAATAGTGACTGACGTCCTGACAATTTGTCATTCAAATTATTGCCAGTGTAAGAAATTAGTTCCAATGAAATTCCGCAACATGGCGCATGGTCATATAATACTTATTCCTGGTCGGGCTTGAAATATATACAAAGCATGGCATTAGAACCGAGTCATATGAAGATACGCTTTATAGAACGTCATTGGCAGTCTGCTTCATAGCAAAAATTTGAATACCTTCGTTAAACATGAACAGACCAGCCGGTTTAAAGGATTAGATCTAAACGACCAGTGCAAGTTCAGCGCACAAATACAAAAGTTACCCAACACACAATGGCTACAGCCGCGGTGAAACCGCAAGCCGCCCCTGTGAGCTTTAATCTTTACGGAACTACTAAAGCCTAATTAAATTACGGGCCCAGCATGCAAGCGGAATAGAATTGTTCGTGTGGCCAGCCAACCGGATCGTATAAACAAAGTTGTGGGCCAGTAAAGAAGGAAAAATACTGATCGCAATAAATTACACGAGTTAAGTCCACACCGGGTTCAGCGCTCGCGTCGTCGGCGCGGCGTCGACGTTGCATATTCATCTTTCATACGCGCTCGTTCCATTTTAGTTTACCGTAGAATTTTGCAGAGCGCGGTTTAAACGCCGAACAGAGAAAATGGCGCCCGAACTAAAACTCTGCTTGCTTTTGTTTGCCAGCAGCGCCCTCTATTACGGCGCAACGGCGGAACTCGGCGCCGAGCAAAGTTTTAAGTGTTTACATTCCTGTTCTGTCGCTTTTTGCCAATTCTACTTAATGGGAACGCAGGGAGTTCCTAGCACCTCGTTTAATTTGGCCGTCGTGGGTATATTATAGTGTTTATTTAATCCGTCCAGATTCTGCCAAAACCTTCCTTACTTTGTTAGTAAAACAACTGTGTTTTGTTTCTGAAGATGTTTGATCTTCAAGTTATAATAAGATGCAAAGTAAGGAAACCAACGCTAATTGTCTAAATACGACGCATTAATTTGAATGTTATTCTAATATTGCTGCCCATGTTTGATGTAGCCGCATATGTCATCAACTTAAGTGGGTCACCTGAAATAATTACCTAAACCGCAATCGAAGTAGGAGGTAAATAGATTTTCTCACCCTATCGACGTTATTTCATCACTCGGTTCTCATCCGAAAGTGGATTATACAGCGATAACATCGTGGAAGACATAATTAATACGTGGTCCCGGAGTCCCTTGAGTGGAGGTGACGACTTGCGGCGGGAACTGCGTTTAAACGCTGAATCGTCCTAATTTAAAGTTATATTGCAATTAGAAGCGTCGCGAGAAATACGTTGAACTGGAGCACTCCTAAACTTAATTATTCACTATGCCGCGGTATCGCATACGTGACAAATGGGTAATAATGTCATGTCACTGAGGACCGCGCGAGGCACCGGGAGCGTCACACTCTGCGCACACCTCCCGGCCTCCACAATAACCGTAAATTAACCAAGATAAACCTTAATCAAACATCCCTTGTGTTCGATTCCCCACATTTATTGCCCAACAATAGTTCTGATTTACGATTTAGGATTGCACAAGGCCGCCGCGGGATCGTTCGTATTATTTTGTACTTACGATTGTTCTACTTAACTACTTACTAATGCCCAGTTAAGTAGGCATTGGACAGAGTCGATAACGACAACTGTCGACGTAGACAGCTTACTGTAGCGAATTTAATTTCCTGCCGGCGAAATCAGACTGTTAATCTAATGGCACAGTAAGTTGGTTACCTAGTCTGTTATCTATTTCAATAGTTTTGTTAGATTAAGTTGTCTAATACGTAAATTGGGTCTATCTATTTAGTTTAGTTAAGTTAGCTCAAGTTTACTTTGGGTAAAGTCCGACCGAGTTAATTTAGCGGATAAGATTTAAATTTATGTTTATAGTTTATCAAGGACATTTCAAAGATTTTTATCTATTGAATTGGTACAGTCACCTTACATTAAAATGATACAAGGTAATGGAAACTCGCAAAAACGGACTAGATAGATATTTTTCCTGTGTGGTTCTGATATAATATTTGCAGGTGACTGCAATATTTATGAAAAAGTCAAATCATCTACAAAAGGTACATTACGTACCTTAATTATTTTAATCAAACTGGATTAATTACAATCCTGCAAAATATTCATTTCCGTCTACAGTACGGACGAGTAGCAAATCGAACAATGCTGACGACCTGCAACTTTACGACCAGTGCAACGTGACTGACCTTACCGCCACCATTGATAGGTTGAACATGGATCTAGCGCACATACAGAGATGGTCTGAGAAATTTGGCCTGTTTGTGAATCCATCCAAATGCCAGTCCATCATCATTGGCAGTTCACATCAGGTAGCTAAGCTTGATTATAATTCAATTGCCCAGGTCAAATTCAACGGTGCTCCTATTCCTTACAGTCAGAGTGTGAAAGATTTAGGCGTATACTTGGACAGTACCCTGAGTTGGAGGACACAGGTCGCTGAAGTTAGTAGAAAAGTAATAGGCTCGCTTCACGTGCTCAATAGACTTAAGCATTTCTTACCTACTAAAACCAAAGTTCTTTTAGTCCAAACTTTAATTCTACCCATAATCGACTATGGTGATGTGTGTTATCCGGACTTAAATGAAGATCTTCTAAACAAGCTAGACCGCCTCCTGAATAACTGCATTCGTTTTGTCTTCTGCCTCCGTAAATACGATCACGTCTCCTCTTTCCGCCTTAAGCTTGGCTGGCTTCCCATCCGTCAACGTCGTAACATTCGCATGCTTTGCTCCCTTTTTTCCATTCTCAAGGACCCTAATTCTCCAGAATACCTCAAAAGTTTCTTTCAGTACCAAGATGTCAATCGTCTCCGTCAGTTTCGCTCTTCAGGCAACCTTTCCCTCTCTATCCCACTTCACCGAACCGGTTTCATGTCTTACTCGTTTACCATTCAAGTTGCTCGTCTCTGGAACGGTTTACCCGTTAAAATCAGGCAATCTCCGACCAAGATAGCGTTTAAAAATTCTCTCCGTAAGTTTTTCGCCAGCAGAACCGAATATTCCTAATGTTTCTGTTTAATAGTCTCGTCTGTATATATTATATAATATATGTATATATATATATATATTGTTAGTATTTATATATTAGTATTAATATGTAGGATAATTAGAATATATATGTCAAAATTTTGAAGTTGCACCGCCCACAATCTCTCTGCTTCGCCCTAAGGTTGACTGGTAGAGAATGCTTATGGCATTAAGTCCGCCTTTTGTACCATAAGTTTTACTTTTGTGCAATAAAGATTAAATAAATAAATAAATAAATAAACAATACAATTTTAGAAACATCCCTATACTTAGCGATATGAATAAGTAGCGGGTACCTACTTATTCATATCGCTAAGTATAGGGATGTTTCAACTGGGCCTACGCAATACTTACACTTGTATTTTGAACGGTCATTTACTAGAGAATTAATTCTAGGTACTTTCCATTACTTATCTATACGATACGCTACGCTTGGGTAAAAAAACTAGTCACTATGAGAAAATAATTACTTTAGGTCAATTTTAGAACTGCTTATACTTAATATTACTTACAGTAATCTAAACGTACGAAATATGTATAATTCGCAAATTGTACTGTTATTAAATGGTCTGGAATTGACTAGGTGCTTTAATGTACGTAATTTCAGTCATTAATTGATACTTCAATATTCTGGGTGGCAGTGTTATTAAGCATATTCGCCCTATGGTACATTGGGATGCTATTTTATCGATCATTTTGCTTTGTTGGAATGTTGTTTTAACATTATGTACCTTCTTTGTTGTCGTGGTGTATTAAAATATGACTAGAGAGTATAGAGTACAAAAACTATGAGTAAAGTAAAGTAGTAAGTAAGTAATCTTAACCTATAATTTGTCATATACAAAAAACATACGCGCGTCTCTTTCAATCAATATGTCGCCTTAAGACTGCGTCGTGCAGGGTAAATTATCAGCGCCTGTCAAATTTCTATTTTTTTAAATTATTTTCCCCAGTAACTCACACATACATATTTCACACACACTACTTCATTTTGTTGGCCCGGGTCATTGACTTACATTTTTTTAATAGGTATTTTCGGTTGTGTATTGCCACCAGTTAATCAGAGTTAAAAACTCTTTAGAGAAATCGAAATTGTCATAACTTGTCACTGTACAATAACAATGCTCTGTCAATTTCTGTAAGGAATACAAAGTTTTGATTTACAATATTTGATGATTTATTAAGGCATGACAAAAATGTAAAAATAAAAGTCAAGTTCTGATCTGTCACCAAAACCTTACTCCTGAAAATTGGGATTTGATTTTAGTAAAACGCTCCTAATTATTCATATACAAATAGATTAAAATACCTATATTAGTGTATCAATGCCATGGCTTAAGCTGTTATGTTGTTAAATTATATTTAATTGAATAAATGGTGAATAAAACTTAAGAATGTGTAATCCTTCTTTCTCACAAACCCATTTTTTACACGACTTATACCTACTTAACCTTTCGGATTGGTCCGACGCCAACGCGCATATATCCGTTATGGCGTCTAATAGACATCAAAACCTACATGCAGGGGCCTATTGCATAATAAATTACAACTAATATTACAAGCGGTAGTCTCCTTTCAATCCCTTTCATTCGAAAGAGACTTCCGCTTGTAATATTAGTTGTAATTTTTTATGCAATAGGCCCCTGGTTCAATCTCACACTTGGCATTCCCGTGCCATGGCGTCCTAAAATACACAGACAACGCAACGTGAGAAAAATTATTGCATTATTTGGCTATTTTTTGTATGGTTTTGGTTTGTGCCAGAATTAATATATAAATATAAATAAATAAATATTTGTGGACAATCTTACACAAATCAACCTAGTCCCAAACTAAGCAAAGCTTGTACTACTATGGGTACTAAGCGACAATATACATACATACTTTATACATACAGATAATTAAGACGACGATATGAGAAAATTGGTTGCAGGGATTTGCATTTTTCTCAGCAACCAAGCAACTGATGAAACCGAAATTGACTCACATGATCAATCATACCTTTAGCTTTAATTTGGCCGTTGTATTTACAAGATTGGACAACTTTTGTAACAGACTTTTCTTCGTCAAAAACACCTCTGTTTTAACAGGGATTTGCATTTTACAGACAAACGGCACTTGTTAAAGCCTCTTAGTTTTCAATATAGATTCATCTAAACAAACACTTCAAATTGGCCGTCGCATTTTATAAAAATAGCTTATAATTATTATTTAAACCGATAAATACGATTTCGTCGTATACGACCTTATAGTTTAAGACAGCGCGCGCCGTGTTTTCTATACAAAAAGATGACAAGACGTCCCCCCTCTGTCAAGTCAATCGGCCGACGGCCGCTGTCAACGTTGGATCTATGCTCGTCGCGCTCCCGCAAAATTACGCAAATATATGTTTAAAATGTTATTTTATTCGCGTAAAAGCACGAGGAAGTACTCAAGACGAAAAAGAAAATCTTGTTTAATTGATTAATGTAAAAATATGGTTATAAAAGGTAAGTAAAAACGCAAATATGTTTATTTACCAATGTTCCTAAATGTCATTCAATGTTCTAGTTGGAAAAGAACATAATGGCATGGAGTCGTCTCCAGATTTAAACGAAAATGAAAAAATGTCATGTTATATAAGTTTTGCGAATGAAATAGGTTTTAAGTGTATTTTTAACCAATTTCAAAAAACCGGCATTGTGCGACTCGGACGTTTTAATTAACATTATTTTTTTATATTTTGTACAACAGGCTTACAAAATGTGTTGCCAATGTTGGGTTTTATAATTAATTTAATCAGAAGTTCGGGTATATAACTCAAGTCCCGTGGTGCTCTCAAATTTTTGTCTTGCTCACTCGCTAGTGGCAACTCGATATGCAATGGGTTCTCTGTGGATTACCAGAATATTATACAAATATATGGGCGGCCGAGCATCATCGGAGATCTGACGAATATTTTAATATTGAATATTTGGAATCAGATTTAGATGAATAGGTAATTATCATAGCTTAACATGTTAACTACGATTCTCTGAAGACAATGTTTTGACATTCTACATTGTTAACATGAAGCCACACTGTACCGACTGTACATGACGTACGCATGCACATTATTGCCATATGTTAGTTGTTTGTAGCGACTCAATTTCAGGGCCAAATACAATCTTGTCATGCTTTAACTGTAAACAAGTAGGTACAATATTGGATTTCTTACCTCCTTATCTGACATCGGTAATAATGTCGGCACGAATAGTTTTACATTTATATAATTTTTACCCTATAAAATTATTTTTATCAATTACATATATATCTCATTTATTAAGTACACGATCTTCCTTATCGGTATTATAGAATCAAAAAAATATTTAAGAAATGTGGAAAGCATAAATGAATCCTCAAATTTGATAACCTCAGCATCGCGCATGCAATTGCGGGCGTCCCTAGGCTGCGGTATCCGCTAACCATCGGGTGGACCATATGCTTGTTTGCCACCATGGTATAAAAAAAAAACTGTATAATAAGTCTCCTTTGATGTCTCTGTTCCGTGCGGCGCTCTGTCTGTCAACTCTGTCATGCGCTACTCGATCCCGAGCCGTGTAAGAAATACCGGGGTGGATGAGGTGGGGGGATTTCGGCACACTATTTGAGTTTCATACTTTATCAGAGCGTCGCCTTAAATACATAGAAAACATCCAAGACCCAAGAACGAATTCGAACCCGGGATCTCCAGCTTCGTAGGCAGGGTCACTACCAACTAAGTTAAAGCGGCTTTTATAGGTAATGCGAGTTTTAAGCGAAGATGCGGTTGTTTTATTTCGATATATATTATGTAATGAAACTTAATGAAAATTAATGGCAGTATTTTGAAATAAGTTTGTTAAGTATTCTTAAAACCTAATGATAATGAAATAAGTAGGACAAATATGATCAAGTAGGATTTAGTAAATCATTGTCACTATCTGTAATTGGAACTTGGCCGGCCGGACGCGCTATCGTGTGCATGGTTGAATGTACGAGTCCATAGTTATGTTATGACAAATTAGCTCTCATGTTCCTTCTTATACGAACGATAATTGAATAGAATAATTAGTGGAGTAAATTTTACTGAACTTTTAACACTACTTGGACAATGGTTGCGTATAGCTAAATCCATGTACATGCTGCATACATGCTGTAATGTAACAGTTATAATACTTATAATATACGCAATTGAAATTGCAATCTTACTATTATTTACTACGTTTACGTAACGTCCAAACAATTATTGCGACGTACTTTTTTTGTTTTTTCAACCTGATTGTGGCCTTATAGGTCGGGCCCAATAAATCGATAGGAGTGCGCGGTTGGAAAGTGGCCTGGGGAAAATCGAGGGGAAACCTCCGACACGACCACGCGGGAGGCTTAAACACTGGGATACTCTAAGAGTTGGCGCTCCAGTGAGATTGGTTACGCGGCTTCTACCGAATCTGAGTTGTGAGTGGAATCGAGCTACTTACTGGGAGTTTTGTCGCTGGTTCACTAAACTCTACTAGGCCCGACCTGGGTCGGACTGACTCTACCCGGTGTGACGTACTTACGTATCCAAAGACTACAATGTATATAATAAAGTACGTATATCCGTATATCCAAAATCAAAGCAGTGAACCAAATAATTTCAAACCATAAAAAACAATCAAATAGAAATTAGAAACCGTACTTACAGACCTGCAGAATTAAGTAGGACTACATATATTTACATATATTTTGTATAAGACTCAGATTATACGTCGTCGTTAGAGATATAACTAAGATAAAAAAAAAACACATTTATATTTTCATTCTATAATTAGTATGACCATGCGGCTTCGACAATACAATCTTCTGCTGCTTATTACTTTCTTTGTTGTGTGACACTGCAGATTGATAATCCACGATTCCTGAAGTTATATCACGACATCGGAGATATATTTAGCCATTAAATGTATTCCTATTTGACGAGAAAGCGTGAATATCCACACAAATTTCAATAAGTATTCCAATCCAATCAATCCAATCAGTGGGTTCTTCAATGTTGAGGATCGTGACCGCTATGTCTCTGGCGGGGAGTGCAGATGGCTCGCCAGTGGTTCCGATGATGCGCTGCATGCAGCGCCTGGTGTTCTCGGAGTCCGGCGAATTTGGAGATTTTTTCAATCCACCTGGCTGGCCCGAGCTCGTCTATCCTCCACCTTTCCCGTCATCATGAATCATGATGTACTCGAGGCTAATAGGTACGACGCGCGATATGTCCAAAAAATGCCAGTAGATAAGTATGCGTTGTTGGCAAACTGTCAAGAGGCGTGTGTGTATGCGTATTTGGTGTTCGATATCAACATTAGATACGTAAAATTATTGAAATATAAAGAAAGAAAAATGTACACAAATTTTCATTTGAAGTAAGTGACAAATGTCATTACGTTATAAAGATGTTCCGTCAGGGTGACCATTCATTGAAATTAATTTCCATTGTAATGAAACGCATCGGCAACCTTTTAGCGTCTAGAATGCGTTTTCGGGAAGGAAAACATTATAATTTGAACGCATAAGTAAACTTTCGGGACCAAACACTGTATGTTCTCTAAAAAATAAAAGGCTAATACCAAAAATTCCATGTTAAAAGGTTCTTAAAACGCCACACGTCAATATTTATTTACCCTACTTCAATTAATACAATCTTTGTGTGTGGTATACATATTGTATTCGTATACGGGCAAAATGTCAAAAACAGAGCTGTCAAAGCGAAAAAAGGAGCATGCGTCTGCTCTCACCGAGGGCCAATGCCCATCTGTCGATTTTTCGAAAGTATGGTGGCAGGGAAAATGTATGGAAAAGTCACTAAAGTTTAGATTTACGTTTGAAATTCTCATTGGTCTTTGCGAGGAAAAATGTGAAAAGTGTGATAACTTATAGTGAATACTTTTGAGATTTGTTTGAGTGTGATTTTGAAACGAAATAATAGATTTTTCAATTCAATTTTGCCTAAACGCCGACACGCGTTCTTCTCATTTTTAGTGCAACTTTACGGTATTGTATTTATTAAAGTGTAATTTATTATAGATTACTAATAGTGATAACTTGTAAACACACTCTTTGTGATAATAGTTACATATATTTTATATATTTTTGTAGAGAATCGTGACCTCCACAGATTGAGAGGTGAAGGCTGTTTTTGCTAAATATGCTCGGCGCCCTCTTAAGTATTCAGTCACTACATGTTGGCAAGATTGCATTTTTGGCGGACGCTTGCAATATCGAATCGAGGCAATAAGCCATCGCGACTATTATGTATAATCACTACACGTGTTCTGCGTTAGGTTTATATTGCATTGCATTTCAGCTCTATACTGCGTCCCATTTAGACTTTCTCTGAAATTAAAACTCAATTGAGCCATAATTAAATGGGATGCAGTTTTAGACCAAAGGCCTAATTGTTACGCTCAAATAACTCTAATTATAATCACCATGTGTATTGGAGTAATAATAACGTGGAGTGAATTTAACGTGATTGCCAAATAATGATTGACTGTGACACGTATTGCCATGGCTGCATATTTAACAACTGATTGCGTAATTGTCAATATGCAGGGTTGGATCTGGTTTGCGAGTGGAAATGATATAGTAATCACAGTAGCTATAGAAGTAAACTAATAAGCATATAGACATTCCAAGCATATAAGTACGAATATAGAGGCACAAGTTACCTATGAATGAAACTTTACTCTTCACTTAAGAAGGTATATAGAATTTAATTGCCATGCTTTAGCAAAATACGTTAACAAAATAATAAAATCAACTGAAGGGACATTACAAATGCCATATATTTCAATAATTATAAAATATTACGCAATATTACCTGCGGTGCGATTACGGAACGTTTTCGACCGTTCGTACGATGGATAGATCAAATCTCATACCAAATTTGACATTAAAATATGCCTATCGTACGTTCGAAAAGATACGCAACTACCCCGCTGCTGTACAAATGGTACCACCAATGGTATACAACACCTCGGTGGGGTGTAAGGTGTAAACCTACCAGAGGTGCGCTCGTACCTTTGTTAAAAAGATAGGGTACGTGAACCACTTGAGAGCGCATCAAAGAGCGGACCAATCTAATACTCGTACCTGAACCAGATCACAAAGTCGCTGCGGCCGAAATCGGCTATGAGAACATCATCATCATCACCACAGGTAGGTACCATATGCACTAACCAACTAACGGTAACAAAGATCTCTTTCAAAATTTGTGCCACACAGGCAGTACAACCTATTGTACAAATGGTTTCACAAATACTAACCTATTTTCCGCATTTAGAAGCTTTTGTAGATAGTATGGCGCATCGATGCTCCTCACAGCAGTAGCGCCCGCTTAGTGCATGTAGCTGGGTATGGTACTTCTGTACAAATGGTACCACATGTACTAACCTACTACTCGCATGTAGGAGCTCTTGTAGACCGTGTGAAAATAAGGCGCATCTGCGGAGACCTCGCAGCGGTAACGCCCGCTAAGTGCGCGTGTGGCGTCGCGCAACACCACTTGATGCGCGCCCGACCGGTACACCTACGAAAAATAAATAAATATAGCTCCTTATTTATCGCCCTTGACTTCGGCTCGGGCGTCAAAGACCTGCGATCTGAGACATTCTTTGCTTACCGCCCATCGTAAACAAAGAATGTCTCAGCTCTTATGTACTATTATTGCACATCTCAATACAACGAAGAACACAATACAGAACATAAAGCTTACATTAGAGGTAAACAACAATTGTTTTCATCGCTAAAGAGCAATCTCTTCCAGACAATACAGGTTATATACTAATAAGACAGGGTTTATACCACTAATACCACTGGGTTTATAAAAATAAAACTTACGAAATATCATTTTGTTTAGTGATGGTTGCTGTACGTAATTTTTTTATTGTTGTTATAACAATCATCCCTCAATCACTTGTAGGTATTCTATCAGAATAAAACATAACTCTAAAACGCTACAACTCTTGTTTAACACGATATTTATTGAACCCATTCACGGCCAATCACAACAGAAATATGCGTCATGCCTCTATGTCGAATGGGTTAAAACACTGGCTATTTAATCGTAGCTTTTCGGTGAAGGAAAACATCGTGAAAATACCGATTTTTTTTTTATACGACGACGGTGGCAAACAAGCGTACGGTCCATCTGATGGTAAGCGGACGCCGCAGCCTATAGACGCTCGCAACTCCAAAAGAATCACGTACGCGTTGCCGACCCTTTATAAAATTTGAGGATTCACTGTGTTGACAGCAGAAGGGATAAAAGGTCCCTCGCTCTCAACACAGTGCATCCTCGGGAGCTCTGGCAACCTTGCTCACCTCCAGGAACACAACACTACATACTTGTATAGTAAATAATGTTATTATGGCTGTGGTCTTCTGCAAGGCGGAGATACTTCCCCAGTTGGGCTGCTCCAATTCGAGCAAGAGATGAAATTTTGCTGTGCCCTACCTCTCTACTCTTATTCCAAAAAGGTCTAGTTTTCCCTCTGAGTGGGAAGGTAAGATGGCATTCGGCTTCGTAAAACTAGTGCCTACGCAAAATCTTGAGATTTGGAGCTAAAGAGGACCCCAGACTTTAGGATACAACCGTAAAAATGCTGGGAGAATGATTTCAGATAATAGACACAAAAAATAGCACAATCTTACACACTTGTACTAAGGGTACCAGGTGACGATATACGTTATATTTTATACATATAGTAGTCAATCACACCGTATAACCAAAGATTATAGAGATAACGTTTGGTATATGTATAACTAAGGGAGTAATATGGTAAATAGGTAGAGCATTTGCTAGATGCATGTCACGCTGAGAGGCACAATCGCTCGCGGAGACAGGAAATAGCGCATTGATACACAAAAGGCTGATGACTGACAGCTTGAGATTGCTGTTATGTGATGTCTCCCTCAGTTCCTTAAGAATTCATTTACTTTTACAAAACAATTTGGGGATCAGTCACTAGCTAGGTATTATGCCTACGTCTGCTTGTATCTAGGTATCTAGCCATGTTTGTTACATGTACTTATATACTTATTATTGGTAATGGATCCAAAAATGTTTACTATCGCTTATTCTTATTCAACAATTTTGTTACAAAGTAAATACAGCAGAGGAATCAGGAGATAATATAATTTTGGTGTAACAACTTTTAGAGTACGCAAGAAAGTTTCAAACTTTGGGGATTATTTCAAACTTTGCGATAGAGTTTACGGGTCCCGATCTTAAGAACCGAGCAAGAAATATCAGGAATTCAATGCATTCTTAAAGACGTGTTAAATAAATTAAAATTTAAAGTACCGTTACTAAGTGGCACCACAAAAGCAAGCCAATCGCCAACTTGCTAGTTTAGGTACGGGCAAAATCCTAGTCAGGTCTTGTGGGAGTGATTAGCTTTAAAATAGTTTAAATACTGCCTAACTAATAACGGAGTCGGGGCTAAAATGCTTCAGCTAACTATGCGCCAAGTCGGCAGACGTTAATAAAGGATTCAATTGAGGTCTCGAATTCATTACATGAGCTTCAAATTGAGATCGATAAATGAATTAAATTTTGGCTCGGTTTAATTTCAATTCAAATATTAAAATAAGAATAGAATCGAGTTTATGTTAAAAGCATTAAGCAGGAGTTAAATTACGTATATATTAAAATTGCTCATCATCATCATCCTCCTAGCGTTATCCCAGTACAGTTGCATCCTGAAGGATGCCTGGGGTCCGCTACCTAATCCCAAGATTTGGCGTAGGCACTAGTTTTTACGGAAGCGACTGCCATCTAACCTTCCAACCCCGAGGGGAAACTAGACCTTATTGGGATTAGGCTTTCTCAAGTGAGTGGGCAACTTGACTGTTAGAAGTTCTCAAGCCGCCCGAAGGCCTCCAACTTGGCTTAACGACTGCTGCCATAGACAGCAACCGGGATCAACGGCTTAACGTGCCTTCCAAGCACGGGAGCGCTCAGTTAGTAACCACTCAAAGCGGTCACCCATCCAAGTCCTGACCGCTGCCCACGTTGCTTAACCTTAGATACCGCAAGCGGTACGCATGCGCCGCTGGGCCACGAGCGCTCCATATATTAAAATTGCTGCCATATAATAATCATGATTAATAGTTAATAGGTATATTAATTCTATTGTAGTTGCTATCCTAAATCCATTAACGTTAATTAAACATGTATCCTAAATATGTGCAATGATTTTGTGATACGAATTCGTACGTAATTTTTGTAGGTAAATATAACGTATCAATGTCAACATTTGTAATTAAGGCTGTGTAGGTATCTAATGAACTTTTCCCGAAAATGCCAATTATTATTCCGGCTGTATGTGTATGTGTTATCTATTCTTTTTTTCAATTGATGTGACTGGATGACCGTATTAAACTTTCTGCCATAAAAAAGAAAAAAAATACTGCTTACGGACGGAATCTAAGCAATGATATTTTCGAAATGGTACTTATTATCCTACTAATATTTATTATAAATGCGATAGTTTAGATGTTTGGATGTTTGTTACTCAATCACGCAAAAACGGCTGAATGGATTGTGATAAAACTTGGTATACAACGAGTTAATAGCTTGTATTAACATATAGGATACTTTATCCCGAAAATCACCCATCAAAGGGATGGACTGGAAGTCGCAGGCAAAATCTAATCTATTATATGTTATTGAATTTACCTTTTCTTCCTATTTCAAATTGACTAGATTGTAATTTCTTCTATGTTACCTACATGTTTGATAAATTATCAGCGTGTGTTCTTGAGAGGTACAAACTAGGGCAGTTTACCATGTAAATATTGTTAGTACAGTATAGTAGTAGTATTGTGAGAGTCGTTGTGGTCTTAAGGCCAAATGGTGGGATAAACAATACGCGCGGCTAGTTTTCTGCCTTAGTGATCTCAATATGTCTCTATTTTCCATGTATTAGTTTGTAAATGGAATCCGGAATGCACTGGACATTTTGTTGCTACCGCAAAGCTATTTTCTGGTACGTCGCGCTATAAAATAAGTTGGACGCAGAACATGTTTATCGTTAATGAAATACTATAAATACTTATGGACAAAATAATTTGACTATTTTATCTTTATAAATCGGTATTGGCAGTGACAAAGGCTTCCTGAGCTTGTCTTTTTCATTTCAACATTATAAGTAAACTCCAATCCACTTTTCAAGGCTATTATAGTACTTTTTCCATTGATACTTATCGTTTTTACTCGAGATTACAACAAGGAAAATTATGTAGGTTTTTCGGGTCTATGCCGATGTATGGCCACATACTCGTTTTATTTTCAACATCATACTTACGGATCGGTTTTGTGACGGTCTGCCGTTAATTGAAAGTAACAAACGTTTATTTTAACGCTGTCAAGTTTATTATAATAATCCCACTGCTAATTAACATTTTATTGAAAAAATTATTTAAATTTTCCTATATACTATAAGAGAATGTACCCTGATATAGAAAAGAGTACCCTGATATAATTCAATGTAATCACTAAATATTTTACGAATTAACAGTATTTGAAGGCAACATTAACATGAAGCAATTCATTAATAATCATCCATGCGTGTGATTAACGAATATAACTACTTCCTTATTAGCGACATTGCCCTTACAGTACACGTAATTCATACACGAGCCAGCGGGTTCGCCCATTCCAGGCCGTGTGCACTTTACCGTACGCAGCTGGTAGCCGAATAGAGTTAAAAGCTTCGATCCATCTTACGGAAAGTCGTCCACTTTGAGCAACCGCCGAACTAAATCATGCCCGTCCCGCGTTCGAGATCTCTGACCCGATTTCCAAGCGCCGGACTGCGTCACATTACGTCTTAAGCTGAGTATATTATATGCCTCGAACGTGCAAGGAGCGAGCAGTGGACGGGCGACCGCTCCGTACGTCCTCCGGTACCCTCCGCAAATAGCACGATCCGCCTCACTACAGGCCGAGCGTCGTGCATCTCAATATGCAAGATGCTAGCGGAGCTCTCTCAATCGATGCATGTAAGAAACCCGTCACGTGTACTGAGATCGTTTGTACGTTCATCGCTCCTTACGCTATTCCGCTGCAAAGTTAAAGTATTCGCTAGTCTCTGAAAGGGTTTTTAATGTATTATTTTGGCACAATGTTATATCTCGGCAGTGGCATCGTGCCAGCAGCTAAAGGTTTAACGTGCCCACTGCTCCGCGAGATTCTTAAGTGATTTTTTTTGCATCGCACTCGCCGGCAGCAGTTTAACGAACTAGCAAGATGTCGCAGAGCCATTGACCCATATAAATAATCACGGTTATGATGTTGTTTATCACACGCTGTAAGTATGGCATTTACGCGGGTGCTTTAAACACTTCCAGTTTTATTTGATTTATGTCTACTCGTTCCAACGATTGTTTATATTCCGTTGTAGGTACTGATTTTGTGTTTCAATTTATGTAGGTTTAATGAAACGTGCTAGTGAATCATGGTTAGTGGCATGTCCGCCGTAGAGCGTTAACGCTGACTAGCGTTGTTGCCGACATAGTAAACAATATTGAAATGTCGATTTATTTTCGCACACAGGAGAATAGTTGCAAACTGTAATCAATGGACCATATTTTTATGTATTAAACCTCCTGCAGCAAATGGACACTTAGTTCGTCTGGTATACAGTAAATTGCTTGTTAAACATTAAGCGGGAATCGAATATGAACTGCCTTTGAGCGGGAACCGAATATGAACTGAACTGTAGTTGCAACTGCAATAGTCTGCTGTAAAATTCCCTTTCGGCATTTTAAAGACATGAGTTGGGATTAAGTTCAACATCGGTAATCCAGCCACACAATACATAAAACAAGAGTTATTCCCACATAACAATAATGACCCCAGAAGTAAGCACTAGCTAATTTATTAAAATATGTGATGGATTTATTAAGTAAGCGTTCGAAGCGCCTGCGCACAGCGGGCCGCGTGTGGTATGCGAGGTTATAAAGCAACGGCCCCGTGGCCAACTCTTGGATGGGCGACTATTTTGGAGTGGGAGTGAATAATTTTTTGTTTTGTGAAATAAAACAAGACTTAATTTTGTTGAAATTGATGTTATTTAAGCAGTTTTTAAGAAAAACGATTTGTTCTAGCACATCTAATAAAAATGTTAATATTCATCATATTTCAAAGACCGTGTACGGACTGGATACATAATTGGACGAAATCGGCTCGATAGAAAATAATTGCAAAGATTGGTTTAAAAACCATCATTAAACGGTTCTATGTCTTTATTTTTTTAACCTATGGGTCTGCAATTAAACATGACGTCAACATATTCATACCTAAACCGCCAACGAGTCATAATTCACAAATAATCCAAACTTTTTTTTATTTCAATATTATTATAGTATTTATTTGTTATTCTACGCGCAGAGCTTCCGTAAAGAGCGGGATGGTTAATTGGAAACTCACGCGTGTTAGAGCGGGACTTTTTTAGGTCTTGTCAGCCTCTTAACTGAGAGCGCGCGGGAGGGTAGCCAGATGCAAGGATCCGCCGCACGCTACAACTCCGCTACCCTTTGACGTTTACCCTCTTACCCGTGTCATTTAAGACGGTCGATCTATACTTAGTTCGGTACGTATACGTAAGCCCAACGTAAGCCTTAGGCGACTTCCTGACTTGGCGGGGCGGGATCGATATGTGACATTTTCTTCTTTGACGTAAACTTACTGACGTCGCAAAGATTCTCACTTGACATAATACTGTCAGTATTACGTTTGCAAAGTAGTAATATCATGCGCAGAAGCGGAGCAGTGCCGCCTTCGCATCGTCCCGCTACCGCGCATTCCGCGCCAGTCAGGAAGCACTCATTTAAATATAGGGGCGCACTTCACTTCACTTCACTTTTTTTAAAATGGCTTTCCATCAAATTTATGATGATTTCGCCAACCACGTGTCGTGTTCATTAGACGTTGTTCGGTAACGACGCCATGACAGTAGGCAACTGGTTTTGTACGGTAGTGGATTCAGCCCGTCGTCGTGAAGAGCACGTGTGTTCACCAACGCGGCGACGGGCGAAATCCTATAGGGGCGCAGTAAAAAATGGCACCGAGTCGACTGACAGCTGACACTGACATTTGACACTTTTCTCATATCGTACTGCCTCCGCACCGATAAATCGGGAAGTCGCCTAAGACGGTCGATTTATAGTCCTGTACGTATACATAACATATGCAATTATGCATGACTATTTTGTAATGTTACTAGTAGGTATGAAATAATCTAAGCGCACTTACATCAACACTGATTCCCGTCTGCGAGAACACCCTCGTATTGGGCAGCTCCTTGGGCACGAATCGGAAGAACTCCTGGGCACCGTGGTACCACTTGACCGTGTAGAGCTGCTCGCCAGGGTCCAAAGTCCAGCGGCAGCCGAGAGTGGTCCCCGAGCCTAGCCCGATGGCTTCTGGCACCGACAGGTGAATGTCGCGGAGGCATAGGACACCTGGGCAAGTAACATTTCAAATGAGAAGAGAAGACGGCGTGGAAGGGAAGAGAGGTAGAGGCAGAGCACCTGGTTGATAGACACTCTTTAGAGCAGCAGTGCCTTTAGGCAGCAGTGGGAACTAGCGCCCAGGCCTTACGAATGTTGCAAACTAGGAGTGCCTGGAGGACGGTGGTACAAGCCTGCAGTGGTAGTCACGGCCCTCAGCAATGAGGAATTGGGGATACGTACGGCTAAGAAGAAAAAGAAGACGACTATTATAACATTTTAAACTCTCGCACTTTGTACACATACATTAAAATATTTGTTTGAATATTTAGGTATACTGTACCTATTTAGCTTTATTTCGAACACGGGTTGCACCGGTTATGTTCGCGGCTGATAAATATCGCCCGATTAACAAATTTGTTTAGTAAGACAGTTATTGGCGATGATGATCGTTTACCAACAGGGCTGTACGTTTAGTACAAAAAATGAAATCGTGAAGAATGGAATTCCAAATTACATAAATTATATTTATCGCGCGCTTTTTTCATTACACGCCAAGCTGACGAAAATATGGCTGTTTTTGTACGCCAACTGGCAAAGCAAAAAAGTGATTCGCTAGAAGTACCTATTTGGCATCTCTGTACTCAGTTAGACGAATGTTTAACAAATAAAGCACAAACTTTGAAAACGACGAGAACGTGTAACAAATATAAATTGTTTTATGTCACACCTGGCCATAAAGCGGCAATTACCGCACGCTTCGCGCGCGGGAAATCCCACTTCCTGGCCAGGGGGTGACATAAAATTTTGTACTTTACACGGGCGGTAATAAAGAAAGCCTCAGATCGCATATTTATCGCCCATGCCTTCGGCTCGGGCGTCAAATACCTGCGATCTGAGACATTCTTTGTTTTACCGCCCTTGTTAAGTAATGTACTATTGTGTAATTGCAGAATTGCTATAGAACATGGTTTTAGTAACCTCCAAGGGGTTTAGGCCGGGGCAGTCAAGATCTGTAGGTAGGTATTTTGCGTGACCGGCAGCCTGACACCAGTGACGCCGCGAGATTCCGCAGATTTGCAGCCATATTGTGCCAGTGTTCATTTTTTTTTAACGGGTTTTGCTCTTAGCCAGCATCTAGCCAAGGGGCAAAGATGAGGCCGGCGGTGAAGTATTTAATTCACTCATACATGCCTTAAAGAGGTTCAGGTTATATGAACCATATGGTTATATGGTTTTGAAGCCTGTTACATGTCAAGTACATAGTAAGTAAGTCAAGTTTACCAGAGGTTTATATAATAAAATTATAGCACGTGTAACGTAGTTCGAACCTTCAAATTAAATTAACCTTTAGAAGGACAGAATTTCACTTTCAAATTACTCGGTCCAGGATGGCGAAAAATACTACAATTTGAAATACTTGCGACTCTTAAAAATCGTTTGATCTTTATTTGGAATATTTTAATACAAACAGAATAATTTATATTATTAGCGTGCTGGACAATACACAAAATAATTTAAATTAAGATGGGACGTTTTCCATACAAAACGTATTTTGACATTGGCAGGCTAACGGCGTGATATTTTAAGAAACTTATGTAACAAACTTTCATAAATTGGTTTTCCATTTGCGCGAAATTCCCCCTTTCCTAGAATAAACTTGTATAAACTAGAATTATTTGAGAAATTAGTTTGTCACGTGAGTATCACATCATATTATTCAGTTTATACAAGTTTATTCTAGGAAAAGAGGCATTTCGCGCAAATGGAAAGCCAATTTATGAAAGTTTATTACATAAATATTACGCCGTTAGCCTGCGAATGTCAATAAACCTTTTGTATGGAAATTGGAAAGCCTTAAGTTAAGTTACTTATTTTTTTTAGTTCTATGTCTTATTTTATAATTAAGTAGTATTAGTATTTTTATAACGGTTTTTTTTTATTTGTTTTATTTTTAGATTTAATTATCATTATTAAGTTTTTATTTCAAAGTTAAATAATATTATTCGCGACAAGCGATAACACCACCCTATTCTCTGGTTTTATGTATGTGTACTCTGTACTGTATTACCTATTTCTATTTATTGGGGAGAGAAATACAGAGTATTTGTATTATTGTGTCTAATTTAGCACGAAGTGCCCTGTGATATACGAGCAATCGAACGTCGATGTACATCGATAGAATTTAATTGCTGGACCCTTTTGAACGGTACAGTGTTGATTTGTTGATGTTCAGTATTGGGGCAGCAGCTGGATAATTGAAATGCTAATAATGTCGGGTACATCGCGTCATTTCGTACGCGGCGATCGCTCGCCAATGCACATCACGCGCCACGGACCCTAAACTTTACTAAACGTTTCGGCTTTTGGGAAGTGAAACGTAGATGTCAGCAAAAGTTTGTTTGATGACAGGGATATGAATTGCGTTGCGGGTATAGAGATTTAAATGTTGGAGGAAAAATGAGGAATATGATTTTCATACGAAATTGTATTTTTATGTAGTCGTTATTAAAGCAGTTTCAGGACCAATATTCTTTTACTTTTCCGCTTATATATTTCATTATATTCTTTCGCGGAATAGCAAAAGTATTAAGTATACGTCTCATGCTATCAATTTCTTTTAATAACAGTTTACGATAAATATTGCTAAGTAAATTGAATAGTAAAGTTCAGAGTGAGGCTTGGATGGGTCTTCCGTGAAATCACTAAGTATTTTGAGTATTTTCTTTAAAACATTTCAACTGTAACTAACAATACTAGCTGTAGGTACATTTCAATATGTCCGTAGCTTTATACATGGTAAATAAAATATAACCGTCTACTAAAATCTAATAATGGCATTTCCTATTACCGTACCTGCCCGAAAAGCGAACGGACTGAACGCACGTACCATTTCGCACATATAAATTCAGCGAACCTTGTTTTTACCTTTCGGATAGAAAACATTATTGTAAATAAGGTGGAACCTTGCTGTTGATCCGTTAGCCGTCCGCCGAGCAGGATTTCACGTAAGTAATCAAATCCTGGCGTTCATCTGTGGGTACCAAAGTTGGTCGGAATACATAAATCCAGAGATACGTGATCGAATTTAAGATCGACTCAATACACAATCCCGTCGGCATGAACTCATTACACTGTAACCAAATTCAATTTACTGCTCCGACCACATCATATCACATATTTCATTTCGGGAGCCAGTTTCGAGTTTGACGAGCATTTATTTGATCGCTGGATTATGTGCAAATAAAAATTATGGGCGGGTTGAGTTCAATTTTATTATGTTTATGAATTATGCTCCTTCTGAATACGGTGAACATGAATCTAAAATATATTTTTAACAATCGCTTGTCTAGTAATAGGGTCCCGTTTTATCCTTTGGGTACGGAACCCTAAAAACGTACATCCACATCTACTGGTATACCATTTTTGCACACATGTGTGCTGCTATGCTAATTCACACCTTATTTAACCTCATCTCATAGCTCACCCTATATATTGACCCCGGGATTCGTGCCAAGAACGCGTCATCGGAATTGAAGGTAAGGTGAGGTTGGTGTGATAAAGCATTTCGAATAAGAGCCCAGGTATGAGAGATTCGCTGATTGACTATTTTTTTTTATTGTGCTATTTGAACCAGTTTTCATAGACGACCAAATGTCTCTATGCGACCAACTACAATAAAACCACAATAATGGGCAAAAATTAGGAACAAAACTAGCTCGGCGCTAGCGGCCCTCCAAAAGGCTCCTATAAATTGGCACAGGCAAGTGACGTCACACGCACAGTATCGAACCAACCGTTGTATGGGAAAATAAGTATTTTGCTGTTTTAGTCGTGAAATAATGCGTTTAGTTACGGTCAACCAATTTGCTTTCGGGGCCACTTCGTACCTTGTCACAGTGACTTTAATATGAGACAAGGTACGAAGTAGTAGTAGTAGTAGTAAAACTCTTTATTGTACACAAAACAATTGCCACTTTATGGCCAGGTGTGACATAACAAATCTTTTTCTTTTTTTGGTAAAAGTTTATAATTTTCAATTCATTGTCTATCCATAAAGTGAGACCATGTTATAAATTTTAACATGTGTCAAATACTCAATTCCCATACTTTAATTCACCTGAGTACGCAGGAATGGATGCACATTACTTACTCCTTTCAATTACTTTGTGCATGTATGAGGGTAGGCAAGTCCGCTTTTGGTCATTATCATCCTCCTAGTGTTATCCCAGTACAATGAAGGATGCCTGGCTACCTAATCCCAAGATTTGGCGTAGGCACTAGTTTTTACGGAAGCGACTGCCATCTAACCTTCCAACCCCGAGGGGAAACTAGACCTTATTGGGATTAGGGTTTGTCAAGTGAGTGGGCAACATGACTGTTAGAAGTTTTCAAACCGCCCGAAGGCCTCCAACTTGGCTTAACGACTGCTGCCATAGACAGCAACCGGGATCAACGGCTTAACGTGCCTTCCAAAGCACGGGAGCGCTCAGTTAGTAACCACTCAAAGCGGTCACCCATCGAAGTCCTGACCGCTGCCCACGTTGCTTAACCTTTGGTATAACTACATAATTTTCTGTGAGGTATATGGTTTTAAAAGTAGCATTTTATTTTGTTTTCGTGGCTGCAAGGACGCAATTGTAGGCTGAGTATTTGTTGCCATTCCAGCTGGGGCTAAGCTAGTGTTTTTTCAATAATTGGGGAACGAAGACGAAATATCAATTAAAATTTAGTAAATAAACTCAAAACTTCAGAACTTAATGGCTTTCCGCTGTTTTTAGTTTAGTTTTCTACCGATTTTCGTATTTGAGTCAGCTGTATACTTAAAATTATTTGAACTGTCCGAGTTTTATCAAATTAGGCCATTCAAAAAGCGACTTTACTGTCCAAGCATGAAGATTCAAAGTCCAATGACAAATTTTATAAAATGTCGGACATTTTATAGTACATTACTTACCAAGGGCGATAATAGTAGATTATACACCAAGGGGATAAAACACTGTTTTATGTCACGGGTGCGATATTGAATCCCGAACGTAACGAAGGACTCCAAATTTTACTCCCGAGCGGAGCGAGGGAGTAATGACTTAATTCCTGAGCGAAGCGAGGGAATTAAGACTGAGTCCTGAGTGTAGTGAGGGATTTAAGCGCTCCCAAGACAAAAACAGCTTTATCCCCGAGGAGTATACTCTACTTTTCTCACCTCTTGCGAGGCAATAAAAAAACCAAGGCTACTAAAAACAGAATTAAATCAGTCAAACGCAGCAAATTTTAGTATCTATTTTAATAGAATCTGTTTTACTCCGTATAATTAAGCGTCTTGTAACTCACGTGGATCTTGTTTTTGGTATTTAATACCTAGTACATTCATTTGTGTGGTGAGCACAAGTATTTTGTTCCTGAATCTTAGATGTTTTCTACTCGTATGTATTTTAAGTATATATTTATCTTTATAAGTATATGTATATCGTCGACTAGTACCCGTAGTACAAGCTTTGATTAGTTTGGGACTAGGTAGATTTGTGTAAGACTGTCCACAAATATGTAAGTATGTATTTATTTATTGTAATGGAGGAAGGCCAGCCCTAGCTACGTCCGAGGCACGGATATTACATAGTGATTTTATTTAAAAATGTAATAAAATATGAGAATAATGTATAAGAAAACTCCAAAATGTAATTCTACAAATATTCAGTACTAAAACCACGCGAGGCGGCGGCCGACGACGCAGTCTTTTGTTTCGAACACGACGTTCCAAACAAAACACGGAGCTGGTGTGCCGCCTCCTCGCCGCTTAGTGGACTTCACGACATTAGACTTTAATGACAGAACTATAAGAACTATGAAAAGTGAAATCACATTATTACCCGGCGGGTTATAATGAGATTCAGTACGATATTACTACCCGGCTTAAGCCAAGGGTTATAATGATTTGCTTTCGGTAAGGTTTGCATGATATATAATTGAGCATTGACGAGCAGGTGATGTGAAAAACAAAGAATGTCTCAGATCGCAGGTATTTTACGCCCGAGCCGAAGGCAAGTGCGATGAATATGCGATCTGAGGCTTTCTTTATTATCGCCCGTGGTAAGTACAAAATTTTATGTCACCCCCTGGCCAGGAAGTGGGTTTCTTCGCGCGCGGAGCGTGCAATAATGGCCACTTTATGGCCAGGTGTGACATAAAATAATTTCTACTTATAATATACGATGTGCCAGTGGTGCCCTCTCTTTATATGGCCACCTTGTTAGGTTTTAATGTGCATATTGTTTGTTACTGGCTATGCAGCTGTCTAGTTAAGATTTAAATACATAAGAATTGTGTTTGAATAGTTGTCTGTTTTGACACTGTTACTGTTTACGTGTTGACAAATATGTTCTCCTGAATAAAATTCCTATTATGGTATCTTAATGCTGGTGTTATTTGGATATACAAGCTTCAAGCGTGTTCTGCAGCCGGCCACGCTCACACACCTTACCTTTTTAAAAGTTTGGAACCGGACTTTGATGGGGATTTTTATGTAGGTAACATTTCATGCCCGTGCCGTGGAGCGAGCCTGTAATGTCTTTTTTTTATCTGACCTTATACCTTTTACCTACCTTCCAACATCTAGTGAGTAACGCTTACTCTGCGGAGCATTTTTGCGAAAAAATATTTGTCATTCTTATGAAAAAGGAAGATTACCCATTGTAAGTTCCCGGAACTTGCAGTCTACAGCTATGGTAATTAAATAAATAATTGCGTTAACCACAGTAACGTAAAACCAACTTTAATTACCATGGTCTCTATTCGGTTTTACTGCTGCAAAGTGCAGTTGTACATTAACTAACTCAGTTTTATGCGTCCACTGGCGATGGCAGACACTTTTTATGACCTACTTAGTTGAGACTTTAGTTTTGAACTCCGACTTTGCGTTCCATTCATTTCTGTCCCAACCCTTTTGCAATAAATCCCTCCTAAAATAGGTTTATAGATGGCAGTTCCCCTCTCATCAACAAAACCTCTTCCATAATCTGGTTACTTAATTTACAAACACATTTCTCTTTCTTTAGTCCCATAAATGTCAGGGTACAGTTGCCGGCAAACATCTTAAACCTAACCTTGAATGCGCAGTAGCGTAAATCAGCTACTGCGCACTCAAGATTAGGTTCAAGATGTTTGTCGGCAACTATACGTATAACTCAAGGAAACTTTATTCTGTTGTCGTCAACTCGTTATTGCGATTGTAAGCGCATGCAATAAAATATATAGAGAATCTGAAAGATGTTAAACACAAAGCAATGTTTTCAAAGAAAAACTTTTAATGGCTTCGTCAGTCTTCAGTATCTATTTGACTATTCTTATTCATTGAACTTTTATTAAGTTAAAGGTAAACTTACCTACATAGTTAATTTACCCGTGTACATGTATGTAACGGCAAGCCGATATAAAGTTACTCCGGTTTTATCAGCTATTGACTTCGTCGTGTATCAATAGATTCTCCATAACAGGTGTTCTGGGGCAAGCATAATCGGGTGTTTCGAATCGACCGAAATCTTGCAGGTTCTAGTGTCTGGCGTACGGTAGACGTACAAATATGACACACAGATGTGTACACTAATACGAACATGACGGGCTAGCGTTTTCGATTCGTAATTCATATTCGTAAAGGAAAATCCACAATTAATCTGTTATCCGTCATCGAAATCGATAAAAAAGGCATGTCGACATTTTCATCTCATTAAATAATTTGTCAACGGAGGCGATGACTGAAGTCAACTTTTGTAAAAAGTGTAATCTAATATCGGTTCTGATCAATGTTTTTGCCAGTTGTCCTAACTTTGTGTAGATAATCATGAGTTGACAATGACTTTAGAAACGAGCGTTTCAAACGTTCGGATAGGTAATCACTGTGGCTACTTTCTGTGTGAATGACACAACATATAAATCTGGACATTTTTTTCGTTATTATCTAGTAAAGAACTCTTGCAGCCTAATATCGCAGTATTTACATGTATATTTTGGACTTTTAATTTTAAAAATTTATTCAAATCACTACAAACTCTACTCTCCCTTCTTTTATATCACTACAAATCGAAAATTTTAAGCAAAAACTGGTTTCATCCGCCTATGACACATACTACTGACAATAAAATCAAAACACGCTCTGTTACAATCTAAATCTTGAATAAAAGCATCGTATTCTGTTATTGGAGTATAAACACTTCTGTAATGATTTGAGTTGAAAACATTTTAATATTAAGGCCTCTTAAGAACATGATTAAATACCATCTTCAACCTCTGTATCCACCTTGTTGTCGGCGCGTCTACGCATCTACAGTCTACACCATGTATAATAAATGAATGGCCCTGCGTGTTCCGCACCAATAATTCTCTCCTCTGGCCGAGAGAGATTGGCACTTTACAGAATTTTGCGAGAACTGCTGCCTCTTCGGGGAATTCCGATAATCAGCTTTACTTAAGGGATTGGATTCGAAAACTCGATTGTATCCGGAGTGATTTTAATAATTCATCACCCTGTACATTCATTCCGCCTTGAGATACGAAAGGTCCAATCTTAATAAAAATGATAATCTATATAAAATAAAAATAAAGAAATAAGTGCGTACTACTTCAGAGATTTTATGTTTGTTTTTTTACAGTGAGTTTTAGCTCTTAGCAGGTAAAAAGTAAATTCTAAAATATATCACTTAGACGTCCTTTTTAGAAATGAATTAAATCAGCAGTGTAAGCGTAAGGTTGTCAAACTAACCTGCGCTACGTAGTCACTCTGCTGTTTTTTTTTTTTATATTAGGGGCCGTATTAACCAGTAATAATACATAAATATAAACCAAAGACCAAATTTCATCACACCAAAGGTTAATTAATAAATTAAAACATATTTAAAAGGAGTATCAATCTGAAAGTAATAAAAATTGTTATGAAAAAACAACATGTAAATGATATGTTATTTGCCGGCATCATACCTAATTAGTTTATAAAACACCACCACGCCCGTAAATACGTATGACTATGCATATCTCCTCTAATACCGAGTATGCATCGTCACTGGAATCCATTTTGTTATAAATTAATTACTTTATAACTACGTACATGTGAAGATAGATGGTTCTTATGGTTATTTCGTTACAACCTTCGTGTAAATTTTATATTTATATAACTGTCAATTATTTATGTTACTCCTAGAGAAATACTTTTTTAGTTAAGTATCTAAAAATGTGTAAAAAGTACAATTGTGATGAAATTTTGGCAACTAGAACCTACTCGTGTTAGCGCTTGCTTCAAAAATGTCATCGTCTTACACTTTAAGAATCGTTTACATTATTAATTTTAGAATGCAATCTGTAATATTCAGCACACACCTTGTGATGTCAGCAAAACTCCTTTTAAATCAGGCAGTAAATGTTATGTTTTTGCTAGCACCATTATTATAATTTCAATTTAATTATCCGTTTTATAATGTCTCAACATGGAATTCCATTCTAAAATCAACCCACCACGTAATGGGTTTATAGGTTAACATTTAATAACCTATTTTAATTAATACGTGAGTTTTAACCGTTTAGTAAAATAAAGTTATTGTTGGTATACTTATTAGACAATAACAATGAGTTTCCAGTCTGATAGCCTAGACGGACGGGAACAAGTGTAGGTACCTAAAACTTAAATGCCTGAAGTCTAATTTCCAGTATAAAAATAAAATGCAATGTACAATTGGGCCCTAACTAAAGAGACATCTCGTAAAAGGCATAAATCCTCACAACCTAAAACTTTTGATTTAGGCGGCTTTCTGATTTGTCGGGGCGGAGGCGGTACGATATGAGAAAACTGTCAAATGTCATTGTCAACTGTCAGTCAACTCAGTACTACTTTTTACTGCGCCCCTACATTTAAATGAGTGCTTCCTGACTGGCGCGGGATGCGCTGAAGTGGGACGATGCGAAGGCAGTACCTACTGGTCCGCTTCTGCGCATGATATTAATACTGCGCAAATGTAATACTGACAGTATTCAATCAATCAATTCTTTAAAAAAAATGGCTTCCATCAAATTTATGATGATTTCGCCAATGTCACGTGTTCAATGACGTTGTTCGGTAACGACGCCATGACAGTAGATAAGGTTTTGTACGGTAAATGGATTCTGCTCGTCGTCGCCCTGGGCACGTGTGCTCACCAACGCGGCGACGATCAAAATCCTGACAGTATTCTGTCAAGTGGGAATCTTTGCGACGTCAGTAAGTTTACGTCAAAGAAGAAAATGACACATATCGATCCCGCCCCGCCAAGTCAGTAGGTCGCCTAAACACCGCAAAATTACCAATTCCACGTCAAACCCGTGTTTTTTGGCAATTAGTATTTTGGCTGTGCAAGTCAGTCTTTTTTGATGCGCAGTCAAGTTTTATTGATGTGCAGTTAAATATATCCCTCATTTAATTTTAAATAAAGCAAAATTTTAAATATTTTAGCTCCGAGCAGGATTCAAACCTGCGACCTTGTGGCATTCGTGGCCAGTCGCTCTAGCCACTGAGCTACGGGAGCAATCGAGCTCGGCCCCCAAATCCCTTGACCGTTCTGTTATTTAATTCCTTCAAAATGTGAAAAATACGTCCATGTCAAGTACTTAACCAAATAATTATACAAGAGTTAAGTTGTAAAAAGAGATAAATTTATTGATTAAAACAATTACATACAAGATAAACCTAAATGAAAAAAAAAACTTAAAATATATCTAATTAAAATTAAAGGTAAACTAGAAACTAA
Source organism: Cenopis cana (assembly GCA_951800055.1). Taxonomy (NCBI): domain Eukaryota; kingdom Metazoa; phylum Arthropoda; class Insecta; order Lepidoptera; family Tortricidae; genus Cenopis; species Cenopis cana. The sequence goes on along the minus strand of OX637479.1, from coordinate 7,521,427 downwards.
AATCTAATTATAAAACTAATAAAAATTAAAACGAAACTAAAATTTAAACTATACTAAACTAAAACATATTTAAAAAATTGGGTACGCGGGGCATGGTCCCTAAGATGCTGGCAGCATTTCCTCGCTGAATCGCTATGCTGATCCGCTGATACAATACCTAACGTTGCGAATAAATATGGTAATGTACAATGAATATAGTCTCAACAAAATTATTGAAATAGTGTATAGAAGCCTTTTTTAAACGACGCGTTTACAAATTGACAGTATAACATATTAATTGGCAGTAACGTTTCATTATCCGTTTCTATTGGCTACAGCACTTACTTCCACCAAGCCATAGGACAACCGCAGCAAACTTGGAAGCCATGATATCGATGCGTGTGTATGTGTGCGTTAAGCCCCGCTCACACGGCACGTCACCACCGTCTCGTGGCGGCTTCGCCCCTTCCGATTCTTCTTCATTTTTAATACCACTTTCCCAATATTGGAAACTTCTCGGGCATCGTGAAATATTACGAGCAATTGGGTGTGCGCGGAGCTCTGTGCTCTCAGGTGACCATGAGCTCTGAAACAATGAGAGAATTGGAATTTTACGGTTGCAGATATCACTATAAGTAAAGGATATGCAGGTAAAGATGTAGTGCAAAATGATTTTCCTTCGTACTTTATCGGAAAAGTTCGTATTTATCGTGCTCTCTCAATTAGCTTCAGTAACCATCTTACAGCCGTAGGCGTAACTTTGACACTTTGACATTTGACACTAAACAATAAAGTTCCATAGTTATGGATATGAAAACGTCCCTCATTTAAAACAATTATTTATTGACAGTTCGGGTGCCATCGTATTCCGATTGAGATCCGAGTTTTCCCGAAAGAAAATCATTTTGCAATACATCTGTAATTTAATTGTGTGATGCTATTCATAAAGATAATTCATAGGATGCCAATCATTAACCCATGGCTCGAATAAGGACATCCCCACTTTCATGTCTTTGTAATTCAAAAGCAGGATGACAGAGACATAAAATAAAAGCGATATCTTTCTTTGAAACAGCGCAATGACTTGACCTTATTTTAAACTGAAAAAAATCCAAATTGGCAGTACGGTTTGTACCACCAAAGAATAGCGAGCTGTTTTCAATGGCAATAAAAGTAAAAAGATCTTTTCATTAAACGTATTGTGGACGTGTAGGATTTATCGCCTCGCGAGACACTCCATTCACGTTGCGTTTTGTTGTCTCGAGATCGATTGGCTCCGAATAAAATACATTCGCCATTCGCCAATTGAATGGCGTACCCCGGTGCTATGTTTCAGGGGAAGCGACACTTTTTCAGGCAGCGAGAGGACTAATGGGCCACGCTGGCCCCCGACTTTCAATAAATGCTCCGCGCTGTCCCCACGCTAATCTATTCCCCCTACCGAAATTATGTCTGAACTTCCCTCTTTTTCAGTGATTTAAAGAAATGCGATTTGAATTTAGATTTGGATTGTTTGTTTTGCTTTGGCTTGTCTTACTGCGAATTACGACGGTGTTATTTTAGGTGCCTAACACATTGGACATTGGTGTAGTTCAAAGTATGTGAAATAAGTTCATAGTGACAAATAAAAGGCAATTGTAGTTCTAGAACATATTGTGGAGGTTAGGATTGCCTACATGTGAAATACATAGTTTTAAGGTTTCATCATGGCGCCAACATTATTTTGTATTTAAAACGTATTTGTATTGTAGTTATAGTTATTAGTTTTAAATGAACATTGCTTACAATATCTGTTAAAAAGAATTCTTCGTTGTAATTAATATCCTGAGAGCTTTTTCATAACATAGTGAACCAATTAAGAGAGATTGAAATGAGTTTCACAGTTGTTTAAACCGGTAAATACCTTCAACCTTTAGCCAGTTACTTGATAAACTTTAAGTATTTTGGCATATTAACACAAAAACCCACAAGACGGGGCTTTGAACAAACACTATGTATGTCACAAAATCCCTGCACTAGAAATTGGCATATCTTACGCTCATTAGAGTTTACCGTATTAACGCCACCTGCAATGTGTTACCAAGTTTCCATTACGGCAAAGTTGTAAGTAAGCACCTGAGCCACCTAGATGCTGCGTTGTGGCGCGGTGCAGCAAACAACCGAGGGGCGTCGTTGTTTGGCAAGCTGTCTAACTAATTGCCGCTCCACCAGCATGCTTCGCTATCGCGTGCGTCGAGTGACACGCGATTAGTAACCGTCCAGTAAATGAAATCAACGGGTCTACCGAAAACTGGAAACGAAGAACCTATTTCCTCTCTGTCGCTCTGTACTTTAAATATAATTATACACTTTTTTCACTTTTTAAAAAAAAACACAACTCAAGCTCGCACCTCAGCGTATTTTCTAGGTAAGAAGGTATGCGTCAAAATTGTTATGCCGAAAGAGACGTAATCACAACATTTTACATTTGGCCGAGAATGCCGCTTATGTTACATGTCCGTACTTTATGTCGGCTACCTTATTATACGCCCCGCGGTGGAAGATGAACCCTATGACATTGATATTTCTGATAGTGTTGTACAAGATGCGATTTTCTATTTTTTGAGATTTGTCTTATGCAGCCACTTCTGACAAGACATTTCTTACACATCCAATTATAATGCAACGTTGGTTTCTTTTCACATAGTCTCGTTACAATAAGATTGAAATACACATTTTATTACTTTCATATTATAACGGGATATATATGTTAGCGCCGTTTCAAAAACTGGGGACCGAGTTTTGAGTGTCGAACGCTCGACTTTTCACTTGAGATCTGTCAAAAATCGGGCCCCTGGTACCTCAAATGTCAGTGTCATAGAGAGAGTTCATCTTCCGCTGTGGGGCTTATAAGCTTGAGAAAATACAATCAATAATAAATCGACTCATGAATTTATGTCCAACCAATAATCAGTTTAAAAAAAATATTCGAAGTTAAGCGTTGGGTCATCGACATTCTCGCGCTCTCGCGATAATACAATAAAGGTAACTGATATTTTCACTTTTGAACTCTATTTTTATTTTTATTGGAATAGAGTCAAAAATGACAAATGTCGCCACTTCGTTGCCGCTTGTTACTTACGGCAGCACACGTGGGCCCAGCTTGCTGCATTTGAAAGTTGTGTGAAGGAGTTAACACATCTCGAACAGGTGCACGAGCCCCCAATCGTTCAACGGTTGGGTTGGTGCAGTATTCTAAACTTTACTATACCAGTTGCCACTTTGCACTTGCAGATCGCTCACGTACGTCGGTGCAGAAGATGTTTTACATTGTCTTGCCAGGTAACTTTATTGTTACGTAACTACGTGTAACATAAGACATTATAGATAATTATAATTTGTTTATCGATAGTCGCAGGTTATTTTTTTTAAATAACTAGACACTTATCAAGCGGTTACATTTTTAGATGAATTTAAACAATAGAGTTCGTGTAGTAAGTATTAATAATGAAAAAAAAATGGGAATTCTGCAATCTAGAGGAAATGACATTAAGTAATTAAGAAATATAAGCAATTAAAAAATATTAATCAAAATTTGTATTAACGAGTAGCATAGTCTAGTTGTTGACAAATAACAGGTACAAATGGTTTGCCCCAGATGATAATAAAAAAATCTGTAAAAATGCCTGTAATTGAATATAATAGTGGCAAAAATGTTTTTTGATTTTATTTTTGCTGTCCTGAACATTTACATAGAAATAGAAATATTTATTTGGGACAAAAACAACTTATAAAACAACACATCAAAATAAAAATAAACACACACACATAATTCTATATCCGACCATAATGCTTTTTATGTCCAGATGTATACATGACAGCTTCAATTTTAATACAATCAGTGATGTTCTCAAAATATTTGGTCCCTTTTCTGCTCAGACATTACGGATTTTTTAGGCGTAGTTATAGTACAATTATTACTGGTATTGAAATATAATAAACGGGTCACTCACGTTTTAATTGATTCGTTTATTTGTTTATCGAATATCGACCTAGATAGACCTAATGACCTAGGTAGACCTCATGATTAAGGACCACGTATTGGTCCGAAACATGTTGAGCGATATTCGACGTTAATGACGTCAGTGACCCGTTTATTATATTTCGATATATCTGAGACTCACGGGAATTTTCTATTTAAAAAAACAAATAATGGTTTTAAAAAAAATCCGCAATTTATAAGTCGCCATGCAAAGTAACATTGCAAGATTTTTCTAATGTAGGCTTGATATAGGTACTCCTATTGTAAAATATCTATGAACGTTGATATTGTAATTTATTATTCATTTCAATGTGATGACACTGATAACTTAACATCTATCACATGAAATATCAAATAGTAAATATACCTCATGTAAAAGCTACTAATTGAATTTGCGACGTTTACATTAACTACGTCTGAAGCAGCGGTCAACTTATAAAACATTTTTAACGCAACCGCTGCGGCTGAACTTCAACAGTGTTTCAATTTAACTTGACTGGATTCTCAAATACAACTAATTCAATATTTGCGTCAATTCCAGTTCAGAGCGAGCCCGCAAACAGTCCAACTTACTTGTTACCTGCGCTCTCCAGGCTGCACTAGGATTTACTTGGATCGATCGCAATTCAACCCAGTTCCTACTATGTACAAGCAGTTGTAAAAATGCCTTCAGTAATCATTACTGACACGCGAGCTTCTTCACTTCACGTGTAGGATAAAAATGCAAGGAAATGTGATTTGTCAATCTGTGGGGGAACGTCAGAATTTTCCCGGTGCAGAAAAGTTTCTGTCAATAATGTAAATTTTACACTACTTTTTCAAGATTCTAATGATGACGTTATGTGTTTGGTACATGTAGCTAGAAATTTTAGGCAAGCCGGTGGGAATCGTGTACTTATAATATAAGCGCTCCACCACTGCTGTCCATGCATTTTGTTTGCTCTAAGACGAGTAGTAACGGCAGGTCGTCGTGGTTGAAACTAGGCTCTTAAAGGAGCCAGTGAATAATTCTGAGAAAGATATAAGCTATACTTAATTGAATGTCTTATGAAATATATTTTGTAAAATATTAAACTCCCTGTCAGAAAACTTAAATAAGGCCGTTCTCAATTTAAAATTGATACTAAACTACTTCTAAATGTGATTTGACAAATTATAATTATATTCGCGGTTCTTATAAAAAATATTACTAGTAAGTCAATAATTTATGTATAACCTAGAATAATTCGAAAAAAAATGATGTCACGTGATACTCACGTGACAAACTAATTTCCCAAATTATTCTAGTTTATACAAGTTTATTCTAAGAAAGGGGGAATTTCGCGCAAATGGAAAGCTAATCTATCAATGTTTGTTACTTAAGTTTCTTAAAATATCACGCCGCTAGCCTGCGAATGTCAAAAGACGTTTTGTATGGAAAGCGAACCACCTTAACGTGTTCGTACGCTAAAATATTGAAATTATGATTGTCTCGTACGTCAACAAGCATTATTTTTAATTCAACTTTTACCTCCCCATTTAGGAAGCATGAACGCCCTTGTTGTCGACATTATCAGATTACGTACTACCCCTCTTTTATTCCCCTGAAAAGGTATGGTTTTATAATGCATCCACAATGGCTGCATGAGTCCAAGTTATATGGATTTAACTATGTTATATGGATTTATCCACGATCAAATAAAGTTCGAAAATCGTAAAGTCTTAATCACTACACCGATAAAATACTCACTGTAACCAAAACCTCTTTAAAGGCTTATTAAAGAACATTGACTTTCATTGATTACTCTTGTTAAATCGGTCGCCAACCAAAGGCCACATGTTGTCACGTGTCAATGGCAGAGCAATGGCTGCCTACGCTGACCCCGCCCCGCCGCCAATACGTCACCGACACTTGACACTTTATTTTATCACCCACTCGTTCACACTTCAACGAACTGTCTGCAAAATTGCACCCAATATCTCAAGATTTCAGATAAGAGCGCATTAAAAGAATTACAACAATATTTCCACGGCGATTCGTGTTGCAAGATAAGAATATTTAAAGCTTCTCCGAGTGTAGGCGTGCAGGGTTTACTTGCTTATCGCTTCTCTGCAAAAAAGAACAGAAAGGTAACGAAATGGGCGATGACATTTAAAACGTAACATGTACATGTAAATTTTGTAGGTGGGTATGTAAACAAATTAACTTCTGATTCTCATACTTCAATTCGCTTGTGTTCACAGTTCCAATACCAATATTGATTATGTTCTTAGTTCGTAAATATTGATATGAAATGCTGTAAAATTTTTGTGTCAGTAAATAAATGTACTTGTGAACGGTATGTTACACTCTGGTCCACCATTAGGCAAAGTTGTTTCACAAGTCAAAATGCACAAATGTTGCAATAGTATGGCCAGAGCTGTTCATATCGATATTATTTAAGGCCTCACTAGACGTATACTTCGTTCCTGATTAGATGACGAAAAGTTCTCATACTATATTGTAAAAGACATTTTCGTCATCTTATTTGGAACGAAGTACCGATACCGATATACCGATCTTACCGCCCAATTTACCGGGTACCCCAAGGTGCTTGCAGAAAACATTAGCAATCGAAATTAGTAGTGTTTCTATCAACCTCTGCCCCGAATTTGATAAATTAAAATTATTTTCAAATTTTATGCTTTATTCATATTTAAAGAACTAAACTTTACATTGAAATACTTCTTTTGCCCCGTTTATTAAGGCTTTAGTGGCCAGCAACTTGAAAGCTCATAGATTACATTATTGGATTAAGTTTGGTATAGTACAACTTTATACTTATCGATAGACTTTTATCGATATATACCGTCACTATTTATTTGTTTCTGCTCCTGGCAACATCGTATCTGCCAGTTTACTTCGCCGAATTACTTGAACTTTTAGTTATCTAGTTTTTGTCTAAATATTTAAAAACATAAGGCTTTCCAAACAAGTTGAAAAGCTAAGACGATAAATTTTCGTAATATAAATCTAACAGGACAATACGATAGATAGGTATCGGTGAAAGTTTTTAGAAAATAAAAAAGTGTCTAAGTGGCCTGTTCTAAACTTACAGTGCGATCCACGTATGTACATTTTGTTTGTATACGAGTAGACAACTTTTCCGAATAGCACGGATGCACCATATGCCCGGTGTCAGCAATTCGACGGCTAACTTTATTTTATTACGAGTTTGGGTAACTCGGGTATCTTGTCGCCCACGAAACTTTCTGACATGTTAGACACGTCCCCTGGGTAAATTCAACTCCTGTCAACAAAAGGAAATGTAGCTGATAAAGGACGGTAAGTTACTTTTAATAGTTTTAATGTAGTTTACGTGTAACAACTTCTACTCAGTTACGATTCCGGTAAGCTCAGTTTGGCGGCACCTTAACAGTTTTATAAGGTACGCTTCCTGTTACAGAATAGATAGTCTGCGAAAATTACGCCGAATATGGGCAATCAGGGGAAATAATTCGTGTAGTTTTGAAAATTGGTACAGTTACACCTTGTGGTATCCAGATGAACATACTAAAAGTCCTCAAGGGTAGGGTTTGTGCTGAGGGCGTAGGGAGGGTCCAAAGGTACCTGTTTTAGTATTTCGTAAGAAAAACTCGTAAACAATGGTGCATAGCAAAAAATGTTTATAGTAGGTAAACTCGTTTCAGTGCAGCTCTATACAACTGCGCTAGAGAATTTAGTCAAGTGTGTAGCAGCAGTTGACTGTTGAATTTTAAATATGTAGTTACGTAGTTCTTTTTATATTCTGTATCTTTGTCTCAATTTCCGAAATATCTGTCATTTATGTTTTTTTTTCATGTCATATTAGCCTTCAGGGAAAATACGAATACATATTTACGATTTTTTACCAAAAAATATTTTAATTTCGCATTGACCTATAAACTTTAAATTTGGTGATGATGTTATAAATCAGATTTCTTCATTGAATTTGCCTAATTTTTTTGCGGTTGGTTCGGAACCCTAAATGTGCGGAGTCCACCACGCATTTGGCCGGTTTCTACACTCAGTGAAAATTATTTTAAAGGAAAACTTTAATATTAGTGTGAAGATGGAATACGTAAAACCTCTTCATTTTGAAAATTATTGTAAGAGTCATTACCTATAAGTCATACAGGCAGGATTAGCTATGTCAACATGAACATGTAACGTAAATAATAGAAAAGCTTTCAGAGAGATTATGACATGTACGAATACATTTACCTATATTGGAAACTGAAGGAGACATTAGGCAATATTGAATGCGATAATCTCACTATGCGTTGGTTGTGCAGTAGTATTGAGCTCCTGGCTCCACAGCATTACTAATAGAGCAAATTTATTTTTGAAATTAACCCACTATGAGACGATGGCAAGAGGCCGGATGGGATGACGCTGGTCCCTTGGAAGATGGGGCGAGTGCTGGTGTGGGACGCTACTTGCGTTGATACACTGGCACCGTCCCATCTTTCAAGAACGGTATCCAGGGCTGGTGGGGCGGCGGAAGCGGCCGAGACGAAAAAAACATGGAAATACCGGGGTCTCGGCACCCAATACCATTTCATGGCTTTCGGTGTTGAGACCCTCGGGCCGTGGGGCCCGAGCGCTCGGCAACTACATAGGGAGCTAAGTAAAAGGCTCGTCGACGCCACTGGTGACCAAAGAGCTGGCAGCTTCCTCGCACAACGTTTAAGTATTGCCATACAGCGAGGGAATGCTGCCAGCGTCTTTGGTACCATGCCACGGGGGCCCTTTTTAGATATATTTTAATTAAATTAGTTTTAATTTTAGTTTATTTTTTGATACCTAACTTGTATTTGCAGTTAGCTTTAATATTATTTTAGTTATTGTTGTATTCGTGTATATATTTTCTTATTAATAAATAAATATAATATTTACCCACTATCTCTTAATGAAAATTTCTTTGTGTACTATTTGTATATTATGTGAGCGGAAACACACAAGTAGGGGTTAACTAGCATGAACTCTCTGAACAAGTTCGACCACAATTTCATTCTCTTACGTTTGAGTTCCACAATCAAAAGTAGTCTTTATTCTAATCCAGTTTATCTGTGTGCCAGATTTCAACTTAAGCCCTCCAACAATAAATATCTAAACATACAACTTTTCACACTTCTGTATTTGCCTGCCGCCACCGCCAGTTCCCCGTCTTTGACGGGGTCCGTTTCGTCTTTGACGTCACTCGGCCATTCTTTTTTTTCAAGTTAATACATTTTCAAATAAAATTATCAAACAAGATTCTTGAAACGGCCTATGTTTTCAGAAAATTTCTGATCTAATTTTCAAAAAAGTAATAAAGATATGGGAAAAAATTAACAATGCCTTAGATTATGTCGGTAGACTAACCAGGCTCCTATAACCATTATTTTCTATCGCATTTTAGAAACCTTACCTCATTCTCACTTAATTCTGTTTGTCTTCAAAATAAATATAATTAAATCAATAATGTCAAATGAAAGTGCCAAAAAAAGAAAATAAATTGAAATGAAATGAAATTTATTTTTCTTCAACTTAGGTATTGATGTCCTGAGGTTATAAAAATGTTAATCGTAATTTTTTATTACAATTACTTTGTAACAAAAAGTGTTATTTAATTTAATGAAGTTTTATAAAGAATAACAAGTTCATTAAAGCATAGTTATATCTTCCTGCTTCCTGTTTATCCTAATTATCGAACGTAGCTATATGCAATCGTGAATTTATGTAACGTTCACTCATTCACTCAATAACCACCATTTTCCCTACGTAGGTATATCTATATATACCTAGCTGTTTGTGTAATCATTCGTCTCAAATCTCCTGCCGACACCTAACCTATTCAAAGACCTATATGACCTCAGATAAACTTGAACAGTCTGGTCTAATGTCGTCATGTCGTTCAACCACGTTCCCCCAGGACCAGTTACCCTCCCCCAGTTATCATCGCGGCGGATTGCCGCATACTCGAGGGACGTGACAATGGCGGGACGCGAGCGCCGCTTTGTATGTAAAGTGTCTATTATTGCTATTCAAATGTCAGTCTAAATGTAATTGTGATAGTTGCTATTTGGTCGTGGTTTTTTGTATTTATTCTATCGTTTTACTGCTTTAAAAAAGGGGTAATGTTATCGAGCGTGCGAACTATATGTAATTTTCCATACCAACTATAAATAAGAGAGATTAAGCGAGGCAGGGCACAGCAAAATGTCATCTTGCTGGAATTTGAAGCAGCTCAATTGGGGAAGTATCTCGGATTTGAGGAAGACCACGGACATAATAACATTATTTACTATACAATTATGTAGTGTTGTGTTCCTGGGGGTGAGCGAGGTTGCCAGAGCTCCCGAGCATGCATTGGGTTGAACACGAGGGACCTAAATTTGTTTCTGCTACTGTCAACACAATGAATCTTCAAATTTTATAATGGATTGGCAACGCGCACGTGACTACTTTGAAGTTGCGAGCGTCTATAGGCTTCAGTCCGCTTTACATCCTGGTGAACCATACACTTGTTTGCCACCGTCGTTTGATATATTATTAATAGACATATATAATTGAATATCACGTGGATTTGACGAAATTAGACTTTGACGTCATAGCAATAGGAACCACTCCACTCGTCTTCGTAAATTGTAAGAGTTATAGCAGATTCAGTTCTATTAGGTAGTGCAAAATACTGCGTACAGTTTCCGCCAAATCGTAGAATTTTTGAATAACATAACGTTGATATTGAGTTGAGCTAAGAGTCAACCACTTGCAACTTATGGCGAGTAGAGAGTACTCTCATAGTATTTCTACTCGCTTGTGCGATAAAACAAGTAGAATTACTACGCTCACTGAAATTTTGACAGTAAGGCGACTTCCTGACTTGGCGGGCGGGATCGATATGTGACATTTTCTTCTTTGACGTAAACTTACTGACGTCGCAAAGATTCTCACTTGACATAATACTGTCAGTATTACGTTTGCGCAGTAGTAATATCATGCGCAAAAGCGGAGCAGTACCGCCTTCGCATCGTCCCGCCACCGCGCATCCCGCGCCAGTCAGGAAGCACTCATTTAAATGTAGGGGCGTAGTAAAAAATTGTATCTCGTCGACTGACAGAAAACTGTCAAATGTCAGTGTTAACTGTCAGTCAACTCAGTACTACTGCGCATGATATTAGGTACTACTGCGCAAATGTAATACTGACAGTATTCCGTCAAGTGGGCATCTTTGCGACGTCAGTAAGTTTACGTCAAAGTAGAAAATGACACATATCGATCCCGCCCCGCCAAGTCAGTAAGTCGCCTAACACTTTATAAAAATACGGTATTAACATCAATACACGATGATTTTTAATCAATTACCAGGAGTTAAATCTCGTTCAATTATATCGCTGCTTAATGAATGAAATTAATGAAAATGTTAATACTATAATTATAAACTAAATATATGTTCATTCATACCTACTACATTTCTTCAAGTGTGTGCGTGCACATGTGTTTTGTGGCGTGCTTATCCATACTATCGTATTGAATATGAATACACACTGGCGCCCAACCAAATGTGTTCAAATTTTTAATAAATATTTAAGGCGCAGGGTAGGGCAAGGCCTTCCCCATACAAACTTTGTGCACGTTTTATTCGTCGGTTTTGGCACTAACAAATATAATATTTTTTTTGGTTGTAAATATTAGATATGCGAAGATCGTGATGTGAAAATTTTCAAATATTTCAAAAAAAATCAAAATTAAAAAATTAAAAAAAAAATCATAAAAAAAAAATTACATCACGAAATAGCTATCATAAAAATAAGCATACTGACCAAAAATCATAACTTTAATACAAATGCAAACGAAGTAAATCCTGCACAAAGTTTGTATGGAGAGAGCTTGCCCTACCCCTCCTCTTAAGAAAAAAATAATAACACTAAATTCTAACAGTGAAATAATTTTTGTATTAAGCAGTAACGCTGCTAACGCAAACAAGGAATTTTAGAAAGGGTAGCATTTAACGAACCACCAAATTAGTTGCCGAATGATGCTCTAAAAAATTACATTGATTACCAAAAATACTAGATTCGCACCAAATTTTCAATTCCTTTTAAATATAAAGTGCAACTCAAAGAAGTAACATGTCGATAACCTATTAAATTAAATTGTTACCGAATAAATTAGTCACTACCCAAAAATACTTAATGATCACCTAATTTCAAACACCAAATTTCATATAATTTACATCCAAATATTACAGGGCTCGTAATCCTACTAAAATTATTTACACCCAAATAATTCTTTCGATACCCAGAAATACTAGATGATCACCAAATTTCACGCGGCAATTGTTTTTTAACGCCCGACTCGCAAAGCAGTTCCAATCTAGTCTAACCTCATTGCTAGCACACTGATGCGGTTTTCCATACGGTCCGTCTCGCTCGCACGTCGCACCGCGTGCGAGCAAGACAGCGCTAAATGATTTTATTTTATAGAAGCTTCAAAATTTCTGTAACTTTAATGAGACACGTACATAACATAATTTAATTTAATATATTTTCAACAGTGCTTTCCTTACTAGTCGCATACAGCTATTTGTTCTCAGATGTTTTTGCCTCTACTCTTGCTGATAATCGTCAATTTGCCTAGGTAGTAGTATTTTTCTATGACATCTATTTTTATTTCAAACTAGTGGACATTGGCACACTATTGACGGATCTCCGCTGGCGCGGAGCTCCTATTTTGAGTTGTTTTGGCCCTTCGGGCCGATGCAAAACTAACATAACCTAAACCTACCTATACCTACCTATTTCTACCTATTATCTTCCTTTAATTTTTCCATGAAAGTATTGAAAGTCTATCTAAATTAATAAAGTAAACTCATTTGAGGACCTTTATCCATTTTCATAACAAACTAACAATATAATAAATCAACAAAACTCATTTTCAAATAAAAGTTTTCAATCAAACGCGCTCACGTCAACGCATTAAAAAATTAATAATAAAACTTCTTGCAGTTTGTAAACCATCAGCAATAGGTAGTTAGAATGAAACAGCAATAGGTGCCTTTCACTCTAACGACATATCAATAGGTTTTATGCTTCAGGCAATTCTTTGTATTTGATTGAGTGAGATAGCAGTATACGTGTTATTATTTCACACAGCCACATTGCGCGTTGCTTTTTAAATTAATTTAGAATTTTACTTTCTAATTTATAACATTTTGGAAATGACTGTAATATTTATAGTGCTAAAAACAATTAATTTGTAACTGTTTACTAAAATGTAGCATGCGATGTGTATAATATTTGGATGTAATTCTAATGAAAAAAGGTGCATGAGATTAGGTGGTAGTTTAGTGTTTTTGGTGGTACTTGACAATTTTTTTGATGCGATTATAAATTTATAGGAACGCAATAAGTAAAATAGGTGCAAGTGCTGCAAAAATAGGTAGAATTTTTTTGGTGACTCGGAATTGCTGATCGATAATTTTTTTTGAGTGTTCAACCTTATTTTAGGGTTCGAAAATTTGATGATATCAAAAGTTATTTAGGTGGTCATTTTATTTGTTCCCTTTTAGAAATAAAGGAAAAAAACCGGCCAAGTGCGTGTCGGGCCACGCGCAAGGTAGGGTTCCGTAGTCGTCTACCCGTTACATTATGTGGACTAAAAATTTCGCAAACTTATATTTACTATGTTTTTGACAGAATTAACAACATTATCTAAGGTATCAATGGAAATTGTACGAAAGTTTGCTTTTGCAAAGTACATTTCTGAAGTTCGACTATTACTCGTTAACTAGTAATGTCTACTTAGCTGTGATAGTTTTCCTTTTAAATTTATCGTATATACTATTACCATGATTTTTATCACTTGCCTAGTAGCCACCGTTTAGCTGGCAGGGGGGGGACACTTGACCATAACAAAAATTATCACTTCAAAGCTTAATATCACGCCAACCAATTCTTTAACCAAAAAATACTTTTAGAAACCTTATAATATTTTTGAAAGAGCTATCCAACGATACCCCACACGATGGGATTTGGAAGAAAAAAAAATGCACCACCATTTTACATGTAGGGGAGGTACCCTAAAAAAATTTTTTTTTTACATTTTATTCTACCGTTTTGTCAGCGTCATTGATATGTATACTCATGCCAAATTACAGCTTTCTAGTACTAACGGTTACTGAGAAAAACGGGGGACAGACGGACGGACGGACGGACGGATATGGCAAAACTATAAGGGTTCCTTGTTTACTACGGAACCCTAAAAAGGCCGCGTGTCCCGGGAGGTCGCAGGTTCGAATCCTGCTCGGTGCCTAAGTTTTTCAATTTTTTCCTTTATTTCTAAAATTTCTAGTGAAATAGAGGTTGCATAAACATATAATTCATTCACAAGCAAAACATACCATATACCTACGAGTATTTTGTCGATACCAAAGACGATTCATAATAGCTACACTAAAGAAATTTAGGCCTTATTGACGTCAAATTTCAAATCAAATGAACAATTGAAAAATTTAGGTTCTTCAGAAGGGTTCGAACCTGCGACTTTCTGGCGCGGCATAGTTCCTTTTAGTTACTAGAAATTTGTAGCTTACTGTTTTTGCTTGAAAATGCCATACATATATACTTTATTTGCAAGGAATTGAAGTTGAAAATATAACGCATTAGTAGGTACCTAATAACAAATATTAGTTAACGGATAAGTTTTAATTATGATAAATCTAGGAAAACTAAGATATAAATTGACGATCTAACTTGGACCTGATGGACCAGTTATTGTATTTTGTATAATATTAAATAACTACAATAAATAATATTTTTTATTTTATTTTCAAAGTATCTTAATAACTACTGCGTACGTATATTAAAGTAGTAATCTTACCTGTTAATTCGCAAGCATCCAATTGAAAACCAAATTTAGAAGAAGTCAGTCAAACACAAATATGTTCAATTTATTTCACAACAATTCAGTCAGTGAATGAAATCACTCTGTGAACTTGTCGCATCGGCTACGGCGGCGTAGAGGACCTACGACGTAGCGGACCGGCGCGGTCTGGGGTCTACGAGCAACTGAGTGCTGAGCGCTGCATCATCGCGGTGCAAGTTACGCTCGCTCATTCTACACTCCTAGGTCAAGCAACGCTACGTGTGCTACGCGTAGCAGCATTTTTCGGTGAGCAGCGAATTTCACTCGTAGAATCCTGACACATTATCTGGTTCTTTAGAGCTATACGGGTTAAAAATGCAGCCAATACCCACTCTTATCGCAGTATTCAGCGCCGAGGACACGATATCGTGTTCTCCGTTTGTAGACAGTTTTCGCTACAAATGAGAAAAAATATGTTATCGGCTATGAGCGTAAGCGCGTAGCAATCGTCGGCAATGAATGTGTTAATTGCTCATGCATTTCAAATGCGTAGAATAAAATATTTACGAATTCAGACACACGCAATGGGCGGCGACTCATTCTCGTACAGTCGAAGTGCTCACAAATATCTGAACACCACTCTCTTTCCAAGGCGTTAGAATGCATGTTCAGATATTTTTGAGAACCCTGAAGAGTACAGATATATTTGATGGCGACTGTACGCGCTAATGACGTATTGGCAGTGAAAGGGATGCGTGATCTCGGAAAGCCGAATGTTAAACGGCGAAAAATAAACATCATGTTTTAAAATAAATAAATAAATAAATATTCGTGGACAATCTCACACAAATCAACCTAGTCCCAAACTAAGCAAAGCTTGTACTATGGGTACTAAGCGACGATATACATACTTATATAGATAAATAAATACTTAAATACATAGAAAACATCCAAGACCCAAGAACAAATATTCGTGCTCATCACACAAATAAATGCCCCGGCCGGGATTCAAACCCGGGACCTCCAGCTTCGTAGGCAGGGTCACTACCAACTAAGCTAAAGCGGTCGTCAAAGCGGTTTTAAATATGCGACTTTATTTCCTTGTCGCAGAATACAGGCAATATATAATAGATTTGTTTTTTGTCAAAGGTATTGTATTACGAATCGAATGTAATACCAAGCTATTTGGAATTCAGGCGATTTAAAAAAGCTTTATTTGTACGCTTTTGATCGCCATACATTAAAACGGGTTTAGCTTTCACGTTTAATCGAAATTTATACGGTTCGTTTTACAGAGGGGCTTTACTGCCAGTCAATATCTTATTTAGTGCCACACAAAACAGACACGGATAAAAGGAGGAATTATATAAAAAATGCCACACATTTCTCTAAGCGTACTGAACCACATGAAAAACAATATCCCATTATGATATTAAAGAAAATCCCCAAAGCCACCGGTGGCTTTATGAAAGAATTTTATAATAAAGAGAAGAAAATTATTCAATTTTCCTTGAAAACAAAGATGGAGCCGAAAGAAATTCCGTTCCCACCTGGGGCTCGGGGCTAGTCGAATTTATTAGCATTCAAATGATTTATAACTAGCGAGCAGCAGCTGAATATTTTCTGATTCGTCTTAAATTAAATTCTTTCATTCCTTTGACTGGATTTCATTAAGGGTAACGAAATGCCAGGGAGATAAAAAGCCGCGTACGCGTGGCGAGGGTACGCGCGGACTCTGCCACAGGGCCCGGACACATGTCCACGGTACGGCACGGGGCACCGTCTACGGCCTTTGTTCTTTGTACGTTGATGCGTACGGCGCGGCGCCGTACCGTGGACATGTGTCCGGGCTCACAGAGTAAACAACAGTACGCGGTCTCGACGCCTGCGACCAGCGGCGGGGCGACCAGCTATGCGATTTACTAAGCGCCTCATACTCACCTATCACCTCTCACCTCACCCATTTTTATGGAAACTGTCAAAAGGTGACAAATTATTTTGAGGTGAGATCGAGTTGGTTTGTGAATAACAGCCCAGCGACGAACGGCGAGAACAATGAAATCGCGCCGCTGCGCTGTCGTCCAGAACAGGGTTAATTCAAGTCTATAAGTACATTTTGTTCCCACCGCTCGCCGCTGGTCGCTGATCGCGCCTCTCGCCACGCCGCTAGTCGCAGAAGGCGTCGAGGATGCGGTCTTAAGTGGTCATGCGCACCAGGGGGCCTACCGCGAACCGAAAACGAAATATCTGCCTCTCTGTCGCACTTGGATATTGGAGAGGCATATACTTCGTTTTCGGTTCCCGGTAGGTCTTCAGAGCACCCGAGCATGCACTGTGTTGAGAGTGAGGGATCTGCATTTTTTTCCAGTCAGTAAGTATAGGACAACGTCTCCTCTCTTCATATAAATAAAGACATTACTTTCCTTTGCGTCGCTTAGTCGGGTAAAAATGGTCGACATACCTAGGTATTTTTTAATAGGTAGGCTTTATTGACGGCTACCTTATAAATAAATATCCTGTTGCTGGCACATTCAATTATTTGTGTAGGTACATTTTGGGAAACAAAGCCGGAAACTAAATTCCTAAATAGTTTTACATTCAGTGAGGTATCCAATGATGAACTACTACAAAATTCAATATCTAGTTTCCGAGAAAACGCCGAACAGATTGGCAGGTTGGCAAATAGCCGAAATTATTTGAAGCCAACTATTTACCTTCACCTCGCGTAGTACCTATATGTATTTGGTCATATTGAAAGGGCATTATTATAATCTCTAAACAACTATGTAATTTTTATACATATCCTATTTCTATTGATTTCCGTATCGCAAGAACTAACAGCCAACAAGTATAAACGGTGCAAGGAAATAACTTCTTGTTCATCATCTAGCAGCCAGCATCATGATGACAACCATCATAAAGTTCTAACCGTACATGTAAGTACCGTGAGCCAAGAAACATTTTTAAACACAAACAATAGAATACCTAATAGACTCAAAAAGTGTTAGACCGCTTTCTTGTCAGATAATTTTCGAAACATACCAAGTTTGAGGTCCTCCAGACACGATATGGCTGATATTTATTTTGTTCAATATACCAGAAATGATACGTTATATCCTCATATCTAACCTCGAAAAAGCAATTTTGAAATGATTTTCATTAATTTTTTTTTTAAATGTACCGTATCTGCACTAAAGTTCCATAACTCACGTAAAATAGGTATTGAAGTAGAACCGTGTCACTTAGTAATATTGAAAAATAAAAAAAAATACTTAATGAAAATCATTTCAAAATTGCTTTTTTTAGGTTAGTGAGAGAAGAAATGATATTTACATTAGTTGAAAATATTCAATCGATTCGTAATGTGTTAGGTTCGAATACATTCCATACAGTAACCCTTACCGAGACCACCATGATTTTGCAATGTTTGCATGACCGTACTTGCTAGCGACTGCGTAAACGATTTAGTATGAACAAAAGTACAGCGCCTCTGGCGATTACGCAATAGAACTAAGAATCGCCTTACTAAATCGAGTACGGTAATGCAAACTTTGCAAATTCATGGTAAGGGTACAGGCCCATATATCTATGTGTCGTTACGTAATGTAAAACACTCACCGCGCCGGTAACTAAGTAGGTTGATCCAGAGGGTTTACATCGCCACTCACTTGCCTCGTTTTCCCCTTTCAACTCTTCTTTACACCCAGAACTCACTGTGCGAGTAAGCGTGCGAGTAACTTGGCCTCGCGCTCATGCTGGCTAGTACAAAAGTACAAAGTCATAAACAGCGTATTAAGTACGTTAGGTACCAAAGTGACAAAAATATCTGCGCATTCTTACGCTCTTGTATTAAGGTCACGCTAGCATATTTTTGGTGCTCGGTTCGTGTTGATATTTTCGAAGCTGCTTGTTGTTTCTTTTTTTGTAATTTTTCATCAAGTTATACATTGTAATGGTTCTTTTGTTTAAAATTACAGATAATGACAGGCGGCTTCCTGATTTGTCGGTGCGGAGGCAGTACAATATGAGAAAAGTGTCAAATGTCAGTGTCAGCTGACAGTCGACTCGGCACCATTTTTTACTGTGCCCCTACATTTAAATGAGTGTATCCGGACTGGCGCGGGATGCGCGGTAGCGGGACGATGCGAAGGCGGTACTGCTCCGCTTCTGCGCATGATATTACTACTGCGCAAAAGTAATACTGACAGTGTTCCGTCAAGTGAGAATCTTTGCGACGTCAGTAAATTTACGTCAAAGAACAAAATGTCACATATCGATATTATCGATCCCACCCCGCCAAGTCAGGAAATCGCCTAACACTTTTAAATAGTTTTTTTTTGTTTGAAAATTGATAAAATATAATTAAAGTACAAACAGTGGACACATTACTTTAAGAAAATGTTTTGTTCCGACCAGTCAACCTTTGGGTCAAACATAATTTAATAAATATGAAATAAATAGAATAAAAAACCGTAAGAAGGATCATCCAGCTGTTATGTACTTCATACATGGAAAGTGTTCGGAACTTAATGGAACTATACGGGGTTATTTTGGGGATAAACTAAGAAGACTATCCTAAATTTTCCACCTCAAGAACCCTCATGTAATATAAATTTTATATCAGATGCTAGATTCAATTTATTTACTTACATTACAAATTAATAATATGGCATGCTCGCCCTACAAAAAAGTCTCTGCTGAAGTTTGAAAAGTAGCCCATACAGCGCACCTCATAGTGTTGTATCTATAGATGAGACCATGAGCACAGAATAAGTAATAGTACAAGTACAGAAGTTTCTCTGCTAACAAATTTCCCGTTTAGGTATGCCAAACGTGCCTAAACGTGGCCATCTCTTTCTATCGCACGCAACGCGCTCTTTCGAGGCCCCGCCCTCAGCGCTAGGGTTACCACCAGCGAGAACCTATTTTAATATATGTACTTTATCATTAGTAGTGTTGTTTACAATACAATTACGAATAGTACTTTTAAGGTTCCGTAGCCAAAATGGTGAAAACGGAACCCGTCCGTCCATCTTTTCGTCTGTATGTGACAGCCGATGTACTCGGAGACTATAACCACCAGATTGTTACTGTGCAATAATAATAATAAATAATAATATAAGCACTACAAATACAATTAAAACATTTAGCAGGAAGGTGTGTTCTACTCGTATGAACCGCTACGTAAAAGTGATGTGAAATGACGAAAAAATATTAAAGTAGGGGGAGGGGGCACTCCATACATGTAACCAGGGGATACAAAGTATTATATAATTTTTAAAGGCATCACTTTAAAAAATAAAAGAGGTTTCTTAGAACCAACGTTTTCATTTTCGTTTTCTTTTATTAAATGTCAACCGTTGGTGAATACCAAACTCAATGACCGTTCTTACGTCTACGTTCTTATTATTATTGGTGCAACCTGCTGCAATACAATAATGCTGTGGTTTTGACATTATTATTTAACACGAAACTACACGAAAATAATTATTTTTTATGATCGTACAAGCGCGTGCGCGTGCGATCCGTAACGCTGCTCCGCAGCCATTGAATAGTCACACAATGTGTGAGCCGGCGGCCGCATGTACTTTGCGCGGCGCGATGACGTCACGGTAGTAAGCCCCTCCTGCCATGAGTTTGCAATGTTTACATACCGTACTCGCTAGCGACTGCGTAAACGATTTAGTATGGCGATTCTTAGTTCTATTGCGTAACCGCCAGAGGCGCTGTACTTTTGTCCATACTAAATCGTTTACGCAGTCGCTAGCGAGTACGGGGTACCTAATGCAAACATTGCAAACTGAGCTCAACCGAGAAATCGTGCTTATCAGTGCGTAGGCACTTATCAGTAGATGTGAAATATAAGTCTGAGGACGAGTAGATGTTGGATTGGATCTGTAAACAAACATGCGTGAAATCGTGAATTCAATTTTAATAATTTTTAAAATCAGGCATCATAGCTCGTACAGTGTGACGGGCCTTTAACTACCTACTAATTGCATAACTGCAGCGCTGCTAATTTCATATTAAAGTTTCAGTAGGGATATTTAATGACAAACAGGAGTTTGTCGCGAACATTCTCTTAATTAGTTTTTTAAGTATGCTTCACCTAGTTGCGCTAATTATAGAATTTAGCCAAAATGTCATTACTAAGGGGTCGCTTTTCAATAACTGATAATGAACAGCGGTAACGATACTTTTGCTTTTTTGAGCAACATAACCTTCACAATACTTAAAAGTCACTCATGTCATGACACTCATTTCTTAACTCACGTCATGACATAAATATCACTATATAGAAAAGCATCAGCGATCCACTATACATTTGCACGCGGGCATTTATTGGAACTGATAATAATACGTTGTATTAGCAATTATTTCCATGTATTAGACAAATCATAATTATGTGAATTGAATGCAAAATTAAATTTCCTTAATCCGCACCTTCAATGTACTAGGTGCACTGCTTAAGATAAAGTAAAGAACATTTAAGGGCTGTCAATTCAGTTGTGCGTTGTCGATTTATTTCTCTGTACATGCTGCCAATTTACATTGTGTTAGAAATTAAGTGAAGGCGAAATTGTTATTTTATATTGAAATTAAGCGCATAGTTATATTAAGAAATTAATTATAAATACCTTACTCAAAGAAAAGTCTGCATATCGGTAACACAAGGCCTTTTTGTGCAGGTTATAGTACACCTACACTCAGTGTCCTTCGCAAATCCCACTTTACAAATACGAAATCTAGACATAGTGCGTCACTAAATGCGCATACGTTATTCAAATATTTAACGAGCCACCGAAGAACAAAAGCGACCTTGTGTTGGTCCCCAGCCTTCATTAAAGCGGGCCATTCGTTGACTTCGTTAACTATAGAAACCGCGGTGACGCGCATTAATGGCGGCCGACATGCGGTTGTTATAAATCCCACAGTACCGAGAGACAGCCGCACGATTTAAACTCTTAAGGCGCAGGGTAGGGCAAGGCCTTCCCCATACAAACTTTGTGCACGTTTTATTCGTCGGTTTTGGCACTAACAAATATAATATTTTTTTAGGTTGTATATATTAGATATGCGAAGATCGTGATGTGAAAATTTTCAAATATTTCAAAAAAAATCAAAATTAAAAAATTAAAAAAAAAGTTAATAAAAAAAAATTTACATCACGAAATAGCTATCAGAAAAATAAGCATACTGACCAAAAATCATAACTTTAATGCAAACACAAACGAAGTAAATCCTGCACAAAGTTTGTATGGAGAGAGCTTGCCCTACCCCTCCTCTTAATGCCTTGTCATAAAGTTGATACATTCTATATTTTTGAGAGGTGAAATTCTTTCGAAATGCAAACGTTTTTGTTAAATCAACACTTTTTTTGTAAATAAAGTAATCCATTCAATAACACTGTACTAGGAATAAAGATGAGTTCAACCGTAATTTTTGTAAGCAGATTAAGTTACTCGGTAAATATGCTATTATAATATAAGATGACGTGACATTATTATCGGCAAAACTTTTACTATCATCTTTATTTTTAAGTGCATAAGAAAAACTATGTTTTTGATTTGTATTGGCCTTGTTTAAGTAACTTATTAAAGCTTGGTTATTATCCTCCCAGCGTTATCCCAGTACAGTTGCATCCTGAAGGATGCCCAGGGTCAACTACCCAAGATTTGGCGTAGGCACTAGTTTATACAAAAGCGACTGCCGTCTGACTTTCCAACCGGCAGGCTTGTCAAGTGAGTGGGCACCTTCACTGTTAGAAGTTCTCAAGCCGCCCAAAGGCCTCTAAACTTGGCTTAACGACAACTATCAAGTTATTAGAAATTGTATAGATTCTAACGAATTGTTAAGGAAAATTTCCTTTAAAATTTCTCGTTTCCACACACGTTCTAAGCCTACTTTCTCTATCTCATCCTGTAGTACAAGGTATGCCAAAAATTCTTTCTTTAGGCGCACTTGTAATGTCTATAATTAACGAAATGCTTAATGACATAGATGTTTTTGATCATAGTTTGTCCTCTTTCAAAAATAAAGTTCGGCATGGTTTGTTTTCTAGACAATAAGTGAGGGATAACATTGTTTTGAAAAATATTTCTTTTACTTATTTTTTTTTTTATTAAAATACTTTGCATGAGTACACAACTAATTAGATTTGGTAATCATAACAATACCCGTAACTTCTTAGTTAGTAACAGTTATATAGTAATATATGAAACTTTAGGCCTTGGCGTCCATTTTTGTATGCGTTTTTTGTACATGGCTGTTTGTTTTCTAAATAAACTAAAAAAAAAAACTATCATAGACAGCAGCTGTGATCAACGGTTTAGCGTGCCTTTCAGAGCACAGGAACGCTCAGCACTCAGTTAATATCCAGTCAAAGCGGTCACGCATACAAGAGTTGACCTGACGCGATGTTGCTTAACGCCGCATATCGCACGCGGTACGCGGGCGCCGCTGGACCACGAACGCTCCCTCACTGAACTTAACAAAGTTTAGTACATCCTTAAACTGTCATCAAACTTAGTCAAGCATGAATAATATAGGTATAGTTAATATAGCTTAATGTCATTTACATTTGACAATCTGACATACAGCATACAGGACAGTATAATAGTTACGTTAGATGGAACTATAATATGTATGTGTGCGTATTGCTCCGACGCAGAAACTCACATATTAAACAACGTCTACTAAGAAAGGAGCGTCTATAATTAAAGTCTACTAATTGCGATACAAGATTAGCGAATGATATACATGGATAATCAACACCATATTGTTTCGATACGGAATCTCTAGTACGGGCCCCAAGAATAGTCACGTCGCGTCATGTCAATGTCAATCCGGTGAACAATTTTTCGCGACATGCCATATATCAATAGACACACTCGTATCACATAGCTAAAAATACCTATCACATACACTTAAAACACATTGAGACGACCTTGGCGACATTACCTCATAACTATATAATCTCCTCGTAGAGTTGTATTCAGTCTTGCTATTCTCTAATTCTAATTTAGATTAGATATATTCTGAATAGCATAGTGCGAATAAGTGCGCAGTATTTTTGTAATTTTTTTTGTTCTGCTTCTATCTGTGAGTTCCTATAATTGGCTTTTTGTTACTACTTAAGTCTCTATGTTAATTTTATTATTAGCTGTTGGTACTCCTTAAACTAAATAAATAAATAATTTTTAAGGAAATCATTCCTCCTCTTCATCCTACTAATTAATATATTGATGGAGTAATGTATTTATACTTAGTCTAATTTTTTTACAATGATTGTGGAACTAAGACATTGGAAGTCACTATTTGCGTCATGTTTTGGACTGCATTTGGAGTCCTTCATCAGCCGTTACTCTCTTACCCGTTAACCGTTATTCTCTTATTAAGTGTAATTATGTCTCACGTTAGTGTAAATATCTGTATTGTGGAAGTAGTTTTACGGGGGAGGCAATATTTTTATGGAACTATAATCAGAGCGCTACAAAATGTTTAAAAAAATCAGCAATAAAAACGGCCCTTACTAATTGGTAACAGCTCAATAATAGGACATACAATACAATAAGAATACTTATATTACACACCTTAATAGTAAAACGCGACACATAAGGATTACGTTGAATTAATAAATAAGTAAATTGTTGTTTTGGTCGTGAATTACAGAGATTAGCTTCTGATTCACGAAAAAAATGTTGTAAGTTTTACGAAAGATCTAAATCGTATTGGAAGTATTTACTTTTGATTAATGAAAAAAACATTTATTAGTAACTTTGAAGTTTACTTATGATGGACATCAATTTATTACACAAAAACACATAATATAGAAAAGAAACAAAACAAGAATAGATCTAACAACTACTTAAACCTAACCTAAACTAAATACTTAAATTGTAAGGGCATGCATCGCCCAAGTCGCTGCCACTGGGAAGGGTTCCCATAAGGCTGGCTGCGTTGCCTCGCTGAATGGCAATTCCGATTCTCTGAGCGAGGAACGAGCCAGCCCTACGGTCACCTGAGGACCGGATAAGCAAATAACTTAATCTTTTAAAAAGTTTAATTGCATCCGGCCCCCACGGACCCAGGGTCTCCACTGCAAACGCCGCAAATATGTAGCTATCGCCAAGAGTAACATATTTGCGGCGTTTTGCTGATTCGGCCACGGCGGCTGCTCCACCGGCCCTCAACGACGTCGTGCCCAAGTGGGACGGCGCTAAGGTGTCCACGCATGTGGCATCCCAGACTAACGGCCGTCCCTGATGCCAGGGCACGAGAGTCATCCCGTCGGGTTTCTTGCCATCGTCACGTGCAAGTCCATTTGGCTCTAAGGTGGCCGGTACACTGACGCTGACGAGAGCCCGACGGATGATGTCGTTGAGGCAGGAGTGGCGGGACATGCGGCCGGCGCTTATGATTATTTTTCTCTACATGTAACATTTTTATGATATTCATATATTTTTTTAATTGTTCGACTACTAGGTAGGACGAACCATGTCCTTCAATTAATATTAAGGCATATAATGTCACATTGAAATACTCTCCTATTGTATTTATTATTATTATAACAGTTAAACGTATGAAAGCAATTAGTTACCATTAGTGCTCGAGTGAATACGCAGACCTTTAGTGCTCTATTATGGCGAGGGAAACCCATTATTGCTTACTTAGTATCTACTAACTTCGGTGCAATCTGGATAATAATATTGAATGTATCAAATAGGCACTTTCAGCGTAAGCAAATACCCAAATCGTCGTCGAGGATAATTATGTTCATATTTCTGAGACAGTCTTTTGTTATAAGTCAGCAAATATATATTTCTACATCGACTATCAACAAAAGGCCATGAAATAAGGGTTAGGGAAGTTAACAGACCAGAGAAAACCTGCAGGTAAAGTAACCAATCGTCGGGGGACAAAATGTTATAATTTGTACCTAGTACCTATGTATTACAATACAATACAAATACTCTTTATGTATTATTACTTTATTACGCTTTTCCATCCACTAAATTGACTAAATTAATACCAAACGAAAATATATTAGATGTAGCT
Organism: Cenopis cana; assembly: GCA_951800055.1. Taxonomy (NCBI): domain Eukaryota; kingdom Metazoa; phylum Arthropoda; class Insecta; order Lepidoptera; family Tortricidae; genus Cenopis; species Cenopis cana. Next base: position 7,495,520 of record OX637479.1, on the reverse strand, counting down.
ACTTCAATCTACGAAGTATTTATTTGAGTAAGTATTTACTGAAGCTAACATAATGAAATACTCTAATGTCATCAATCATAATATCATATGATCTATTACAAAATATTTATAGATTAACATTAAGTACATTACAAAATATCTCAAAAACTGAAACCGTTAATATTGCTACGTTACTCAATAAGAATTGAGTTATCATTTGTTTTGTGAGATGTTTCGAAAACTAATCTAAAAGTTCTTTCAAGCTTCATGTGACCAAGTTTTATTAAGTTATGGTTAGTATTATAGACATTGTTAAGCTAGGGTCAGCACTTTTCTTTGTACTCGTATATCTATATATGTACGAATATAAAGATATGCGAGTAGGTATGATATATAGGTAGTCTGTTTATAAAATTCTTAATTTGTGTTTTAAGAAACAATGGAAGGGTCAGTAAATGCCATGCAGGATATGATGTGATGATTATGACATTACTGCACCGAGTTTTAACGGGTGTGTTGTTTCCTAGATTTCCATTATTCGCAGAGTTAACATTTAATAACATTTTAACACATTTTTGTTTGGTAAAGCTAATTGAACCTACTGCGAATAAAACAATTGATGAAACGTTTGTTTTATTTTATTGTACTCGTTTATCGGCGAAGGTTTTGTACTATATCGCTTGACCGAATTATTAAGTTTTTGTATTCATTAGCAGACGCAGAATTTCATGTTCTTTAATTTGCTAGTAGGAAACTTTAGGTTAGGATGCGGCGTATAGAATATATGGGCGAGAAACCAAGAAAACACATAAAATTTCGAGGTTTTGTAGCTGTCAAAAGTTGTCCCGAGATATTATTATCTACCATTTTTAATATTCAGGTACTCAGTAGCATCCATATTCACAATTTAAAAATATAAAATCCTACACAATCTAGACCACCTTTTGCAAGAGCACCACCTGGCGTATGTATTTAGATCTTCGTTTATTTAGTATTTAATTTATGTTTAGTTCAGTTTGTTTTGTTTTATATTTATTTACAACACAAAGACAAAGAATAAAAACGTTACAGTACTAAATACTAATGTTTTTCCTGGTATGTACCTGGCTCAAACGACCCAAAAACACCAGGTACATATCAGATCTTGGATTGTTTAAACCTTAAAAATTAATCTCCTTTTACTATTCAGTTTATATGTCTTTTAATTGTTTTCGACTGTCCGATGGAAAATTCTAAAACTCTATTAATATCCAGCGTTTCGCGGAAGGGGCCTTAAAACTGCTTGGTCCAGTTTTACCGGTGCTGTTCACTGAACACTGCTACGAACATGTTATTAAATTAAATGCTACGTGAACCGGTTTTAAAATTTCAAAATAGAAGTAGCATAAAGTCCGAACTATATTCACTTAAATAAATCGACTTGAGGCTCTATCCGGCTTCATGAATTGGTTTTGTATTAAGCCTAGCATATCAGAGCAATAAAATACCGCTTAAAATAGAGGTACCTACAGTAAGCGTAGAAATAACAAATTCTTTATTTGCCATTGCCATTACACAACATAAAAAATAAGAATAAAATAGAATATTATCTATCATTTTTCATCAATATTATTTGTACATTAAGATTCAAAAGTGCTATAGCACTATACAACTGTACTGTATATACCTAAGTATACTTATGACGATACCTGAGCGCTTGCGCTATTGATTCTGAGCACTGGAAGGCGTTAGCCGCAAAAATACCATCTTGGCGATCTACCATCTTTCAAGGTACCTATCAAGTCTTTTGAAGAAAATCGCCAAATAACTTTAGGTCGAAAACACCAGTTAAGAAAACAGAGGCCTAAGCCCTTTTACTTGTATACGTATAACAGTTCTGGTCAACTCTGCTGTCACGCATGCAATAGAGTATTCAAGAGCAAATTTGGCCTAGCCAGCCATATCAGAGCTCGCAGTAGGGCAAATTTCACCGCTATACATCTCATGGCCGCCGTCATCGAAATTGATGAGTAGGACTATGCAGGTATGATATTATATTAAGTACACATAGGTACGAAGAACATTCAGAAAATAAATAATCCAAAAAATAATTGTATTTTAATATATTTTGTTACATTCATTGTATGTTATCGTAATCGCTCCCTGTGTCACGTACTAAATGTATAAAACCAAGATGCCTTTATAGTTTCTACTGGAGATTTGTTATACAAAACTAGACTAAACATTTCAATATTTATGTCAGTAGCGCGTTTTAAAGCCTCACACAGTAGACAGGTATCCTACCTAATAATAGTTTCAACCGTTGCATTGCATAGGATGAAGGCATCACGCTCTAACAATGTTACGTCAAATGTATGCGAGGGGCATGAAATAGAAGCTAATTGCTTGCACCATATCGTCAGCGAAGGGGCGAGGTGTCATCGCGTGTCGCCGCCCTAATTACCCTGTGTGGAACTGCGCTTTACGACCACGGGAACCACGAAATCTTTGGATAACGCATGTTGTTTTACCACAAATGTTACCTTATGTACGTACGAGCAACTTCTTTTACCGGTTTTTTTGTAGTTTTATTTTAATGTGTTTTTTAATCCTGTATTTTTGTATTATTTCTTGTTTGTTTTGTGTGTTAGTTTTGTCACTGCGCCGTGTTTTCACCAAATGGTCACAACGGAAGACCAGCGCTGGCTCTGCCAGCATAACGCTGAGTTGTGACCATTTCGTGGCAAAATTCGGTTTTGTAATGTCCTGTTTGTAAGTGTTTTGTTTGTCACGAATAAATGTTTCTTTTTCTTTTCTTTTCTTTATAGTCATCTCTTTAGTTATCGGTAAGGTATTGGTAAATTATCAGCTATCAGTGTCGACTGTCAGTCGAGTCAATACCGATTCTATACTGCGTCCCCAAATTTAAATGAGTGCGTACCGCCCTGTCTCCGCGCAATATTATTGCGAAAATATATTATTACTGTCAGTAAACTGCCAACTACTCTACTTAGACCTTACTGATTCTGTTCAGATTTCCACACTTGTCAGCTTACTGACAGTAATAAATTTTCGCAGTACTATCGCGTCGAGGCTGCGGTATGCACTCATTTAAATGTAGGAACGAAGAATCTGTACTGACTCGACTGACAGTCGACACTGGCAGCTGATATTTACCGATGCCGCACCAATAATTGGGAATGGATGAAAATCTCAGAAGTGCTTGATTTTTTTTTCTTGTGATAGGAATAACCTCCCTTAGCACCAGAAAAAAGTTCTAGATTTTTTGGGTACGCTATATATGTTATAAAAAACATCTGTGGCAAACTGACAATGACATTGACAGATCTCTTCATCACAAACATAACCTTATTTGCTTTCGCTGTTATTTCTGTGCTCTATACGATTCATAATTTCTCGAACTGTTTTGGCCCTTGGACTTTGATTATTGCCTGCCTGAACGACGAATTTTGCTTTTTGACCCTGGACTTGATTTTGACAGCTTGTAATGTCATTGTCATTGTCAGTTTACCACTTGCGTGGAATGTAGGTAATAGCACGAGTATTAAGTCCGTTGCAATAAGTACCTATTGAGGAGATAGATTTATTCATATAGGTAAAACAAGCTAGCAAACCATGTTAAAACGATAACGATTATTAATATGAAATATCGAATCTTAAAATGGTGTCAGTATAGTATGGTAATATGGTAACAGTGGCGTACTTGCTCGGAAGTTAATTAATTCCACTTAAAGAGTAGTTGAGTAAAATTGGTAAATTCTCACCCATTCACAGTTATAAGCCGAAATTATATTTCTGAATGCAAGTAAATCATATTATTTCATTTAACCCGTAACTATGGGACCCAATCTGCAATAAATCCAATACAATATGTATGTATTGGTAAAATATTATCCGTGCCATTGGGACCGGGTCAGAACTTAACAAAGAAATATTATGAAAACGTGATGGAATGTTTGCCATTTCCCGAGGGAAGTAGAAATTATGTTCGCTAGAGTTAAGCGAAAAGAAAATCCTCCTGCAAAGCAACAAAGAGTTAAACAGGAACGAGTTTTGCACCCGACAACTGTTCTCGAAATCGTTATAAATATGCGTTCATCGAAGATCAATAGTAGATTTCATCGAAAACATATAATTAATTGGCCACCGCATCTTGACAGATGATTGTTGCAGCTAAATTTAAGAAGAAGTCTGTGCGTCGTGGGATAACGGAGGTGCGGGGCATCTTTTCCTCAACCAAATTATCTCCACGCGTAACGTACCTTTCATTTCGCGGATAAAGGTAAGGAGGTCGAAACGGGAGCATGGGGCAAGTTCGTGCTCTTGGATTGCAACGTCCCAGGCATTGCAGCGCCAGGCCTGTGTAGAGGTGAAACTGGTAATAATGCACATATTTTACAAACAAATACCAAACGGTTTATATTCTACATTGGGAACGGAACCCTAAATGTAAGTAATGACACGCACTTTTTTTTTTTACTTAGCATTTATAACTAGATATTTCTTGCAATCCAAATGCTGTTTGTTTGAAGAGTATTTTCACTTCTCATGCTTGTAAAGTTGTTATTTATGTTTATAGAAAGCTGCATAAAATGGTTTTTTATGCAATTAAATGTCTTACAGCCACATACACAATACACCTTCACATAATAGATATACATATGTACATATTTTAATGAGATTTAGATTACACTAAGAGTATCTCTTAATTTGAATACGACAAAGATGTACCTACAGGCACAGAACAAAACATTGCATCGAGTTTTTTTTGCCAGGAGACGTCAGGTTAAAACAAAATTAAGAAATATACAGGCGTGCATTTACTAGAAAAACTAATAAAAACGAAATTTAGTGTTAATTCTTTTTTCGGATGGTGAAAATAATGTTTTTAAATCAAATTAATAATAATAAACATTATTTAATTATGGTTAGTATTTAGTAAAATGATATAATATAAAAATAACCTAAATATAAACTATAGATAATATAATAAGGCCTTTAAAAGTTACTCAATTATGTATAAGTATACCATAATCAACGTTAGTAACAATACATTTTATATTATTTAGTTGTTAGAATCGCAACTATGTTAATACTATTTTTCTGTTCGTTCAATCTGAATGCGTATTTTAACTCGAAATGCTGCAAGAATTACTATCTAAATTAGAATCATAACATTGAATTATACTCAATCTAAAACGTAAAGAACTTCTTCAAAAGATTACATTACTTTGATATGATAACAATTTTAAACGCCAATTTAAAACGAAAATTACCTAGTCCTTTTAGAAAAGATAAATAATTATAAAGTTAATTTTTATATTAATAAAGATATATTATGTAAGAATACATTTGCAATTAAAAATTCATGTCATGCAGAAACTTAATTCGTCCATGCATTCGCAGCTCCAATTTTTACTTTCGTGTTTGGCCTAATGAGGCTTCACGCTCGGGCATAGACAAGCGCGGGGATGCCGATCTGTGGCCCCGCCGCCACCGTAACGAGCTTCCCACTGTACCCCACAACACACTGCCAACTCTTCCTAACATTTCGCTGCACACAAGCCACACTCGCTAACATTTTTCTGATGGCTACACTTGTTTGAAAACGGAAAACAAAAGAAGTTCAAGTTGCGCGGATGCTCTGGGAATAAGAGCGCATGTTATGTTTGATTCGACATAGTAACATACCTAATGTTTGTAGGTATTTAGGTTTATAAAGGACCTATGCACGTACGATGGTAGAACACTTTTTATGTTTGTAAGGATACATATGAAAAAAATCTAGATGGAGAATTTTATATGAATCTATCTAGCCATATAATAAGCTGAATAAAGCCTGCGTTATGATTATGTACAATAAGTAATTTAACAAAAACATGATTTGACTACTTATGGGAATGCTAACTAATAATATTAATACTAATAATAACAAATAATTCGGTATAATTGTAAGAAATTGTTTTACCAGCAAAATAAAGGCGATGCTCACAGCCGTCTTTCAATTCACATTTTAGGTATAACGTAGATTTGATCTTATCTTATCTTATATCTTTAAACGAACAATTCTTGTATATATATTTATTGATATATATGTATATTTATTTATTTATTTTGGGGATTCCGGAAACGGCTCTAACGATTTTGATGAAATTTGCTATGTAGGGGTTTTCGGGGACGAGCAATCGATCTAGCTAGGTCTCATGCCCGGGAAAACGCCGAGCAAAGCTCGAACGCCCAGATATTAGGTTTTAAAATATGGTGGAATTACAGGTATATAATAATATAATAATAATCTTTTTTTTGTAGTAGGTATGTCAACAATGACTTCTGAATCTGTCAGAAGTAAAGTAAGTATAGTTTACTTAATCGAATTCAGAATGCATAAGTAACTTCATGCAAAACTACAAGCATGATTAGAGCGAACTTAATTCCAAACACACATTATCAATTGATTTTCGATTTTGTGATTTTATTATTGCCCTAATAATTTTCCTTGAAAAATTAAACAGGGCCGTGACTCCATCAGTCTTAGGCGACTTCCTGATTTGTCGGTGCGGAGGCAGTACGATATGAGAAAAGTGTCAAATGTCAGTGTCAGCTGTCAGTCGACTCGGTACCATTTTTTACTGCGCCCCTACATTTAAATGAGTGCTTCCTGACTGGCGCGGGATGCGCAGTAGCGGGACGATGCGAAGGCGGTACTGCTTCGCTTCTGCGCATGATATTACTACTGCGCAAAAGTAATACTGACAGTGTTCCGTCAAGTGAGAATCTTTGCGACGTCAGTAAATTTACGTCAAAGAAGAAAATGTCACATATCGATCCCGCCCCGCCAAGTCAGGAAATCGCCTTAAGAGGCAGAAAGGCAGTATATAGCATCAGAATAAATCTTTTATCTGATGTCTAATGGGGATATCCCTATGACATGCCATATTTTTAATCTAGAATTGGACTTCAGAATGTCACTGTGCGATGACATTACAAAAAAAAATACGTCAAAATTATCCGACATGCAATTGAGAGCATTAACATGTCATGTTAATCCAAAAACACCCCCTGCTACCTTAAAAATCCAATCTCCTGTTTCCGCACAGGTTTATAGCCTGTCAATCAGTTTTAAGGGTCCACCCCCACCTAATTTGTTTGAGAACGGATCCCTGCTATCGGAAAAAGGTATTTATGGGCCGGTAGATCCCTATGAATGACTTTATGTCAGTCGCAGAGGCTTGTGTATTAAACCTAACACACGTACAAACATTATTTTGGTAGGAAATTACGCATTCTTTGGTAGGAAATTGCACCGGCAGAAAATTTTACCCAAGTTAGAAAAATGCATTTTTATATATTAAACATTATTTAATTTATTCAATTTACAGTTTGAAATCACGAAAAGTTTTTTGGCCAAATTTTCTGCCGGTGAGTGTATAACCTAAGTTACATCATACAGGTGTATAATTTCTTCGGTGCCGAGCTGCCGACCCACCGAAATGATGACGACTTATATGAAGATGAGAGTTTTCTCTATATTTATAAATATTTTTATTTGCTATCGACATATTTTGTTTTTACAAACTAAAACCCTTTTTAGGGTTCCGTAGCCAGAATAGCAAAAACGGAACCCTTATAGTTTCGTCATGTCTGTCTGTCTGTCTGTCTGTCCGTCCGTATGTCACTCACAGCCGATTTACTTGGATACTATAAGTACTATAATTATTAAATTTGGTAGAAAGATGTATTCTATGAACCGCTATATAAATGTGATGTGAAATAAGGAAACAAAAATATTTTAGGGGGGGGCATCCCCTACATGTAACCGGGGGATGAAAAATTTATTTTCAATGCAAGTAGTTGTGTGCGGTATTTTTGGATAGGCCTTAAAAATAATATAGAGTTTACTAAGAAAGTTTTCCATTTAAGTCAATCGTTGGTGAGATATTAGCTCCCAAAGTCGTACAAATTGTACAAAATGTTAGAGGGGCCCTCTAATTTCCAAAATATGAAGATTAAAATTCTGAAAAAAATTGAGGTGGTGTACAATAATAAATACTTTCAACGAAAATTGGTTTGAACAAGATGGAATCAAAGTTTTTTGAGTTATCACTGAAAAACTGTCTTGCCCAAGCAAAAGGACGTAAGTACCGTGACTTCCCTATGAAGATACGACCTTTTTTTTGATTCAAGGTATTAAATAGTGTTTTGAAATGTGGACTAGTAGGTGTCGGTACGGTTTTTTTAATGGTAAAACTTTAACAATTTGAAAAAAAGGACTTTAGACTTAAACAGTGTTTTTCACTTTGCAGTGGAAGTGTTACTTAAACGTTAAGAGGCTGACAAGACCTAAAAAAAAGTCCCGCTCTAACACGCGTGAGTTTCCAATTAACCATCCCGCTCTTTACGGAAGCTCTGCTCGTAGAGTAATAAATAAATACTATAATAATATTGAAATAAAAAAAGTGTGGTTATTTGTGAAATATGACTCGTTAGCGGTTTAGGTATGAATATGTTGACTTCATGTTTTTAATTGCAGACCCATAAGTAAAAAAAATAAAGATATAGAACCGTTTAATGATGATTTTAAGACCAATCTTTGCAATTATTTTCTATCGAGCCGATTTCGTCCAATTATGTATCGAGTCCGTTCACGGTCTTTGAAATATGATGAATATTAACATTTTTTTTTTATGTCCTAGAACAAATAGTTTTTCTTAAAAAACTGCTTAAAAACATCAATTTCAACAAAATTAGGCCTTGTCAGCCTCTTAAGGCTACATTATATGTACCTATCTTGTTGCTGTCGCCAGTTCCCCTAGTTACTAATAACAGCGATGGCATGGTATGGTACTGACGCGGTGCCATGTAAATGTGTTTTTGTTCCAGTCCAGCGTGACGCGTGCGTGTTATTCCACGAAGCTATTCACTTCCTCTTTTCTTATGCAAACAGCAAAGGAATGGAACTTGCTCGTCTTCTGAATTTTCGGGCAAAGTATATGTAGGCCTCTTCAAGGCCTACATATACTTTGCCCGAACCTGGCCTACATATACTTTGAATAGGCTATTACTGAACCAGCGAGCTACATCTTAGGCCGTGTCGTCGCTTTCCATTAGGTGAGACTATTAAGGTTAATCGCTGTTCAGTCATACATAAAAAATAAACCGTAAATCAGTAGAGTGCCAATCTAGCGCTGGCACGACAGCAAATGGACGAGATTAGACAATCTAGTCTTAAATTACACAAAATAAGCTAGACTGCCGTAATTGACTGAAAGAGTGATTTGGTGAACTAATTTCACTTAGGTACTTAAAAGGTTTGTTTTAATGGGTCTAACGCGATATTAAATGTAGGTATTTACCTTTTATCACCGACGTTACCAAACGTTAACAAACTTTTTAAGTATGTTTACAAAGTGCGAGAGTTGAAAGTGTTATAATTCCCTTATTTTTATAAGTATAGGTTTTGAGGACCCATGTTGATAAAAATCACTCTTTATAGCCTGCAGATTATGTCATATATTGTTTAATGGCATTGGAACAGCCTCAATGTTTCAAGAGTTGCAAAAGACTCGTTGCAATGGCCAAGATACATTAACATCAGGACCCTAAATACGCACTGTGGCATAAGCACCAGTAATTTGTGTCCGTAGAGCCATTGTGTCGCCGTTTGCTTTTAGGTTCAAGCAAGGTTCAAGTAGAAATCGATGATTTTCTACTTACCCGGCTCTCATGCTTAATGGTCTGCGATAAACATTCAACACAAGTATAACAATAAATATACCAACGGGTACCCGAGAGCAATAAAAATAGGTAAACTTGTATGAAAGTTTGATAAAAAGTGTTCCCGTTATATTAACAAATTTAAAAGTATTATCCATAGGTAACTGATAACATTTTAGGAATACAGGTGAAAAAGTTAAATTTTGCGACAAAATGATCGATTATTGTCAACATAGGTACGGTACTCATTTCGAATTTAATACTTCATTAATTTTGCGGTATATTCGCTCGGTACAATTTAAAATTGATTTAAACATTTCCATCATGAATTTTTGCTCAGTGGAAAATGTATCCATTAAAAACAAAATCCACAATTTTATTATTAATGAAGCTTTACTGTTGAATGTATATTATTAGCTTTATTATGTATTGAAATAAATTATTAAATAAAAGAATATTATAATTGAGTTGTCAGTATTTAATTTACACAACCCCTATGATTAAACACCTTGAAAATGAAATGGTCATTTGCGAACGCTATTTCGAAAAGCGTGAAATCGCTTCATAATAATGAAACTTTTTAACGAGCATCGGATTCAATAAAGCAGAAAACAATGGCGTATGTGGGCGCGCATTGTGATCCCTTTGTTTTCCACACTCATTATAATTTCCACACCAACAATGTCTAATGAGCCACAAATATGTTTAAATACTATAAAGAATGCATACTCAATACTTTTTTTATTTTTTTTATTCTTTATTTATTTTAAAGCTTTCGTCAGTATGACGATGTCAGCTCCAGCAAGCCTCTATCTAACCTACTACATCAGAGATACTCAATACTTATGCGTATATATTAAAATGACCAATAGCTATAGTATAAGTTTTTTGAAACATTAACTAATTCGAACGCGTTTGTGTTCGAACGTGAACAGCGCCTCTGGTGGTCACTAGTGGAAACTAAAACAGCGAGTATAACATTTGTTGCTAACCGATAAACGCGCGTATTTCAAACTCTGTGAGAGCGTTTTCATACATTTTGAGACAAAACGCAAACGCGTTCGAATTAGTTAATGTTTCGAAAAAACTTATACTAGAGCTACAGTTGCTTAAGTAACTCACGTTACATACGTAGCTCTGTTATTTTTAGTATGGAAAATTATCAACCTTACGCACGCTCGAAAACCTTATTTTGTTATACAACGACGGTGGCAAATAAACGTACTATCTACCTAATGGTAAGCGGACACCTCAGCCTATAGACGCCCGCAACTCCAAAGGAGGCACGTGAGCGTTGTCGACCCTTTATAAAATTTGAGGATTCAGTGTTCATAGCAGAGGGAACCTACTTTAGATAAAGACTTCTGAGTATCTATATAAAACAAAACAAGAACAGATAATTCCGCATTAGTTCCGGTAGTTCTGTAATAATTCAAGTTTGTGACCTCGAGCACCGACCGCAAAGTCAAAATCGAAAAAAAAGATTATAGCATTAAAGAACTACTTGCTGATAGTACCTTGACAGAAAAGTTTGAGAAGTTCGAAAAAATGATGAACTTTGAAAGGGAAACTATCAGCAATTGACAACATTTCATATTTTTAACTACTTTATTTTATGAACTAGTTAGAAAATAGGTAAAAATTTAAGCCACCCGTATTTTTTCTTTTTCAATTTAACTCATTATTTCATACAAAAAAAAACACGTTGAAAAGTAGGTCATTCCAAAAGGGCGTAAGTAAAATATGACGTCATCTTCCCAACAAGAATCCAGAGCCACTCCAGAGCAGCGATTGTCTGTACTCTGTACTAAGGTCTCCCTGAATACAGCGAGGAAGATGACGTCAACTTTCGGTTTACAGTAATTTGCGATTTTTTCCAAAATTAACGGAGAAAAAAATCTAAGAAAATGTTTTTTGTGTACTTCACACGTTTTTACCGAAATGGTTTTCGAATTAGGACTTTTGGAAATTATGAAATATTGTCAATTAGTTATTTAGGGTTAATCTTTTTTTTTCGTTTTTTTTTTGAAAAATATTTCGGTCGTTGCTCGATGTCACAAACTTGGATTATTCATTGAGCCAACATCATAAACAAGTCTGCAAAAAATCGGAACTACCGGATTTAACGCAAGCTGATGTATAAAGTTACTGGATTATTACTCCTGTCTAGTCAAATCTAGTCTCATAATTAGTGACCTTGCCTACAAAGGTCATAATTTGCAGGATCAGCTATATTTTTATTTATTAAATATGCGTTTTGTCTTCTATACTATACTACAATCGAAGCTTTTATGAGATAAAAACTAGCTCTAATTGTGTAGGTAAAATATAGATTTGTTTATAGGTATGTTATGTATATATTCTATACAGCGTTTTTTAAAAGATTAGAGTTTTAACAGTCATTGTCGCCCGCGTTTCATTGTTTCCCTATGATATCCTAGGGAAACAATGATATATATCAGAGGATAGTTTTGTACTAATTTCACATATTTCAGTAGCTCATCACGTATCAGTATTTATTTCAAAGACAGCAATACGCATATTTCCCGTTTCAAGATTGTTTTATTGAAATTTCATTTAACGAACGTCTTTTGTGATCGGAAAAAGAAACGACGAGTAGGTATATTCATAATTTTAAACAAAGAACTCCCTTGAGTCTCAGACATGAATGTAATGAATTGTAATAAACGGGTCACTCATTTCTTTAAGATTGAATATCGCTCGACATGTTTTGAACCAGTACGTGGTCCTTAATCATGAGAACCACTGCCGCGATCCTGAAAGTCGTGAGTCATGAGTGACCCGTTTATTACAGTACGTTTAGGAACATTAGGGCTGACCTAGTAGTTACTTACGGACTCAAGTATATCATTGTATCGTCAACATTCTCTATAACTTTCGGAAGTTGAATGGATATCAAAAATAAATCACTTGCTGGCTTTGTAAATTTATACTTCGTGAATATGAATGAGGCCTGCGCTCAAACAATCGACTGATTTCCCATCCTTTGAAGTCTCTCACCGTAAATGTTAAAGTTCGGACACGACCCAGTGGCTCACTTCTGGTTCTTCCTTTGGGATCCCTCTTTCATTCATTGATATAGGTAACACTACACACAAATATTATAACAGTACACCTTAGACACAGTGGAAATCACGGTACATAATAATAAATTAACAATCCGGGAGGATCATGGAGTAATTATGTGAATTTGGGAAGCTGGCGTTGATTGAACGAATGTAAAAATGCCATCTGTCATGGTGTGAGTGCTGTCCTGTCACATAAACCTATGCGTACGGTCGGCCTCGCAAGGGGCTTAACACCTTTGTACCTTGTCGCCTTAACGTCATGTTTGATCTGTCATACCTACTAAATTTCCAACGCTTGAAAGCGACAAAGTACCAAAGTGTCCAGCTACTTATGTGGCCGACTGTACAGTTTAAATATTCTCAAGCGGATGCGTCCGCTAACGAAAATTTGTCGCTTTGAAAATTATACGTACCTAGCTAAAATTAGTATATGTAATATACATTATAGTACAAATACTCAGTCATTCACTTACGAAACACATTTCATTCTGCACGAACGTAATGGCATATTTGAAACCGACACTAACGTTTTTTTTTAATACTACGACGGTTGCAAACAAGCTTACGGCCTGCCTGATAGTAAACTTTACAAATTCTTGTATTATGTTATGAAATAAAGAAATCTAAATCATTTGGAGCAGCGGGATAGTCACGTAACTTTTCGAACGTACGGTAGGCATATTTTAATGTCATTTTTAGTATGGGATTTGACATTTAGATCTACCGTAAAAACGGTCGAAAACGTTCCGTAATCGCACCGCAGATGTACGAACACAACATGAATATAAATTCTTACAGATATCTCAGACACATGAAGGAATCTCAACTATTGGCCGAGAATTGCGCAATTTTCAACAAAATGATATAAACCGTCCAACAAGTGCGATCTCCCGCAATGCACTAGGATATCCCTCTTTAGACGGCGGGGAAATTACGTGGCGGGGGCAGGGGAGATTTTATAAGAGTAGTATAGGTGAAATTCGGGAGGTCAGCGAGGCAGTACCGAGTGCCGGTGGAGGCATCGCATGGCAGCGGAAATAATGACTGCCGCTCAGTAATTGGAACGGTCCGTACACACGGCCTTTCGACTCACCGTCTCGACTCTTAGACAATTTTTATGCAATTATAGCGAAATCTGCCTTTTGAAAAGTGCAGGCTTGGTCCTGGTTTGCCAAAACTTCAGAGTCTTGGAATTTTGAGGTGCATATGAGCTAAGCTCTGTTTAAAAAACAATAAAATTACTTGTTGCAAAGGCATTACATTTTAAAAATAGCACGACCTTTGACGAACTTTGTGACATCTCGATGATATCATGGAAATTTACTTTAGCTGATATTCGAGTTATAAAATATGACATGAAGTCAATCATTTAAGATGAATATAAATTACGGATATATTTATTAAATCTGTCTATAAATTAATTTGAACAATTTATATACCTATTGGTAGGTTACAGAAACTTGAAATTGTCATTTTCATTCTTATTTATTCATCATAACTGTGTCACCTGGAAAACTTAAAGCATCACTCGCATCAGCCAGAAATCCAATGTCAAAATGAACAAATACATAGTCACGCAATAACAAGATCTGCATGGTAACAAGTGAATAAATGTTTATTACGCGAACAGCCAGCCCCTGCAGGTTACCTAATGCAAGAGGAAAGCGTGCGCGAAGCGAACTGCCAATGCAGGGTCAGCGACGCCCAGCAGGAAATAATGACGTCCGGAGAGCTACCTCCGTAATTGAAACATACCGACCCGCGCACAAGTAAATTACCGTTTGGAAAACGATTTCGCAAAACGATAATCTAGTTACACACACTCCGAAATAACTTGAAACAATCTCGCGAGACTATAGTTAAATAACATGTACCGTACTTAAATATTACACTCGTTATTCAGTATCGCCCTCCTCGAAACTTTGTCAGCTTATTCTCAAAGGAGAATTGTACTTTGTTTAGTTCAATTCAATTTGTCAGTTGGAAATAAACTGATTTTGTTGCAAACTGAAATTGAGAAAATACTCGTATACTGAAACTTCCTGAAACCAACGCGAGGTGAAATACTTTTTGAGTACGTTTTAAATAACGAATCAGACTCGTAGTAAAATGATAAGTTTTTGGTTGATACGTTAGTGCTAAATTATTATCGATAAGAATTTGTTGATTTACAAACATCATTATAATGAGTTAATGACTATTAAAGCATTGTTAAAAATATATAGGTATTAATCCAAAATACTTCACAAGTTGCTAGTTGAACACGGTCGTAAAACCATTGTGCTTAAGACTGCTATAAAACGAGTTAACATGTGTTCCCCGATAATCCCCTTAAGGGCCTTAAGGGACCTGTTCACCAATACTACGTTAACTGAAGAATTTAATCGCGTCCCAGAATCGGAAACAAAACAAACTATTATTTTGTGCGTGAATAGCTGAGTAAGTTTGACCATCTTTTACACCGCCGAGTTTAATCCTCTTTTAAAATTTATCTAGGTCTTGAATCGACTCTCATTGAACTATGATCAAGTCTACCGAAGTATCTTTTGTCTTAATACCAATAAGCTATTGATAGGCATCTTTGAAATCGATGTTATATTTGGGTGGAGTAATTGATAGTACCTACAACTACATAGATAAGCTTTTCCGTAATAAGTCAAGGGAATTCTCGTCTTGAAGCTCGGTAGCAAATAATTCGACTTCTGAGCACGTAAAGGCTATTTACTATATACTTAGGTCCTGGAATGTTGAACATTATTACTCTTCTATCTTATTCGATAACTTAATGAGGTTCACCTTTGTATTAAGACCTACCTACGCTGTTGTTCTATTATTTCACCTGGCGAAAGAAAACATTTAAGAGTTGATGGTATAAGTAATTTTTATACGTATTATGAAACAAATGATCTCGTAGCCAAAAAACGCCTCATAAAAATCTATATCTGGAGCATTGCATTGTATGGGAGTGAGACATGGACGGTGACACAAAGAGACAGAGAAAGATTGGAAGTCTTCGAATTGTGGCAAAGGCTGAAAGGCTGGACGGAAAGTAAGACGAACGAAGAGGTTTTGAGTATGGTAGGAGAGAAAAGGAGTTTAATACTTAGTTTTTGTACTGATGTCAATTAGAAATAGAAGAGGGGGGATGATAGGACACCTGATACGGCACGACAGCTTCTTCTTAAACATCTTAGAGGGCAAAATTTAGGGCAGAAGATTAAGAGGCAGACCTAGACTGACTTACTTTAACCAAGTGAGCGAGGAAGTTGCTGCCGAGTCGTATGGAGAAGTCAAGAAACTGGCAATGAATAGAGAAGAGTGGCCGTTTCTCCACCGACAAGAGCGAAGCTCTTAAGTTTTGATGATGATGAAAATGATGAAACAAATCAAACGTATTAACAGAGATAAGCAAAATAGTTTACAAAAAAAAATTTAATACAAAATTTTGCATAGTGTCATCATTTACTATTTCAAATGAAAAATACTTTTGTTTTTTGTATTTTTAAGACTAATTGCAAAATTGGTATTTTCAAAATACTTTAAATTAAAATACTGTTTGATGAATACTTTTGACTATACTCGTAACGTGAAGAAGACAGAAAACCGACAGACAATTCAATGCACACCTACGCGTGTGGGGTACGAGTATATGTGGATATTTAGGCCTCTAAAAAAAATGTTGTTGAGATACAACCTGTCAAAGTTGCAAACAGTGTAAGTCCCCCCAACTTTAATCTGCAAATTATGAACTTTACAATTATGAAATTTATAAATACTTTCAGCGATTTTTGTAATGAAACATTATACAAACAGCAACTAATTGTACCTACGTTAATTTCCGCGATATATCCGCGACAGTCATGAAATCTGTACAAAATATGAGAGTCTGTTGATGTTCGACAATAATCACTTGATACTGTTTTGCCAAGATATACCTACATAATTGCTTTCGTAACAGAGAATTAGGGTTGTTTACATTACGCCATAATTCGACAGTCGACAGCTCCATAAGAAAAATATGACGCTTCAGTATAAACAAGCCATTATCTTCTGTTATTATTCCTCTTATCTCGATGGGAGATTCAAATGCCACACCATTAAACATCTAATATTATACATTTTATTCGTTTTCAAAACAAAAGTAGATCTACAGTCTTCACCCAACCCAATGCCAAGCGGAATTTTTGTAAATCATAAATTCTTTTGTTAGCAGGTACATTCGAGAAAACTACTAAACCGATTTCTTTCACGGCGCAAAGCTTCCTTCTACAATTTATGGCCCGTGTTCCGCTGCGACGCGACACCGGGCTAAAATGCAAAGCATGTCATGTGCAAGATACAGTCAGTTATTGCTGAATAACGCATATTCGCTGTTTGACCGTTTTCGTGCAAAGGCGACTGCAGCTGTTTCGCTGGACATTTCGTCTAAGATACATCGTACACGAAGAGTCCAAACGGAAGCCTATTGCTCTCACTTACGCGTCCGTCCGTCCATCCGTCGTCTGTCACAAAACTTTTTTTTTTACTTTCCATTGACTATGAACTTGAAATTTGGTAATAATGTTTATTCCTACGTATATTTTACCGACAAATAATAACTTTACTTTACTTTAATACTTTTTTGAGGTTTCCTTATTTGTCGTACTTAATTTTGCTGTTTTTTCGGAACACTTAGCAGGTTTTTATTGCTATTTACATATTTTTACACTTATGTATTATTTCTGTACGGAAGAGCGATAATTAGGTAAGCGCCTTATAAAAACACAGAAGCAATTAAATTTTATCACGATATAAACGAATTCCACGCGTCTTTAAATAAAGTTTAAAAAGCGTACCGCACATCCCTCATCCCTATCCCCAACAAAATTTGAAATATTATTAGCACCTCAAAGCAGCCCTTAATTCCCGCCGATTATGCCACCGCAAAGTCGTAATTGGGAACAGCCATATATCACCCCGGAACTTTGTGAAATATCTGATAAAACTTCAGACTGTATGATAATTATGACAGAACGGATACGCCGAATAGCTGAATACAGTATTCCCATTAGCTTTGATACGAAAATCTGATTGTATTGTCATTGGGTTCCACAAAGTTGGAATGCTTTTTATTTTGTGCTGTGTAAGTGTGAAGGTGTATGGCTGTTTTGATAACTTTTTTATACTGCAACGATGGCAACGACAATGGGGCTGCCTGGTGATAATGACTCTTTGTCACGTGATAATTTAAACAACAGTTGAACATTTTCTCAACGAATTAATTCTTATGTACCTAGTGCACGTTTAAATGATAGCCGAACTAAAGAGAAGCATACATTGAGAGAAAAAAATGTTCTAAATTCGAAATTCAAAACCCGTCTTTTAGATATCAGGATTATCAATCCTGATATCTAAAAGACGGGAATATCAAATTTTATTAATTAAAAAAAACTAGGCGGTAGAAAATAACATCAATTTCACAGAGTTGTAAAACTTCTATAAATCTATCCTTGAAGTTCTATTAGTAAAACTGGTTTGTAACCGTTAGTATATAACCTCCTTGTCCTGGGATTTACTAAACCTTACTAATTAATGATATTTTTTACTTGTTTGTAATACATTTTCTCTCCGTGTATCGTAAGAAGTATCGAAGAACAAAATAAAATAAATGGGGTACTACTTGGTTGTGAATCTGCTTCACAAAGCCGACAGTGCTGGATTCAAATCCTAAGGCAAACATTTCAGTTATGAGCGCACAAGCACATCTATTTAATTATTTGATACAGAGAACAAAATACAAAGAAAAATTAACCGTAATCCCGCACGCAGCCTGAGACAGGAATCGAACCCGCGCCTCTGGTTTGCCGGATCAGTCCTTACCACTACCCAGATCACTACGTCAATCTTTGGCTTGCATTCTTAAGCCAAAGACGCTATGCTACTAGCGACTTCTCTGTACTTTCTTCAAAGGCTTTATTTGTCCTATGGCATCGATTTGTTCCTGGTTCTAGGATTTTGGTATCGGGACGACTGACCTCTCTGTTATTCACACGATATTGATATCTTCAATGTTATTTTTGCATTGGACTTGATCCCAAGTTCAGCTGCGGCATGCATATTTGAATAAACATGATCTACGATGCGTTATAAACAATCAACGATTATTCATGAATATAAACGTCATGTCACACAGGAATTAACTCTGTTAGCTCGTAAACATGTCCTGACGTTGATTTATTGTATTAATTCCTCGACTCCTGGTGGCTATAATTGCCTACAACTGGCAAATTCTACACTATTCAGTAGATCCTAACACTACCTTTAGGACATAAATGAAAACGTCATATTGTAATCATAATCAAGTTTAAATCATGTCTAGGTAAAATGATAAAACAAAGTACGTATCTAAATTAGTGGTACCTATCTACTTAAACAAAATTTTTACTTCTAGCGGTGCTCTGCTACGAGTACGGCGACTTCCTGATTTGTCGGTGCGGAGGCGGTACGATATGAGAAAACTGTCACATGTCAGTGTCAACTGTCAGTCAACTCAGTACCGCTTTTCACTACGCCCCTACATTTAAATGTGTGCTTCCTGACTGGCGCGGGATGCGCGGTAGCGGGACGATACGAAGGCAGTACTGGTCCACTTCTGCACATGATATTACTACTGCACAAATGTAATACTGACAGTATTCCGTCAAGCGAGAATCTTTGCGACGTCAGTAAGTTTACTTCAAAGAAGAAAACGTCACATATCGATCCCGCCCCGACAAGTCAGGAAGTCGCCTAAGTATTCCCTAAAAACACGTATTTCTATGAAGCGCGCCATTAAGGCCCACGTATATTATAAAATTATTTCGTCAATTCAGCATATTCACACAGTTATTTATATGCTGTAGTGACTAAAAAAATACCGTTAATACAAGCGCAGGGTAAAAAATCCGCAAAACAAAATCGATTGCATTAACCCTCGAGAGGGAAATACCATACATCAACGTCAGCTACGCGGCGAAGCTAAGAAGTGATTTCCAAAAGAAAACCCGAACGCTCCGGAATTTTAAACGATTTCAAGTCCTTCTAACATTCCGTTCCAGGACACGCGTCGGCCCCTGGCCTGACGATACAAAGTTCCATCAACACAACAACGTAATTACGCAACTAGCCCTAATTCTTGGAAACCAAAACAATCAGTAAAACAGGAAAGATAAAAGCATTGTCGCCTTGAAGCGGTTACGTTTTTGCCGAGGGTCCCTCGTAAAACTTTATTAGCCGCATTAAGGTCGTGGTTGAATCCTGTTTATGTAATCGCCTCCGGGGACCTTTAGCAGGAAAAATATTAAGTGAAAAAAAGAACACATAATGCCAGTAGTAAAATTATAGTATATTTGGGCCTGCTTGGAGGACGTTCACCGGGCGTGAAAAGCAGGTGGACCGAAAAGGGTTTCTTATCTGAAATGTATCCCTTATACAGTTAGTTGGGTAGGAGACTGTCGTAGATGTCTTACCTTACATTTCTGTAGTAAGAACCACATTTTGCTCAATACACGACGCGGTTGCCTTCGGTCCTGGTTATTTTATCACACATCAATGTGGTTTTTACTACCAAACGATTTTATATTAAAGTAATATTCACACCTTGTGATATAGTTGGCATGCCGCCGAATATGATACATAGTAAATAACTATTATCTATCCTTTCCTTTTTTCAGAATTATCTATAAACTACTCTATTCTTTCAACCGCGGTCCGATTGCCGTCTTGGGCTGCGGTTCATTTGTCTTTGTATTTTCGTCTCTCTATCCAGTACCTAATGATCATTAAATTTTATTTGTGACCATACTGCCAAGGAGTGACCCGAAATAAACCTCACGCATTTCATAGATTCATTACATTGATTAGAGGTGGCTTAAAATTCAATCTGGCATGCGGGCGTCACGGGGTATACCCGCGAACCATCAGTCAGGGCTGACGCGCCGGTTCCTCCCTCAAATCCATGTAAGCCGCTGAGGCTGTCTCGTAAGACGTAGCAGTGACAGATTACTCGTCTGTGTCGCTGCTAGTCGCTGTGATACAATACAAGTTAATGTGTATTACCAGTGTTACAGTGTTTTTGTAACGAGATTTGTGGCTCGTGGTGAATTGTCAATAGTGCCAATAACACTGAGAAGTAAACTTTACGTATTATCACTAAATTTTAATTAGGGTTACAAAATTTTACTTAACGGCACGACAACATTTTTTTTTGTAATAACTACAAATTGGTTTTCTAGGGATAACAAAAAGGTAATTAGGATAGTGTAAAATATAGCTTTTGCTAGTAATGCCAGCTAATCTTTAGTATACATGATTAAAATTTTGTAATAAGGGCAATAACAAAATGACTTTGAAAAACCTAGTCATGTTTTTTTTCTCGTGTTTATCATAGTAATTTCACATATACGTATTGCAGCTAAAGCTAAAGGAAAAAAAATTACCTACCCCACCAAGTGGGATATCATAGTTTAGAACTCGTTGAGTAGATAAACATTGTATTTTTTGTTTTAAAAAATATTGGAAAACGAAGAAATGACAAGCCACCAAAGACACTTTTTTTTTACAAAATTTTGTTCCGAGAATTTGTTTAACTTCCTATTGACTTATGAATTTATGGTGATAATGTTTACTACTTATTACGTATTTTTACCAACAAATACTAATATACTGATAGATGAGATTATTTCTTTGAAAGCTTATTTTTCTATAAAAAAAACAACTTTGCCGGATTATTTTTATTAGAGCTGCAGGGGGCCGATTTTTGAGTGTCGAACGCTCGACTTTTCACTCGAGATCTGTCAAAAAACTATGATGATTTGACAGATGTCGAGTGAAAAGTCGAGCGTTCGACACTCAAAAATCGGCCCCAGGTCCCGCACCCTCAATACCGCGCATTTTCGGGAGCTTCGGTGACTTGACTCACCCCCAGGAACAAGATAAGAGCAAATGTTGGTGTTATAATGGTTTCTGTAAAGCGGGGGTACGTCCCCGGTTGAGCTCCTCCAAATAATGAGCAAATTTGCGCTGCACCTTACCTCTTAAAATTCCAATCACAACACAAAAAAACCAAGCTTACTAAATAGATTGGTTGTAAGTATACATACGTTCCTCCCAATTATACAGTTTGAAAGTTATTCCCATCTCGTTGGATTGGACTAGCGAAGTTCTGATTATTTGAATCGCAAAACGTACTCGTAATTAAAGGCACCCAAACTTCAACAGTTTAACCGATTGTAAAGTCTAATAAGATAAAAATCTGTTTGCTTTTAAATAGGTACTATTCATAAACTTATTTTTAGGGTTCCGTACCTAAAGGGTAAAACGGGACCCTATTACTAAGACTCCGCTGTCCGTCTGTCCGTCTATCCGTCTGTCCGTCTGTCCGCCTGTCCGTCTGTCACCGGGCTGAATCTCATGAACCGTGACAGTTAGACGGTTGAAATTTTCACAGATTATGTATTTCTGTTGCCGCTATAACAACAAATACTAAAAAACCGAATAAAATAAATATTTAAGGGGGCTCTCATATTGACGTTTTTATAGATAATGGTACGGAACTCTTCGTGCGCGAGTCCGAGTCGCACTTGGCCGGTTTTTTGATATACCTACAGTACCTACAGTACCTACAGTATACTTATCACATACTCGAATTAAGAAAATACATTCTCAGTAAGGCGACTTCCTGACTTGGCGGGGCGGGATCGATATGTGACATTTTCTTCCTGACGTCGCAAAGATTTCCGCTTGACGGAATACTGTCAGTATTACATTTGCGCAGTAGTAATATCATGTGCAGAAGCGGAGCAGTACTGCCTTCGCATCGTCCCGCTTCCGCGCATCCCGCGCCAGTCAGGAAGCACTCATTTAAATGTAGGCGCACAGTAAAAAGTAGTACTGAGTTGACTGACAGTTGACACTGACATTTAACAGTTTTCTCATATCGTACCGCCTCTGCACCGACAAATCAGGAAGTCACCTAACGTTTCCAAATGTAATTATGATTGATCTAATGACATTTTTCTTAGTTATATTGACATAATTGATATATCAACCTTACGTGCCTTTGGCATGTTACGTAATCTAATCACCCTGTTATTTCTAAATATCGGTACATGCAAACGTTAAACAGAAGCCTAAATTTTGGCCCTGAAATGTATATGGTACCTATATACTTACATACTTAACTATAAGAAATTGTTAGGAAAAATAATGACCTAATTCCATGTATGAATCTGAATATTTTATGTATTAACTAATACGACAAGTTTACATGACAATTATTATCCTAATTGTATATTAAACAAGAGGTTTTGAAGGCGAAGGTAAGATAAGTAAAGTTTTTTCTCGAGTTCTTTAGGTCCCTATCTAATTAATTTCGTACATATCAGTGGTATCAGCCTGTCACTCGACGTGAACAGTGCGATAAAATATGTAATTAGAGTGAAACTCACAGACAACATAATTGCCACTCATATATTTAAAAATGCTAATGTGTAAACTTAATGAAACGCCTGCATTTCATTAAGTTTACACTAAATATGATCCTAGTCAGATTTGAACAAGCAAAACAGTAAAGTGTGTGTGTCAAATATCTTCTCTTTCTTTGTTATATCACACTTAAAGTGTGCAGAGAGCGGATGTAAAAATGTTTACATTCAGCTAACACTCGTTCTCAAAACAGCAAAGCAGTCGTCTGAATTTGAACGGCTTTAGTGCTGCGCTTTCGAAAAATATCAATAGGTATGCTGGCACGAGAGGCTTATTGACATTTGTTGGCACTTCGGCAGCATCGATTACAAAGTCGATTTAAAAAATATTCGTACTTGGCCATCACGCTTCCACGCTAAATAAAATAAATTAAATCCTTATGCTTTTTTTTAAAAACCTGACTGTGGCTTTATAGGCCTTTATATATATACTTATATGAAAGGGCGAGTCCCACATACCCCCCACCATGGGCCTACCCGGGCCCGGGGGGATGCGTAAATGCATTACCACTACGTCAAAAAAAGCCCGACCTGGGCGGACTGAAAATCCTGATGCATCATAACGAGAGCGTGCATCAACCGACATTATCAATTACGTGCCAATATTTCGAGGCAAACTAGAGATGTACCGACTATGGATTTGGCTGACTAGCCGACTAGACGGCGCCGAGATGGCCGACTAATCGGCCGACTAGTCGGCAACGCCGATCATGGTTTCGGCTGGGTTCGGACGCAGTCGGGAATGTTCGTTTCGGTCCGCTCATCGCGCCACTCGCCATGCGTTCGTGTTTAAGTTTTAGCGATTTACTTGCTTCACCGGCCGGCGTTTCACATAGCAAAATAAAAAGACAAAACAGTGAAATTATCGAATTGTTGCGTTAAATAAACAACTAGTGGTCTTCTTTAGAATAATGTCGCAAAGGAAATAGCGAGTGTGGACATTTTTTGACGATGTTTAAGGTGATTTCCAGTAACTCACACGACTCACTCGATTAGTCGGCCTCTTTAGCCGACTAGTAGCCGACCAGTCGCCGACTAGAAATGTGGCCGGATAGTCGGCTTTCCCGACTAGTCGGCGACTAGTCGGTACAACTCTAGGCAAAACACCTTTTGTTGCTTGTATGCAGTTTGGCGTCGTGACGGAATTACGTACCTATCATAACGATGCTGTATTTTTCATGGCCTTTGAGCAAATACCGATAAGCTAGTAGTTTGCCGCTTCGTAAATCCCTAGTCCTTTCCTGTTGTTGTCTTGGGTACGTGATATGCAGGTATGTTAAAGAGCCTGGTGAGGCAGGAAAAATAGAAAAGTACTTACTTATAAGTACTATCAAGGCATAACCGAATTTTAAGCTTCTGTTTAGTACAAATATAACAATATACTACTACTGAGAGAGTACTTCGGAGAGTGTGCTCAGGAGCTCCATGAGCTCATACCGCCTTCCCCCTTCTTCCATCGGACATCCAGACGTACGGCTGGATACCATCCTTACTTGGTCGAAATTCCTCTTATTCGAACCAAGCGCTTTGCATCATCTTTTATAATGCGCACTTCTAAGGTTTGGAATTCTCTGCCGGCGTTTGTGTTTCCGAGCTCATATAACCTAGACCTTTTTAAGGCACGAGTGAATAGGCATCTTCTGGGTGAGCTCGCTTCATCGTCGGCCTCATCTTTGCCCCCTGGCTAGATGCTGGCCAAGAGCGATCCCATTTTTAATTAAAAAAAAAATATATATATATACCTAAAGTTTGTCATAAAAGGTATTAAAAGTGGTTTCAATTTGGCAAGATCGATTCAAGTCAGTTTATGGTCAGTATAAAGCAGCATGGTTCTTTATTTGCAAAGACACTTAAAAAGGTAAAAATATAAACATGGATTCACTTTTTTATAGATACGAGTAGAGGGGGAAATTCGATTCCATGGAGTGGTGTGGACTTTAACAGTTAAAATGAGACTCCGTAGGAATTTAAAGAATGTCATAACATACCTGCAGTAACGCCTTATAACCCGGGAGTGGCGCGAAGTTGCGACGCGACTGCTAAAGTTGGATCTGAGAAGTTTTAATTGCCACTGAACGCCAATTCGGTCAGGTAGGCGCTTTTAACCGGTTGTATTCGTACCTTGAATATTTTATACTTAAACCTTTCTAGTGGTATCATCCTTTTATTGACTTATATAATATTTTAATATAGTTTTACTGTATTACTAGGTCACGAGACGAGAAGTCCGGCGGCATATACTGACTTTGAATGAGCATAATAGTTTTATTTGGTATAGGATTTTTTACTACCCGTGATCAAAAATGTATCAACGATATGAGTGTGTCCTTCTAATTGCATTAGGTACTCATTAAACAAATAAAATATCAATAATTGCACTTATTGCTGCAATTGACAAGTATGTGTACATATTTCTGCGCTATGTACGCTCTAGATAGAATTATCGCTATTTCCATTTACTGTCTCGACTCCATAGTTACCCGTGCACAAGTCTATATATACTGGTAGTATGACACATATATATTTGATTTGTATTCAGAGTTCGTTAACTCTACTCGGCGATTACCCTGAGGCGCATGTTCAGTTGGGGGATAATGTTATGTGTACCTAGATACTATATTCTATCGTATTTTAATATGTATGTATGTATGTATAATTCTTTATTGTACATGAGTAAACATAGCATAAAAATACAAGAACAGTTGACCTGCATGTACAAAGGCGAGCTTATATGTTATCTAAAATGCTTGGGCGCAATATATGCTCGCAGACTAACGATACTCGTCATAGTTTCCTAGTTTTACAGAAGCACGCTACTCGCTAACTATCCTAACCTCCATAAAATTCAAATATTCCGGTCTACATTCGTTATTTTATACGGGATTGTACGAACTGCATTTTTCTACGTAACTTACAATGTTTCCGTACAAATAGTGTCAGTGAAAAAGCAACAAAAGCAATTCTTTGTATCAAAAACTAGACAAACACGATTCGGTTACGCCTCCTCAATACATTTATGAGTCTTATGACTCGTGCCTGTACAAAATAATTTCCTTAACAAAGCACCATAGACAGAGTCAAGTGACGCCGACAAGGACCATAATGCTCATACGGTGTGATCGTAAAATTTTATAGCCGGCTTCGGGCACGGATGGATCCGGCCCGAGGGACACCCCCGGGATGCCTCGACATACTTATCTAACCGTGATTAATTTGTTTTATCGGCAAAACGCTACAATGACTTTATTACACTCGAATGCGTTAAATTAAACATTCTTAAAAGGAAGTTGAGGAGGAAAATATTCGGAAAGAGTTCATCGGTTGATCAGATTTTTTTCTCATTACGAGGACTTCGAATAATTTTAAAGAATATTAATAGAACTGTTGATGTAATTCATTTATTGAAGCTATTATAATAAGTTTTAGTTACCTATTGCGTTTGTTCATCGGCTAGGTACCTAAACTTCATCAATAATATGCAAAATTGAAAATATTAACGTTACCTACATAAACTTACAAGCATAGTACATGCATTAGACACAAACATTATCGCTAAAAGCAGAAAAAATAAGAAGTATTGTTATAAAATCATTTTTAAATAAAAATGGCAAGCTTAATCTCCGAAAGCTTGGAGATAGGGATTCATTCGCACGACACTTAAAATCTAATATAGAGCACAAACCCCCTCATCCTCAAGAAAGCACGCTGCAGATTTTAATAACTAAAATTCCGTGTAAGCGACTCGACGATACCTTCCGCTGTCACATTGGCGTACCTCTGAGCCTCTATTCCAAATGAGGCAAGAGATATTGCTACTTTATTTTCATTGAAACACTTTCAGTGCCATGAGCCCGTTAGGTGGGTGCTCCTCTCATAGGCTTTTCTCTACATACGGTTTTTTTGCATGTTATTTGACTAGAACAAAAGAAGAAGCTCTACGAAATATTTGGCCGTGAGAGTGTTAAGAGATCCTTTCTCAAAGCATATCGGGTAAGCTCTTGTCGGTGGAGTAACTTCCATGTATCTCGTTCTTGCGTCTTGTGTTTGACTGTCTGATACGACACGGCATTTAATTTTTCCTTAATGTGGTCCGTTATGTTCTTCTTGGTCTCTCTCTCTCTCTCTCTTCAGCCTTCCTTCTACTTTCCCTTCCACGATATATTTATGAAATCGTCGTGTCGTAACAGGGGGCCAATTTTTGGGTGTCGAACGCTCGAATTTTCATTCGAAATCTGTCAAAAAACTATGACGTTTTGACAGATGTCGAGCGAAAAGTCTAGCGTTCGACACTCAAAAATCGGCCCCCAGGTGTCCCATCATCTTTCCTCTTCTGTTCTCAATGGTTTCTAACAAGGACCTCCTTTACTCTACTTCTACGATGTAATGTTAAGTTAGAAGCAGTTGTATTATCGTTATTAACCATCGTCATATAACATGGAATATCGTTACTCATATATAATATAAATTTGAGTTTTTTATTATTGTCAAAAAATTAATTAATTACGCTCTTGTAGTTAACTCTAAATTAACAATTTGTTTTAATTTCGGTTCATAGCACTTAAATGAACGTCTGGTTACAGTTTAGGCCTGTAGTGAATTGATATGGCAAGCAATATCGCCTAGCCATGTCTTAATGCGTGTCGAATACTGTCGAATACTACCCCCGTTCGAGGGTGCTCTACAAAAATTGGCTCGGTGCTACGTTAAGCCATTTACTGCGATCAGCGCTCAGCTCACCGTACCATACAGAGGTGTAGTCAACGTACGAAGTACGTGGAAGTATCGAGAAATTGAGTTTATTCGAGCTAAAACTCCGTAACGTCCCCTATGCAACGAGTAAATGAATTTACTGAAAATAGTTTCCTCAAAGGTTTTTGGACAGGAACTGACTATACCGCCATGTTTTTTTTTATGAGTATTTAGAGAAAAAGGCCTTCGTCGCTGAGCGATGATGGAGGAGTTACATGATTTACTGCCTACAGTTCATTAATTTAATCATTAATTGATACAATTGGATGGCAAGTTTAGATGTAGTAATGGATATGGGTAATGCAAAATACGATGTGCGATGTGTGTGATGTGTAGTTATTAACTCTTACTGACGTAACTTATTACCCATGTTTAGGCATGTCGAGGTTTTAGGCAAGACCTGATGCAACAACTTTAATGCGATTTCCATTAGAGTGCAGGGGGGCTACCGCGAATCACAAACGAAGTTTTCCCTCTCTGTCGCACTTACGTACAGACTTGCAAGTGCGACAGACAGAGAAAAGTTCGTTTACGGTTCGCACACCAGAACTGCGGGCTTCCGAGGTGAGAAAGAGCCGACGCTGCAATGTAATGAAAGTCGCCTATAAGTCCTTGCCCCATGTAAGTGGGTCTTCCTACGTCCCACGGCACTGGAAGGAAAAACCCACGTATAAATAGGTCCATCTTTTTATGAACGTCTTCTTGTACAGTCAGCATCAAAAGGTCAAAAGCTCTTATTCCGTTACAATAAAGACTTTGAACTCTTCATATGCATAGTTACTTTTGATACTGAACGAAAATAGTTTATTATTTGCGCTAATAAACTATTTTCTTTCTTCTTTCTTTACTCCCCGAAATACGAACGGAGACGGGCAAACAACATTGAAGCTGATTCAAGCGTCAAAAGTTCTATTGGAAAATCTATTGTATAGGTACGAAGTTCATGTGTTTTCTTTTTACATAACCGTACAGTTTTTATTTCTTGCCTTGATATTATTAAAAAGTTGCATGTAATGACCTAATGCCGATACTAGGTGAAGACATAGGGTGACACCACCAGTAATGGACAGTTTAAGCTGACAAGCACCAGTACTGGACACTTCAATCCTAATTCAAAGATCGTACGGTTTTAAATTGATTGATCTATAAAAATGTATGACTCTTATTTTCTTTTACATGAGAGTATAAATTTTCTTTTCATTAAGTGGACATTATCATCATATTTAAATTATTGTTTTATTGGATTTAAATTTTTATTTCTATTACTTAATGTTATCGATTTGTATGTCCGCAATCTTATAATGTGAAAAAATAAATCTGAGTTTGTTCGATAGTCTTACTTCGAATATTCGACTTAAAGGAAATAACAAGGAAAAAAGCTACATTATTAGGAGACTGTTTGGATTTTTTGTCTCTGTTGAGACACGTGGCACTTTTCTAATGCGTTGTATATTTATTTCGGAAAAAACAGACATTGTTTTTCACAAAACGTAGATATCTCACACGCACAAGTCGAGTAGGTAGGCCTGTTTGATAAGGAATAATAACTTGAAACTCGTAGCTAGGTAGAGTCAGCCTATCAAAATGTTAACACTTTGTCATTTTAAGCTAAAAACTTCGCTCTCATGTATGTGTAGAGTATCAAATTAGCCGTCTACTTTGACAAAGTTATAGAGTACTCCACACGTTCGATAACCGACCGCTGTACTACTGTACAGTATAAGTTTATTCCAAACATTAACTAATTCGAACGCGTTTGCGTTTTATCTCAAAATGTATGAAAACGCTCTCCTCGAGTTTGAAATACGCGCGTTCATCGTTTAGCAACAAATGTTATACTCGCTGTTTTAGTTTCCACTAGTGACCACCAGAGGCGCTGTTCACGTTTTCATACCACTTTCATACATTTTGAGACAAAACGCAAACGCGTTCGAATTAGTTAATGTTCCGAAAATACTTATACTAGAACCACAGGAACAATTAACATGAGAGCATAGAACAAGGATTCCATCACGAAGTTAAAAAATGTTTGTTAGTTTTACTTTTATATGCTAAGAACTGTTAAATTACAAATTTGATTTATTAAATACATAATAACCGGGCCACAGATTGAGTATAATGATACCCCCTTAATGAACATTTGACCAATAGTATTATTAGCGTATACTCTATAAGTCTTAATTTTCAACTAAATGCGATGTGATTTTCAGCAAAACATGCACGTATGTATGTATGGCTCAAATCCAGTGCCATAGTTTAGCAGCGCCTTATGAACCCTGAAAAACTTGTTTTTTTTAATGTGTTGCTAGCTGTGAAGTCACCAATTGGCCCCGACGGAAGACCAGCGTTGACCAGTTAGGTTGACACCATGCTGAGTCGGGACCATTTCGTGGCACTTCCGTGTTACCTGTTTTATTCTTAATATTTTGTGTAATTTAAACTCTTATTTGTTTTGTTATAAGGTAGTGTATACATGTTTTTTGTTTTAAGTGCTTCGAATAAATTATTCATTCATTGATTCATTCATTCAAAAACTGGAAATTAAATCAGCATGCAGCTACCAAATTTCACGGTACATATTCGGTTCAAGGAGGTTCGAAAACAAATTGGTAGAAAACAACAAAAAGTCATTAGGAAGGTTTTTTTAACCAATCGACTCGCACCGCACTTTGCTAACTGGTTGAAGCTGGTTTAACGTGTCCTTAAGTTGGGTCTACATCTGCAAATTGGTTCGGAACTTGTTTTTGAGCATAATTTGAGCTAATTGCTTCACTCGGCTCGCAGCCAACTGCGAGCAACACTAGAGAGGAAAGGCTTTTACCTTAAATCTGGGACTTTTACTGAAAGCAGCCTTAATTTGTGTTTATCTAACGAGTGTTTATGATATTGACCAAAGTTTATATGGCAAACGTTAATGGTAATTTCATTATATATATTATATTCCTCTAAAGTAAGGCCAGGGCCAGGGAATATTGACATAAGGGGCAACTACTTTAGATACTAATGCAGGCGTATCCGATAAGGATGAAGTATATTTGAGGGGTCATTACGAGTACATTAAATTTGCGATCGTGCGCAAGGTTGATCTTAAATGTCATTTTCCATACTAAAAATATCAGGTTTGTCTAACGCAAGTTGGACAAGTTACGTAACCAACTAGCAGGTCTCGTTGGTTTTGCTTTAGGGATTAGATTGCTTTTTAATCATTTAAGGAATAAAGATATAATTAAACCAATATTGCAACCAGATGAGTCAAATTTTCCAAGAAAACTTTCACCAAATCACAAATAACCGTAAACCTACAATCGTTTAAAGCACATAGGAGAAACAAAAGCAATTGCTCGGAATTTATTATCACCAATCCCCAAAGTAGAAGTGAATGAAAATGACAAAGCGTCGTCAGTGCAGAGTTGTGGGCCGGGCGATTCGGTGCAACCCAGTCGCTGTAAACATAAATAGTGTTGTCTTTCATTAACAACACCGGAGAGAGAAAGACGGTGATATTTAATGAGGAGAAAATTCGGTTTAACGAAAAGGTGGTGCGAAGCGTCGCTAGAGCTCGCTGCATGCACTGGCTCCTCTGAGGAAATTACTCCGGAATATTGTTTTGTATTGCACTTGTTACCCCCACCCCGCTCTCTCCCACTCCCCTTTATACCCCTCGCTGCTTTATTCTCGCCCACTGAACCACGATTTTAAACGATTTATTTCCCTGTGAAGTAATTTTATCGTCACTCCATTGAGTGGGTCGAGCGGCAATGCATTGTCAATACTCACCTACGATGTTTTTTGCATATTAAATTAGCTTTCCCCATGGGTTTATCCGCGGAGCAAGATTTTTTAATTTTTTTTTTGTGAAGTTTATTTTATGTCGGGTATTACATCTACATGTCAAATAAAGAAGGCCGATGTAGGGATCATGCAAAACTTATTCCAAGACGAAACTTTGCATTCCTTCAGTCCCAAATACCGCGAAGGCCGGATTAGGAAACAAAACAAACACGTTTTTCTAGTAAACAAAGAAAACAATCACAAGTCCGTTTATTTCGTGTACTCGTATTCTCCCACGTTTAGTATCGAGCATATTACAACTCCATTCTTCTTATACGTGTCGTAAGAATCGACTAACTACAGGAACAGGGTTGAAGTGTGTTATGGACGATGCACAAACAACCAGTTTGAATATACAAATAAATACTTAAATCTAATAATAGGAGCTAATTACACGCTTCCGTACAATTTCTGCGTCTTAATACCTAGGAAAACCGAATTAGAAATGCCGGACAAGAAATTAAAGAACAAAACGCCACCACGAACCTCTTGAAAACTTAATGAAAAACCGAGAAAAGATATCTAGATGGGAATAAACCATATCTCAAATCCTTTTCTACAGAATCTTGGAGAAGCTTGCACAAACATTTCTCTCCTACTTTTGCTTGTTTTAAAACTCTGTTGTTGCTGCGGAAACTATTTACGGCGACAAATTAATTAACTGATGCGTTTAAACATAATTTGAAGTGTGTATCTGAAATATAAAATTAAATAACTTTCATGGGTAAATTCCAGAAATGGGTTAGTTAAAAAAGCGCAAGGAGTTTTACCTATTTAATGTTATGAATTGGTAACCAATACCAAATACTTACCAGTCTCTTGAAATAGCAAGCGGTTTTGTTTCAAGGAAACTTGAGCCGATTCGATATTCAAAATATGACGTTCGGGATATCACATAGAGATATCATCACTTTAATGTCTGTCTTTTAAAATCAGAATGACATGATACCTACAAAACTAAATAGTATTTATTCTGGACGCACCATTATACTTATTCTAATATATTGCGCTTTGAATTAGGTACTTCGCTAAGCGCTAGCGTAAACGAGAGCACATCAAGCAATACGATTTCAAGTTTCAACTTTTGAATAAACGATCCAAATATTTGACATGTTATTTTTTAAATTTTCTTTAACAACAGGAAAACGCATATAAGTATGAATAATTGAATATACTTAACTAACTGGCAGAAGACGATCCCCACGAATGTTGTTCAGGTGAGCACTGCTACGGCCAACTAAGTGAAAGAATATGAAAATTCTATTCCTTTATGAATAATTTATACATCCCCAACCATTATACACGACATAATAACGAAGTGTTTTCTTTTGGGGATCATAACATCGTAATGATTTCTGAGAACTCGAAACTGTGTCAATGTGATGCATAATGTAACTGAGTATGTTTTTACATAGACATAGACATAGACATAGAAATATTTTATTCAATATCACAAGGCACGAGCACATAAACTATTTTATTTTTTATTTTAATATAGTAGCATTGTATGTAATAAACGGGCAGAAAAAAAATTGGCACCTGTCTTGTTAACACCTGAGTTTCGATATCACTTCATAGAGAAAGATCCGGTAAGCTTAGTTACATTATTTCTCACCTTTAGGGGATAGGATTTATCCCTAGTATCTCTTCCAATTAAATTAACCTTTGAGTACCTAATGAACAACCAATTGTGAATAACGGACAAAGGCGGAAATTTTCGCGAGAAGATAATTATGCACTTTTCGTGACATCATTCAGTCAATTTCAAATATGTTACATGTTAAATCTGTTCCTAATTTTGCTTTAAAAATAGAATGGGTATTAACAATTACTCAGTTACGTCACGTAGGTAATCCATCCCCCATATTTTAAGAAATAAAAATACGAAATTGTAGCTATATAGCGTACCTGTCTGATAATAGTTACCTATCGTGGACAGCATCAAGTGTAATTCTGATTTTGAAAAACAGACAGAAGATATTTAGGTTATTTTACTTTCTGGTAAATTACCTAGATGGAATACCGGATACCGGCCCAGCGCTATGAATATGTATTTATTTTGGACCTGACTGTGGCTTTATAGGCCGGGCCCAATAAGGCGATAGGAGTACGCCCTGGCAAAAATTCAGGGGAACCTCCGACATGGCTACGCGGGTGGTTTATACACTAGAATACTCTAAGAGTTGGCGCTATAGTGAGATTGGTTGAGCAGATTCAACAGAATCTGAGGTGTGAGTGGAATCAAGCTACTGGGAGTTTTGTCGCTGGTTCACTAAACTTATAGCCTAGCTGAGAAGAGTCCAGGAAGAAACTCAGCTAGGCCCGACCTGGGTCGGACTGACTCTATAATGCGGTGGTGCCGGGACGAATAGGGACTATATGTATCTGTGTTGTCGCGATTGCGCAGTGGATGTCCCCGTCGGCGGGCCTACGAGTATGTAAAATATTTCAAACTATAATTGCAGCCGTTATATAAACAACGAGTTATTTACATTCTGTCACTACTAGCTTAAATTCTACCAGAGATGTGCTAAGCTATATTTTCATACAAGTGACACTGATCTCTCAATGATTCAAGCAATGTAGACCACTAACTGCTAATAATACCCGTTAGCTCCATCCCCATCCGTCAGGATTTTTAGTATATTGTTAAGGACATCTTTCCCTATAACTATGCCAAAATCCGCTTATACACGAATTATTTCCGCCAAGTTTTCCTTAATTTACTGAATCACAAGCTTGTGTGGTGTTTAGCACATTTCTACTGAATACTGGTACTTATGTATGCCGCAGTCGCGCGGCGTTCCTTCCATAGTGCGTACATAATACCATAGAGATAATCATGAAAACAAGGATAATTTGGAAACATTAAACACAGGCGCGTGCCAACAAGAGCCCATCAACCTCAAAGACAGGGCTGGTTCAAAAATCCAACCGAAAACTTGTAATGGACCAGTGTAACTCTGAGCTCCAATTACGGGTAATTGTGTCGAATCTAAAAGTCAAGCCATACTAGGTGAAGTGAGTCCAGGGAGTTTTTGAATAGCATAGTAGATCTGCACACGAGATAGCGCTCAGAATATTGGCGGGAATAGGTATTAAGAATACGGACATACCAATAAAATATGCGGTGTACCGTCAGCGAGTGAATATGATTTCATATTTTTTGAGCCTCTTAAAAAACAACTAGGTAGGTATAGATAAATTTAATTCCTAATTTGAGTGTACTACTATAAATAGCTCGGTATAAAATAGTATAAATAAATACCTACACACACATTTTTATTAATAGGTACTGTTAAATTATCGAATACAGGAGAAGAGTACTTACTACGATAATATAATTATTAATTCTTATAAGGAGTGATTCTGTGCATGGTAGAGTAATGAGCGAAATTAACGATATCAGGTAAAGGGTGGAATAGATAATGTTCCGTTGAATTTTTGAGACATTTTAATTTAAAGTTGATAAGTGTTCTCAATCACTAACAACTGTGACTTATTTCTCGAGAGTGCCTGCAACCGACGGGTAATCTCGGCACGTCCTGCGAGCCATAAAGACAGAGTTGCTTCTCTTGGCCATAAAACCCGTCGCCCTCTGCAATAACAAAAGATCGATCTATGCGCTCGGTATTCTATATTAATTATGTGACGGTCTGCGCTGGGGCTTAGCGCAAGCTCCGCCTCAATATCCGGCGGCCGCGGGCTGTTTTCGTTCGGACACCTTTGTACGAGATTCCGATCAAGGGATCCAGACCCTCAATTCACTACGTTTTCATAAAATTGTCAAAGCTGGAACTTCCTTAACTTTTCACAGATTACTTCTTTGGTCAGCGGGAATTTCGACGCCTACTTCGTTATTTTCGAAACGGAAATTGTTTTACGAAAAATATCTCAGTCTCATTGTACGAAATCGTTTGAAATTTCCGCGCTGATTTAAAGATAATGATCAAAAGGTGGAGTACGGTTGATTCAATTCATTAAAATACTCGCGACGGCTCCACATTCCACAATGGGATGATTATGCCATAGAAATGTAAGCGCCGGGGCGGTTGCATAAAATGTATTCCCCTTGCTACTAACAAAGACAACCCTTTTATTCTTTTCTGTCGTCAGTGGCGGCGTTGTAATTCTCGTCTTTTAACAAATGGAAGACATTATCGCTGTGTCTGGCTTTTGTGTAAATTCACGTAGAATAAAAGTTAGTAAAAAGTTAAAGCGCTTACGTAGCGCTCGCATTTCAAATGTAACGACTATTTTAAAAACGGGCAAAAACTCGCGCCTGTGCGCCGCCCAGGCGATACGTGCTAACTTCCGCGCGAACTTATAGGTGTGAATAACTAGTTTATCTTTCGGATGGCATAACTATTCCAAACTTAAGGCAATAAATTCCTTAAGCTGTTTGCTATACTTACATGTTTATTTACTGTCGAATTTTTCCTATGTTTTATTTAGTTCCTTAACAAAACAAATAAGATTTCATGCTCTTCGGTTATAAGTAAGGCGAAATTACGTTATATTATTTTGTATTTCACTCCGCTAAAATGTTGATGTCAAAGATAGAATAGATATGCCATTAAAACAACCTTGCAAAAGTGTAACCTATACCACCTCGGAAGGTCCAGGAGAAAATAACTATTCCTGAAAAATAATTATTCTTTAGAGATATTTACAGAATCTTGTTTTGTTCAGCTCAACCTTCACACTGCCTGACATATAACTCTTTGCTTTACACTGCGTCCTCCGTCAACTTGCTCTCCATTAAAACCAATTTAAACTACTTATTCATCGTCTAGCAGCCATCATTGTACAAAACCACCAAAAAGTACCCATCGCACATATATTCGGCATCAACCGTACTGGCAGTATATCGTGTTCGAAATTTAAAAACCATAGCCTAATCATAAAGTGACGCGTGCTAAGCAGTTCGCGAGTGGGGCCGGTGACTGCGGGAGAGTCTCGCCGAGATGGCGATAGCTCAGGCCCCGCGTCGAGCATTGCCACTTCACTCGTTACGCCGTTACAGTACAGGCGTGTGCTTGATGACGTTCGGTTTTCGAAAACTGGACAAGTGCGAGTCTGATTCAGAACGGTTTTATGTGGAAAACCTCTTTGGTTATGTCTATTTATATCACACCTGGCCATAAAGCGGCAATTACCGCACGCTCCGCGCGCGGGAATTCCCACTTCCTGGCCAGGGGATGACATAAACTTTTGTACTTAACACGGGCGGTAATAAAGAAAGCCTCAGATCGCATATTTATCGCCCTTGCCTTAGGCTCGGGCGTCAAATACCTGCGATCTGAGACATTCTTTGTTTTACCTCCCTTGTTAAGTAATGTACTATTCTAGAAGTTAGTTTATTTTGACAGTCCATCATATATTTTGATTTATGTGTTATATTATTGTGTGAAGTATGTATATCGTCGCTTAGTACCCATAGTACAAGCTTTGCTTAGTTTGGGACTAGGTTGATTTGTGTAAGATTGTCCACAAATATATTAATTATTATTCCTTTCTCACAGCCGCCTTCCTTACGACTCCGTATAGCGTTACATCTACTGTAGCTTTAGTATAGTCCGTCTATATCTCGTTGGTTGTCCTGACTTGGCACTGGACCACAAGTAGACTACATTATGTGGCCGAAAAAAGGATGCTAGATATTTTTTACGGTGGCAAACAAGCTTACAGCCTGCCTGATGGTAAGCAGACACTGTAGCCTATGGACGATTGTGGATGATACTTAGACATCGCCTGGGCTTAACTACTGCATAGTCAATTGTAACTACTCTTTCGAATGAAAGTAAGAAAGAGAGTAACAATTCTTTGCAATAGGCCCCAGATATATGGTTGCATTATAGTAGTCATAATAAGGTCACACGAGTGTTTTAATGCCTAATCATGTACATTTGCATACACTACTTTATCTACATCCATATATTAAATCCTCTTTCATGTGTTTCGTGTGGGCACGTCTCGCCGGCGTGCGCCATATTTGCCTCGACAGGCCGGCCCGCGCCCCGCCGCCAGCCCGCAACTGTGTCCTTATAATTGTACGTGATCTCATAAGAGTGTTCTACCCAAGAAGTGTAAGAACAGAATAGTAAGAAGAAGTTGGTGATCTTATAGGGGACGCGCGCAACAGCCGCACAGTATATTATAAAGCGGGGTCTTATCTACGGTTTTTGAACTTATTAAAGAGGATTTACTATATGGGTGTAGATAAAAATAGATTAAGTTGTATAAAGCCGTAACATGGCTAACTCGGTGGCTGCAAACATCCCCCACACGAGCAATCGAGTCGCTAACACCCGTAAACAAAAGTCTCATGTGATCATTAAACTTTTACGTGGTTCTTACTTCCAACCTATCTAATCGCAGAGTAACGCTTTATAATGTGCCTCGTAAACTCTCTTGTCCTTTCAATAAAGGTTTAATGCCAATACTAAAGAAATACATCTTACCACTACAGTCTGTCCTTTTCTCCCTAATAAACTTTAAAAGAAAAACACCTTCTGGCGTTCAGGAAAACTCGTGAAAGTTACGGCCACTGAAATGGCTGTTAAGAAAAAAGGTAAGAGCTAGTCAAATTTGAGGTTCCGTAGGAAATCGTTGTCGTGTTACGAGTATGAAGGCATCAATGCAAAAAAATATTAAAAGCTTTTATCCATTGCGTGCATTCTTTGATTATTCTTAATGTTTATCAATGATTCCTCCCCATAAATTCCGTAAGAGAACCTACGCTAGAGCCTCAATAAGACTCTGTTCGGAATGAGAAGAAGAGTAGATAGATAGATAGAAACATTTATTCATTGCCACAGACACACAATATTACAAAAAAACAAAAGAAGAAAAACATACACAAAAGCACACGTGTGTCCCCGCGGCAGTGAAACGGACACTGGCTCAGCATTATGCTGAGGTGTCAAACACCTACAGCGCTGATTTTCAGCCAGTACCGTTGGTGACATAAGGGCGCCCTTGTATCCTTCTCTTCTTCTCAGTCCGAACACTCTTGTACATCCAAATTCAAACCTAAGTAAGTTTAGCATTCCAATAATGACTCCTCTGACAATGTACTGATGCAAGTACAATGATATGCTAACATGTATAGTAAAAACCTTTTCCCTGGGCCAGATCAAATTCAATCTTTAATATTGATATAACATATTTATTGATATGCTATTGTCATAATGACTTAGGCGACTTCCTGACTTGTCGGTGCGGAGGCAGTACGATATGAGAAAAGTGTCAAATGTCAGTGTCAGCTGTCAGTCGACGCGATACCATTTTTTACTACGCCCCTACATTTAAATGAGTGCTTCCTGACTGGCGCGGGATGCGCGGTAGCGGGACGATGCGAAGGCGGTACTGCTTCGCTTCTGCGCATGATATTACTACTGCGCAAACGTAATACTGACAGTATTATATCAAGTGGGAATCTTTGCGACGTCAGTAAGTTTACGTCAAAGAAGAAAATGTCACATATCGATCCCGCCCCGCCAAGTCAGGAAGTCACCTTACACTGGGATTTTGTGGTTAAAGATTTTTTTATTTATTCTCGAATAATACATTTCACTTATTGATATTAATTATGTGTTCCGCCCGCATTTTTATCTCTATTTATGGCTAGTGGCTACCTATGTAAGAAACCCGCAGATTAGTAGTGTATTTCGTATGAGACAACGTTGTAGTAAAATAAAGTAGTAAGACAGACATTTATTCAAATCCTTTGATACTCAAATATATTTTCAAAAACTTCCTTTGAATTCAAACCAAACTCCGAACTATTCGTACCTCAGATTTGTACACATGAACCCAAACAATGAAGAGCCCTGTTATAGAGCATCTAACTTCTAATTAGAAAGGTACCCACGCCCCTATTATCAAAGTACAATATCGCCATCCTCTGCCTAACTTTACTGTAAACGGTAACCCTCTTAACTATACGAAATAGACTAACATTGTAACTGGAGTATAATGTCTTGTTTACGACCCGTAAAAGGAATCTTAAAGTTAGAGACAAACGTTTTCACGTGATGGACCGTCTCATATAACTCTCAAACTGCAGTTTAACTTCAATTTTAATGCTGTACTATTGTCGTAACGTACTTTTATTTCGAGTAGCCGTTGCTAATAGATCTATCTGACTTGACATATTGATATGACACTTGGTATGCGACGTGTTACGTATAGGGATGTCGAGCCTATACCTTGGTATTGAAGAGTCGTTACCCCTAACAATTTTTGAGGGTGACAGTGATATTACGTCGTAGCGTGTGTGTCACGTGTCACATCAAGTTTTTAGAGTTTATTTTTTGTGTCGGGGGGTTTTTTAAATTTTTAATTTCCTTTTTGGCTCATGCGCTCTCTCTCTGATAAGTTTCCAGTCCAACCCTGAAGAACCGTGACACACTGAGAAATATATTAATTATAATAATATACGAATATTCAAAATTCAAACATTTATTCTGCAAATAGGCCACAAGGGCACTTTCACATGTCATAATGTTAATGTACAATTTAAAAAGGGCCTTTCTTAGATTTTTAAGTTTTATTTTTACTTTTAATAGTTTAAGTTAGTTTTATAATTAGATTTTAGTTTGTATAGGTTAATTTTAATTAGATATATTTTATGTTTTTATTTTGTTATGTCCTTATAGTTAATTTAAAAAAGTCTGACAATATAAGCATATGATAGATTTTTCATGAGAAAATATTAATTTACAATTTAAGAAATATATCAATAAGAATTTAATAAATTTTTCATGTCAAAATATTATTTATCTATTACAAATATTACAAAATAGTAAAGTTGAGTATATGCTTATTATATTGTCAGACTTTTTTTAAATTGTACATTAACATTATGACATGTGAAAGTGGCCTATTTGCAGAATAAATGTTTGAATTTTGAATTGTAATAGATAATTAACTAGTATTTTGACATGAAAATTTTAATATATTCTTATTGTCATTATTTCTTAAATTGTAAATTAATTTTTCTCATGAAAAATGTAGCATATGCTTGTATAGTCAGACTTTATTAGGAGTAAATTGTAAATTGACATGTAAAAGTGCCCTTTTGGCCTATTTGCAGAATAAATGTATGAATTTTGAATTTTTGAGTCCTTGTTGTGCGATACATTGATTTTCGTAACTACTAAATGTATGGGACCGGAATCTTAATATTTTGTATATTTTTAGGTTTGTTATGAAAAAGTTATTGATGTGGGTAACTTACTCATCGGGTAACGTACTTTCGATCTTAAGTTGAACGTTATTTCACATCTTTTATGTTTACGGAGTAATCGCTTGGAAACACTTAACTATATAATAATATATAGGGTGTAAATATGTACCTATATACTTTATCAGCCAACTCGTATTCCGCCTTCGGGCATTGTATTTGTAGTGTCAAATACCTACCTTCTGCTCGCGACAAGGGTTAAGCCATACCCATTCAATATGAATTGTATTGTGTAAACATTTAACTAGTTCACAATTTAATTAGGAACAGTTTTAGTTCCCGTAACGAGTTGCCACACAATTGCCGTTGGTTTCGAGTTAGCAAACAAAACGTAAACACGTCGAGTAAACTTCTAGAACCGTACAGCCGTAGACTATGTAGCCCATTTTATTCATTCAAATCTGTGAGTTGCTAAGAGTAGTTCATGCGATCCAGGTTTGGCTCAAACGAATTACCTGAAACAATCGACTTTTGGTATTGGTTATTTTAAAGGAATTGGCAAACTTTTGGCAAATAACAACTAGAGAATTTAAACCGGTTTTAACCGTAATCCTCCTCCCTCCGCTTCTTCTCCTTCTCGTCTCCTTTTTAGGGTTCCGTAGCCAGAATGGCTAAATAAAACGGAACCCTTGTAGTTTCGGTCTGTCTTTCTGTCTGTCTGTCCGTATGTCACACCACAGCCGATTTATTAATTAATTTGGTAGGAAGATGTATACTATAAACCGCTAGGTACATAAAAGTGGTGTGAAAATAGGAAAAAAAACATTTTTTACTTCTCATGCTCGTAAAGTTCGACTTTAAGTCGTGCGTCGACGACTTAATAGTAGTTTATGCAACTGGTACATAATGAGGGGCATTAAAACACGAGTGTGTTTTATGAAACGAGCCGAAGGTGAGTTTCATAATAAGGTCACACGAGTGTTTTAATGCCTAATTATGTACAGTTGCATACACTACTTTATCTACATCCATATATTAAATCCTCTTTCATGTGTTTCGTGTGGACTGTGGGCACTTCTCGCCGGCGTGCGCCATGTTTGCGTCGACAGGCCGGCCCGCGCCACCGCCGCCAGCCCGCAGCTGTGTCTTAATTTTGTACGTGATCTCGTTAAAGTGTTATATTTCGTGATCTAATAGGGGACGCACGCAACAGCCGCACAGTATATTATAAAGCGGGGTCTTATCTACGGTATTTGAACTTATAAAAGAGGATTTACTATATGGGTGTAGATAAAATAGCTTTTTAAGCTCTAAGTAGTGCATAAAGTAAAATCTTCGTCGAAGAACGCGAAGACCATGGCAATCGGTCCAACAGCCACACGATCATCCCCGTGCGCTGCACCCGCAACCGGCCAGCGCGCGCCGCTCCACCGAACGAGGTCTACGACCTCATGAGTATTCATGTGATGGCATAACCTTAATTAATTTATTTATTTCATTTCCTCGCAATCGACGTGAAAAGTAGAGTGTATAACTCGTCCATAAAACCGTTTTATGGACTTGTTGTACAATGTACTATTTTACCATACATGTAACCGGGGGATGATTTTTTTTGGATAGGCCTTTAATAGTACATTACTTAACAAGGGCGGTAAAACAAAGAATGTCTCAGATCGCAGGTATTTGACGCCCGAGCCGAAGGCAAGGGCGATAAATATGCGATCTGAGGCTTTCTCTCCACCAGCCACCCACCACCACTACCAGCTTTAATAACTATCGGATGTCCATCGCTATTAATTACACTTGCATCTGTAATACCTAATATAAAAATTGACGAGGACATTAAGAAAATAGAAAGAGTAACTGCAAAGGGATTCAAGGATGCATAAACTATAGCAGAATTCCTAATCTCCTAGGTACCTACAGCATCATTGAAGCAAATATGCCTGAAACTTGTACAGGATTATGCTGTATTATTGGAGACAATGCGTACGCACTAGTTAGTGAGGTATTGTCCTGGCTAAATTTCATTGCAGAACACTGTAAAGGATAGGCCACACGCGTTAAGATTTTGATACGCAGTTGAAAGACAATATGGCAATATGTACGAGTATTAAAAAGGCCTGTGTGAGTATATACCAACAGTGACATTAGAAATGAGAAAAACTAGACCATAATAATTATATGTATCCTTCATTGGGCTCTTTTATACTTTATAGTCGACGGCCACGCGGCGCGGTAAAACTCTACATACTTATGGTTTCATTTATAAATAATCTATAGACTTTAGTCTAATTATGAATGATATGTTAAACTCTATGGCATAGAGTTTTACCGTGCCGTGGACGTCCACGGTAAAGTATAAAAGCGACCATTCGTATATTGGTCATGGCCGGGACAACTTTGGATATTATGGAACGGGGCTGCCAAACTAAACAAAAATGTTTTCTTGAAGTTTTTGACTATAATTTTTTACCTCTCCTATTTGTAGGATGTGCAAATTCATTTTTTTTGTTTATAAGGGTTACTAACTTCCGTCAACTCTTGACACATTTCTTTCATAAAACTACTTACGTAAGAAAAAGGATATTTTGACTTGGGAAGAAAAAATCACCTAATTTGCGTTTGTTTCGTGCTACAAAGGGTCCCACGGTTGCATTAAATTACACTTAACCTCAGGAAAATGAGGGAAAAATGTACGACAGCCAGCGCAGCGTGGGCCTTTTAAATATCTGTTTTGGTAAACAGCGGTCACGATACTCACTATAAACTTAGGCCTCGGTCGGTCGCCATGCTGGAATGATAGGAAAATGGAGATGGTCGCTTCTAAATAACATCATTTTCTTCACTACCATCGTCGTGAGCACGATGAAATGATTTTTTTTATTTACTCATCATAGGTAATAAAAATAGTTATTGTCTCGTGGTCGTGTGTGTCCTTTTGGTATACGATTTTTTAGTTTCACATTTATTTATTTATCGTATGGCATTTATTTCGAACCGTGAGATCTTCGAGAAGACAGTACGGTTTCACATGAAACTAACCGTTATTACCTACCTTCTTTGCCCCAGATTCATAAATTCTATTCTATCAGAAGATCAATTAATTCTTGTGCGTTTTCCTTAACTACATGTTGTGTATTACCTATGTATTTTGTTTTGCTTTTAGATAATTTAAGTACATTTAAGCTACGGCTAAATAAGCTACGGTAGCCCAGTGGTTCAAGCGTGCGGCTGTCAAGCGGCGGTCGTGGGTTCGAATCCCAGCTCGTACCAATGAGTTTTTCGGAACTTATGTACGGAATATCATTTGATATTTACCGTTAGCTTTTCGGTGAAGGAAAACATCGTGAGGAAACCTGCATACATCCGCGAAGAAATTCAAAGTTGTATGTGAAGTCCCCAACCCGCTCTGGGCCAGCGTGGGGACTACTGCCCAATCCCCCTCATCTATGAGAGGAGGCCTGTGCCCAGCAGTGGGACGTAGATAGGCTGATGATGAAGTACATTTACAAAGTCACTTTTGACAAATTATTATTTTAACATTTAGGTACTGTCTTTAATTTCGATACCAATAAACTCAAATAAATTTTATAAATGAAAGCTTCGACAAAAATAGTTTTAATTATTCTGTGTCAATTTTAACAATCAGTTTTGGTGTGATGAAATGGTGTGGTGAATGTGAGATGAAATTGGGTATAATATAATGATTTGTTATTTATTACGTACCTAAATTAGGTACTTAAATGGTCGTATACATAATATTTTCATACAATAATCGGAT
Source organism: Cenopis cana (assembly GCA_951800055.1). NCBI lineage: Eukaryota > Metazoa > Arthropoda > Insecta > Lepidoptera > Tortricidae > Cenopis > Cenopis cana. The sequence goes on along the minus strand of OX637479.1, from coordinate 7,450,682 downwards.
CAGTCCCTCAACAATCGAGACTAAGTTTTTCGATCCACCCAGCGCTTGTTATCTGGCGTGTGTGGACTGCACTTAAGCTGCCTGCGGCTCCGCCGCGCTGGAATAACAAGCACAAAACGGACACCAGCAAATCCAACCCAAGTCCCGGATTTGTAACAAAGTGCGGCTTATTCTGCTCACTTCTACATAATATGGCCGAAACACCGAGCGCAGATGCCGGCTGCAGATTTTCAATGCGGTTTCAATTTCTTAACATCGCCTCCTTAGATTTATGTGCGAATAGTAAACAGTTTGTTTACCCAACCTTTTATTTGTGCTGGCGCTCCTGCGGTTTATTTTGCTGTTTCACCGTTAAACGTGGGGGAAATTCATAACCGAATAACAGCTAACGTTAAGCTTATTTTCCATTTCGTGTGCCATCCGGTTGGTTGCTGGGTTTTATTTCTGTTTGAGAACAATGCACTGTTAAAATACAAATTGTTCTAAGTACCTATTCGAGAATTCGACTGTCGATGAAACTGAAACTGAATTTGAAATTGTCGCATTTGCACGTGTTTTTATAGAATAGCAGAATATCCATTTACTGTTTCTTTAATCGTCGTTTAACCTGTTTTTTATTCTAAATTCGCGGGAATTTTTTTTTCGTGAATTACTAATAATAATAATCTCGAAACTGGAAACGTCCCTTCTTATTTATAAACGTAATAACCCTCTCCCTCTTTGTGGTACTGAACTAACCTACCTTCCCCCATTTTAATATCAAAGCGACATATAAATCCAAACAAACTATAATGCAGTTTTTATTAAATGAACTGCCTTTTATTAAAGGCAAAGGATACGAGGATACGAGTATACCAGTTCCAAAGTGGAGAAGAGGCGGCAAAGACTAAAGGATGTTGGTTTTTCCCGTTTTTCCAAAATGGAACACAAGTTCTGTGATTTCGGCAGTCTCTCCCTGTTTTACGCCCATACAGTCTGATCCGCCTTTAGGTGACCTAAACCTAACCTCGGTTCGCTAATGCAATATGATGACGATATTAACCGTGACGTGAAAATCTGAAGTAAATACGTAGCGCTGGGCGGATGAAATGGCGATAGGTCTCGGGAACAAATGGAACAATATGTGACGCCTGAATGCCCCTTCGAATTGAAGGGTAAAACCTATACAAGACCATAACAAGGCCTATCGCGATTTATGGACGAATGACGGAATGTTTGTTCCTCAAAGGTGACGGATGATGCGATATTACGTATGTTCACTTCACTTTTTTTTAAATGGCTTTCCATCAAATTTATAATGATTTCGCCAACTACGTGTGCGTTAGACGTTGTTCGGTAACGACGCCATGACAGTAGGCAACTGGTTTTGTACGGTAGTGGATTCAGCCCGTCGTCGTGAAGAGAACGTGTGGTCACCAACGCGGCGACGGGCGAAATCCATATTACATGTTACAAAGGTGAAAATGTTGATATAAGTGTGTCGTTTTAGAATGAGTATATATGTAATTATACTCATTCCTATTTAGGGTTAGGCCTTCGGGCGGCTTGAGAACTTCTAACAGTCAAGTTGCCCGCTCTGGTCTTGTTCCAGTCGGGTTGGAAGGTCAGATGGCAGTCGCTTCCGCAAAAACTAGTGCCTACGACAAATCTTGGGATTAGGTAGCGGACCCCAGGCATCCTTCAGGATGCAACTGTAGTGGGATAAAGCTTGGAGGATGAGGATGAGATGAGGGTTTGGCGTTCCCTTTTACCTACATGGGGGAAGAAAAGTAGAACCCATTGATTGCCGAAACGTTAAGACTAGGGCATGCAATACCAGACTTTCGGGATCCCGGGATCCCGGTTTGCCCTAGTTAAGATTCAATAGCTTGTAGCACGGTACGTTCTTCTTTAATTAGCGGGGGCATGAAAGCCATGTAACAAGAAAAGTCTAAATTAAAACGTGAATCAGGTTGGTGCAAGATACGAGGTAGGCAACCAAAAGATTTTGCCCACACCAGATACATTTGAAAAGGGCATGCGTACGCTGAAAGGCAAGGGATCTATAGAAAAGACACAATTTCGAAACAGTGATTCGGATTCTGTTCTATCACAAACTGATGACGTGTCTCAGTAATGTTCGACACACAAAAAGCTTGCCCACTAATAGGCAATGTATCAAAGTGTGCATGCAATTTTTCAATACCTTTGACATTTTTGCCGGTCCACAACGCAATGCCAATTACTGGCGAACAATTCGTCTCGTCATTGCGATTGCCGGGGCGATCCCACACTACACAGCTACACTAACACGAACGGCCGTCGACAAGCCAAATATGAACATGCGATACGGTTATTAGCATCTAATTATTACAGTGAGTTCTTTTGTCAAGTGATTCTATGAAAGGAGAGGTAGGTGGATCTCATAATGAACGTTTTATATGATCTTCAATTTATTTGTTTGTTTAAGCTAAATACATTTAAATATAACGGGGTCTAAATTTTGCACTAAATCGAATGAGAACCTATTGCGTATTACGCAAGATAAGGAATATCACACTGGAAATCTGTATATAATATGCTAATGTCTTTTTCACAACCTATAATGTGTAGGTATCCAGTAACATCTGAGAGGATGTGTAAAAGGAATGCCTAGTCTAAACGCTAAGAGTCGTTTCCGCCACCTAACACGATACAGCCTACTATCTGATTGAACGTGCTCGCTGAGTACGTTAACGAGATGTCTAATTTAAATTCACTAATTAGTACGGAACCTTGGGGAACAAACCAAGAGTATATAGGACCCAACTAGCAAAAACGTCGTTAGCTCCAATCGTGCTAAATATAATATAACATCAGCGATATTGCAGCGACAGAAGCCACAATACGGTAACTTAACTGTATAAAAGCACCGTTTGTTTCTAATATACCTTAAATTTGCTCTACATACATCACTGTTGCATACAGTATTGTATCACTGAGTTATATGTGCTATATAAAGTAGTTGTGTAAACGTTTATTATCATCATTTATTATCACGATTTGGCTGTATATTAAGATTATACAGCTATATAAACGATGATACGAGTCACCATTATACAGCAAGCAGTCACCGCGTTGCTATTTTATGACTTTTATAAGTAATGTTAATAAATATTCTTTTATCGCTACTTTGCTAGTTGGGGAGTGTTCAATCGTGACTTCTTGCGGAATGAGAGAGAATGTTTTATGGCAAAAAATATATGAATTTAAATAACAACCCTGTTGGGGCGTCTAACCTCTGTACAGACGGACCTGACAGACATATGACTGGCCGACTGACTGACAGACTAAATTCAAATACGAATTTAGACTAGAACGCGACAGAATATGACATGACAGACGAACAATTGACATTACCGACTTGACTGCAGCGAGGGCCGAACGTGCCTCTCGCCGCGAGAAGGAGCGAGACCGTCGTCGACGACTTCCAATAACGTGTACAAGACCTGACCATACAAACCCCTTCCTATGTTTCTGTAGCTATACCTTTTTATTATGTTCTTAATTCATACTACATATATAATTACTTGTTTTCAAAAGGGACTAAAACCAAACTCCTTTTGAATACCTACTCGATAAAGTGAACCGCAGAGCGCGGCCCATTTTGCTTTTCACCGTTCGGGTTCATATTCGTATTTTGACCACTTTAAAAGGTATTGAAGTCGGTATTGCGAAATAGCGAGAGGGTTGGAAAGTACGGAACGTCCTTAATTATTATGAATTTGGATACGACATAGGTCATCCGATAGAGGGTGGCTTGAAACGGACCCAAAACAGGCGCCTGAAAACGACGGCAACTTGGGCGAAATTTTGATCATCTGACGGCCGATTTTCGAATGTCGAACGCTCGACTTTTCAATCGAGATCTGTCAAAAAACGGCGGATTTTGATCGTCGCCGCGTTGGTGAGCACACGTGCCCGGGGCGACGACGGGCAGAATCCATTTACCGTACAAAACCTTATCTACTGTCATGGCGTCGTTACCGAACAACGTCATTGAACACGTGACATTGGCGAAATCATCATAAATTTGATGGAAGCCATTTTTTAAAGAATTGATTGATTGATTGAAAAGTCGAGCGTTCGATTGTCAAAAATCAGCCCTCAGGGGGCCGATTTTGATAGAGTAGCTCTATCACATCCCAGATATACGATAGAGCTACTCCTGAAACGGCCTGAAATGAATTAATTTCATGCGACCAGTGACGTTGTTGTAAATACAGTTTGTGTGTGGTGGTGTTAATTATGAGAGTTCCGTGCTCGTTTTAATAAACTGTGCATTTTTCTATCTACGCGAACCCCACGCTCGTAACAATATCTATCGTTAAATTTAAATACCTAGTTACAATTATTCACGAGTGGCGCTATTGGACATTTTAAAGCGCTCTTAAAGGTGGTCTTAAATATTCCCACTATTATAACCGACTGAAAGTTACTTTAAAACGAAGTTATTTTGAATCAATATATACGACACATTACTTATTCTGTGACGACACTATGGCTACATTCATTATAAATTGGTGCGCGTATAAACGAGCGCGCGAGTAGGTAAATAATAGCATTCAATATAGGTACCTATTGTGATGCGGAATGACAAACACAACTGTAGGTATTTACTATGTACCTACATTAAGGGTAGCAAGAAGACACGTCTACCCTCGCTGTGTAACATTAACATCCCCGGAACAACAATCAATTCGAGGCTATAGTACATCCAGCTTTGATGCATTTCAAACAATAGCCGTAGGGTGCCGTATAGGATACAGGTAAGACGCAATCAAGTCTCGGATACACACAACAAATGAACGACTGACACTAGAAACTGTTGATATGGTATTGTATTGATTCCCAGACGGCCAATGTAATTGCTTCCCACGACGAAAATTGGCTCTACTCAGCTCGTACGCGAGATTCAACTTGTCAAACTATATAAACTTTAGAAAGGTACTCCCGTTGCACATTGCTCGCAACCTAATCCTTCTGCCGATTAAACCTTGTAATATTTATACTGAAAATCACCTATAAACCTAATGTACCTACAGTCCGAAATAAGCTTGTAGGTAGGTACTAAAATGTATTTTTTGACAGAAACTTATTTTATAATACCTACATAACTATATAAGAATAAAATAAACATTACACCTTTGACACCAGTTTAGCACAATCGATTTCTCAAGTTAGAATTAAAATTAGGATAGAACTAAATTTACGTAATGCGTAATGTCCAAATATGTACCTAAAAAAACTACGTAATCAGAGAGTAAACTAATACTTTTTCTAAGGTACTCGAGTGGTGACCACGTGCCGAAAGGCGCAGCGTGGGTATACCCCCCACAAAGTGCCTTTAGACTAAGTAGAACTTGCAATACCCTTACAGGGTGTCATGTTGTACATGTGTTAAACAGTTTATGTAAGACCTGCTATATAACGCCAATAAAGCCAATAAAGTTATGATCTGGCAATGGTCGCGGGAGTCCGCGGGGGGCGGCTGGCGCAGGACCGGTCGTGCGTGGCACTCGTGGTACTCTTTAGGGAAGCCCTATGTCCAGCAGCTGGACATAGGGGCAGCTGCTGTGGACGTGTTGCGGCTGATAAAATTATGATTATGAAATGAATACTTAAAATAGAAGGAGAAAAATGTACGTTTGTTTTCATATAGAATACCTATAATGAAATAAAGGCCATAATTATTTCAAACTGCAGGGGGAGCTATCGAAACACTACCTACATTATGCCTGCGAAAATGTCATAGCAAAACCTTCGACTATTTCGCATCGAGTCGCAATGCTAAGTAATGACGAATTTTCATCATTCCGTGCGATAAAAACGGGCCCGCTGAAAAAGGAAACTCGCTGATTAAGTCACTCAAGGGAAAAAATAAATCGAGGAGCCAGCCCTAACGACCGTCAGGGGAAGTCATTAGGTGATGTCCACCGCTGCATGACTCAAATCCAAATCAGGAAGATTCTTTTTCGATGTATGTTATACTGCATTGAATTGGTGGTTGAAAAATGTAATTTAATAAGGTAATTAACAATTTGAACTCATCAGAGCATAGGTATATACATATTTAAAGAGGTATGGCAAAAAACGGCCAAGTGCGTGTTGCACCGGTGTTGAATTCCGCCCGTACGGTACACATTATGCGGACGGACTTAGGCGGCGTGCACCCAGTGTTGCAAAAGTTACCGATTTATCGGTAGAACTCCCGATTTCGGTTAGAAAATACCGATACACCGATTTTAGGTGTCAATCTCCCGATTTTATGACCATACAAGGTTTTATTAATAAATCCAGCGTTTTCTTTATAAATATTAAAACAGGCTCACATATTCGCATGAATAGCGAGACGGTTGGCGAGTTAACCCAAGCACGCATGGACGTATAGACGGAAACTCGCCTTTCAATATAGATACACCGTATAAAGTATACAATAAATGGAATGGAACCAAAAATATCCATATAAATCAAATTAGTGATTACATCATTATTTTACTAAACGGTTAAAACTCACGTATTAATTGTCACTTCGGGTGTGCAATCGGCGCGGGTCGCAGACGCACTCTTTCTGAGGAAGAACTCCAAGAGTTCGAAACATGTCGCTCGAAGTGACAATTAATACGTGAGTCCTAACCGTTTAGTAAAATAAAGTTATAACATGTCTCACGAAAGTTTAAATTCAAGTAGTGATTACATGTAATTATTACCAGAAAAATTGGTAAGTTTAAAATTTTGGCATTTATGCACATGTAAAATTAATTAATAATGGTCAATAAGTATCACTGTAAAAAAGAATTTTAAAGTGGTTTTCATAAGAAAAAAAAAAGTTCCCGATTTCTCCCGATTTTTAGATGTTAGTAACACCGATTTCACAAATGTCAATTTTGCAACACTGCGTGCACCACGATTTTTAGTCTCGTGATAGGTAATTTTGTCGCAAAAATAAACGTGTGGGACTGTGGGTTTATGAAAATCGTGGTGCGCGTATACTCTCATACTTCTCCCATAGGTACATTGCATTGCTGTGACAAAATTATCGCGCAACTAAAAATCGTGGTGCGCGCCGCCTTAAAAGTAGGGTTGCCAGATGGTCGGGATTCGTCTGGATTCTCCCGATATTTCATGTATTGTCATCTCCCGACTCCCGCCAAAATATAAAATCTCCGACAAAATTACAAACCCGTATTGGTCAATCTAACCAATGTTACGTAGCTTCACTAGCTTCTTTCCGTTGTACCGGGTTGCGATTTATAAAATTTTATTCTCGTGACATTTACTGAAGGCACGACGGAAACGAAAGGTGAAGGTGTTTGTATGCTCAATAAATGAAATACAATGTAATGATTTCAATTTCTTCCGCGGTAATTTGTTTTTAATGATAAAAGACGACTTGTTAAAAATAAGAGTTGATTCAGAACATTGTCGAAAGTAAAAATCTTTTTACTAAGGGTGAATCATAAAAATACATGTGGTAAACTTCAAAATATAGAATATATGTTTAATTTATGTACCTTTACTAAACGATGATTTACCGAGTGAAGCGAAGAGGTCGCCTTTTCAGCTTGGGCTAAAATTCTCTTCGTATGACCGAATTTCCGACTGTTTACCTCTACAAGTCGCAATTCTCAATAAATTCTTGTGAAATTTCGTGAGCCGCTTCGATGATTAGATAAATTTCTTTTCGATTCACTTAGTTATTTAACAAAAATACTACTAACAAACACAACAACAACACAACAACAACAAACAAACACAACAAACACAACAAACATGGGGTCTACTACAGCTCACAAAGCTAAAGCTATGTTAAAACTCCCGAGAGTAAGTCAAAAATCCCGACATTTGAAAAAAAAATCCCGATATTTGGACCCACCGATCTGGCAACCCTACTGAGTGATTCTTTATCGAAAAACTGACAGCTACTGCTAAATTTTTTGAAGTATTTGTTGGCATATATATGGCCCTACTTGGGCCCTACCCAGCAAAAACTCATGATTTAACTAGTTTCGTTACTAAAACGTATAGATGGCGCCATTTAATTCAAGCATGCCAAAACCTACTTTACCTTAGCGAGAATAAGGCATAACTTTCAAGTCATCTATGTCATCAGCGCCATCTACCGTTACGTATAGTATCTACTAAGGACGAAGTTGTAACTCATTGTCATTTATAGTCAGAGTAAAGACATCGCTCATTAGTAATGCATAACGCTAGCCATAGATGGTGCTTTAATCAAAACATTAAATAGTTCCCATTCCCTTCGTTAGATGGCGGTAAATATAATCAAACAGAAAATAAGCGTACTTATTCATTCATGCGCCAATTTTGTTGGTATATTGATTTAAACTTACACGATTTATAGTCCCGTTCCCCAATAATATTTTTTTGGTGTTGTAGATTTTTATTTATCGTCGTCGAAAATTGGTAGGTTGGAAGAGCTCCTAATTCTGTACAAAGTAGGTAATGCACGTAGACGTGCTGAACGGCAGCATGCGGCGCGCGCTTGTCAAACGTATTAGACATGCGCAAAATGTGTCACTAAAAAGAAAAGAGTGATATACTTCAATCCTTCACTGTGAAGTATATCACTCATTTAGTTCACTAGTTCAGTTTAGTTCACTAGTTCAGTAGCTCAACCGATTCAACAAATCATATTGATCAGTCATTCGTCGCGTCGCGTTTCTCTCATTCTAAGGCTAATTGGGGGATAATGATATCAAATTTTATATATATTTTGAATAATTTAAGGTAATATATTTTTTTTACGAAAAATTTGTCATTATACTCGATTTTGACTAATTCGGGGATAAGGATTTCAAATTTTACATTTATTTTGAATTTTAAGAAAATTTTGTTTTTGTAAAAACCGTCATGAGATAGATGATTGAAACGATGACACATGAACTGAAGTACTGAACTAAGTGAACTATTGAAGTATATAGATCCGAACTGAACTAGTGAATGAATGAAGGACACCAAGTGAAGTACTTCAATTGAATCATTCATTCGTGAACTACACATGTCTAAAACGTATTAGATTACGCTATACGGTACCGCACGCGTTTACACCTGTTATGTGGCTGAACGCGCCCTTTCCTGGCCAGTCTGGCCACACGGTAGATACGTAAAAGTCCTCAAACGTTCACCATACTGCCACCAATGCCTATAGTTAACCGATACATTGCCAATCAAATTTGTACCCACCGGGGCTAAGGTGAACTGTACCAAACGCTTTTGTTGATTACTCTCCCTTTGTTTCGGCACCTTCGCCCGCTTCCCATTTCCTCCTTTCAAAATTAGTTACCTGCTGTACGATTCACCACCGTTCTAAATTCTAGACACTCGTGCAGTGTATCTTCATATCTTGACCCCAAGATTCTAAACATCTGTGGGCAGGTGGAGGTCTAAATTATATTGGTACATCTCTGGGGAGTTGTGGTTAAGGCGAGGGTCTTCCATTGCAAATGTCCCGCTCTAACACGCGTGAGTTTGCAATTGACCATCCCCCTCTCTACGGAACTGTGCGCGTAATTTTCGTAAATTTTTAGTACATTTTTGGGTGAGAAAAATACATGGCTTACTACATTAACAATATTAATCCCGACATCCCTCATACCATCAAATACGTTTATTTTAGTATTATTTTCTACTCATCATGTTACCCAAGATTGAAATAAAATGAGTTTTAAGATAGAAAATAGAGGTATGTTTGGAATTTTTTTCTATCGAACAAAGTTTTGCAAATTGTGTAACGGACATCCGACGGCACTAGATAAAGGTCTCAAATATAACATCGTATTTTTTTTACATTTTTAATTGGTAGTATTTCGAAATAAAACCGTTTACCAAATCAGATTTTTACTATAACCCGGCCTTGTAAGTGTTGTGAATATTAGGCCAGTCCTGTGTTGCACGGCTGCTTTGCACTTTTTGGAGAATGCTTCATTATGAGGATACATAGGTACCAAATTTAATTTTTGTGTTGAGTTTTTACTGTTCTATGCTTTGGATGGCTTTGGCAAAATTTGCTTTGTCACTGTGGAAGTGGCGGAAGTTATACAACGTGAGTTGTTCGTTAAGTACATAATAAAATTATTTAGGACAAGATTTTATTTATTATTTAGTTATGTAACTTACACTGTCCGTGTGCAAGTAATCCTTCCTTTCGTTGACGGAATTACATCTCCGGTGGCCACTTTTAATAATTAGATATATAACTATTAATTTATGGAATGGAATAACAATAATTTCCAGTCAACAAGACCTTAAGCGCCATCTGTTGTTGATTTGCTGCATTCGAACGTTGCACAGGAAGCAACTAGTGGAAGGGGCCACAGTCTGCATATCTGCCGTTACGTGACTTTGTTGTGAAGCGAGGAATGTTGTATAACATCACATTACATAAACAAACCAAGTTATTGATCAAACATTACATAACACTATGTGCTAATGTCTATTGTAATATTAACATAAATTTTAAATAAAAATACAGTTTATTGACCATTTATATATTTAAGGTTCACATTAGGAAAAGAATATACACATTTTGGTATATAGGGGCATTGGTTCTAGCAATAGAATAAAGTTTATACGTAACATTCCCTATATTAAATATATTTGTTACATAGTACAGTTATGGATTAAGGATCCTCTGGATCTTTGCCTTCTGAAATAGAATTAGCCTTCAATCTCTTGGCTTGTGTCGCTTCACCCTCATTATTTTCCTCCTTACATAATTCATGTAGATTATATTTTTTAAAATTATAATAATCTTCCACAATGCTCAACAGGCAGATTCCTTTGATAATTTCTACAATGATGCAAAGTCCGGGATTCTTCAAGTCAGCCTTGTTATCTCCGTTTTTGAGGGCTATCATCTCCGCAAGCTCCTTAATGACCAATTCCCGGGACACACTACTGTTAAAGCGTTTATTAAAAATCACAGCAAATGTAGAAGATTTCTTCAGTAAATATTTGTCAAACAGCTTCCCAGCACACTCCATGATGTCTGGCAGGTTCGCTTTACAAGTTGCCATGATTGGGAGCAAGCGTAGGACATGCCGGGTTTTTTGCATTTTCGTTTCCGACAGATCTTTGATTATGGCCATGGTCAATTCTTCTGGACTAGGCAGATTAGTTTTAATGAAAATGCAGTTTGATGCGCCCGTTTCCACTACCTGGAAACGTTTGTGCTTAAGCGATTTTTGTGAGTTCACTTTCATAGACTCCACCTCGCGTTTCAACGCGTCACCAATATCAGTCTCTTCTTCAGATTCGCTACCAGAGCGGTCCCCTCCCGCGCCGGCGGGCTCTTCCAACTTGCCCGTTCCCGCTTCTGGATACAACTTCTCCGCGTACTCATTTAACAGATTGTAAACTTCTTTCACGCAGTCTTTCTCCCTGAAGTTACACGTGCAAAAAAAGCCGCGAAAGCCGGGTTCTAAGAAATATCTGTTTCTCCGTTTCCGAAAGTAGAATTTCTTGTTTTTCTTTGTGTCGCCCATTATAGCGATCTGTGTGCAGAGAAGTATGAGTTTACTTTTGACGAAGCCTAAGCCTGGACTCTGGAGTATGATATAACAGATTATTACGTATTGAATTGGAATTATAAACTAGCATATCATACCATCAGTATGTCTAATGTCAAGTATGTCAACAAACGTCAAGTTGGTTGTCATTTACATTGAGGCGTCTTTGCTCATTTAACCTCAAGCATGCACAAAGGGTAAGACGGCTATTTACTTACATGATACGATCCAACGACAAAATTAAAAATGAAAAAAAATATCAGTTTATTCAGCATGTTTTAAGATGAATTTACAAAAAATACTAATAAATAGAGTGACTAAAGTCGTGGCACAAGCATTTTTTTTTTCATATTCTGTATAGGTATGGCAAGTAAGTTAAACTCCTCACCCCCTCGAAAGCAGCTAAGCGCTGAGCTCACGTCGCCTTAAAACTCCCCGCCCTCGTGTCTGAGTTGTTAGTACCTAATGTACCTATCACGTTGATACGTTAACAGCATAAGATTTTTTTTATCGCCGATTTTTTTTGTGCCAGACCGTTAGGGTCATTAATAGATTGCGTCTCAAGGGAGCAAAATGATATATTTACGACGAGAGCATTATATTGAATCCTGAAAGCGAAAGATACTGCAATTTTAAAGTAGAATCTTGAGCGTAGCGAGGGATTCAAGCGTTTACGCCCAAGAAGGAAATGATTTTACTACGTTAGCTACAGCCACCTGCTCCAGTACTATTAGTGTCTTGTTTAGTTTAGGCACGTATGGCATTGTCGGTAAAAAAGAAGAACAACCCGATTATTGAAAAATTGTATTTATTATTAATTTTATTAATCATATTTACAATACCTGCTATAAACAAATAGGTAAATTGCAAAAAAATATCAATAATTTATTTACATTCTTATACTTAAGATTATAATTAATAATTAGCATTATTTGTTAATATTATGACTAAGAAGACAAAATCTAAAATTATCCAAAATACTTTATAAATACTTTCAGTATAGATTTTGCATTGCAAACCAGAAGTAAAAACTAAACATTTAAATAACAATTAATTCTTAAAGTAGGTAAGTAAATAAAGATTCTTAATTTGCTCAAACATAATAATCCGACTACTGATTTCAATTATTTGATTATGTTCTCAAACTTCTAAATAAATATGACAGATCTGGACATTATGAATGAGATCATTGGTAATAGCATTATTTTAAAACCTACATATGAGAATTTACTGCATTATCTTAAAATCTGCAATATTTGGTCTTCATGATAGACGGGAGGTTTGCGACCACTGGCTTATTCATTTTTGGACACACGGTGATACTGAAACAATGAAAAAAAATGCATTAAGAATTGAAGTCTTCTAATACCGCCTATTTCTTGGGTCTGCTTCCACTCAAACACTTATTGGTCCATTTAGGTTGCCATACGACGGGTACGCCGGGACATGTCCCGGTTTGAAGCGTGGTGTCCCGGTGTCCCGGCTATTAAACAAATTATCCCGATTTTTTAAATCAAAGTGAAAATTGAAATATTCAACACCACAGGTGGGATTTGAACCCACGACCTCTGGAATCCGTCCATTGCTCTACCAATTGGATTCCAGAGGTCGTGGGTTCAAATCCCACCTGTGGTGTTGAATTTTTCAATTTTCACTTTGATTAAAAAAATTGAGATTTTCGCTAGCGGACGCATCCGCTTATCAAACATATTAAAATTATCCCGGTTTGAAAAGCATAGTTAGCTAGTAGGGATCAGCTAGGTAATGCATGCATGTACGTAGTACGTCCGACTATAAGACTGCGTTTCCACCGGAGATGTGCGAGGATGCGTTTTCATACATTTGATACCTCGCAACGCGCCGAGCGAGGTATCAAATATGTATATGAAAACACATCCTCGCACATCTCTGGTGGAAAGTGGAAACGCAGCCTCAGTGTACCGTAGCGCAGCCAGTGCCTGCGCGGCGCGCAGCACATTAAGGGTGCCGTTAGCAGATATGGCACGGACGACAGGGACCTGCCCCGCTCCCACAAGTCTCATCGGCAACCTGACTTTAAGTATGAGCCAAGTGCAGAGTCCGTGCGAATTTTCCTTTTTGATCTCTACCTATACTACTTTTTCTTTCATTGTACCAGCCTAGGTCCATATATTTGTGGCAACCCTTTTTAGACTCATAGCTAAATACAAGCAAATAAGGCGTGTATACAATGTCCAACTTACTCAGTGTTGTATTCAATAGAAGACAGTTTGATGTACTCGACATAAACGCTGGGAGACTTGAGCAATCGCCACGTAATGGGATTAAACAGGTTAGTCTCGTACTTCCACTCCACCATTACGGAGAGCGGTGGCAGGCCCGAGTCCCGAACAGCAAACATCTGCTTGTCGATTTCGCCGGGCTTGTAATATTTCCTGGAACAATATCGAAAGAGTTATGAGAAACGTCTTTAGCCTGAGTCATGAACTGATAAATAAATAAAAAATAACAAAATAAATATTTGTGGACAATCTTATACAAATCAACCTAGTCCCAAACTAAGCAAAGCTTGTACTATGGGTACTAAGCGACGATATGCAAAACTTATATAGATAAATAAATACTTAAATACACAGACCCAGGAACAAATATTCGTGCTCATCACACAAATAAATGACCCGGCCGGGATTCGAACCCGGGACCTCCAGCTTCGTAGGCAGGGTCACTACCAACTACGCTAAAGTGGTCGTCAAATAAAGATAAACACAAAAATGCGCACTTGAACGCAATTACGAAATGCAATGTAAAAAACATGAGATATAAAACATCGATATTGTTTTTAATAATATTATGAAATGGAGGTGTGACCTTCGTGACGTAAATGACCGGAGGTGGGGCGATAATGAGAGATAATATAGATCCGGCAATAAAACACGTCAGTTGAAATGTCTCTGTTACGAGTTACGACCCTTAACCGCACAATCTTCCGTAGTCCGTGACTTGACCATTGACGAGGTGTTATTTACATGCAAGTGTACCGTTTCGCGGCGTCATTTCATTCAATGGTTTACAATACCTTACCTACCTAACACATATTGCAATAATGAATAAAGCGCAGTTTATGCTTAGATACGCAAAGGAGCGCATAATCTAGGTACCTATAATCTCGTAGACAACCGTTGTCAAATACACCTTCGCGCTCTGATCCTATAATAATGTGGATATTAACATTCAGGTTCGGGTAAGAGTTAGTTCTTTTGTCGTCACATTGGCATCAATTGGCAGATTACACGTAATTCCTACTAGCTGAGGAGTACTAGATTTCTTTTCGTTTATGAAGGTTTTTTAATTAGTTTTCCTTGATTTTAAAGCCGATGTCGTAGTCGTAGTCGTAGTCGTGTCGTATTTCCGTTAATGAGCCAGTTAGATTACTCACCCTCTCATCTCAGACATAATGTTGCAAAAACGATCCAACCCTCAGGAGATCGCTATTGAAAACTTTGATTTATGTTTTAGCCAGAAGGTCCCATTTTCAAATTTTATATCATAGTAGAAGAGATCTAGCCCCCTAAGGTCATAATAATTCCCAAGGAAGCGAAGTTTGATTTTTTTAGTTCTTTGTGTGTATCTTTTTGACATACTACAAATCTTCCAAAATCTGACCGTGCAAAATGCGTTTTTTGACCACCCAAAAAAAATTTGGGTTTTTTTTTATTACTCAATAATGCTTAGTGCTAAATGTAGTATATTTCATGAATGAATGAATGAATGATAGTCGTCGTCGTAGTAGATAGTAGATAATAGTCTGCCGCCATCTTTAATTTTTAAATAACATTTTTCTTATTTTAATTAGTGGTGTCAGTACCAATCGATTGATACCAGTATTAATAAAATGGCAGCTGCCATTTTGTAACAAATCACTTTTGAAAAAATGCAGCTCCCACTTTAGAAAAGGACCGCCATCTTGAAATCCAGTGGATGAAATTTTCATTTCCTCAGATGAAATCATTCTTATTGGTCCCAAGTATCACAGAGTAAAGTGTCTTGCCTTCTGCATAAGGTACAGTTTGATTTTAGTAAGCCTTTTAACTAACAGGTTTTTAACAAGAAACGCAATGTTGTAAAGCATTTTTCTCGTGAACTATTAGATTTATCAATAAAGCGATAAGAAGCAAAGTAATAGATAATTTTATGCTTAACATATTTCTAATACAAAGTTTTTGTGTAGCACTAAGCATTATTGAGTAATAAAAAAAATCCAATTTTTTTTGGGGGGTTCAAAAAACGCTTTTTGCACGGTCAGATTTTGGAAGATTTTTAGTATGTCAAAAAGATACACACAAAGAACTAAAAAAATCAAACTTCGCTTCCTTGGGAATTATTATGACCCTCCCAATCCTCCCATACATTGATATCGGAGAACTCATCTACTATCACACGGGTTGGATTGCCTTCGCAAAACTACATCCTTTCCAAAAAGTTGACTTACTGTTCCTCATCCAAGAACTTGTGATCGCTCTTATTGTTGTTTCTGTCTATGAGAGTAATCTGCACTCTTCCCACATCAGGACCGTGAGCTCTGCTGGCCGTAGAATTCGACACCTTCAGTACCACTTCATAATGCACTCCTATAAAGTAAGTAGGGAAAGTTAGTATTATGCCGGGTTTAGTAACAATCTGTAAGACTAAGGCTGGGTTGCACCAAACCGTCTGTAATCGTAAGCGGTGTTCGTCAAATCTGATTGTATGGAAAGTTTGACAAGTTTCTATGGGATGACAGCTGCCGGCGCCATATTTGACGATGACCGGTCTGTGACACACACCGGACCGGTAATCGTCAAATATGGCCAGCCTTAGGCTGGGTTGCACCAAACCGTCTGTAATCGTAAGCGGTATCCGTCAAATCTGATTGTATGCAAAGTTTGACAAGTTTCTATGGGATGCCGGCGCCATATTTGACGATGACCGGTCTGTGTTCGTATACGTTGGTGCAACTGGCACTAAGTCAAATCACACTTTGATATAGCAATTTTATCTCACGAGCGCGAGTGAGCCATGGTTGTGTGTTGAGTTATACATTCACATTGTCTACGTGTGCGTCAGCGTAGGAGCTATGAGATCACATTGTCTATGAGTTCGTATGTGTCACTAATACAACAATGCCCGCGCTCGTTAGATAAAAGTACTATAACTGAGTACATTTTTCTTAACATAACTTTAGGACATAAGGTCGAATGGAACTTTATAACCTAGTTTAAATTGTAATAAAATTTGACAAATTCATTATTGCACACTCTGTGATTTATGTATTAGAATTAGGTATTGAAATACTTACTGCAAAATGGTTTCTGGCTGCCGGTTTTCCCGTACAGAGCGACGTTCGAAATAGTATCAACGAGACCTCGATCTAGCAGTTCCTTGTACGCTTTGTAAGAGTGGTACCCCATCGGTATACAGAGGTGTTTTTGACTGCAAGAAGTACAGTTGCCCGCTAGGAATGCCTGGAAAAAAGGTTTGTTTATTATTGCCTGACAAATGACCGCTCCGATTCTTAGAAGGAATAGATATAAAGAAATGCTTCAATTAAAATAGGATGTTTAGGGGAAATAATTGTCAATAAAACTAAGACTTACCTCGTAAGACTCGCACTGGATGAACATAAAAGGGCAAGACGGCGAAATACTCTCAGTGAAGAACTCATAGCTCCGCTCGTGGTTACAACCAACAGATTTGACCATCCACTTGTACATGTCATCGTTAAGTGTGGTGACGTGGTTGTCAACCTTTTTGCAGCCCGGCTGAATAACGCCCCCATTCGGGTAGAAGTCCACGTGGCCTATAGCCTCGGACATGCCTAGACCTGTAAATTATCACCATTATTTAAAACTAGCTGTATCAGGGATAAAATCAACTATGAAAGTAGCCTACGTCAATCCGTGACGTGGGAGAAAAGACATGCCAAATATAAATAATAGGAATAGATAAAGTACCCGGCAATAAATATTGCACTTCGGATTTTTTTAAAGAGACAATTAGCTGTTTACGGCGATTTCCGAACAATCATATTATTGATTAATTTACGTTTCGTATCAAATAAATAATGCACTTTATGGACTTTATTAGTTTACGTCAAATCGATGGACTTCGGATATCTATAGTTACTAACAAACGTCACATAGGTCGTGTGAGACAACGCTCTATGAATCCAAAGTGCTATTTTCCTCTTAGACCATTTTAAACCTACTCAACAAGGTATAAATAAGGTTGAAAATTCTATATACATGCATTCCAACCTTTTTTTGAAAGGTAACTGATTAGCTTAGGTTACCTGAACTAAGACAGATGAAAGGCACTGTGTAAATACAATGGTTTTTGTATCTATTATACCATTCATGGGCTCAGTTCAAAAACTTTCAACTGTATCTAGGCTGACGATGATGATGATGATGGAACGATATGAAGCCTTACTGAAGATGCAAATGCACTGATTTTATGGTTCGGGTGATCCATCTAGCGGGTGGTCTGTTCCGAGATAGTCTCTATCCTTATGCTATTAAGGTACTATGTATCTTTAAGTAAGTTACCTGCATAATATAACGGCATTGCATTACTGTGGACGATGTCGACGTATTTCGCGTCCGACCGGTCTAGACGCACCAGGGTCACGGTGTTACTGAAATACGGCGCGGCGGGGTCCAGGCCTGTTATCCTTCCCAGTTTCAAGTTGAATTTCTGGAACAATCATAGGCTTCATTGATTACATTCTTTAAAACCGTTTAAACTTTTTGCATGTTGGCAGCTGAATATTGGAAACCGAATGTCAGTCTACAGGATGGATTTTCTTTTAGGGTCAGTGAGGGCAGCTACCAGATCCCGTGCTGCTACGTGAAAATGGTTTTAGAAGACCTTCCTTCGATTTCAAATTAAAGAAGATTGGCGTTTACAGATTTTGGGAAAAATATATACGGTGCGTGAAAAAGGCATTTTTCAACAAACTTTTTTTGATGCCAATCGATCGAATACAGATTAAAATACATATAGGTATGAGGCGCGGCATGTGGTGTATGAAGCCTCTGCTAGAAATAATACACCTGATTTCGCGGCCACAACACTGCGTTGCGACGTCGCATCGCGTCGCATGCGTAGAAATCTCCGTGCAATCTCGTCGTCGTCGTTTTTGCGATGCGACGTCGCAACGCCATGTTGTGGCCGCATTAAGTGAGCCAAAGGCACGGACATCCAGAGAATGCATGGGTAGTCTCTCGAAAATATATAATATCAGTTGTGTTGCCCAAACCTTTTGTAAAGCATGCCCGCAGTATCCACCCAAATGAGCACCAAGAGAATGTCCGATGAAGTGGAAATTGTCCAGATTCGGCAGTCCCAATACTTCCTATAACAACAAATTAGAAACACTTTAAATGTACGTTGAATAACACAAATAAAAGACAAATTTATTTTCCGTAGTGCCCGATACTAGATTTTTAGGTTCACGTTTTAGGTTCAGTGTCGTGTCGCACGCAGCCAACTTGTTTTGTGAAAAACAAGCATGCCTCCCATCACACAGTAAGCGGAAAACGTTGTAGGCAGTTACAGGTAAATTGAATCCCTGTGCTATTCCAAATACGAACGAGATGACGTTCCACTGTGCCCTTTGGGTTCCGCTGCTGAAATGGTAGGAAACTGTGAAGATGCTTCGTGGATTGAAAAAACTTAACAAATTCGGCTCCGGCAAGGCAAAATAATACGAATTCCGCATTCATTCGGCGTTGAACGTGTTAAGGCAGGGTTTCTTAAACTGTGGTATATAGACCCCTAGTACCATAGGGGCTCCTTATAATTAACACCAGGGGTCCATAGGATTAAATCGCATTAATTATGATACCTAAAAATGGGTAAACAGATCAGTTCTTAAAAATTTCGAAGGGGTCCATGACTACAAAAAGTTTAAGAAACGCTATAACCTCTGGACGTTCAAAGTGATAAATTGATAATACTATGAGTCTATGACATATTCACTTCAATGAAATTTATATCTATCGAACTTGGAACAGAGTTGCATTTGTTTTCTTTCAATCAATTCCAAAACAAAACAAAACTCTATTTCATGCTAAGGATGATTAAAATTTCATTGGCAATTTTTCTTGTACGGTGGCTAGAGGTTAAGAGGAATGCCTAGCTGCGATTTTCCCATACAAACGTTCTCGACTGTTTCCTCCCTGGTTTTTGAACCTAGAGCAATGATTTTTTCAAATAAGATCAATATCATCAATATCTAAGCCGCTACGTTTTGTTTTTTTGGATATTTTTATTTTAAAGAAAGTTACAGCCCTCCAAAAATCGCAAAAACGGCTTAGTTGAATTGGCTCCATAAAAAGGCGCAGTATACAAATATGACAACAAATATCCAAAAAATCAAAACGTAGCGGCATAGATTAGTTCTTGCTCTTGCAGTTTCCAAAATTGTATAATGATTGGTTGCGTTTTGGATGAGGAAACAGTCGAGTACGAAACCTCGATTTTTCAGTTTTTTGCTAGGGAATTTTAGTCCGAGCTGCAGTTGTCCTTATCGCACGAATTCGTGGCGGAGTCAGTTTCTAAATATACGTACACAGAAGGAATAGGGATGGGCAACAGTCGTTGACATATATTGTCGATACGCTAGTGGTGAAAAATTATCGATAAATCATTATTACCAGAAAAGTTATTAATCACAAGAAAAACCCTGAGTCACAATGGAAGAATATTGAATAGAAAGGTGACCTGGGAACCCTTGTCTTTGATATAGGAATAAATGCTACTTAGTGGTAAAGTTCTTAACGAATCATAGGTTTTTATAACCACCACTACACACACACCACTAGCTTTTGCCCGCGACTTCGTCCGCGTAGAACTCGTGGCGATTAAGAGTAAGAAAAATGTCATGTAATAGAAATAAACCTAATTTTTTTCTATAGATCTACATATTATATAATAAAAAAAAACTGACTTCAATGGGGGAGACCGGCGGTGAAAGATGATTATACTTAGATGGTGCACTCTTAAATTCCATACAATGAAATAAAAATCTACATATTACCTATATAATAAAAAATAAAAAAAAACCGACTTCAATCGGGGAGACCGGTGAAAGATTGTTATACTTAGATGGTGCACTCTTGGATTCCATACAATGAAATAAAAACCGGCCAAGTGCGAGTCGGACTTGCGCACGAAGGGTTCCGTACCATTATCTATAAAAACGGCAATAAAAAAAATATGTTTGTTGTATGGGAGCCCCCTTAAATATTTATTCTATTCTGTTTTTTAGTATTTGTTGTTATAGCGGCAACAGAAATACATCATCTGTGAAAATTTCAACTGTCTAACTATCACGGTTCTCGAGATACAGCCTGGTGACAGACGGAGAGCTGAGCATTAGTAATAGGGTCCCGTTTTATCCTTTGGGTACGGAACTCTAAAAATGGCTATAAGTATGTTTATAATGGTAGAAGAGTAAGTATACGCTCAATTCATCATGGAATCCAACACCAGAACTCAAGTTTGACAAAAATGTAAAAAACAAAAATATACGTGGTTGAAGAGTTCCATTCTGATCATCATATACATACAGTTCTACTTCATCAAATGTCAATTTATTTAAATGTACATGCCTGATTTGTTTGTTAAAATACTAAAATGTGTAATGTAACTTATGTATGCCTTTAACATTTGAGGAGTTCCCTCGATTCCTCATGGATCCCATCATCAGAACTCGAGCTTGACAAATGATTGTCTTGTAAATCTAACTTGCTTAACAGACACAGCAAAGAGGACAATTCGCCAAACGTGAACTATGCGTCGTTGAAGAGTTCTGTTCTGAACATCATCAGCAGTCCTACTTAATCAAATGTCACATTCTTGTATGAAAATGCTTGATTTGTTGATAAAAACACAAAAATCACTGTATGTTTGCCTATAAGATTTGAGGAGTTCCCTCGATTCCTCATGGATCCCATCATCAGATCTGCATTTTGATGAACCGAATTGAGAACATCCTCTTTTGAGATCTTGAAATGGGTTCAAAAGAAACCCATACTATAAAAGAATCACACATTGCGCACGTGAACTTTCAACCCTCACTTAAACCCTTTAGGGGATGAATTTTAAAAAAATGCCATAATCAATGTTTTTCACTATACATAAGAAGCTTGTGACCGAAGTTTCAAACTTCTTACTTGAAAAACAACATTTTTGTCATACAAACTTTCATCCCTTTTTTGAACCCTTTAGGGGATGAATTTTTATACCAACTCTATATCATTTATCTTGTTTTTTAATAAGTAACCTTTGTACAAAGTTTCAAGTCTAAGACTTCCCAAATGAACGATTTCCATACAACGGTTCAACCCCTGTTTCACCCCCTTAGGGGTTGAATTTCGAAAAATCCTTTCTTAGTACAAGTCTACGTACCCTAAAGAATATATGTTCCAAATTTCATGGTTATATCTTCAGTGGTTTAGGCTGTGCACTGTCTGTCAATAGTTGTCTAAGTAACGCAAGTTTTATAATATGTATAGATAATATTATGGTTATGGCAGGGCAGCCAAATAAATATACCACAATTTTAGCTAACCAAAAAAAAACCAATATTGTTATTTGTTCTGATTTCTGTTTATTATTTTGTTTAGATGTGTAAAATAAAGAGAGATATACATATTTTTATGCCAAGATAAAACGCTATTATTTTCAATATGATATTGCTAAGTATTTCAAGTTAATAAAGTAAAAAAAAGTTTAGGCGTTATTTTATTTCATTTTCCTATTAATATATTGACGTAAATAAACATTTATTATAAAAGCATTACATTAATTTACTTGGTAAGAAAAATAAAAAGCAAAAAGTTCTGTCTATCTCTGGATTTGAACCATGAACCTCTTGATTGCGTGTCAACCATGTTAACGTCTGAGCTAAAGTGGATTCATTTTAGTTGACGAAATTATTGTACAGTTTTCATAAAGTGCTCAAGGGGGGACTTTTTCTATGGTGCGATCTGTACCTACAGCCTAATTTATCGTATGCTGGGTCAGTAAGTAAATTCGCGGGCTCGCGTCTCGCGCCTGTGTGCGTGCGCTCACACATAGACAGCGCCCGCTCCCGCTCCCAGCAGCGCGACAGAAACATTATGTCAAAAATTCAAGATTTGAAAAGTTGGTCAGCTAGGCATTCCTCTTAAGGTAACACTTTACCTTTATATCCCTGATGAGATGTGCCGTCATGGCGCCGATGAGCCTGATGTTGGCGACGGCCTGTCCGTACGGCGGCTGCGAGCCCCCGCGCCAGTCCACCACCAGCACGGTCGCCGCATCGTTGCCTTCCAGGTTCAGTAACGCATCCGCCATGTTTTGTATCTAAACATAAAGAGGATCTTCACTGCGTCATAATGGAGTCCGGTGACCGGTCCGCACACAGTAAAAATCCCGCTTTATCAGCTGTTGTTCCCGCTTTTCACTAACATCTGATCACAATGAAACAATGTCTACACATTGATACAGGCGTTTATTTTAGAATTGTTTTACTCTACAATAACTAGTGGTAGGTAGATATAGACAGGAATTTTGGTGGCCTTTCTACTGAGAATATGGGGATGACTGATGATGAGGGGGGGATTCACAATCATATATAAAATTTCTCCAGCCGAAAAGCAAAGTACTTGGTTCGAAATATAATAAAAAAGTGAAAGTTGTTTTTTTTATATTTAAGTATTATCAAGGCTTAGCAAATCATTAAGTGTATCTGAGTGCAATGCACTTCTACGTAATTAGGGTAAAATTTAAAGATAATTTAAAGGCATATTTACCCATATTTTGTCGCCGCCTTCCAAGAACCCGTGAGAGATGAAATAGAAGGGACCTCTAGGGTCCAAATTGGCGTTGCTTATTTTGGTAACGTTGTCAGCTTCTAGTAGCACTGGTATCTTCCTGTTTCGTCTAGTAAACGCCGGGTACCTGAAAGTAAACATACGAATTCATAAGAAATGCTATTTGTAGGTGCAATTTTGTTAACCATTTTCGTGGCATTGAATGAAAACTTAGCCTTCAAAGTGAATAACAAACTAGTCATCTAGAACTTTAATTAGAAATAACCAGCACCGACCTCTGACCTACGAGCATTATTCTAAAAACAATATTGGAAGTAACTAATAGCCTAAAATAATTAATTAATGATCCGCTTTTCGCCAGTGATGTAGCAGTGCCGAATACAAAAATGTTAACTTCACTGGCCCCATTCACTCATTTGTTTGATCTAAGTTGACCTAAACAAAACAGTGCCTACATGAATACGATGCCATATTGACCAGGCCAGTGCAAATTCGTGGCATTGAATGAAAACTTAGCCTTCAAAGTGAATAACAAACTAGAGTTATCTAGAACTTCAATTAAAAATAGCCAGAACCGACCTCTGACCTACGAGCATCATTCTAAAAACAATCAGATCCGTGTCTTATCGACCACGCCTCCCAGTCCAAAGGTCGATAGGCCCGAAAGTACCTATCGGTTGTGCATTATTATGCACAATGCACCGAACGGACTGTTTATCGAGTTTCGAGGAACGTCACTATGCAATGGGACGCGTTTGTTATGTCTGTTAATGATTGATGTCATGGACGAGCCCCCACGTTATCGTTTATGGCTTGGCGTAATCTCGCTCACGCAAAATGGAAGGAGAAATGTTGTAAACAACAGTAGGGTTATTTATATTAAAAACAACGATTATAACTATAGGTAAAAGGGAACTGATTGTGAACATGTTTATTTTTTCAGATTCAGACGTTTATTCGTGACAAACAAACATGAGACGGATGTCACACAGTTGCGGTTTCTTGGCGGTTTCCGCATCAGTGTGACGTGACAACCGCTTATACGAAATAATAAACAATGGCATAGACAATAACGGCCGTGTCGGGAAACGGACCCAACTCAACATAATGCTGGCTGCTGTATAGCCGGCGCTGATTAACTTTCTCTCTATCGGACGTATGCACTACATAGGTAATATATAGATGTACACGTATACGCTTTTCAATTTAAACATCTAGAATTTACACAAACTGCTACTAGCTGGAGACCTGGGGGCCGATTTTTGAGTTTCGAACGCTGGACTTTTCACTCGACAACTGTCAAAACGTCATAGTTTTTTGACAGATCTCGAGTGAAAAGTCGAGCGTTCGACACTCAAAAATCGGCCCCCTGTTATCTAAAAAATATGGCGTAGGCGTAGTCAGGTACGGCAAGAGCTAAAGGTACAGTCTGATGAGCGCTTCCTAACTGAACGCAGATCTCGGGCGCTGCCCAGAGAGCTGCTCGCCATGGATGACTAGTCGCTAATACAATTTTCTCAAAAATGGCCCGCAAACTGGACTTTAGTCGCTACATATTGGAAGGTAAAGTGTATAGTTTAAGGTCAGATCCAAATTAAAAAGTAAAAAACATTGCAGGCCACATATATGGCCTGCAATGTCACATATAAATTCCTTTATTTGTCGAGTTACAAACTTTTTAAATGTAGAAACTGTCATATAAAAGGAGGCACAGGTCGTATTCAGCCAATTCAGCTCGTATTTTTCTGTTGAAAACGCGACGTTTTTTTATATGTGTCTCGAATAATTTGCGTTTTTCGGTGGAAAAATACACTTGCGATTCTGTTAAAAAAAATAAACGGCGGGAAAACATGGTGTTTTTGACGTTTTAAGGTTATGTTTATCAAATCTTAATTAAATTTTTGTCTTATTTTCCCCATTTTTGAGAAAAGCATTATATTAGCCTCGGCCGGAATGGCAATTGCAGGCTTCGTATTATAATACGGTATTTGACACATATTAAAATTTATAACGCAGTGTCACTTTTTGGATAGTTAGCCATCAAAATATCACAATAAATCGTAAATTATAAAACTTTACCAACTTCATAAAAAGATATGAATCATCAAAAACTCAGAATATTATGTAATTTTTTTTACCGTCCAAAATTCAAATAAAAGGTATCAATAGAATGCTTATGTAAAAATAAAAAATAAATTTTACAGCTACTATGTACCTAAACGCATTATTTTACGACTAAAACAGCAAAATACTAATTTTCCCATACAACGGTTGGTCGAATGCGGTGCAAGTGACGTCATTTACCAGGGCCAATTTGTAGGAGCCTTTTTGAGACCCGCTAGCGTCGAGCTAGGTTTCTCCCTAATTTTAGCCCTTTGTGCTCTAAATGTTGTTGGTCCCATATAGACATTTGATGGTCTCTAAAAACTGGTTCGATTGGCATTATAAACATTTTTTAGTCAAATAGCGTATTAAACGGACTCGCAAGCTCGTCCGTTTAAACAAATACTCAGCCTGCAATTGCTCCCTTCCCGGCCACGGCAATAATGTACTATTATTATTGACTTTACAGATGGACACCAGCCGTACGAGACTCACCAGCAGCAGACGCCGTAGCGGGCCCCCAGCCCGGGGGCTCGCGCGGCAACATCTATAACAAATGACGGCCAGGAGCCCGCCGCCGTCGCGCCGTAGCGGTGACGCGACCCGCCACAGCTCCTAATGCCCCAAGGAAGTGCCCCCTAGCACCCATGAGGGTGCAGAAAATACGTACTCGTCGTCGTCCCTAACTGAATTAAGTTTCATTTTTGCACCGAAGAGTTCTTTGTCTCTAAACAAATCCTGGTCACTTGCTAAAGCTGAGGATCTCAACAGGCCAGTGATGACTCAAACCGCAGAAAGTTATTTAGTTTGCTAATGATGATGATGTCCTCCCAGACGTGTCCGTCGATGGCGACATACTGGCAAAATTTACCTTTAATATTTAAGGTCCGGAGACTTTACGCGCATGGGCACAGAATAAGTAATAGTACAAGTAGCATGGGCGCGAATGTGATTTTGAATGTGCGGTCGCAAGAAACACAGTGAAGCTGTCCGTCACTGTTATACGTGTATTGGTAGGAGGGTTTAGGCCGAGTTTTGCGGAACTGGCGTTTGGCGTCTAGATCTTCAAGACGGGCGCGTTCAAAGTCTTTAATACCAGTACTGACAGCAGTACGCCAGTCCGATCTACGAGTCGCAAGATCCTCCCACGACTCACACGGAATGCTTATATATTAAAACTTCCCTCTTGAGATCTCGACTAACAACGCGGACTAGGTTTAAAGAACATAATTATGTAACTAAAAGATAATTAAAATTAACCACATCGTCTAATAGGATTCTTTTTTAATGACCCTATAGCCCCTAACTTGTTTTCTGACATGATAACAAATCCTAATAAAATTATTCTAGCCTCCTAAGGTTCAAAGTGATAATACTGGTATAATACTTGGATAAATTCACTTTAATGGAATCTTTCGAATTTGAAACAGAGTTGCATTTGTTTTGTTTAATTCAATTCCAAAACAAAACAAACTCTACTCTATTTCCTGTGACAGGAGATTCAAATTTCATTGCCAAATTTTCTTGTATGGTGGGCATATGGTGGGCTGCTAGGATCGGTCATTACTAGTAAAATGTAACGTGAAGCGGATCTTTATTGCGTATTCTCGCAATCGGTATGAAAACATCGCGGAGCCTTATCAATCGGCGTATACGCTGAATTGTATGAGTATAGAATAACAACCAATTAATTATAATCGCAGTAGTAATCTTTAATTAATAGTCTTAATGATATTTCAGGAGCGTGTTACGCATTTAGGTACCTACTTAAGTACAATATAGTGACAAGGAAGATCGAAGTATCGAAGATAATAATTTCATAAGCAGAACACCTCAGGATTAAATTTATGGTCAACAGTGTACTGTTTGCGATTTTTGTGTACAAAATGTTGCCATGGTAAGAGATTAACAGTTGCGAAAGTCAAGATTGACGGTAGGAACATTGAACGCTTTCATCGATATACATACCTGCTTGATTACAAGCAGACACCATACCCAGTCTTGTTAGCGAGTTGTTATTACACAACTCACTAACAAGACTCGGAATGGTCAAGAAGTAGATCACCACACAAGACTTGGTTGAGTCGAGTTTAGCATTTCTAATCGGAAAATAGGTACTAGTCGTGCAGACATACTCGGGATCTTTCTCAAAAGACAAAACGTTTGACACATAGGTCTTGGCAGTTATGGTTCAAGGAAAGTGGAGAACTAGACCCGCACGAAACAGCTAATGAAGTTTCAGATAACAGTGAAAAATGTCTTATATTAAAGGGAACCAAACTACGATACACGAAATCATAGACATATGATGAAACTTTCCGACATCAGAATCACACATCGCTGATGTTTTTGCCTTCAGAGTGGCTAAGTTGGTCGCGTAGGCACAGGTATTAGTCATTCTCCCACATACATACATACTTGACAGTAAGGGACGAATTCTATGTCCGACTTATAAGCGATCATCTTAGCCCCTCAAGGTGCTCAAGTGAACATTATGTTAGGTAATAATATTGGTAACGTAAAATGGTTTGAATGGTAGGTGGCGTGTCAGTGACTGCGTTTAAGATCTAGACAGAGACAATGAAAAGTGAACCGACATAGACTAGATGTTGATATCGCTAAGGCGGAGGAAAAAAAAGGCCAGTTTCAAATTAAATAGCGCGGCGATAAAGGCACCCATACATCCTACAAACCTACAAACTTGGCGTTGTTCAACAATAGTGGCTGTCAATTGCGTAGTTAACAGATGCCGATATAACGTAAAATTGTAATTCGAGTCGGCCTGGTGGGAGCATCGAACTAATAAATTTGTTTCTAACCGCCATTCGGGCAAAAGTACGAGTATGGCATGTCATCCACACCTATACAATTTTTTCCTTTTTTGCAAGGATGCAAATCTAAGAAAATATAATATTGACATATCGTCAGGTGATAACCAAAAGTCGCTAGCAAATCTGTCATTAGTCTTAGAAACCTCGTATGTCAGTAGGTACTGAAGCGATTGGTACCTACGAGCTTTTTAATACGATACATAAATCATGTCACGGAATATTCTTATTTCGTATTTTGAATTTTTTTTGAGAACAATCGAATATAAAAATCCAATATTTTTTAGGTATATACGCTCAGCAAGCCCATATCTCTAAATGGATTTTTGCTTCAAGCCGCTAAGATAAGATGAAATGTTGTCAATTAGTTTAGCGTGAGTTTAGCAGCTTGTCATTACTTTTTCTTTTAATTTAGCATTTTTAGAGAGCATAATAGCATCGTTTTTTTGTCATTATATTCATTATATTTACGCACTATTAATTATTCTACGGCAATAATAAATTTCATAGTTACTGCGTTCTCGTTTTAAACTAGTACTTATACACCCTTTACACTGCAAAGATGTGAAGATAAAAAGAAAATAATATAATTTATAATGACTGCAATTAGTTTAGCAGTTTGCCGTTACATTTTTAAATAATTTTACACTTTTTAAAGAGTGCAAAATCATCGTTTTTTTTAAAAGTACATTCATTATATTTCATCTTAGAACATCGCAGAAAAAGACGAGGTTCGGGTTCAGACACACCATTTGTTATAAATTAATAAGAACTTTATCGCAAAGACTTAAGGTAGATATTTAATTATGGTAAATTAATACACACGTGGTTTCTTTCTTTTCCAGTTTGATGAAAAAGGCAAGTAGACTTCAACGTGTTCCAACCGTAAACGGGCATCAGCAGATAGGTTTGCACTCAAATTAACCTCGAATTATCTAGAAAAGATCAAACAAGACCATTAGATCTTTTCTACTCTCATTGAGGCCTATGTTTATCTAGAAAAGATCAAATAGGTCTATTTGAGATTTTCATGCTCTCATCGAGGTCTCTAGGTATTTACCGAAATTTTTGCGGATATTTTTTGCGAACTGTAGGTAACCGAGAAAAACAGTTTCACTTTTAGCAGCATGGTATTTAGTAATTAGTGCCAATTGACGTAGTTCGTACAATATCTACTTTTTGCATATTAAGGGAATGTCTCGACCCGTGTAAACTGCGCCTCCGTAAAAGAGTCACGTTTATAATAACTTCCCAAAAGTGGCAAGAGCCCTCCCACCCTCTGTCTCTGAGAGATAAACAACTCACTGACACACCTCAGATTCGGTTGAAACCGCTCAACCAATCTCACTGGAGCGCAAACTCTACAGTACTCCAGTGTTTAAACCGCCCGCGTGGTCGTGTCGGAGGTTTCCCCTGGATTTTCCCCTGGCCTCTCTCCAACCGCGCACTCCTATCGCTTTATTGGCCTATAAAGCCACAGCCAGGTTCCAAAAAAAAAGATAAATAACAACTTACCGTATTCGCATTGATTGAGGAGACTCCGGGAAGTAATTGTCAGGCCTATTTTCTGTCCAAGGATAGGCCTTCGAAAAGCACCCGTACGACTCGTAACATCGCTCCAAATCCATGTCATCTACAAAAATAATAGCTATTATATTAAGAGGAGGGGTAGGGCAAGCTCTCTCCATACAAACTTTGTGCAGGATTTACTTCGTTTGTGTTTGCATTAAAGTTATGATTTTTGGTCATTATGCTTATTTTTCTGATAGCTATTTCGTGATGTAAATTTTTCTTTATAATTTTTTTTTTAATTTTTTAATTTCGATTTTTTTTTAAATATTTGAAAATTTTCACATCACGATCTTTGCATATCTAATATTTACAGCCAAAAAAAAGATTATATTTGTTAGTGCCAAAACCGACGAATAAAACGTGCACAAAGTTTGTATGGGGAAGGCCTTGCCCTACCCTGCGCCTTAAGTACTAATTACTTAAAAGGTTTGTTCTAACGGGTCTAACGCGATATTTATGTATTTACCTTTTTTAACCCCCGACGCAAAAGGAGGGGTGTTATACCGACGTTTCGACGCGGGTTGCACCGGCCGTGGTCTCGGATCGTGGTCGTGGTAGCGTCGAAACGTCGGTAAAAAAGGTAAATACATAAATATCGCGCTAGGACCGTTAAAACAAACCATTTAAGTATGTTTACAAAGCTTGAAAGTTTAAAGTGTTATAAAGTACTACTTTTTGAATGAATAAAGTATAGTCCTATTTTTTATCTATAAAATACTACACTGCACTATTTAATCTCTTTTCTATGCAAGAAACTAATAAACGCGCCATACATTTTACTATGAACAGCAGGTACTTTACAGTTAAAAAATACAGAGTATAGATAATAAGTATGTATACTAATCATAAATAAATAGGTATACTTATAATGGAAAACTAGTCATTGAAAATTATCATTTAAAAAAAAATTAGAGACATCAAAGAAAAATATGATTTCATTAAAACGGACTTACTATGTCAAAACATATTATAGATATATAAGATAGAACTTATGTACGTACATACCAAGTAATCACAGATATTATACTTAGATATAATTTACTAAACAGTGTAAGTATATACAAAAATATCACACACACGCATAACAAAGCTTAACGCACATCTAATAACATAAAACTAGGTACTCAAAACTGACTACACCTAAGTAATAACTATGAATAGTTATAATCATTACGTTTAATAAAGGCCGATTTTTGAATCCCCATATAAGAGTACCTACCTATCTGTCAGATAAATGTTAGCTCTGTCTTTTTCTTTGATTGACATAATAAAAATACAGTCATAATTTTAACAGACGAATTATTTCATCAGAGGATTGAACAATCGGCCCTAAATAAAACTACTAAATAACATAAACACAATACTGACCATTAAAACTAATTTGGACTCCTGAAGAATTCTGCTTCTCCATCAAGACCAATATGGTCTGCACCATAAGAGACATGCTCTTGTTGAACATTTCGATCACACACACGTGCACGTATCGGGTAATACGATTAACTATTTAATTGTCCGAGCTCCGAGCGTCTGTCGTGGAATGAGACGGGCACACGCCGTCACTTGTTTAAATAGAGGTTGAGGGTGCATTAAGCGCCGGTGTGGTTTTTGCGGTTCGGAAAGCAACTTTTTGTGGAACGCGCTATGTTTACTGTTTATAGTGCGCGCCATCCACGACGACGCGCCCCTCCACAGCGACTCTCATACTAATGTGTGCAAGCGCGCGGCTTGGGCTGTGGAGGGGCGCGCCTTCATGGATGGCGCGCACTATAGTATTTTAATACAAGGCTAAGACATATTCACTTCAATGGAATTTGTATCTTTAGAACTTGGAACAGAGTTGCATTTGTTTTAATTCAATTCTAAAACAAAACAAAATTATACTCTATTTCCTGTATCATGAGATTAAAATGTCATTGCCAATTTTCTTGTATGGTGGGGGCTAGAGGGTAGTGGTAATTTAATTTTTTGCTGGCTACCGCGCACAAAATAAACATTTGGGTAGGTACGTAACAAATCTTAATCATATGAACTTTAAATACCTAGTTAGGTGTGAACTAGGAAAGTTCTACATACCCACCCAAAAAATTTGTACCTATGCAAAAACTAGCAATTAGGTGATACCATAATAAGTGTCTTGAACACAGGTGACGATGATGAGAGCAAATTGATACGTCCTAAAATATACGTCAGAAAGCATCAATGATTGAGCAGTCACATTTCCCTAAAATCGAAAAAGTCAGTACGAAACAATAAAAACCAATACTATAACAGCTGAGTGAGCGAGCACTGAGCAGCCCTCTTAAGGCTGGGTATTACCACTTTCAAGTTTTTTATAACCATCTGAGACATAGAATATAGTGTCTTAAATTCTAAATAAAAAAAAACCGGTCAAGTGCGAGTCCGACTCGCGCACCGAGGGTTCCGTACACAGTTCTTATATATGTAGTTGTGTACCCGTCCCGACCCCATTAATTCAGGAACAATCTTAAAAAAACATAACAGCACCATCTATCGGCGCATTGTGTTACTAATTTGCGCGACTGAATAACTTAGTACGTATGTTGGTTTTTCAAGGATAATTCTTTATCACATCAACCGATTTCAATAATTGTTTTTTTTATTTGAAAGAAGGTATTTTCAACGTAATTTTGTAAATTTAAATATAAAACAAAAATATATACAAAGGTGATTAAATTACAAACTTAGTATAGAAGAGTTTTTTGATGATTAAAAAAAAGAAAAACTAGATAGAGCTATGGCTATAATTTTCCTGTAAAATATACATGCATATTAATGTTGTGTAATAATTTCAAATTTTTTTCTTCGTAAACTTCGGAGACAAGGGGGGCGGAATGGTATTTATTTTTACATTTTCCCTCGTAAATCGAAATTTCCCCAACAAAAAAAAAACTAAAAATTGTTTTGGAATGTACAAGTCAAGCCCTTTCATATGATACCCCACTTGACATAGTTGCCAGAATTTAAAATTTTGAACCCCCTTTTATCTGTCATTATTCACAGAAAATAAAATAAAATAATTTAAAAAACCATCTTCTATGTATCTGGGTTACCCTTGTTTATAACTATTCCAAATTTCAAATCGATAGGATAAGTAGTTCCTGAGATATTTAGCGATGTGACAGACAGACAGACAGACAGACAAAGTGAAACCAATAGGGTTCCTTTTTTACCTTTTTGGTACGGAACCCTAATAAATGTGTTACATAAGGACTTTGTCTAGTAAAAATCGCAGTCAGTTACATGACCTGATGAATTTCACTCGATAGAAAAAAATCGCAAATCGCAGTCAGTTACATGACCTGATGAATTTCACTCGATAGAAAAAAATCGCAGTTACCCCTTTTTGGAATATTTTTTAATTTACGGCTATATTACTGATATTTTACATTTAATTTTTGTACTCAATTAAAGATCCTAAATAGTTATAGACAAATTCGCAGGGTTTGCTTTTAATAAAATGATTGGCTTAATGACTATAGCTAAATATTTACGAAAACTACGCGCTGACCTTCCGTAGAGAGCGGGATGGTTAATTGCAAAGTCACGCGTGTTAGAGCGGAGCGGGACATTTGCATTGGGGATACCTCCCCTTAACAGTATCATTACCTAACAGATCCCGTTGGCAGACGTTCCGGGACACGATAACAGGGGTTACTGCGTTATCGTCCGTTTATTTGTTGAAAACCATTGACGCACGAACAGTCTGGCCGATTGAGCAAGTACTCATTATCTGCCGAGAAAAGCTATATTAATGATCTATGTGTCTCGTCTGTCATGTGTTCTGCAGGAATAGTACTCGTATCGAGACAAAGTTACGATGAGATTTATTTGTCATCTAGCTTTTACCTGCGAGTTCATCCCTTTGGATTCTTGTACTCGCTATCGCCCCAAATTCATCCCGTGAGGGAGGATTTTCAGAAGAAACTACATATTTTACATGGGTGATACGTCCACCGAACTTATCATTAGAAAAATAGTAAAAGCTCATTGCTTTTAGGTGGGGTGATAGTTATAGCGTAAGATAACGCTTATGACTACATAGCTGATCGACAAAGGTACTGTGCTGTCTATCAATTGCCTTGCCGTAGCTGTTACTGAAAGCGATGTATTTTGCAACAAGATAAGCCCAATATAACACTGGACTTTGTAACAGCCTACTGTTTAATAAACTAATTAAGTTTAATGATGTTATTGCAGACACAACAGAAAAGGGTTTTAAGGCGAAAATGTATCCCTGCCGGGTTTATTTAAGATCAAAATAATATGACTATCTGTGCGTCATAATTAATAATTAGGCCGATCAACTTTTTTCTGTCTGTTTCTTTTTGTCATTAGTTGCTATGGTTCCGTTTCTTTAAAATACAAATTAAATAAATATTTGTGGACAATCTTACATAAATCAATCTAGTCCCAAACTAAGCAAAATACTATATACAGCGACGACATACATACTTATATAGATAATTAGATACTTTTTAAATAGGTACATAGAAAACATCCAAGATCCTCGAACAAATATTCGTGCTCATCACACAAATAAATGCCCTGACTTCCAGCTTCGTAGGCAGGGTCACTACCAACTAAGCTAAACCGGTCGGTCTTTAGTCACTTTTAATTGATTTTATGGGTTTAAATCCACCAAGTTTTTAATTCTTACTGCCAAATCATTTCATGAGCCATCTTTTTAACATGAGTAGGTACAAACATCTTGTAACCTTTTTATTATTCAAAGCTCTGTTATGTTTCCTTAACAACGCAAATGTAAGATTCATGTGAACTCTCTCTCGCCTTAACTAGATAACGAACCTAAGTTTAGATTCTTATTATTAGAATAGTATACTACAATACTACGTATGGTTGTCTGTGTCAGTCTTAGTAAAGAGGTCAACTGGATAGCGACTCAACTAAGTGATCCCAATGTACAATTGTACACTATGACGCCCTTCAATATAGATCATCAACATTTATGAGTGGTGTACAGTTGACGTATACTGTTACTTGAATGTAATTGAATAGTGCCATCATGACACTTTAATATTATAGTCCGGTCAATAAAGATCTCGTGGGACTACAGGAAAGACGTGCTTATATCCCGCAAAATATTTCCTACTGAGTAGCAATTTATATAGCGCTTTGTTGGGAACTGTATAGCCAAGAATCATACATTAGAACCAATCACGAGAATAAATCTTCACTAAAGGAAAACCGCGCCAAAATCGGGCTAGTACTTCACGGGTTTATCAAGAAACATATCAGCATATTTTGCTAACACACTATAGAAATTTTATGAAAACATGGATTGCACAAGCAATTATGAACGGTAGTTACCTAGACATCTAGGTGCACATGTGTTTGTCATTGTGACATACTAAAGGCAAATGACCTATAACCTTATCATTCCTGTACTTGGCTTTCCCAGCTGATAGCAGTCATTGTCTAAATCACTTTATTTCCTTGTGCGAGTCATGTCATGGCATATTTTAAATTAGACAATAAATTGACTGATATCATTGTAAAAATTTCGTTATTTCGGCATTATAATCACAAAATTATACTTAAATATACATGTGACCGGTGATATAAGGGTAAGTAACTTTAATTCATAAAAAGTACTGCGCTCCATAATGGATATATATGGAATGGATAATATGGCATAATCACGTTCGATGTGCGCCCGTAAATACAAGTTTATGCAACTATGGCATAATGCGGGTTTTTAAAACACGAGCCGAAGGCGAGTTTCATAATAGGATAACACGAGTTTTTTAAGACATGTATACAGTTGCATACACTACTTTATCTACATACATATCAATCAAACTTTTACCATGTGTTCAGGAATCATTGCTTGAAACACGATGGTTCCTGTTCAACAGGGCGTTGAAGTATTTTGTAAGCACATGTCTGTACTCTAATGTCAACATAACTTTACAGGCAATTTCATTAAGACATCACTTGATGAAATTATGTTTTAAGTGGTTATGTGCTAATCGTAACTGAACACCAAAGGATTTATGATATTGGTGTAGATAACGTCAGTTTACTATGTCTAATTAAAAATTCTACTTTATGTATAGGTACTAATAGGTAGTATAGTCGTAGTAGGTTCTACGTTGTCCTACAAGACGAGGTCGTTCAGATCAACAACAAAAGTGTAAATTTCCACAAGCTTCAGTCTTTAAAACTTTATTACATTTTTACTTGACCCCAAGTAAACAATCATCAAAACTACAAAATACAAATTTCATGCAATAATTAGTATAGGTTAACACTTTCATTGCCGGTAACCGAGTTCATTCATATAGCTTGGCAATGGAAGGGTTAATTTCAGCTCACAAAATCAGACATAATCTAATAAAAACATTAATAATTATTCTACGTCAAAAAATATCTAGAATTCCCGTAAACGCTTACAAAATTAGTTTTATTAAATAGCTCCTTATTGCCCCGGTCTGCTCAAATTCGTACTAGGTGAGGGTATTCGGTTTGCTTTTAGAAGGCGTCGAAGAAAAGTTACAGGTGAAAGTCATGTCTTCTGGGAAGAGGTCAGACATAGACATGACCTCTCCTTTATTTGAGGGCTGAGTGAGAAACCCACTGTAATCTCCAGTTACATTTTCTTTATCTTCCAACTTAGCCTCGGTGAAACGAAAACCTTTATTTGATTTAGAATCGATTGTGTAAAACTGGGTGTTATCTGAGGACGTCTCATCTTTAAATCCGCTATCCACTCTCGCCCAGTGAACATTAGAGATCTCCTTCAAAGCCGACGAATTAGTATTAGTAATCGTTAACTCCGAAGGTTTTATGGCACTTTCGTAGTAACTAGAAGCATTCGTATAGAATGTATTCTCGTTAATTCCACTATCGAGTTTCTTAAAGCTACAGGAAGCATCCGTCACGTTCTTTGTGACGTCTGTGGCAGTATAATCGAACTTAGTAATATTCTCAGTCAAAAATTTGAGATCAATATTGTTGAAGTCTATTTTCTTGTCCTCCATATTGAGGGCGTTATCCGAGGTATCTAAACTATTATCTAAGGACATATCCATTGGACTCATCAATGGCGCCCGAATTTTGCTAATTTCATGTCGCCCACTGCTCTTCGTTTTCCCTTTGATAGGTGTTTTGTCTATGACTTCGATGCAATGCTTTTTGGTGGGCATTTTGTTGTGTTCCTCGTCGTGCGTTTCGGCTTTTACTAAATGTTTTGTACTGGAGTCTCCGACTAGGGACCACGATTCGCGTACGTCGGGTGATAGTAAGGATTCACAATCCGCTGAAAATAATTTTATGTGTAAAATTTCATTATGCAACTTGCATGGCATTGTGAGCTGAATTAGCACACTTAATACAAAATGTATCGGATACAACAGTTGCAACAGGCACAAGTTTAAATTTTGAAGTTCCTTCAGAGCCGGATCTAGTGGGGGGGGGGGGGGGGGGGCAAGCCGGGGTCCATGCGGGGTGCATGGTCCGGGCGGCAAATTTAGGGGCGGTAGGGGGGCGGCAATTCGAACTTCTTGACAAAATAAGTCTTGACAGGACAAATAATTTCGCGTTTTTTTATGACTTGATGCGTACGAGTATGAAGTATTTTCCGCATCTGCATCATAAGATTCATAAGTTTGAAAATGTTCGCGCTCGCGGCGCTCGCGTTTTCATCTATACGTAGATGTGTTATAACTTTATGACTCGTCCCCCTTGGAGTAGATAACTAGTAGCTACTTTTACTGTTCTGAAATGGTAGAGGTAACAATTTGTAAGACAATATATATATAAAAAAATAAAATAAATAAATAAAATAAAATAATTATTTATTCAGGCAATAATCCCATCAATATGCAGACGGGGGCGGCATTTTGTAGTTTTTGCCCCCCCTAGAAAAGTTTCTAGATCCGGCGCTGAGTTCCTTTGCTACAGCAAATATGAACAATGACGACTACTACTTTTGGCAAAATGGAACACTGAACCTCTATGTAACTATATCAACGAAATGTTTTGATATGAATGAAGAAATCCCAAGAAAATTCTCGCATTTTGGCTTGTGATTGTTTTGGTAGTCAGGATTACTTTTGGTGAGCGTATGTTGTATACAAATAATTGTATATTCCTCACTGAAAAACGTTGTTAGTGTAAAGGAACAAATCAAAAAACTGTACATACCCCGCGACTGGTCGTGCAGTGAGCCATCTACGCTCATATTCATACTAAAATCAAGCTTCTGCACTGATTTACTCCGATGCAAACTCGACAGACTCAGACTACGCTTGCCAGTAAACGAGAATGAATTCTTTCTCCTAGGCGGAGAATCCTTCAGTGAAGCACTGCGTTTCAGGCCGATGTTCGGTGTGGTTTTGCAGAAGCATTTGCCTTTTTTGCCGCTGTCTTGGTCCGAGTCCGGGGCTATGCAGTCTAGACACGTTGCCATGGCTTCGGATTCTGGCGAGGTGAAGTTGTTTTTCTGTGAAGAGTAAATAAAACTTGGTTAAGCAAACATTAAGTTTAATACGAAAATGACAACGAAGTTAGTTCTCTTGGTTGGTTGAGGATTGAGGATTATTTTTGAAAGGGTAGGTATGATTTTATCAATTACCTAATAAATGCATTTTCAGTGACCTAATAAAGTATATTTATGTCACACCTGGCCATAAAGTGGCCATTATCGCACGCTCCGCGCGCGAAAAAACCCACTTCCTGGCCAGGGTGTGACATAAAATTTTGTACTTACCACGGGCGATAATAAAGAAAGCCTCAGATCGCATATTTATCGCCCTTGCCTTCGGCTCGGGAGTAAAATACCTGCGATCTGAGACATTCTTTGTTTTATCGCTCTTGGTAAGTAATGTACTATTGTTCCTATAATAGTGGCTCCCGCCAGAAACTCGCTTCGTCGGCTCTTCGTTTCACGTGCGCACTCGTGCGTTCAACTCAGGACCTCCTTCGCGAGCTTCTGCCTCCGCTGGTTTTTATACGTGTAAGTGTATATAAAAGTCCGCGGGATAGGTACTCTAGGGGTAGAACAGACAAGACCACGTGGAAGTACTGGAAGTGGGGTGCGCTGATTCGGGTTTTGGTAGCTATTTTTACCTTTAATCATTTATGATTTGCTATTTTAGGTACAAATGTATTATTACTGCTCGTGACTTACTTTTTAACAGATCTTATATTCAGGCTATAGGAAAAAGTGATCAAACTATAATTTAAGATACATATTTACATTAATCCCATGATTTATACTTAGAGACAGTTTTAAACCCTAAACACGGTCATCGCCGATGTCTAATGTATCTAATACCATGGTTACTTACTTCTTCATCACTAGACGTGACTTTATTAACTGGTGATATTGAGTTTGAAGCGAGCGAGGACGTGTGAGACTGCTGGTCAAGTCGTTTCGGCGGAGTGTTGAAATGTATGGGGCTGAGGCAGTGGTCGCCAAAGTCGACGACATCCAGTATTTTATTGCGTAGTTTGCAGTTTGACGGGCCCATCCTTAGCGGCGTGCCGAATGTTCGCTTCATTCCCTTCTTTACAAAATCGTTGTACTGAAAAAAAAAACATAGATCATTATTTTTAGGAAAAAAGTTATTGCTCAAAAACAATTCACTCCTTTTTTTGGGCAGTCGTGTAAAAACACAGCCTGTCAGCTGTCGGTGTCGCCGATGTACGGGATCACAACAAAAACAACCTTTGGTTTGTTTTTTCGCCGTCAAGCCTCAGGATATAATCCAATAATCAATAAGCAGTCTACAACATACGTGGTAGCCTGGTAGGTACAAGGTACAAGTAGGTACAAGGCAGGTAGGTACAAGTTGTGCACCTTGCGTCCAGATTTCCAGAAGTTACGAATTTACGATTTATACTCTGTTTTCTTTTTATCTATACACGAGTTCTATGTCCTACACTAACTACAGTCTAGTGCAAAAATATGGGTGTATACAACTTGCTCAAAAATATGTCCCATAGCTTTTATGTCGGTGGATTAAAGGTTTTGGTACATATTTATGAGAGGATTCATTCGATACATATTTTTGCACTTGACTGTACACTATTCTATGTATACATTTTACTATGGCAGGACTTTATAGTAAAAAACAGGACAAGTGCGAGTCGAACTCGCGCACGAAGGGTTCCGTACCATTATCTATAAAAACGGCAAACATATAATGTCTGTTGTATGGGAGCCCCCTTAAATATTTATTTTATTGTGTTTTTAGTATTTATTATTAATGTTATTATAGAGGCAACAGAAATACATCATATGTGAAAATTTCAACTGTCTATCACGGTTCATGAGATACAGCCTGGTGACAGACGGACAGACAGACAGACAGGCAGACGGACAGCGGAGTCTTAGTAATAGGGTCCCGTTTTACCCTTTGGGTACGAAACCCTAAAAAACAGGCTGTGGGAGTCCCAAACGCTTCTCTGCCTCCGACGTAGTATCAGAGTTTCAATTTCAATTAAGGTTACAAAAAAAGATTACGACAATATTCAGGTAATTAAAGATGTTGATTTATAGCAACATCTATGCTGTTTATGCGAAGGTATAATTTACGGCTAGTCTGGTTACGTTGAGCGTTATGACTATGATTTATGTATTTCTCTGATTTATATTTATTTATAATCAACATGAATCATAATGTACATAGTGTGGTGGTAACACACAATTTAAAACTAGTGGCTCTGTGAGCTGTAGACCTCGTGAGTGTTTTTTTTATTTCCAAAACTTTGTTAGATATCGAACCTGTAGAGGAGGACAAGCCATAGAATTTTTTTTAGATTACTCGACAAAAATATTCTTTGTAATCAAAGAACGTGCTCACAATACTTCACGAGAATCTGTTGTGAAATGCGACCCTTAGAGGCAAACAAATCGAAATTCGGCCGCAGAAACACAAAATAATTGACTCGATAAAAAAATTCTATAGAATTACCGCACCTGCTCACAAAATTTCACGAGAATCGGTTGAGAAATGCGACCTGTAGAGGCAAAAACGGCCGCAGTAAAATACGAAATCATTGATAAGTACAAAGTTTATTTTTTCGTATTTCAAAAAAGTGACTCGACAAAAAAAAACTATATAGTTACCAAACCTGCTCGCAAAATTTCACGAAAATCGGTTGATAAATGCGACCTGTAGAGGAAACCAGCCAACGTAAAAATTAAAAAAAAAAAATTACAAAAATTTACTCTACAAATAAATTATATGTAGTCATGGAACCTGCTCACAAAATTTCACGAGAATCGGTTGAGAAATGCGACCTGTAGAGGAAAAAACGGCCGCAGAAAAACACGAAATCATTGATACAATGTTTGTTTTTTTGAATTTCCAAAAAGTGACTCGACAAAAAAATTCTATATAGTTACCGAACCTGCTCACAAAATTTCACGAAAATCGGTTGATAAATGCGACCTGTAGAGGAGGACATACAAAAATCCGGCCGGACATACGAAAGCATTTTTGTCGAAGCTAAAACAGAGACCTCGTTTCACTCGGTCAAAAACCGGCCAAGTGCGTGTCGGGCCACGCGCAAGGTAGGGTTCCGTAGTCGTCCACCCGTTACATTATGTGGACTTAAAAGTTCACAAACTTATATTTACTATCAGTGCCGGATTAACCCTTAAACAAATTAAGCAATTGCCTGGGGCACCACGTCTAGGGGGGCACCAGAAACACCATGAAAAAAAAGGTCATTTTGAAAATCCGCACGGCTAGTGTTGACGTTCGGGGTGATAAGTGCCCGCTCCCCGCTTGCTCGCTCGTTCCGGTTATAGCACTACCATTTGTTAATAAAATATACGTAATAATAAACATTAAATATGAGCAAATGCTGACGATCTATCCGTCCCTTTCCCTCGCACGAAAAACTATGGCACCAAAAATATTCGATTTGAAGGAGCACGGATATATCTGGGGGCACGGCAGTGCCCCCGCAAGTCGAGCAAAAAGGTGCACGGCCGTACCATCCTTTTCTCGAAGCCATTCAGGCCATTTTCAACATCCTGTAATTTTGTCCCAGTTAAAGCTAGAACCCTGAATTTTCAGTAACATGTTGGGCATAATATGGGTTAGATATATTCTCAATAACATTCAATTTGAACTTTTATTTTAAGAACTATTGCCCTTCAAAATTCCTTAGTTTTGTCACTGACTCACTGACTGACTGACAGATCAACAATCGTTTAAGGTACTTCTAGCAGACCCACAAGCTCTAAATTTTAAACATAATTAGTTTTTAGCCTATTAATTGCTAGAAAATTAAAAAATATTGCAATATCAGTCACGTATCTGAGATATACAAACTACATAAGTAAGTTTGTAATCCTATACAAAATACATGCGATTACAAAGTTACATTTACAGTTTGCATGTTCGTTACTAGAAGACATACCTGAAAAGAAAAAAAAAGGGATGAGATCCCATCAAAAACATTACATGTAAAAAGATGCAAGTCTCGCAACACAGTTCTTTTACAACAAAAAGTAATGATATGTAATCTTAAACCAAGTCTGTTATATTTTAGTCAATAGTACCGGAGGGGTGCCCACAGAACAAATTTCCACCGACTTGCATCTGCATAACTTTATTTGTTTTAATATATATAATGACATGATCAAAAACATAAAGTACCTTATGCTGATGCAAGTCGGTGGAAATTTTGTTCTGTGGGCACCCCCTCCGGTACTATTGACTAAAATATAACAGACTTGGTTTAAGATTACATATCATTACTTTTTGTTGTAACAGAACTGTGTTGCGAGACTTGCATCTTTTTACATGTAATGTTTTTGATGGGATAACAGTATACCGAAAGAAATTAAGGAAGTGAAGTCAGATACAAGTTTTAAAATCAAGCTCAAAAAGTACATCATAAATAATATCCCTATAACTAGAACTTAAGTCCGGCCCTGTGTTATTGATGGCCGCAAGTAGTGTCTTGTGCAGCAATGTGTTAGTTAATTCTACCCCCATACTGTTTTTTATCTAGTATTGACACATTGTGTTTATAATTTTAATGTATATATTTTTATAATTATACTAGGTACAATACGAATGTAAATGCGCTCACGGGCGTACCTACTTAGTGCATGCATACTTAATCTCATTAAGTGAAATGTAATATTTCTTTTGAGATAATA
Source organism: Cenopis cana (assembly GCA_951800055.1). Taxonomy (NCBI): domain Eukaryota; kingdom Metazoa; phylum Arthropoda; class Insecta; order Lepidoptera; family Tortricidae; genus Cenopis; species Cenopis cana. Next base: position 7,407,622 of record OX637479.1, on the reverse strand, counting down.
AAAATATCTTTAACCACAAAAGCGGAGCAAAATTTCGTAAAAATACTTAGGTACTTTGGCAGCTGCTCCTTAGTCTTCTCATTCAGAGCGATACAAAACGGTATATCTCTCTAACTCCCTCCTATCTCTCAGAAAATCACACACCTCTCAGGAGCAACCAGGGGGGTAGGTAGGTAGGGAGGTAAAAATACAGTATTTATCTATTCAACGAGCTCTAAACAACGACCGGTCAATTTTTTTTTCACGCCCTTAAAATATTTTTCGATAATTTGTATGGCTTTGGGTAAACCGCATGCTTTAAACTATGAACATTTGAAAGTGACGTACACGTGAAAGGACTCGCAATTAGACCCTTCGGGTATGAACAAAACCCTAAATATAAGTAGATTGAGCCTGGCCGCAGACGCACGGTTTTCCGAACGGAAACGGAGGGCTCTCTCTGAAACCGTATCTGAAAACCGGGCGTCTGCGGCCAGGCTCTAACATCGTGGTTTGCGTAGTTATATTTTTTTGTGTCGATTTCTACTGGGTATTTATTTATTCGGAGAACCAACAGCTGCTATCTTTACATTAATTATGTATTTTTTTTATGCGCGCCTGCATCATAATGTTCGAAAAATTTCGCGCTCGCTGCGCTCGCGTTTACATCCATGACTTGATGCGTATTAAGTATTTTCCGCACCTGCATCATAATGGTCGAAAAATTTCGCGCTCGCTACGCTCGCGTTTTCGTCTAGATATGTTATGTCTTTGCGTATGAAGTTTTTCCGTACTTGCATCATAATGTTCGAACAATTTCGCGCTCGCTACGCTCGCGTTTTCGTCTCGATATGTTATGACTTGATGCGTATGAAGTATTTTCTTCAACTGCATCATAATATTAGAAAAATTTCGCGCTCGCTGTGCTCGCGATTTCGCGGATGGGGGCCCACAGGCGTGGATTGCCTAGGGCATCAAGTAGTCTTAATCCGGCACTGTTTACTATGTTTTTGACAGAATTAACAACATTATCAAAGGTATCAATGAAAATTGTACGAAAGTTTGCTTTTGCAAAGTACATTTCTGAAGTTCGACTATTACTCGTTAACTAGTAATGTCTACTTAGCTGTGATTATTTTCATTTTAAATTCATCGTATATACTACTACCATGATTTTTTTCACATGCCTAGTAGCCACCGTTTAACTGGCAGGGGGGGAGGACACTTGACCATAACAAAAATTATCACTTCAAAGCTTAATATCACGCTAACTAATTATTTAATCAAAAAATGCTTTTAGAAACCTTATAATATTTTAGAGCTATCCAACGATACCCCACACGATGGGGTTTGGCAGAAAAAAAAATTGCACCACCACTTTACATGTAGGGGAGGGCCCCTAAAAAAAATTTTTTTTTTAATTTTATTCTACCGTTTTGTCGGCGTCATTGATATGTATACTCATGCCAAATTACAGCTTTCTAGTACTAACGGTTACGGTTACTGAGAAAAACGGGGGTCGGACGGACGGACGGACATGGCGAAACTATAAGGGTTCCTTGTTTACTACGGAACCCTAAAAACCGGCCAAGTGCGAGTTGGACACGCGCAAGACGGGTTCCGTACCATTATCTATAAAAACGGTTAAAAAATCATGTTTGTTGTATGGGAGCCCCCTTAAATCATTATTTTATTATATGTTTTAGTATTTGTTGTTATAGCGGCAACAGAAATACATTATCCGTGAAGTTTTCAACTCAACTATCACGGTTCATGAGATACAGCCTGGTGACAGACGGACGGACAGCGGAGTCTTAGTAAGTAATAGCAGGGTCCCGTTTTACCCTTTGGGTACGGAACCCTAATAAGATACTAGTAGGACTTTTATATTCCACGTCGGCGAGGGACGGAGCAAAGCGCTGGAGCAAGATGCTGATAGTTCAACTCCCCTCTATTTCTAATAACCTCCTAAATTTTATGGGAAAAAAACCTTAAAAACCCCTTAAATTAAAAACATTTAAAAATAAGTTTTGACTATTTGTATGGCTTCGGGCTGTGTGACAGACGACGGACGGACGGACGTCTGGGCGTCACCAATAGGGTTCCGTTTTGACCCTTCGGGTACGGAACCCTAAAAAGGACCGCCCCGGATCGTAGATGGCTCAAAAGTTCCCATAATACTGGCAGCGTTGCCGCGCTGAATGGCCAACGAATTCTGTTGAGCCAAGAACGGTCCAGGCCGAGGACCTATTTTTAATTGAAATGCCACTCCAATAACCCCTGTAATAAATATTACTCGACGGCGGCCTCGCTTCATGGTCATTTGTCGGTTCAGAAACGCCTCGCTATGTAGCTAGCTTCCCCAATCCCCCGTCACCAAGTTGGGACTGCAAGTGACCGGATCGTGGGCCTCGAAGCTCGACGGCGGCCTCGCTTCATGGTCATTTGTCGGTTCAGAAACGCTTCGCTATGTAGCTAGCTTCCCCAATCCCCCGTCACCAAGTTGGGACTGTAAGTGACCGGATCGTGGGCCTCGAAGCTCGACGACTGCCTCGCCTCATGGTCATCAATTCAATATTTAAATTCAATATTCAATATTTGTCGGGTCAGAAACGCCTCGCTACTCGCTATGTAGCTAAGCTTCCCCAATCCCCACTCACCAAGTTGGGACTATGAGTGACCGGATCGTGGGCCTCGAAGCTCGACGGCGGCCTCGCCTCATGGTCATCAATTTAATATTGGTCGGTTCAGAAACGCCTTCGTATGTAGCTAGCTTCCCCAATCCCCACTCACCAAGTTTGGACTGTAAGTGACCGGATCGTGGGCCTCAAAGCTCAACGGCGGCCTCGCTTCATGGTCATCGTCTGTCTGTTAGAGTCGCACTCGCTATGTAGCTAGCTTCCCCATTCCCCACTCACCAATTGGGGGCTGAACGTAACCGGATCGTAGGCCTCGAAGCTCAACGGCGGCTTCGCCTCATGGTCATCGTCTGTCTGTTAGAGTCGCACTCGCTATGTAGCTAGCTTCCCCAATCCCCACTCACCAAGTTGGAACTGTAAGTGACCGGATCGTAGGCCTCGAAGCTCGGCAAGCCTCGCCTCATTGTCATCGTCTGTCTATTCAGAGTCGCACTCGCTATGTACTATGTAGCTAGCTTTCCCATTCCCCACTCACCGATTCGGGGCTGAACGTAACCGGATCGTAGGCCTCGAAGCTCAACGGCGGCCTCGCCTCATGGTCATCGTTTGTCTGTTAAAGTCGCTCTCGCTATGTAGCTAGCTTCCCCAATCCCCACTCACCAAGTTGGGACTGTAAGTGACCGGATCGTGGGCCTCGAAGCTCGACGGCGGCCTAGCTTCATGGTCATCGTCGGTCTGTTCAGAGTCACACTCGCTGTGGTGCTCGTCACTGTGGTGCTCGACGCTGTGGTCGAAGAATAGTTTCCGACGTAGTGAGCCATTGGCCGTGATTTCGTAATCACCGAACATGTCTTGGCCCTGTAATGTCAAGCAGAAAATGTCTCCATCATGAACCAAGAATTCTATCTTTGTAAAGTTCTTCAACTCCCGAAATATTTTACCTATAGTAAAGGACAAGCACTTAAGGCAAAAACGCAAACAGGCAAGGCAAAAACGGCCGTCACGTCTCAATCGGTAGGGGTCACGATTCTTTACAAAATAAAATATATGTAATTATTACCACAAAGAGTGCGTTTACAATTTATCACTATTAGTAATCTATAATAAATTACAGTTTAATAAATACAATTACGTAAAGCTGCACTAAAAATGAGAAGAACGTGTGTCGGCGTTCCGGTAAAATTGAATTGAAAAATCTATTATTTCGTTTCAAAATCCTACTCAAACAAATCTCAAAGTTACCTAAACGGAGTTTGAACCCAGGACAGTCAGCTTCGTAAGCAGGATCACTACTATCTAGGCTAAACCGATCGTCAAAACGTCGTACTGTGTTCTAAGTGTAGCAATATATTTTACATGCTAAAGGATGCGATGTCATATCTACCGCATTTGATATCGAAAAACAGTCAATGTGGTGAAATGGAAGTGTATGTGTAAATGTGCCTGTGTGTGACATGGTGAAGTACAAAGTTTAATTGGTTATTTTGGGTATGAATTATTTATTGTTAAATTAACTTTAAATCATGTAATGTAAACAGTGTAATGGCCCGGCCATTTTAATTTTGCTTAGAAATAAAATTACCTGACTGTATGTGAAGTATGGTTGTAACATTTTCTCTAACTCTGGAGGTAGTTCTGGAGGCAAACTGAGGGCAGTCTGTGCTGAAACTAAATTAAAGAAAAGCTTATGAATTTGTTGAATGTGTCATTTCATTTTTTCATACGACGGTGGCAAAATGGCATACGGCCCACCTGATGGTAAGCGGACACTGCAGCCTAGCCTACAGAGGCTCGCAACTCCAAAGGAGTCACGTGCGCGTACCGACCCTTTATAAAATTTGAGGATTCACTGTGTTGACAGCAGAAGGGACAAATTTAATTTAGGTCCCTCACTCTCAACACAACCTTCCTCACCTCCAGGAACACAACACTACATATCTGCTACTCGTATTATGGCTGTGGTCTTCTGCAAGGCGGAGGTACTTCCCCAGTTGCGCTGCTCCAAATTCGAGCAAGATGACATTTTGCTACGTCCTACCTCTCTTAAAATCCCAATAAGTCTATGTTTTTAGATAATGATTCTGTTGTAGGGATATTTATAAATGTGTGAATGAATTTCAGACTGATTCAGAATGATGAAGAATTGGATGAAGTCATTGGATCATACATTAAAGGACATGAGATTATTTTACTAACCATCTTTCATTACAACTGTGCTGTCTTTGAAGCTTTCAATCAAAGCGTCATTTTCAGCGGGTATAAGCAGTGGTTTTACTTTCTTTGAAGATTCCATTGGACTTGGCATCACCATTTCTTGTGAAAAGAATCTAGAAAGAAGACACATAAAGTACTTTACAAAAATGTCAGATGATTTTTTGTGTCAAGATACCTACTTATGGGTTTATGATAAGAAGCAATTTTTTTTAACAATTTGGATGCTATTGGCCTGTTCTGCCTAGATATCTGTAAAGTTTGTCCATAGGAAATATCTGCCATTGCATCCAGGATCCAGGATCCCTGGCCTTAATTTCTTTTAATACAACAACGGTGGCAAATAAGTATATGGTCTACCCCCATCGTCACAGATTTCAGGATAGCAGGGTTGGGAGGGGCACGGATGCAATACCAGCATTGTACTGTAAGCCTTATGTACCTGTCCGTCTTCCCATAGTCAGAGTGTTACTTATAATATATTGTGTATATTATCATATTGCATTGAAAAATTTACCGCAAGATACTGGGACCCACTCGTAGAGATGACAGCACTTGGAGACTCCATAGAAACCAAGAAATCGAAGACCTAGTGTCCGAGCCCAACATCATTGGAGAAACAAAATCTGCAAGACTCCGATGACTTGGGCACCGAATCCTCCGGGCTCCGAATGGGTGACGATCTTACTGTCCGGAGAGCGTACTCGAGTCGTTCATCGGGTTGTAGACCTGTGGAGGCTGTGGGGCGTCCTAGGTACTGTTGGGGCGACGTAGCCCAGAAGGACCTAGTTGAGCTCCAGACCGTCATCGACTGGACGGAGATAGCTAGGGACAGGGAAGCCTGGTGGTCTTTGGTGTCGGAGGCCAACGGGTCGTTGCGCCACAGCAGTAAGTAAGTATTATATTGTGTTTAGTTACGATTTACCCTATGGTCTAGTGCTGTCATTTGTTATATGTTGTTAGGAATCTCCAGGCTTGGAAGATAAGGGGTTGAATATTTACTACAAAGGCTTTATCAAATTTGACCATTTTCAAGGCTTGATTCATTGACAAAGGTCACCTCTTTCAGTTTTATACATTTGAGTTGGGTATCAATTATGGAATCCAAAATACTCACATCTCTGTAGCCTCCTCAGCTATTTGTTCCAAATTGGGGTCTGGTGAAGGCTCGAACTGACTGCTGCATGCTACTATTTCTGTAGGCTGTAATGTGCAGGCCTGGTCTATGTCCCAACGAAACGAACCTCGCCTTTCCTTCTTGTAAATTTTGCACATTGAAGGGCTACGAAAAATAATATTTTTAATTTATCCTGTTTTAGCAGTGTAAAGCAATTAGCAGCGGCATTTCAATTAAAAAAAAGTTATAGATATATTTATTTATACAATAACGTTGGCTAACAGTATACGTATGCAGCTACCATCAAAGTTTTTTTTTAACATCACTACTTATAGAATTTACTAACCTGCATATTGGTTTGTGTAATTTATCTATCAATACTCTATCAAAGGGATTTCGCACTTTTTTATAGGTTGGCGGAGTAGATACATGATTAATTGGAGGGCTAACATTTTTGTCGTTCATTTCGAAATTAACGTTACTTTTAGTTTTGGCATGAGCACAATGACCTCGGGAACATGTCAAGTCAACCAACACTCAACAGTCAACCGAAATGCAGGACCACAGACTCTTGATGTCTTGTGGACTCATCTTAGTAAAGATCAACAGACTGACAGCGCCATCTGTCCAGCTAGGTTGTGAAACCTATCTTGCTAAATGAACTGTAAAAATTAAGGTCCGACCGAGATCTCGGTCTCGGTCTCGGCTATTCTCGGCCAAAATTCGAACTGATAACTCGGTCTCGGTCTCGGCCAAAACGAGCCGAGATTATCGGCCGTAGCCGAGATTATGCAACGATCTAAGATTGGTGAATAAGAAAGTTCAACCTTTCATTGTTATGAATTCGCCACGCTCTGCGGACCCGCACGAGGTGATCTATTGGCTCAATTGGCTGGTAGTTTTGTTCGTCATTGATTTTCGCGATGTTGATTGGTTACGTACCTATTAACTTTGGAAACCAATTATAACACTTTGCTGCAATTGCAGACAAAAAGCATAGACACAACCTCAGTGGCCACAATATGCACAATGCGGAAAAATTACGAGAACATCGATGTATTTGATTTTGATTACCTACTAAATAAATAAAAAATTACAAATTGGAATGTTTCGCTCCCATTTTTAATTTCTTGGTCTCGGTCTCGGCCGAGAATTTAATTTATTCTCGGTCTCGGCCTAGACAAAAAAGGTGTTGTCGGTCGGACCTTAGCTAAAAATTAGTATTGTGCAAAAGTTCATTTCTATGACACTCATTAAGGGCTCATTAGCCACATATATTTAGTAACATTTATAGGATTAGGTAAGCAATCCACTAACAAGTCATGGATCATGTTGTCTGATTAAACGGGTTGCGCTGATTCTACAATGCTCACTTATTTTAGATTTGTATTTTTTAAATGCGAAAGTTTGTCTGTCTCTCTGTCTGTCTGTCTGTCTACTCTGTCTGTCTGTAACCTCTTCACGCTAAAACCGCTGAACCGATTAAGATGAAATCTGGCATGGAGATAGTTTAAGTCCCGGGGGAGGACATAGTATACTTTTTATCCCGGAAATGAACCCTTTAGGGAGTGGAAGTTTGTATGGAAGAGCGATAACTAGGTAAACGCCTGATATAAAAAATAGCAATTAAATTTTATCGCGATAAACGGTTCCACGCGGACGAAGTCGCGGGAAAAAACTAGCTATTCATTATTACGCTTCACTTCTATATTTTCTTATGTTGTCGGGAAATTACTTAAAATTATTATTCGCCGCCGCGCCGCCATTGATATGGAACGCTACTAGTAGTACTAGTAGGGTATTGAAACCAATTGTTGGTGTCTTTTATCTGTGGTTTCTTTAACTAGGGCGTTTACAAAGCTCGTTACTAATCTGATGATGTAGGTTATGGTTATCCATAAAAAGACTAAAATCTTGCTGGTTAAATAACTTAGGTTATAAAATACTATTTAATTAAATCTTTAAAAAATACTTATGACGTAAAAATACCGCATTGTAAATTTTATTTTCGACATTAGTGAATGAAATTTTAAATCAGCAGACACTTTCATAAACTATTATTATTCCGTTGTTTTTGAAACTTTTGACAGCTAGATAACATTTGTCAATTTCATTCCAAAAACAATGTGTTTTGCCATGGTTTAATGGTTTTGCCTTGTACTTTACAACGTAAAAATTTGGTAAAAATGGACCTGTATAACTTGGATGTAAGTTGTGAACCTATGGATATAGACTTAAGTTCTAGTTCAATCAAGAATATGGACATTTCAAACTGTGATGACGAACCAAAAATAGTGTCAAGGCCTTCTTCTCCCTGCGAAAGTTCAACCTTTCTTACGAATTTAATAAAACAAGAACCCGTGGAATATCTATCGTCAGTTCCAGCTAACAACAGTGAAACGAAACCTTTTCAAAATGTTAAGAAATACCATATCATTATGCATCCCAAGAAGCAGGAAGGGTCTAGTATTTTGATAAAACTTTCAGTGTTATTAATTTTATTGGTTTCTGCGGTAGTATATCATGTTAATACATTTACCTGTTGTGAAGAATTAGATGCGAAGCATTTGAAAGAGGCTCTTAGTAAAAAGCTCTTTGGACAAGAGAGGGCTATAGATTTATTAGCAAGATCATTAGATGTTAAAGTAAGCAGCAAGATTTTATTTCTATACGGTGGCACAGGTGTTGGTAAAACATATGCTACAACCATCATGTTTGAGAGAGTGTGGAACTTAACAAATGTATACCACTACTTAATGCCAACTTTTATGGAGGCATTTCCAAATGATTTATTACTGGGCATGTCTTTTTGCAAATCCTCTGTATTGATTGTTGATGATTTGTCTCGGAATGAATTTCAGATAAGGGAACACATTGCAAATGTGATTGAAAAAAGTGAGTATTTGAAAAAGAATATAACTGTGGTCTTAATATATAACTCTGATAACATTGAAAAGAATTTTATGAAAAATTCAAATGCTGCATTTTTTGAGTTTGAGTTGAAAGAGGCTTTTATTGGTATAGAGGCTTATAAAGAATTTATCAAATTTGATCCGCTGACAGAAGAACATCTAAAATTGTGCATCAAGAATGAACTGGGTTATTCCAATGTAGCCAACATGGACCAAATAGTGAAGAACTTCAATGTTAGCCAGGATGGCTGTAAAGGTGTTTACACTAAAATGAAACTTTTGAATATTGTGTGATATTAGGTATGTTTTAATTTTGATTTTGATATGTAGTTAGAAGCTTTTAGTTGTGTTGTTTATAATTATAAAATGAATTACAATTATGATTCTTATGTTCAATTATGTAGCTATCTTTTTGCTTATTGTGTAATTATCTCCTTGCTCACCAACCCATAATATAATTAAAATACATCAATGAATACTTACACCAAAGAAAACTGACTTTGTAGGTTACTCACCAATTATGTTGCAAATATATATAATATATACATTGTTATGCTATGAAGATGCCAAATAAGCATACTGCCTACCTAAAATCATCAAAGCTTGACTTTCATAAAATATTTATCAGACATAGTTAGATTCTGCTCGTCGCTGCGTTGGTGAACACACGTGCTCGGCACGGCGATGAGCAGACTACCGAACAAAACCAGTTGCCTACTGTCATGGCGTCGTTACCGAACAAGGTCTCTGAACAAGTATTGATTGGCGAAATCATCATTAATTTGACGGAAAGCCTTTTTTAAAGAAGAAGAATGCAGTATTTTTTACTGTACCTACCAAGATCTTAGGGCGCGATCACAACACTACGACGACGTACTAGATTGTACAGTCGAGGTCATTATTATGTATACTTTTGGCAATGAAACAACCGAAATCACTAATTAACAAAATATAATGTCTGTTTTTACAAAAATACAAGGAATCTACATTAAATCAACAATTCATCGATACAAAAGCAACTTGACGCGCGCAACCCGGAGACTAACCTAGCTTACATCGAGATGTCAACTCTACTCATTTCGCGCCTAAAACTGACACTGACAGGTGACGGCTGTCAGCGGGGCTATTTCAGGCGTTCTTTAAAACTTGGAATCCAATACGGCCGTTCCTGACGCTGCATCGTCCTCGACTGCGTCTTCCGATCTTCATCACCAACGCCCGTCCTCACGCGGCGCCGGAAGATGGCCGCGTCGCGGGAGGGTCGACACCGACAGCTCCGGCACCAGCTTTGATGCTCGTTGCTCGGTGACCTGCCCAGAACCAGCAACAGGACACGTCTCGTATCTGCAACAACTTTCTCAATCTCAATCATCTGAAATCAAAACTCAATGTGCAAAATGTTTAGGAAATAACCACAACCACTAACTGTGGTGGATTCATCCATAATTCCATACCACAATTTTAATGACTGATATTTAACATTACTCCAAATTACATCACTAAATTTACTTAGAAACACTTTACTTAGAAAATGTCATATGTGACATACTCTTTACTAGTATTGTGTATCACTCTATAGCTGCTTGAAATACAACTTGCAAAAGTACCTTTTTTTTTACTGATGTGCAACAAGTCATTCAACTCAAAGAATTAAAATAAACTGTAGGCTAGTATCAACTTAGATATGACATTCAATGATCATCACCATCAACTAAGAGCTGACCGCAGTCACAACTGTTACCTTACCCAGTTTACCCACCGGTTTTGTATATTTCTAGTACACTTCTTGACATCAAAATTCATAACAAGACATTTGTATAAGCTAGAACACATATCACACTACTGGGTATTTGTGTGATTTTGTATATAAGCTAGTAGGGTTTAACTTGTAAAAGTGCCATTGCGGCCTACTTACAGAATAAAATTCATTTATTTTATTAAGAGCTTAGTTTTGCTGCAATAGATCCCACAATAGCAGTCTAGTTCAAGATTTGGAAATATAGAAGTACTAAATGTGACTTCACCGCACTTCAACTTTACTAGAAACTAACACAGTCACATCATAACTACCATAGTTATGCAAAACTTTATTTCCTCATTGATTACAAAGTCTATTTGTTACCTGTTTGTATAGTAGAGCACTGACTTTAGGCAAATAGTTACCAGCTTGTACATTACCCCTTGTATGACAATAGAAACCTGCAGTATCCACACAAACTACAGACAATGACACTTGCTGCTTGTTGTATAGGAACATTTCACCATATTCCCACATGTATGATACCCGATGGCGGCGATGACTTAATCACACCCATGATATACGGTGATGCATGCTGTAAGTGCAGTTGCAAGGCAGCTGCGATTTCACCTTTCTGCTAATTATTTGACCTGTGAACACTAAAAATCACCATGGAACCAACTGTTCCACAATTTTTTAAAGCTTTGTAGCTACTGCGTCATTTCGTGTCAATGCAGCATTGACTTCGATCGTGAAGTGTTGCAACACCGCTTATAGTTACAAACACGTTTTCTTTTGGAGATGATTTTAATTCTGCCGTGGAGAAAACACGAACAAACAAAATACGATCCGACCGGCTACGTGGTACCGGCGACTGCGCAGTGACAGTGATGAGATCTGATTCGTTTGCATTTCTTACATATCGTCAATGTTGCTTACGTATCGAAATATCAAATTTCTACTGATTATGAATACGATTGATTCATTACTTGAAACAATTAACAGCCATTACAAAAACAAGCGAGTAGCCATGTTTGACCTCAACTTTGTGGGCAGTTAGATAAACGTGTCTCACTTCTGATTTTGGCAATGAAACAACCGAAATCACTAATTAACAAAATATAATGTCTGTTTTTACAAAAATACAAGGAATCTACATTAAATCAACAATTCATCGATACAAAAGCAACTTGACGCGCGCAACCCGGAGACTAACCTAGCTTACATCGAGATGTCAACTCTACTCATTTCGCGCCTAAAACTGACACTGACAGGTGACGGCTGTCAGCGGGGCTATTTCAGGCGTTCTTTAAAACTTGGAATCCAATAATACACTTTTTTACCTAATCGAATGTGGTCACCTATAATTTGTAAGCAAATGCATTCAGTTAGGTAAAAAAGTGTATACATATTAATGACCTCGACTGTACGTAGATTTATACGCATGCGACCCGACGGTTACTTGTTTCCGCAGTAGTAGGTATTATATTGCGCGATATTGGTGGAGCAGTATGAATGCAGCACTGCGTTGGGCTTATCCCGAAAACACGAGAGGCTCCGAAGAGGGGCTTACGAAAACCTCATGACTGATCACGTTGGGGGAGGAAACTACAAGTTGAGCTCACGTGTATTTTTTAATGTACCTAAAAAACAAAGAAAAAATATCTACTTGTGTAGGATATTATTTTTTCAGAGAAAGTAGAAATGATACAGCCTCGTCTCGTTTGCGTAACGCATCTACGAAATTAAACACAAGTACCCTTACCATGAGTTTGCAATGTTTGCGTTACCGTACTCGCTAGCGACCGCGTAAACGATTTAGTATGGACAAAAGTACAGCGCCTCTGGCGGTTACGGTTACGCAATAGAACTAAGAATCGCCATAATAAATCGTTTACGCAGTCGCTAGCGAGTACGGTCATGCAAACATTGCAAACTCATGGTAATGGTACTGATCAACGAATACAATGCCATTTACTTTAAAATTAAAATAGAGAAACAAATTTAAAAAAAATACACGTGATGGGTCGTGGGGGGTGGGGGGGCGGGGCGGGGTTGCCTAGAACCTCACCTATGATTCAGGGGGGGGGGGGGGGGGGGGGGTTTCAAAAGTGACCCAAAAAACCTTGCGTGATTTCTGGATAAACCTAGTGGTCGCTTTTATACTTTACCGTGGAAGTGCGCAACCCCGATATTCTCTATGGTTTCATTCATAATTAGTCTAAATCTAATATGGTCTATTTATGAATGACACCATAGAGAATATCGTGAACGTGCACTTCCACGGTAAAGTATAAAAGCGACCGATCAGGAAGTCACATTAGAGCTCATTTAAATGTAGGCGCTTAGTAACTGGACTAAGATTATTGATAACAACTTAAAAGAGTTTAAGTACATGTTTGATGTGAAAAAAATAGGGGGTTGAGCACAATCAATAGTCAATCAGTTTTATAGCCAGTAAAAATCGAAATGGGAACAGTTCTTTACTTGTAGAGTCATAACTTAACTGTATATAAATACATATAGGGGTTTTTTGGGAAAGCGTAGCGTAATTTATATTTGTTTATTAGTAGATAAATAAATTAATAAATCATCAATATCATCATATATTTAGCAGTACCTATTATGTGTTACAATACCTGAGCAAAATTTAGAATAATTAAAATTTTGGTAATTGGTAGGTGATTAGCAGTTTTTTATACTGCGACGGTGGCAAACAAGCATACGGTCCACCTGATGGTAAGCGAACACCGGATGTTATTCAGTAATCGTTGAAGAAAATTAATTTAATTTATTAGAGGTATGACTGCATTCAGCAATAGAAAAGATGTTTGCCAGGCTTTACTAAATATATTACCTATTGTTTCATATGAAAACAGATACCATTGTAAAACATTTTGCAGCAACTAAAATGTTGAATAATGTATTAACTACAAGGTTTGTCTGGGATATTAATAATAATTAATATGTAAAAAAAATACGAAAAAGAAAAAAATATTTTTAGATCAAAAGAACTTTATTTTAGAGAATGTTACATGATAATCGGCAATGCAGAGGTTGAAGAAATTATTTTGAATACGAATATACTGACATTTTTTTTCAATACACCTACACTTGCACATATGGAAATTATGCTACAACATTTTAGCCTTCATCATAACAAAGTTCGAATATTTAAAAAAAATGGTGCATTATAGTACTTAATGTAAATTTCGTTAACCACTATACCAAAAGTAATCTCCATATTTTTGCCTAGACACGGGTGTCATTATTAGTATTTTGGACAAATAAGCTTAACATACACCCTAATTATAATTTCAGTACAAGGTACACATCTTATAACGAAGAGGCGTAAGAAACTAAACACGCAAAATAACGCAAAACAGTATGTAATAATAATGTAGGTTAATACAAATACTAGCTGAATGGTGAACATTTTTAACGCTATGAAAAATTGACAATAAGCTATATGAGTTAAGTATCTATTAGAAACATAATTATAATCTTAAACATGTTGTAATTTAATTCTTGTATTTTATTGCACTGCACCCATAGGAAAATTAGGTATATTTGGTGTTTCATACGGTTTTTACCTACTCTTGAACAACACTTAGTTCCATTTCAAGTTATACGTCTCGATAACCAATATTTTTGACATTATACTTGAAATCTTAACAAGTACTCATTAAGTTAGTATTGAGTAGATAATCTGATAAATATTTAAAAGTAGGCATTATAAAAGTAGCCAATAGAGGAAGTTGGTATTTCATTTCAGTAATCGTAGAAGCATGTGGTGTAAATGCATGCAAAGAGAGTAATGTGCAAAACTTTGTAAATAGCTGCACACTGTGAAATATTCGAATGGATCTGGTAAGTATTCCTTTTTCAGGTATTAAACACTGGAACACTGTTTAGGGAAGACAATGCATAATATTTTAAATGTCTGATAACTTTGTAAAGGATTCTGGAAGATACATGATATATTTGTGCATCTTTTATTTTTTATTTATATGTTAATAGTTATGGCATTCAGGAGACTGCCAATGCATTGTAATAGGGACTTTATAAAGATACGTAGTTATGTACTTTAGTAAGTAATAGTAAACATGTTATTAGGATATTCGTCTAACAATTTCAAATAAGTAACTTACGTACATTTATTTATAAAGTAATAAACAAAAAACGGTTAATGATTTTATGTCACACCTGGCCATAAAGCGGCAATTACCGCACGCTCCGCGCGCGGGAAATCCCACTTCCTGGCCAGGGGGTGACATAAAATTTTGTACTTAACACGGGCGGTAATAAAGAAAGCCTCAGATCGCATATTTATCGTCCTTGCCTTCGGCTCGGGCGTCAAATACCTGCCATCTGAGACATTCTTTGTTTTACCGCCCTTGTTAAGTAATGTACTATTAAAGTTTAAGTTGGGTTCCTCCTATAGAGTGCCTCCCGGTTAAGTCACACGCAACAGGTACTTCGGCTGTATTCCGAACGCAAATAAAAAAAATAGGTAGACAAAAAATAATAGGAATCTCACTTATTAAAACTAAAAAAGCTGTACCTACGTTTTGCCAGGGAACATCACAGTTATAGATGTTAAGGCTTAAGACTTATTATTACGTAGCTAACCGACCGACACCACTGTTAAACATTTTTCGCTCTATTTGTAACACCAATCATTTATTCTTGATTGTTTGTAAGTAAAAGAGAAAAAATACAAATAATACGAGTTAACTAGAGAGGGTGAGAGATAGGTTCAGAGATTCTCAATATTTAGTATATGCAACACTGACGTGTCTTATACAAGATTCCAAAAGAAGGCAGGTCAGGTACTTAATATTCGCTAGACCTAGATATTTAATTGTGATGCCTAAATTCCTGTGACGGATTCAAAATACAACAAAAACAAATTCTACTACCTAAATATGCGTCTGTTTAGTGAGCGTGGCTGTAAAGTTACCTAACAATATAACTTCTGTATATTTGCTTATCATGCTAGAAAATCAGAAACAAGTATGTTAAATAATTTGTGACATAAACGCATAAACAAATAGGTATTCTGATAGATGAAGGGAGGTATGTTGAAGACGACACTCTTAAACACGCAATGTGCAAATCAATTTCTATTTACATATTGTTACTATTAACCTATTTATAGATCAAAATTAAATTAGAAACGTTGATTAAATACTAAATATGCATAACAATAAAGACTAGAATACATCTTTAGTTTTTACAGTTATTGGCACTAAATTCATGATAATGGCACAACTATGTACTCTGGTTACGTGAACATCCCACCATAAAACATGTTTTTTTATTTTTTTTTATTTATATATTATGCATCGCATTTTATAATTACAATTCCAACTCCTTTCAGGTTATATATTTAAATTAAGTGTTGCTAACTATACTAAAATCCTAAAATATGTTACAAAATTGTAAAAAACACGGTTCAATGTTATTTATATCTAAATATTTCTAGGAAATACTGAATTTACTGCAGACTTACAGTTAGGTTTAGATCCAATAGTTAAAGCACATTTTCTTAAGTGAAACTGTGCAAAAAACACTTTACATCTTAATACACATTAATATCACGGTTGACAAAGCTCCTCTTATTAATGGCTAAAGTACCAACAACCAGACCCTTCTCTTGCACAGTTTTCACTTCAAAATTTATTAGCTAGCGCATGAATAAGTAATATCTTGATAACCAGGCATAAAAATATACGCATTGAACAATAAAAAAGCAACAAAAGTAAAAACCGGAATAATACAACAACACAGAGAATAAATCTAAAATTGACGAAATTGATATAATTTCACTTAAAATATATAAAACGTTACAAGGAATCCACTCAAGCTAACAGCTAATTGAATTAAAACTAACGCATATTCTATAGAAACATTCAATGTTAGATGCATAGTGCCAATAACTGTACCTTCAGTTACTTAAACCTTACTAACTAGGTATTTGATAACAAATAGAACACCATTTTTAAGCACGACAAAACATTCATAGTTAAAAATGTAGAGAGACTTACTGAGAAATGTGCTAATAATTCTAAACCTTGAAATTCTTGCCGATCTTGTATATTCAATAAAGATTCATTTTTATCAGATCTAAATTGTATTAAATCGCATATTTCAATTATATTACATCGGTAAGTTTGCCTCGATGTTCGTTTCGATCGTGGAGATCAGAATGGTTGACACTCTACTAGAACTAGTACAATACAAAGCATTAGATATTTTAAACGGTATCACATTTTAGTCACATTGTGATGTAAAAGATTTTAATAGTATAGTGACTTTTAACGTTATAAGAACTTTTGAAATGCTTATATTGGTGTAGATAATAACATTTATCTATATGTAATTAACATAATTCCTTGAGATTACAAAGAATTTCTAATAAAATTCGTGTAATTTTATAGCAGAATTGGATATTAAGTATTTATTTATAATTTATGTCGCTGCCGTAGGACTTTTTAAAGGGTCTAATTACATATATTCAATGATTTGAACTTACGCGTGTTGCTATGGCTTCATCATTACAAATACTTTTCTTCGTTAGACCAACATCCTTCGGCGTAAAAGTTGGGATCGAAAAGGAGACTAGTTAGGAGCGATGGAAATGTATCGCTGTCCACTTGTTGTGACGCTTGTGCCAAATACGAGTTTCTTTAGTTTGTTGTGTGGATCGCCGACCTTCAGCATCAACGCTCTGCGTTACGCACACATATGCTATAACAGCTCCATCATCACCAATAAGGTGGACGCGAGGATTAAGTATGGTTGTATTGGCCTTAACGTGCGGTGGAGTGTTATCAATAAAGAATTTATGAAACTCTACTCCTTCAACCATGTTACCTAGCACATCAGGATCAAAAGCAGTCACATTAGGATCACATAATTTGGAATACGTATCGTAGTCGCCATTGTTAATAGCATCTATGAGTACCTCCGTGGCTTTGATTACTTCGGAGCGACGTTGTGATGCGTTGCTATCACCGCGGGCTTTACCGAATGAGTCAGCTTTGGTAAGTCCCTCGTCATCATGCTCTTTGGAGATTACAGTACAAGCGCGGTCTACACCCTTCTTATCTTTATCCAGATCATCGTCTTCCAAAGTAGTACTGCTGTCAGTAGACTCCTTTACTTGTGAGCCGTCTCCTTTCTTGTTAACCATAGACTTCCCGGAGAAATTTCGAGTAGCAAGCATAGTGGTTAAAATAGCGCCTTTTAATTTGCGACGAGCATTGAACTTCTTCAAGCAGTCTACAGTTTCTTGCCTGTGCATAACAGACGCCACACGTTCGCGGTGGCAAATCCATGGGTGCTTCAAAGCTTCAGAGGCAGTAATCCTCTTGCTGGGATTAACAGTTAACATTTGGTTTATAAGACTCTTTGCCTCAGGCGTTACAGTGTCCCACTCTGGAGATGGGTAATCATAGGCGCCTGCTTTAATTTGTCCATAAAGCCGGTGCTGGTCCTCATCCCAGAAAGGTGGATAACCAACCAATAAAATGTAAAGAATCACTCCACACGCCCATATATCTACTGGTTTACCGTACGGTTCTTTCTTAAGAACCTCAGGTGACAAATATCCAGGGGTTCCCGCGAATCCAAACCATGCCTGCTGGTCGCCTTGCACTTCGATAGCTAACCCGAAGTCGGCTAACTTCACTGCGGCTCCTTTAGCTTTGCTAGCCAATAAAAGATTTTCAGGCTTCAGATCCCTGTGCACTACCCCGTTGTGGTGGCAGTGATGAACGGATTCCAAAATTTGTTGTATACAATGGGAAGCATCAGCTTCAGAATAAAACTCACGTGCCACGATGTCTTCAAACAGTTCCCCGCCAGTCACGAGGTCGAACACGAGGTAATGAAAATGCTCCTCTTGAATGGAGTCATGTAGTCTTACAATATTAGGATGTTGCAACTTACGACAAATTCGGGCTTCACGTTCCAATTTTTGGAAATCCCTGGCTGACAGTTTCTTAGTGTTGATTATTTTGGCAGCGAATTCATATCCAGTCGACTTTTGAACAGCTCGCCTCACAATAGAGAAGGCTCCTTTGCCCAATTCTTCTTTGAGGTCGTAGTTATCAGAAAAGCGAGTGCTGACTCCATCGCGATTCGGATTGGCCATGTTTAAAACACGATACTCACTTTTCTAGTTTAACGTGAAAAAAACGATAATTTTGAGCACGAATATTTCAGAATTGGTAACTGCAACAAAAAGAAAAAATAACATTATTATTGAGTTACTAGGCATTTTATCACTTGTATCTAAAGGTCCTTACATTTGATTAGTATGCACTATTGATATCACAACCGGTATTATTTTTTTAAGCCGTACAAACCGATTTCGCCCCTTTTTTGAGAGGTACCTTATCCTAATAATGACCTAAACTTAATTCCTTATGTCACCTTTATATATATATTTCACATTAACTGGGGTTCATTGAATTCATCCAGTTAATTCTTATTGGAAAAATATAGGTATTCCGATTATTTTCCTTGTTACATCTGATGATTTATACTATTTTTCCCATTAATTAATTAATATCATTAGCCCCTGCAATTTGAAATATAATGCAGTTACTTTAAATATACGGCATAATTAATGAATTCTGATGATACTGAGAACCGATCACAATTATCCGAATGAAAATCTTTGGCAGGCACTATTTTTGTCACTCATTCTAAATCGATGTTCTGAAGCTCAATATAAAACGCGTAGATACCTAGACAATTGTAATCGTGGTCACAAACATAGACTTCTAATATTAACACTACGGCACCGGGATGACATTTCGTTTGCGCAAAATAATCGATACACCATTGTCTCGACACATTCACCAAAACTCGAGCATCTTTATTATAATCCACTTATGGATGAAATAATATCCACGAGCGGCCGACGATGCATCACGGCTTGATAAAATAATACTGGGATGAAATTTAAAAATAACACTGTTATAAATAATGTACTAATGTAGCGATCAAAGCGCGACATAAGATTATATTCTTAGCAATAGTAGTCCGTATGAGTGCTACGGTTGGGTCATGATAATTTTCGATAAAAAAAATGATTCAATCACTCCGCGGCGTCACGCACTATTAACGATACATTTTGGAGAACAAAAATAATATTACCTATTTATGTGCCCATTTTATACAATCTCCAACGAGATGAAGATCAAAATCGAAGGGCCAGGCCCTACACTACTCTCCTGCTCGCTCGGGACACGAGCTTCGGGGTCAAATTCATAGACATTGTGTGTTGCCCGACCGCCATGCCAAAAATATTGAATTTCGTCGTCACAAAAACCATCCCTTATTTTGTACTGATTCGTTAATCTTACGTCAATTACGTAATAAGTGCTGAATTCAGTGCAAGAGTGTAGATTTCTCTAGTATTTCGCGTGTAAACTGAATTTTCCTTCGCACGTATTTACGGGTGTAAACACTGGCTTGTTTTCGTAAATCGATACACTAGCGCAGCGCTAAACGTGTTCTCTGCGACATCTATTGGCGTGGATGCGTAACCAAGAGTTTCGTTCGGAAATAAGTTTCTTTAAGTAAATAAACATAAAATCGGGATACTAATTTGGTCAAATAACATTTGTAAGGAAGGTTTTAATTGTGCTTTATGATCTTGGTTCGTCTGGTATCTGTTATATCTGAATTTGAAAAGTAATATCGTAACAGGTAATTTTCTTTGGTGATTACCAATCGTGGTATGACAATAGCTACATATGTCATGATTATTATTCATGATTACAAATTACAAAAAATTAGACGTTGAATGTGACTCGTAAGTTCGTAGGTAGTCGTTTTGTATCTAGTACCTGTATGTTTGGTAGTGATATACTTCTCTTTACTTAATGTAGATGCTTGTGATGCTCTGGAATTCCCACTAAGTAAATACCTACTTAACCGCGAATTAATTACGGCAGTCATCAAAGCTGTGCAGTTTGGTAACAATCAATCGAATAATAATGGTGCATTGACTATACCGTTATTACTTATTACATACATACAACCGTTTTACCTATATATTCTTACTTTACCCTAAAGTGGGATAAATCCCACTCCCAATGAGGACCTCAGTAATCATTATCTCAATATTCTCAATACCGGAATGTTATTATTGTCAGATTGGTTTTAACGCAATATTCATCAATACCCACGTGATAGGTACTCGGTCGGTTTGATATGAGTGTATCGCGTGATAATAATCACAATTTAACCGGCCCCATTGCATCGTTTACAAGACCTAATTTTGTTGGAATTGATATTAATTAAGCAGTTTTTTAAGAAAAACTATTTGTTCTAGCACATCAAAAAAATATATGTTAATATTCATCATATTTCAAAGACCGTGTACGGACTCGATACATAATTGGACGAAATCGGCTCGATAGAAAATAATTGCAAAAATTGGTCTTTAAAACATCATTGAACAGTTCTTCTCTAGTCTTTATTTTTATTACGTATGGGTCTGCAATTAAAAAAATGAAGTCAACATATTCAATACCTAAACCGCGAACGAGTCGTATTTCACAAATAATCCATACTTTTCAGTGGCGGAGCGTCCATACAACTCGATTCCCACCGGCTTGCCTAATTTCCAGCCAGTCCAGTTCTTTTACCACGGCTCATGAAGAATAGGACAAGCCAAGTATTTCCGGCTTCCCTAAGAATATTTTTGACGCGCCGCCACTGATACTTTTTTTTATTTCAATATTATTGATTATTACTGGAATTTATGTGAATACATTCTGAAAATTATTACTCTTTTTTTGTCTTGTTTTTTGTGGACAGTCATGTTATTATAGTATTCGTTGTAAATTCTAATTACCTATCTATTTCAGTTTACTGATCTTGTATTTATCAAGGTTATTCTCTATTATTGTTATCTGAAAGTTCTATTATGCCCTTGGCGTTGAACTGAAATACATATACAAGCCCCATTTGTTATTCAATAAAGTTATGCTAGGTAGGTACTCATGACATGATATGATCTGAACTCATTGAAAGTTCGTAACAATTAGCCTTCGATACTCGTATTTTTATTTCGTATAAATCTGATTTCCCTAAATACTGATTGTCCACAAATATTTATGTATTTTATTTATGTATTTAAAAAAAAATACCTACGTAAATTAACGTCATACATCATTCGTCTACAATTCAGTTCATTCGATAATGTAACGAAAGTTAGCGATAGAAAGGCACATTGGATCAATTATTGTAGGTATTCTAAATTATTGTAAATCCATAACATTTGTCAAATTCATTCTTCAAATTTATAATCCATCCATAAACGCGAAATTAACTGTTTGGCTGTCTGTTACCTCTACACGCTTTAAACGGATGTACCTATATTGAAATAAAATTTGGCATGGAGATAGTTTTAGATCGCGGGAAGGGCATAAAAGTTTTTATTCTAGAAATAAATCCTTCGGAGGGTGAAAAGGGGTGATGGTGATAGTTAGTATGCGAGAATTAAATTAAAACGACCATCTATGTAGGCTATTTTCTGTATGAATTGACACGTATCTTATATGCATGTGACGTATCATAGGTGCATGTGATATGTCTAAATTGAAGAATAAATATTTTATTTTTATTTTTTTTCCCAACTTTCCTATCACCATTGCGGCCAATAGGTACCATAAATAGATTTATACTTCACTTGTTCTTCCGAGAGATTATTTTAACTTGTAGTAGTGTTCTCGTACGGCCGTTGACACAATATTTAGAGAATCTGTACAAATAAAGCAATTTTTAGGTAGGCAGCTACGTAAAACGGAATTTAAAAAAAAAATGTTCCCCACCCCTAGCAATGACTCGTCCGCTAAACTATCACGCCATCTTGTCATTCTTTGTTTTTGTGCGCCGTTGTACACACACACACCATGGATAGGGCATCAATTCGCCGGAAGATCGAAAATCTTAAGAAAAAACTCAAGCGAACGAGATCACCAACTGCTTCAGATTCTGCACCAGAAAGATCTCCTTCCCCAAAAAGGCGTCGCCGTGTACGGGTTATATCTTCCGATTCATCTGAATCCGAGCCCGTCGACGTAAACACGAACGGTAAATTTAAATCTAATTTAACGACATTTTATAATTGTTGCAAGTATAGTCTGGATGGCATACGCAACAAAATACCTGTTAGTTGCAAGTATCACCTGGATGGAATACGCAACTGTACATAATGCTTTCATTTATTAAAAATAAATCGCACAATGCTGTATCGCAAGATACGTATTAACCTACATATCTATATTGTTAAACTCTTGACCTAATTACGTTGCAAGTGACGACTGCATGTCTCACGCAACGATAAAATTGTGCGTCTACCCTCAAAATATATTTTTTTACATTTTGCCTGAATTTATGTCCGTACGGATTTAGTAAACTAGTATTTATGTTTCTATATTACAGTTGCCAAGCCTGATCAAACGAATGAGGTTAATACAGATGATGACTTACTTACACTTTTGGGCGAAGATCCGACCCAAAATAAAGAATACAGTGATGACATTCACGCACATCTCGCTGTTAGATGGACCCATATTCTATCAAAGGGTTTGAAAAAAGAACATCGTTCTGATTTACTTGGCAAGTATTCGCCTCCAGCGAATTGTACTTTATTGGAGGCTCCAAAGCTGAACGAGGAAATAAAGGCTGCTGTTCCAGATTCGTCAGTAAAGCGAGATGAAAAATTAGTTATAAAACAGTCGCAGCTTGGATCCGGTATTACCTGTCTAGGCAGGGCGCTAGATGTCGCTTTTAAAGTGCCGGAAAAACAATCGCGTGACCTAATTGTAAAACACTTAGGCGAAGCTGGACAGATATTGTGCGATTTACATTACTTGGACACAATAACGCGAAAATCCTTATTATCACAAGGTCTAAATAAAAATACAAAAGACGCAGTAAAAGATCTCACACGAGACAAGCTTTTATTTGGCGAAGGCCTTACAGAAACATTAAAAGCAATAAAAGCATGTTCCAGATCTGCAACTGACATTAAAACTAAGCCGACCAAGCCGGCTCAACGTGCTAATGAAAGTATTGCGGGACCTAGCACACTAAGGACTCCAACAAACTCTTCTTTAAACTGGAGGGGCCCGTCGCGTCGTTCAGCGTATCCAGCATATCCAGCGTATCCAGCGATGACGACGGGTGCATATCGCGACCGTCGCCAGCCAGCAGCTGCGCCAGCCCGGAGACCGTACAATCGGAATTCCAGGCACCAGGCGTCGTCATCGACCAAGAGATATTAAATAATTCTGAGGTAAAACAATGTGCGGGCAGATTACAACACTTTTACGCACAATGGCAGCAAATAACTAGCGATGCAGTTGTTTTGTCGTGGGTGAAAGGTTTTAAGATACCTTTTTCACGCAAAGTTCATCAAAATGAACCACTTATTACACGACCTCATAATGCTGAGGAAGACAAGTGTTTCTTAAAAGAAATAAATGACTTGATTCTTAAAGGGGTGGTACATGAATGCTTACCTTGTAAGAATCAATTTGTATCTAAGATCTTCTTACTGGATAAACCAAATGGTGACAAGCGTATGATTCTAAATTTAAAAGATTTGAATAAATTCATTGACACGGCTCATTTTAAATTAGAAGATCTTAGAACGGCAATTAAATTATTATCTCAAAATTGTTTCATGTGCTGTATTGATTTAAAGGATGCATATTATGCAATCAGCGTTGATAAAAATCATAGAAAATTTCTTAGATTTCAGTATAAAACTAAATTATATGAATATTCAGTTCTCCCTTTTGGATTAAATGTGGCTCCATATGTTTTCACAAAATTAATGAAGCCAGTAATGCAGTACTTAAGAGGTCGTGGTCACATGTCCGTCATTTATTTAGATGATACTTTATTGCTGGCTAAGACGTACAGAAAATGTGAAGAAAATGTATCGGACACAATTTCTCTTTTTGAATCGTTAGGATTCGTCATTAATTATGAGAAAAGTCAACTGAAACCACAAACCACAAGCAAATTTCTGGGGTTTATTCTAAATTCTAAAGATCTTTCAATTTCTCTCCCAGAAAATAAACGCTCATTGATAAAATCCGAACTTGTAAAATTAAAACATACAAAACAATGCACAGTTAGAGTTTTTTCTCGTGTTATAGGATTACTTTGTTCAGCTTGTCCTGCAGTAACTTACGGCTGGGCTCATACAAAATTATTTGAACGAGTCAAGTACTTACAATTAAAAGGAAATGAAAATTATGATAAAACATTTGTTATTCCTAAACATTTACAAATTGATTTTCAATGGTGGATAAATCATATAGACGATTCAGTCAGTTTAATTCGAAATCATAAATATGATGTTGAAATTTATTCTGATTCATCAATGAGCGGTTGGGGCGCAGCCTGTAATAATACAAGATCAAATGGGTTCTGGTCTGTTGACGAAGCTAATAAGCACATTAACGAATTAGAACTTATAGCTGCTTTCTTCGCTTTAAAGATTTTTGGAAAACATTACTATAATTCGCAAATACTTATGCGAATCGATAATAAGACTGCTATTGCTTACATAAATAAAATGGGTGGCATTCAGTATCCCCATTTAAACAAAGTCGCTAGAGATATATGGGATTGGTGCGAGGCAAAAAACAACTTCGTGTTTGCTTCATATATTACATCAGCTGATAATTCTATAGCTGATTTTGAATCTAGACGATTAAATGATGATACTGAATGGCAGCTTAATGATTTGGCTTATGAAACTATCCTAAGTAAACTCGCTATACCTGAAATTGACTTATTTGCTAGTCGTTTAAATCGAAAATGTGAAAAATATGTGTCATGGCATGGGGACCCCCATTCTGTTGCTATAGATGCATTCACAATTGACTGGAAAGGCTATTTCTTTTACGCGTTTCCCCCCTTTTGTTTGATTTTAAAAGTTCTGTCGAAAATTGTTTCGGACCAAGCTAAAGGGATTGTTGTGGTACCAAACTGGCCAAATCAACCGTGGTTTCCTTTATATCATCGCTTGCTTGACTCAGAACTTGTCATTCTGGACGCTAATCCACTTTTGTTATCGTCTCCTTCCAGGGCCATGCATCCGCTTCACAAAACCTTGTCTTTGATGGCAGGCGTTTTATGCGGGAAGCGTTCATAAGAAGAGGTGCTCCTATAGAAGCTTTAGATATATTATTAGATTCTATATCTTCTAGCACATTTAAGCAATATCAGTCCTGTTTGAAAGAGTGGTTTAACTTCTGTAATCGGCACAACTATGATTATTATAAGGCAAATACGTCTATGATTTTAAAATATCTGTCGTCAATTTATAATCGCGGTGGCAAGTATGGTACAATGAATACTCACAAATCAGCTTTAGTATTGTTGTTGGGCGATCAAATTAACGATGATTTAATATCAAGATTTTTAAAAGGAGTTTATAGGCGAGTTCCTTCTGCACCTAGATATAATTTAACATGGGACACTTCCATTGTACTAAATTACTTAGGTACGTTAAGCAATGAGACTATATCACTAGAAATGTTATCCAAAAAACTAATCACGTTACTTGCATTAGTAACGGCACATCGACTGCAAACACTCTCGATTATAAAAATCTGCAACATTGAAAAAACCGATACTAAAATTTGTATAAAAATTCCAGATTTTATCAAAACTTCAGGTTTAAATAGAGCTCAACCTATTTTGGTTTTACCCTTCTTTTTGGAACGACCAGAAATATGCCCAGCAAAAACGTTAATAACTTATTTAGACCGCACGCAAGTGTTGAGGAATAACAACAATGTAAATGATTTGTTCATAAGCTACAAAAAACCTCACTCCCGAGTATCGTCACAGACACTTAGTAGATGGGTGAAGCTAGTCCTTGAAGAGAGTGGAATAAACACAACAGTTTTTAACGCTTACAGTACCAGACATGCTTCGACTTCAGCTGCACAGCGATCGGGGGTAAATCTTCAGTTAATACGGAAAACAGCTGGATGGACTGGGAGGTCTAAAGTTTTTGGAACTTTTTACAATAGACCTGTCATTGACGATACTCTGGTTGAGGAAAATTTTGCTCGATCGATTCTCTCTCAGGCTGACTAACCTTGATATGCAATATGCATTATAAGAACTTGTAATCTGGTTATAATAATAAGAATCAGAATAGACTTAATTATCATAATGGTCTTTACAAATAAATTTTATAACTTGTAATATTTATTTTATTTTACGCTCTAAACATCTACAAGTTAAAATAATCTCTCGGAAGAACAAGTGAAGTATAATTAACTATTAAAAGAAACTTACCTAAGGGAAGTTCAATAGTAATTATACGAGCTTGTTCTTCCGAGAGATTAGACCAAAATAGTCCCTCCCAACCCGCTTACGTAAGCGATAGCCCATAGTCAAATAAAATAAATATATCAACCGTATAGCTATTTCTTTAAACTGAATGACAAGATGGCGTGATAGTTTAGCGGACGAGTCATTGCTAGGGGTGGGGAACATTTTTTTTTTAAATTCCGTTTTACGTAGCTGCCTACCTAAAAATTGCTTTATTTGTACAGATTCTCTAAATATTGTGTCAACGGCCGTACGAGAACACTACTACAAGTTAAAATAATCTCTCGGAAGAACAAGCTCGTATAATTACTATTGAACTTCCCTTAGGTAAGTTTCTTTTAATAGTTAATTAAATAGTAGATAAATTTTAAAATTTTCACAATAAAATATCGTTTTAAACCTCTTTCCAAATCGTAAATTTTCAAGCTAGAAACTGATTTTTTCTGCTTTAATTCTACTACAGACAATAAAATAAAAGTGGGTCCGTTACAATCAAAAACTTTAATAAAAGCATCGTATCATTTAATCAGCTTTATGGAATATAGCGAGCAACTTTTGTCGTAATTTAAGTTCAGAACATTTTAACATTTGTAAAGGTCCAATTATTTATCTAATGCGAGTTCTACGCGGACGTAGTCGCGGGCCAAAAACTAGTTTAATGTATAATATTTTTTTTTTAATGTAAGTCTATTAGCAATTAAATACATCGAAATTTGTTTCAGTGGCATCTGGCATATCATGCATTTTTTGCTTTCCCTCGATATTTGTAAAGAATCTTATACTCCGGATCATTGTACAAAGTGCGCGTATATTATGGCTCGCTGCTCGCGTTCTGCAAATTAGCAGTTTCTAACGGCGTGATGAAAGCCCCCTCGTGAACGGGCTAACTCCATGCTTAATACACAAAAATCAAAACTGGTTCGCATCTTGCGCAAGTGGTGGGGGAACAAACAAGGGCTTCGGAGCGGGCCCTTCCGAAATTCGCCGGTGCACAATGCACCCTCTGTACCATCCCCACGCTAGTAGAGTACTCTTATTATTACGCGACTCCTGTTCCTGTCCCCATATTGTTCACATTCAGATTATTTTTATATTGGTATACGCGTGACGCGTCGCGAAGTTTTCGCAGCTCCTCGCCAGTTAAATTTCGCGTGAACTGAAAGAAACTGTGATAGATATATTTTTTATTGAATAATTGAGTGACTGGAAATTGTGCAAATTATTCCCTCGAAGGTACCCGATCGGGCTCGTCGTGGCATCTGTCACTTAATATTTGTAGCGAAGGGAAGTATTAAGGTTTCGAACGCTGCGGTCGTCTCAGGTTGCTTTTCTCATGAGTGGACGTGCGTGTAAAATAATAACTTGAGAATATTACGAGGTGTTGTAGGCCGGTCCGCTCCGGTCGCGCGTCGGGTGCCGCTGCCGGCGAGCGTCCGCGCTCGGCGTAGTGACCGGGCGTATCGATCGCGTCCTCCCTTGCTGCTCGCTCGCTACCCATGAGATGCGTTGTGTTCGGGTGTTCGCTTCAATTTGGCGGGACGCCGATACCCAGTACGAAGTGCACTCGTAATAGTTGGTAAGTTCATCAACTTTTACTTATTGAGGGACTGTGTTCTATGTTCGTGTTACTTTCATTTTTGTTACGTGTTTTGATGTTGTTTTCCGATATTCTGTTCAAAGGAACGGTTTTATGGATTCATGACATGACTTACTGTGTGACGTTTGCGAGCGTTATGATTTAAATTTTTAAACTGTCCCGCCCGATTGCCCGTTTATTGACCTTACGTCGTGTAAGTACTACGTAACCTACTTAAGTACCTACCCTCATGATAAAATGATGAGGGCTAACTTTCCATATTGCCATATCCACTCATAGGTACATTTTGTCTTAGCTTGTTCTCAATATGCACATCTTACTCGCGCCGTGTAAAATCACCATTATTTTGAGGCAAAAGATTTTATTATTTTCACGTCATCCTATTATCCTATTAATTTCTTCCCTTATATTGGAGGAAATCGGCTTTCCAATTTACCGATCCATTTGATGCCTGGCTCAACTTATTTAATTCTTGCAAGTTGTTTTGCTCTTAATTTGTTTTCGTGGCAACCTTATAGGCTAAAGTCTTTATCGGTTTATCGCTCGCTGTCCGGACTTCGTTCTACAGAAATTAAATTAGCAAATGTCCGCATCCATCCACCTACAGGAAGCAGGCTCTTGCTGCTATATACTAACTTCACCTAGATGGTAGATGAGTGGTAGTTACCTATTTAAACAGTGCATAGGCACTCGCTAATGTAAAAATCACCCATATTTGAATAGGTACAAAATTGTGGTACCCACGACTATGCAGTTTTTCAATGTACAGTAATTTATAAACTTACTAGCATTTCTATTTATATCTATATAAGTATGTATATCGTCGCTTAGTACCCATAGTACAAGCTTTGCTTAGTTTGGGACTAGGTTGATTTGTGTAAGATTGTCCACAAATATTTATTTTTTATTTATATTTTATTTGCCCGAGACTTCAGCCGCGTAAACATTCACTCCCTATTTCATCCCTTTAAGTGATGATTTTCGGCAAAAAAATTATTCTATATGTCAATCTAGGCTATACACTCATTGTACACCTAACCAACTTAATGCCAACTTTCATCATAATCCTATATCATTATCATAATCATAATCATAATAATATATATTAATATATATTATTATGATTAGGACATTTTACTTTCTTTTTTTTTGTATGCTTTATAACTAGGTACTGCGCGACTACACAATCTACCTATCGTTGATTGTTTTTGTATTTTTAAAAATTTTGTTTTAATGATGTACCTAGAGGTATATCAAATACTAATTTGTTCTGTTTCGTCAATCAATAAATTTAAACTATGTATAAAATAAAGATTGTAGAAAATGACGTCCCTAATTTTGCTGGGTATAAGACTTATTTTTGTGCTACGTAATAATTCGGTTCTGGGGTTACAATACCTATATATACGAAATAGCCAAAGTTCCTAACCGTGACTCATTCTGTTTACTAGCTAAAACTACCGGTCGGTGACATAGAACCAAATATGAAATGATTTTTCCTTTGAACATAAACCAAAAACCGGCAAAATGATAAAAACCGGCAAAATGATAACAAGTTGAACCAGAACTATATATGAACTGTTTCCGTATCATATAATAACTATTATAATATAATCTGTTAGCATATGTATATCGCTTTTGGATTCAACTAAAAGGAGCATCTCGTTATACTAATTGGGATGTATATACGTATACGTATATACATATTCCCTCTGTTCTGTTTCGCAAGTCACATCGTTTATTCCTCCATGAAGGCTACTAGTTAGTTTAATAAATGTTTTGTTATTTCTTAAACGTTGTGCAGTACCGTTTGTTTAGTTAGCAGTAGTAGGACTACCCTTCTCAATAACAATAGGTCGTTACCCTCGATTCCGACTCCCTGTCTGGTTGAGGGGTAACGTGTATTGACCATAGCGGGTCTGTCAAACGACCGATGGCATACTTCGATTTTCTTTTTGATAAAATTGTTGGGAATAAGTGTAAGTTAGGCCGTAGGTGTTCGGTGTTGTAAGGCCTGGCAATGGTGTACCTGCTACTTATAAATGGTTGGATCGAGATAAAATTCGCTCGTTTATCTACGAGTATTTCAAACTCATCAAAGCACAATCGCCATGAAATAATAGATCAAAGAAAAAAAAGGTGCTCAGTATCTGAACACGCCTTTTTTTGTGTAGGCGTTATATTGGATTGTCCAAAAATATTTTGTCCACAAATATTTATTTATAGGCCCACTGAAACCAAAATTAGGCACGTTTTTATCGGCCTATTAAATTTCCCTTAATGTCCTCCAACGATTGGCCTGTATATTAACTATTGTTTTTTTCTTTTAGTAGGTGTGAATCCCCATATAAATGGACATTGGGAGTTACAAGTCATGATAAAGTTTGGCCTCACGATGGAAACTGTTCCTTAGGCTACTTGTAACTTATACTGAGCGAGGCCAAACTATCCACGCAAAAAATTCAAAATGGCGGCTATTTTAGTTTCCAAATTTTTTTATTTTTTTTAGAACTCAAAAATGCTACGTGCTACATAAAAACTTTGTATGACAATTATGTTATGCATTAATTTATCGATAACTTTGATTATTATCATTTTCTCGATATATCTAATAGTTCATGAGAAAAATGGTGTTCAATATTGCGTTTCTTGTTAAAACACTGTTTGTCAAAAGGCTTAGCAAAATCGAACTGCATCGTATGTAGAAAGCAATTCATTTTCTCCAGTGATACTAGGAACCAATATAAAGGATTTCATCCGACGAAATGAAAATTTCATCGAAGGGAATTCAAAATGGCGGTCATTTACCAAAGGGGGAGCCACATTTTTTAAAAAGTGTATAATTTCAAAACGGTATCTGCTATTTAAGTAATATGGGAATCAATCGATTGATATTGACACCATTTATTGGGTAAACTATTTGGGCAGAGAATTAGCGCAGATAAACCAGGATAACGTATAAGGAATTTATTAAGTGTTGTATACAGTACTACTATTGATCGACTGACATAATACCATTGTAAACAAACAAACCGTGGAACGGTTACTACAGAACTTTAAATGTGACATAGCTTGTATGGTAGCCAGTATTAACAGGCTACTATCGTATGTAGGTCGTACACATACCTATCACATTAATATATTCAATACACCCCCTTAATGTGCATATTCGAAACAATATAAAAGACGACATAATAAAACACATATAAAACAAAGTAATATCAAAGAACAACTGTAGCAAAATAAACGAACGATCAACAAGCAATGCCTAAACCACACATGCACGTATAGTGCTTCACTCTGGGCAAAGCTTTCGTTAATATGTCTGCAAGCATTGAATCAGTTGACAGATATTTCAACTCAATGCTCTTATTGCTCTTTAATACACTTCTTATAAAGTGATACCTTATGTCGATGTGCTTACTCCGAGAATGGAACATTGGATCACCGGCAAGGCAAATCGCTCCCTGATTATCTACATGTAAAGATAATGGTGCAAACTTACGTAATCCAATTTCAGTAAGCAAACTGTTCAAGTAGATTCCCTCTTTCATTGATGATGACAAGCTTACATATTCTGCTTGACAACTTGAAGTAGAAACGCACTTTTGCTTTTCCGATTTCCAGGACACGCATCCACCTCCTAACATAAACACATAACCTGAATAAGATCGTCTATCAATCAAACATCCACCCCAATCAGCATCTGAGTAACCCTGCAATGACTTACCCGTTTTCTTATATATAAGTCCATACTTTCTCGTATGTTTTAAGTACCGTAGTACGCGTTTCGCTGCATCCCAACATTGTTTATTAGGACAATCCAAAAACTGACTTAAAATAGATACGGTATTCGTGATGTCAGGTCTTGTTCCCGTAGATAAATACATTAAAGATCCGATTATTTCGCGATACGGGTACTGCTCCTCACTATTGTTGCATTTTTCGGTAGATTTCACAATCTTACTCTTCACATCCATCGGCGTAGATATAGGTTTGCAATTTTCCATGTTGAATTTTATCAATAAATCGTCAATATATTTTTGTTGTGACAATTTAATGCCAATGTCATATTTTTCAAACTCTATGCCTAGCATATATTTTGCAACGCCATAATCTTTTAATTCAAACTTAGTGGCCAGTTCCTTTTTGAAATTTTCGATACATTCACCTCTTTGCGATGCGACTAATATGTCATCAACATAAACCAATACAAAGAGTTTCGTTTCCGAATCTATATCCTTAAAATAAAGGCACGGCTCGTTTAAAGAGGTTTGCAACCCCATGCACTTTAGCTCCTCATCCAGTCTGATGTTCCACTGGCGACCAGCCTGTTTAAGCCCGTATAGCGACCTCTTCAGTCGACACACATCGCCCCCAGTCTTCAGATCAGATAACATCTTGCTGGCTCTTTCATATGTGGCTGAACCTGGCTGTTCCAAACATATGAGGTCTTGCAAACATTCTTCTAGAAGATCTGGCACTTTCATGTATATCTCCTCCTCTAATACGCCATTCAAGTATGCCGTATTAATGTCAAGCTGATGTATTTCAAGATCAAGTTCCACTGCGAGTGCAACTAGCAATCTTACAGTGTCAAGTCTGGCAACAGGCGCAAAGGTGTTCTGGTAGTCAATGCCATGACGTTGACTGAAACCTTTTGCCACCAGCCTGGCTTTCTTCTTCTCAGTCTTGTCAACATTAAGCTTCGTTGTCAATATATAACGACAACCTACGACATTTCGGCCTTTAGGTCTATTTACAATATCAAATGTGTCGTTCTTGATTAAACTTTTTACTTCTGAAAGTATTGCATCTTTCCATCCTTTTTTCTCATTGCCTGTCAAAGCCTGTTTAAGGGTTATTTCGGCAACTCCAACGAAATCCTGACAGTCTGCATACTCCTCCGTTGACTCGACGGCTTCTTCCGTAGAAGTTTCTGGCTCTGCGTCAACCATGTGGTATATTTTCCGTGGACGCCCAACATGACCTCGCTCCAGACGCGGTCGCCCTGGACCTCTCTTCATTGCCCTCCCCCCATCAACAGGAACGTCATCTTGATAATGATCATGTTGAATTGGCTCGGTGACAATATCTGGATCGTCTGTCAGTTGACGGGCTTCAACGGATACATCTTGATCTTCAGCTCCAGTTTCAGGCTCAGCAATCTGGTCCATGCGTTCACCCTCTTGACTAGAGATTTCTAGAACTGGATTTTCGTTGCGTAGGATAGGATGGAATTCTACTTCCACTATCTTAGGTTGACTTGAAATATTTACCGAGTCTTCTTCCTTAATAATGAAGGGGTCAACCTGCAAGTCAACACTTTCTTTCTCTTGACTCTTCGATTCTTGGAATTTGACATCTCTGGACATGATAACTTGTCGTTGTTTTGGCATCCATACTCTGTAACCTTTTCGATCTCTAGGATATCCAACGAAGATCCCTTCCAGGCCTCGTGGCGCGAACTTATCTTTCCCCATTGTCTTGTCCAACACGTGTACTTTTGACCCAAACTTGTGTAAGTAGTCTACTTTAACTGGTCGTTCGAACCACTTTTCAAAGGGTATTCCTCCCTCAAGACTTTTTGTCGGACAACGGTTTCTTATATGACATGCTGTCGCTACAGCGTCTGCCCAGAAACCCGGAGAAAGTCCTGATGAAATCAGCATACATCTCGCCATTTCCACTAAGGTTCTGTTCTTCCTTTCTGCAACCGCATTCTGTTGAGGTGTGCCAGGAACTGTCAATCTTCTTGCTATTCCTTCTTTCTTTAAAAAGTCATCGAAATCTCGATTACAGTATTCGCCTCCGTTATCTGTATGAAAGTATGTTATCTTTCGCTGTAACAAATTCTCGACATGGCTCTTGTATACCTTGAAAGCATTGAAAACTTCACTCTTCTTGCTAAGAAAATATACTTCACACCATCTTGTACAATCGTCGATAAACGTGACAAAATATTTTGCACCATTTATTGACGTATGTTTTATGGGCCCGACCACGTCAGAATGTACTATTCTCAGCTTTTCATTGCATGGCCCACTCGAACTAGTAAAGGGTAACATACACATTTTTCCTTTCACGCAAATATCGCAATTATATAATTCACTTACATCTGTCATTTTAATATTCATGCCAGATTTATTTAAAACTCGGACGAGGTCCTTCGCATTCAAGTGACCTAAACGCTCATGCCACAACCATACGTCAACCTTTCGCTCAGAAATCGCTGACACTCTCTCGCAATGTTCCTCTACGTAATATAAATTACCTTTACGTTTAGCAACAAGTTTAGTGTTACCATAGCTATCTTTAACACTAGCTATGTTACCCTTAAACGTAACACTGAACCCCTGATCAGTAATTTTTGCTACTGAAATTAGACTGCATCGTAAATCTGGAACAAAAAGAGTATTGGGCAATTGAACTACAGT
Source organism: Cenopis cana (assembly GCA_951800055.1). Taxonomy (NCBI): domain Eukaryota; kingdom Metazoa; phylum Arthropoda; class Insecta; order Lepidoptera; family Tortricidae; genus Cenopis; species Cenopis cana. The sequence continues at coordinate 7,372,597 of OX637479.1, read as the reverse complement.
TTTAGAACCATTATCATCACATGTAAGTAACCTTACCGTCCCCTTACCTTGTACGTTTGTGCTCGAATGCGTTGCTAAGTTTAGCTTACCGGACGAAGGTAATAGTGTATTGCCGAATTTTCCTGCATTATTACAAAGATGAGAACTGCACCCACTATCGATTATCCAGTTTCCATTCTCGTTGTAAGCAGCATTAACATCTGAAATACAATTAAATGTTACAAAATTGGAATCAATTTCAGGTAATTCACTATCATTCGACACATACTTCACAGTATCACTACACTGTTCCTTGTTTTTCTTCGTACATTCAGAGGCTTTATGACCGTACTGGTGACATTTAAAACATTTGTATCTGAATTTCGAATTTGCTTGCTCTGTACCACTCTTAGGTTTGAAAGATTTCTTTCCTTTTACAAGAAGTGCCCTCTCTACACTTTCTTTTCTACTCCTGGAGTGTTCCTCTTCCAATATCTTCACTTTAAGTGTCTCCGGATCCGGCAATGAATCTCGAGATTCTATGGCACATCTAAAGTTCTCAAAGCTGGATGGCAAGCTGTACAAAAGCATAATCGAAGTCAGATCGTCATCCATTTCGATTTCCATGTCAGCTAGTTGGCTTTTAACATCGAAAAATCTCATGACATGTTCTTAGGGTTTGCAAGATCCGTTGATTTTAAGGATCCGGATAATTCGGATCTTAAAATTCGTAGGATCCGGATATCCGGATATTTCGGATAAAACGGATCCATTTCAAAATTAACGACTTTTCGATTAACAGCCGCTTTTTTCAAGTAAGTAGCTACTGTATTCTTGCTTAAAAAGTGTAACTACCAGTTACAAATTACATAATTGCCCTATTTGCGAAATAATCAAGAAGTAACCATCAATCAATCAGTCAAATCACAATCAAGTACGCAGGAACACTGATGTCATTCCAGGTAGACGACCTAATAGCAACTGACTGTGTTACACCTGCACCAACATAGTAGTGGGTTGCTTCATCAAAATTAAATGAACCAATTAACGTTAATAAAAAAGAATTGAAATGGGGCTAAGATTAGAATTAAAGGCCTAATAATAATGTAAAAGTTAATAATATTTGTTTTATCGGGCGAGCGAAATAAATCTTTGCAAGAGATCTGTTGCCTATTGGGCAGAGTTAGCTTGCAAAGCTGAGAACTGAGGATGGTAGAATCGTTTTGTCCAAACCTGGGCTCATGAGTGAGAGAGGATTTTTATGGACAGCTGTAGCCGTACACGTCAACACGTAAATCTATTCCTAATCTAGCTAACGACTCACGATTTAGATTAACCCGACATCATCCCGAAGATATACTAGACGTTAGCCTGTACGACATTAGAATGGCTTTCAAACAGCTTAAAAACAACAAGGCACCAGGCGATAACGGAATAACGGCTAAGCTCCTGAAGGCGCCGGAAAGCCAATCCTTATTAGGGCGCTTCAAAAGCTTTGTCTTTGTCTACAAGTTGTTTTCGAGTGATTACGAACCATCCCACACGCAGGTTTGACGACTGTCCATCTGCTTAGCATATGTGGACTACGAAAAAGCCTTTGATTCGATCGAGACGGGCTGTGCTGTGTTACAAGCTCTCCAGCGGTATCAATTAGCTTACCGGTATATCAAAGTGCTAAAGTGTTTAAATACGAGAACTCCACTATGTCAGTCTGTCTCCAAGAACAAATCTCTAAACCAATACCATTGCAGCGGGGAGTTGGCAAGGAGATATCATCTCTCCGAAACTATTTACTGCTGCACTGGAAGATGTTTTCAAGGTCCTGGACTGAAGGGGGCTCGGCATCAACATAAATGGCGAGTATATCACTCACCTTCGTTTTGCCGACGATAAAGTGGTTATGGCTGAGATCATGGAGAACTTAGCTCGATGATCTGGGTTGAGTAGGTCTTCTAAGGAAGTTGGTCTTAAGATGAACGTGGACAAAACGAAGATCATTTTTAACGTCCATGTAGTACTAACTCCAATTAAGAACTAAGACTACGTTCGTTAACTCGTTATCGACGAATATGTGTATCTGGGACAAACAGTCCAGTTGGGCAGGTGGAGGTGGAGATCAATCGTCGAATGTGTCTTGGCTGGGCGACCGAGCTGAGCTGATGCTGGAGGCCATAGGAACTCCTAAACAATACACAAGATACACACGTCGTGTTTGGGCTCCTTATAACCGAAAACGAGGAGTTGATGACTGTGGAAAAAAGTACAGTCGCTAATGAAGGCTAGTACCAAAAATGAAGTTTATGCCAGAAACTTATTTATTTTGTATTTTTGTTAAATAATATACATTCCATTCAGATTTACCATTGAAAAATAGATAATACAAGCTTCTTTCAAGTTTCTTTTAGTTAATTATCATATTTTTGATCAATTTTTTAAAGATCCGTTAGATCCGAAATATCCGGATCCTGAGAGCCTTAGGATCCGGATCCAAAAAACGGCGGATATCCGGATATTTTGGATATCCGGATATCCGGATTGCAAACCCTACATGTTCTCTGATGTCTCCACCTTCCTCCAATTTGTGAAGCAAGAGCTCTTTTAATAAAGTCGCCTTTTTTGCAGGTCCCTTCGATGCGTGGATGTCATGCAACTTCACCCATACATCTCGCGACGTCTTACATCCTCGCAGATGTCTTAACTCGCTTGGACTTATCGATAAAATGAGATCAGACTTAGCTTTGGAGTCTCCTATTTCCCATTTCGCTGCTTCGGCTGGTTCTGCTGGTTTCTTGATACTCCCGTTCACGTATCCCCAGGCATCGTTCTTTATTAAAAATTGCTTCCACTTGGATTTTCCACGTCTCAAAGTTCCTCTGATCGAGTTGATCAATTTTGACAGTACTCATATTTCCAACAAATTTCTTCCTTTTTACGTTCAAAATTCTCCTGAATCAGGCGTGCGGTCCATAACCACTATTGGGTAAACTATTTGGGCAGAGAATTAGCGCAGATAAACCAGGATAACGTATAAGGAATTTATTAAGTGTTGTATACAGTACTACTATTGATCGACTGACATAATACCATTGTAAACAAACAAACCGTGGAACGGTTACTACAGAACTTTAAATGTGACATAGCTTGTATGGTAGCCAGTATTAACAGGCTACTATCGTATGTAGGTCGTACACATACCTATCACATTAATATATTCAATACCATTAATTAAAATAAGAAAAATACCATGTAAAAAATTAAACATAGCGGCCAACTAATATCAAAATTGTAAAATTTTCATTCTTCTTTTTTTGGTTATATTAAAAATAACAACTAAATGTCGAATTATATAGTCAGCTTATATATTTACATAAATTCTCATAGTATTATCTACGCGATGAAACAAAAATTATGACAATCCGTCGAGTAGTTTTTGGACTATACGAATTACAAACGAGCCTTGGTGACTATGTCATAGTAGTTATGGAAACAAACTGCACTTTTGTAATGAAAGCAAGTCGCTTTTGCATAATTGTATTAGTGAAGAGACTAAACTTGATTACTTTTTTCGATAATATCTAATTTTCACCCGTTAGTAACCGAGACTACGCCACTTCGAAATTATAAGTCTAAAACGTTCTACTAAGTTAAAAGGTGGCCAAATTTGGACAATAAATGTGGCAATCGATACAGGAAAATGTTGTTCAACATAAAAAATAACGCTGTGATTTTTTATAACATAACTTAAGAAATTTTTTTTTTTTTTGCAATAAACTTTTGATATTCATACCCTATAAGTACTTATATTCATACCTTATATATTTTTTGAACCTTAAAGGAATATTTTTTTCCAAAAGTTTCCCCAATATAAAAAAAACAACTATGACACACAATGCACATGCACAATGTACTATAGATTAAAATGTTCTTAAACGCAGAAAAAACAAAGTGTAGGATTTTACAGAGTATAAATATCAAAAAAATAAAAATAAAATAAAAAGTTTATTCCTAAACACAGAAAAAAAAAATCTTAAGTTTTGTAACAAAAAGCGTATTTTATTTAAAGTTGAGCAACATTTTTCTCCATCGATTGCCACATTTATTGTCCAAATCTGTCTACCTTTTAACTTAGTAGAACGTTTTAGACTTATATTTTTGAAGTGGCGTAGTCTCGGTTACTGACGGGTGAAAATTAGATATTATCGAAAAAATAATCAAGTTTGGTCTCTTAACTAATACCATTGTGCAAAAGCGACTTGCTTTCATTACAAAAGTGCAGTTTGTTTCTATAACTACTATGACACAGTCACCGAGGCTCGTTTGTAATTCGTATAGTTCAAAAACGAATCGACGGATTGTCATATTTTTTGTTTTGTGGCGTAGATAATACAATGAGAATTTATGTAAATATATAAATTGACTATATCGTTGGACATTTAGTTGTTATTTTTAATATAACGAAAAAAAGAACAATGAAAATTTTACAATTTTGTTATTAGTTGGCCGCTATCTTTAATTTTTTAGATGGTATTTTTCTTATTTTAATTAATGGTGTCAATACCAATCGATTGATACCCATATTACTTAAATAGCAGATGCCGTTTTGAAATTATACACTTTTTAAAAAATGCGGCTCCCCCTTTGGTAAATGATCGCCATTTTGAATTCCCGTCGATGAAATTTTCATTTCGTCGGATGAAATCCTTTATATTTGTTCCTAGTATCACTGGAGAAAATGGATTGATTTCTGCATATGATGCAGTTTGATTTTGCTAAGCCTTTTGACCAACAGTGTTTTAACAAGAAACGAAATATTGAACACCATTTTTCTCATGAACTATTAGATATATCGAGAAAATGATAATAACCAAAGTTATAGATAAATTTATGCAAAACATAATTCTCATACAAAGTTTTTGTGTAGCACGAAGCATTTTTGAGTTCTAAAAAAAATAAAAAATTTTGGAAACTAAAATAGCCGCCATTTTGAATTTTTTGCGTGGATAGTTTGGCCTCGCTCAGTATAAGTTACAAGTAGCCTAAGGAACAGTTTCCATCGTGAGGCCAAACTTTATCATGACTTGTAACTCCCACTTAAGGATTCATACATACTATTTGTTGTTTAATACAAAACTAACGTAACATGAAAAGGCTTTTGTTGTTTCTTGTGAATCAAATCGCTTTGGGTAATAATATCAATCTATAACCTGCGGGGGAGGGTAGGGTGTAGTGGTCGTTAATCGCAAACGTGATGTGATAACTAATGACGAAATCGAGGGCTACAATCATTAATCCGAATTCCGAACACTAAACTGTACCTAGTGGTCTATTTGACTTGGTCTATTGTATCGTTCTAATACTATATTAGATTATAACTATACAATTGGTACAAGGAAACCTCACGTGTATTTTTTACTGCACTTACAATACCGGAAATGATATCTACTCATGTAGCATTTTCTTAATTAAAAACACGACTCGAAGAACTCAAGGAAATATATTTTGTTTGCAGTCGGGGGACCTAATATTTTGGTTTAACTTGTATGAAAGTAGATCCCCCGACTGCAAACAAAATATATTTCCTTGAGTTCTTTATTAGGAAACTTGTTTTTATCTTTTTAATGCAGTCGTGTTTTTAATTTTTATAATTATATTTTATTTCGAACTTTTTTTAGTTTGAAACACATATATTATATATATTTTTGGAATCGTCTCTTCAAATGCTTCATTTTGATACCTCACTTGCTAGGATAGATTTTTTTTTTACGGAACACACAATGGAATCTACAGTCCGCCATATTGTTTTTATTGCAACGTCACATATCCTATGTCACCCGGGATGACGTAAGGATTCCAACGATACCTCACACCACACATCTAAATCGGTTAAGGGGTTGAGAAGTTCTGGGGGAACAAAACAAGTTCACATACATACATACATACATGAAACCTGAAAACATTACACTCCTTTTTTTGGGCAGTCGTGTAAAAAATAGAAGAAATTACACAATCACGTTTTCATAACGCATATACCTACCAAAATAAGCACAAGATCAATTAATTTACTTATTTTCTTAAAAAAATTCATAGGTGGTGATAAATTCAAAAAATACACGTGAGGTTCGTGGGGGGAGGGGAGGGTCAGCCGAAACCTCACCAAAATTCACCAAGGGGGAGGGGGGGTCTAAAAGTGGCCCAAAAAACCTCGCGTGATGTCTGGATAAGCCCATAGACCGAGTTTATCAGTGCCATTTTCATATCATTAGGTAAAATAACCAGATGGTTATTTTACCTAATGATATGAAAATGGCAGACAGAGTCTAGCTAGCGCAGAGCTAGCGTAACTCGTTCCTCCCGTTCGCACTCGCATACTTGCTATATCCCGTTATCTCCTTAAATCGCATGATGACAATCGCGCGATTTTTCTAATCTGAATAAAAAAACGGAGTATAGAACGATAATAATATATATTCTAAGCCCGAGATCTTTTGATGAATACATATGCTTAATATCAAGCAAGAAACAGGGATCATGTCGACGTCACGTCGTTTGTCCATATACCTATGACGTAATAAACTTGACGTAAAATTTGAGAGATCAACGGTAGCGTCTCCGGATTGACGTAAATTAAACGATATGGTCGCCATATGGCTAGCTGTCACAAAAGATTCATGTTCAGATCGTGTGTCTAACTCACCAGGATATTTACATGACAACATTTTTCTGTGAGAAGGTTTTTACTGCGGGTAGTTTGCACTTACGCTTGAAAATCCATTTAGCAGGAAGGTGTGTTCTCCTCGTATGAACCGCTACGTAAAAGTGATGTGAAATGACGAAAAAATATTTAAGAGAGGGGGGCACTCCATACATGTAACCAGGGAATACAAAGCGAAACAATTTATTTTATGATCGTACAGCGGTACAGCAACGCGTGCGCGTGCGATCCGTAACCATTGAATAGTCACACGACGTGTGAGCCGGCGGCCGCATGTACTTTGCGCGGCGCGATGACGTCACGGTAGTAAACCACTCCTGGCATAGGTTTAAAATCCGTAGATCTAATGTGACCTCGACCACTATCGGATCTGACGGGGCTAAGGCGCAGTGTCAAGCCTTCCTTCACTCCCAAACGGTGCCAAGCTAAGCCAAACACCCCCCAAACCAAAATCCTGAAGCCGCCACTGACCTTGACCTCTATGTTCCTTATCCAGTGGATTCGATTTACTAGGCCAACAGTTTCACCTTGATATAGGCCTTCCCGATTTCAGTCACTACACTTAACTCTTTAAAAATGGCTTTTCATCAAACTTATGATGATTTCGCCAATAAATACTTGTTCAAAGACGTTGTTCGGTAACGACGCCATGACAGTAAGCAACTGGTTTTGTTCGGTAGTGGATTCAGCCCGTCGTCGCGAAGAGCACGTGTGTTCACCAACGCGGCGACGGGCAAAATCCATTTCAGTCAGATTGTTATTGAACTTCGAATGCAGGGCCGAAATTTGGATGTATCAATGTCAGCGTCACAATCTTCTCATCTTGTGACAATGTCGATCATTATTACCTACTATAAAAGAGCTTACTATTACAAAAGAGCATAAGTGATTTCTTACACACAGCATAAGCTAACGTAATAGTTCGCACTAAAGTTTTATGTGAAGTGACACAAATAAAAATTGTACTGCAAAAAAAAATTTCTACGGTAGTCTGTTTACGGAACATACGAGGTATTTTAAGCTTTAAAGATACTAGGCGTATGTTGCAATCCAAAAGTTCGTGTTACGATTACGATTTGTGACAGTATTCGATATAAGAAGTGCTATTGTTGCACAATTAGTTTTATTGCTTCAAGTTTTATGGCTCCTAAGCCTTAGACCGCCGTACAAACTATACATTCACATTGATATACATAGTACACAAAATTAGTATTTTATGTATATTTTACGTTAGTCATAGATAAATGGACTTGAATTTAAATTTCATCAAGACAAAAAAACTTATTATCATAATGTTTACAATACATATACATACCATCCATCATTTGCCTAAAAGCCGTTCAATGCACGCATATCAACTTACCAATAATATTAACCCTATTGAAAGTTCTGGAATAGACAATGCTAAATAGGTACCTATGTACCCTAAGATTTGTGCACAGTAAGTATACATGTGTATAACAGAATGGTCCGCCCGTTCAGCACAATAGGCATGGAATATTAATAAGATCTTTGAATAAGATTCGATCAGGTCTCTCGGATTACAATTTTGGGACCCAGCAGCCGTTACCTTTTCTATATTCTTACGTATGACATGCTCAATACGGTATTTGACACATGTTAAAATTTATAAAACCGTGTCACTTTTTGGATATTTAGCCATCAAAATATCACAATAAACATTATAAAATTTTACCAAAATCATAAAAAGATATGAATCATCAAAAACTCAGAAAAATATGTAATTGTTTTTACCGTCCAAAATTGAAATAAAAGGTATCAATAGAATGCTTATGTAAAAATAAAAAAATAATTTTATGGCAACTATGTACCTAAACGCATTATTTTACGACTTAAACAGCAAAATGCTAATTTTCCCATACAACGGTTGGTCGAATGCTGTGCAAGTGACGTCATTTGCCAGGGCAAATTTGTAGGAGCCTTTTTGAGGGCCGCTAGCGTCGAGCTAGGTTTGTCCCTAATTTTAGCCTCTTATTGTTGTTGGTCCCATATAGACCTTTGATCGTCTCTAAAAACTGGTTCGATTGCCATCATAAAAAAAAAATAGTCAAATAGCGTATTGCTCACATAAGCGTTTTATATGGAAATAACTCCCACCTCCCATTTGAACTCTTTATTTTATAGCATAATTCGGTATTCCTGTGTCGGAACTTTCAATTATTGCTACTATTGGTTCAGCGGTGAGTTCACCTGAGAGTGAAAATCTAACAAATAGATAAACATAGCTTCTTAAAAATATTATTATAAATGTATTCAATTAGAGATGCAGTGAATGATAAACACTACACTGATAAAAACTAAACCGTAGGTACTAAAACACGAAAGTATAACTACGCCCTACTCGTATTTTCTACCTTGTTATTTTCTCATCGATCTTCAGCTGTCTTTTCCACTAGTAAAGGACATTGAGCTAAAAAGCTTTCGTCGCAACCAAGCTTCGAAAGTTTCGATATTTTTTCATCCAGTGCTCAACATATTGTCCACACAGTGCGCAACAAAAAGGGGGTTTTCGCTGGTGAATTCTTTGGATAGGCATTCGGTTGTTACATTTATGTGTTTCCGATTTACTCTTTATTTTGTTACGTAGGCAGAGTTGAAACGCGCCACGTGTCTCGTTCAGCTGAATAGTTCAGTTATGTAGGGTCGGGTGTGTTGACGTCATTCGCCCGTGTTATCGTAATTTTCAGGCCTTCTGGTGGTTCCAGCTCGTATTTCAGGATTGTGCTTGTTTTCGCGAGGATTTTATTAGCGCTTTTATAAAACTAAGTATAAGCATTTATCGCCGCTGGCATGTGAAATATACGGCTGTTATAATGCATGCATTTGCATATAATATTAGTTTAGTAAGTTTTAAGGCCCGCGTGTGGCGAGCCTAATTATATGCATGGATACGACTACCTATACTTTTTCTTATGATTTAATTATAATATGTATTTATTTATAATACACATGTTATTTGCAGACCGCATAGGATTTACTTCAAACTAGTATATACCTATAAATGTACTTACCAACACAACTAGCACAATATGTTATAAAGTCATGTTTTATGTGTTGTTTATGTGTTAATTTTAGGTAATTTTGGCTCTACAACGTAACCATGAAACGGTTATATAATACTAGTGTCATGTAGATTATGTACACTACTATTTTTCTTTCATTTAACACTTTGCTGCTTAATTTTTCGTAGCTTTACGCAATTTCTTCTTCATACGGGGAAACGCATGGCATCAGCTACACGCGTCTACGAATGTGCTAAGAAAAGCCCTATATAAAAATAATGCCATAATCAAAAGCGAGCAGACTAACCGTTTGTGAAGTATAGGTATTATGGAACAGCAACGTTACATGAAATGTCACTCTAGTGCTTATACTTTCTCAGAGCACACGTCGAGTTTATTATTTTCATGAACTTCACAATAAGTGAGGAATTTTCCTTTTAAGTGAACGATTTTTCCCTTTTTCCCTTGTCAACCTGTATGTCATTTGTTGGAAACGGGATGACATAAGACGGATATAACGGCTAAGCCAATATAAATGGTAATTTTTGATAAGACGATGTCCGCAACGCCTCGGGAAAGGTAACTATCGTATTATTAATACTGGGGCGCAATTCTACCGGTTGTTATTCAGCTCGTCACATAGCCATTTGTGATACTTTAATCGTTTAACTGCCAAAATGTTACTATGAAATTCGTAGAATATAACAACCCAATCTACTGGATCACACAGACAAACTGTTCCGACAGTTTTGTGAGACCCTGTTAATTTTATGTTTTTATACCCTGATTATTAAATAAATAAAATAAATAAAGATAAATAAAATAAATAAAAATAAATTAAATAAATAATTTCAACCTTTTTTAGCTAAGACCTTCGCTGCCAAAATTTCACAATACCTATACACTCGTAACAAACATACGAAAAACCGTACGTAGAGAAAACCCCTGGGCTCCTGGCACTGAAAGTGTATTATTTAAAATTCGTTTCTCATTATATGTCACAATCACATTAGACATGGTATTTAAAAAAATGATACTTATAACCTGTATTAAAAAACAGTCGCTTGTTAACAATTATTTATATCACGGCACAGCACAAAACAAAATTGGCGATGTGACTAGCTGCCGAAAGAGATTGCTGAATCGCATCTATCGCTGCCCTGAAGTCGTATAAAAGAGGCGTTGCCTAGCATGTTGGTTAGGATTAGAAATGTTTTAATAGTTGACCTTTCGGCTTATTGATTGTGAACAGTGCTTATACCGTGGGTGCTAATTAAATCCCTTGTTAGTGAACCGCCATGTTCTGATGTGTTCCTAATTGGCTAGACGCTAGCTTTCCCTAAATTTCGTAGCCGCACTGTTCTGTTACCTATTTAAAATGAAGGCGAACATATTTTAACATATTCAAGTATGCACTCGTATGTATATGGAAAACTGTGTAAAGCACGAATTGACTATCAAGCCTGTGCTACTATGCTAAAAGACTTTACGAATGACCAAACTTAGTACCTAAATTGTTCCATCGCGTTTCAGTATGAATGATATTGTTTCTCATCCGTAATATAACGGGCTACGTTAGTATTGGTCTTTGGTTGTTCTACTTACATATAGCACATTCCTACAATTGCTACTTTCTCAATTGTGTACTTTTAGCTTGAAATATCGAAGGCTAGACTAGATTTTGTAAAAGCATGCAAATGTAATGTGTCTGAGGTACAGAGCTGGTCGCAACCAGACACCGCGGTGTGTCGGGTTACACGCAGCACCGTTGCTATTGCACAGTGGTGATAATTGCCGTCACAATGAGTGCGTTCGGTCTATAACTTAACTAGCTTCTCCCCGTGGCTTTCTATGCGTATAAATTGTATTGTATAAGTTAGGTACGTCACAGGATAGTTTCGTCAAAATATGATCGGTAATTTGTGTAAAAAAACACATTCGCCACACTTATATTCATATAAATGTTAATCTAAAGAATTTAGAGATGGGCCGACTATGGATTTTGCCGACTAGCCGACTATTCGAAGCTTATGTGACCGACTAAGTATATAGTCGGCAACGCCGATCACTAGTTTCGGCTAGGTTCGGGTGCAATCGGGAATGTTCGTTTCGGGCCGCTGTCGCGCTATACTCATGATTGACGTTGATAAAAAGCGTTGATGTTGTTGAAAATATAAAGTTCCTAAGTGTAACATCATTATTTGTAGAATAGCACTTAGGTAAAATATAAAACTAGAAGTGAATATTGGTAGTTAATTTTGTTGTTTTCTAGTAAGTAATAAAGTGCCGAATATTCGCTATCTTCTCCGACTATTCGCCGACTATAAATGTGGCCGGATAGTCGGCTTTCCCGACTAGTCGGTACATCTCTATATTCAATAATTTTATGTTACTACAACAGAATAACGTACCTATCCAACTATTAAAATTTACTTACAAGTATACGTACGAACTCGTGGCCAGAAGCTAGTCTGTTTAAGTTATCATGCCATTATGCTGTACCTTAAATACTTCGCGTTAGAACTCTATGTACTTGAACAAACGTAGCACACTGGATTCATTTAATTATGTCGACTGTAAAGAGCGCCATTTCGTAAAGGCATAGAGCAGCAAGAGCTCAAAGTATAAGTCTGATTGCATGAGAGCTTTCTTTGTAAATGTGCCAATTCGGTATCGCGGAAAGAAGGCAATAATTGAAAAGAAGACTGAGAGTCGTAATGACTAGCTTTAGCGGAGGTAGCATTAAACTTTTTCACTTCCGTGCTCAGCGCAAAATGAACGTTATCTATGTATTAATAGGGCTCACGGCGTGGGCTCTTGAGAAACCGGTGACATCTACAGCTTTACAAGCAGTACCAGATTTACTTTCGATGACTAGTGTCCTTGAACTAAGTTACTATTCATTTCTTATTAGATCAAGCTACAAAAACAATAGGTATTTGAGACATTGTATGTCAGCCTGCTATTATTTTATTTACGAGGTAGAAATTAGTATCCTGAATTATGCCTTACCTAATAAGAGTTTTATGGACTTCACGAATTTATGAATATTTACTTATTTACCTACTTACTACTAATTTTTGACCTTTTTGCGAGGGATAGCTGGGACATCTACATGTAACTGCGAAGAAATCAAAGGCTTTTGTGAAGTCCCCAAACTGCGTTTGGTCAGAGTGCGATAATAGCTCATCATATTCTCTTTCATGGGAAGAAGCCTGGTACCCAACCGTTGGACGTGTATATAAACTAACGATGATGATAATATTGATAATTAATGAATCAGATCGTAACATACGCTTCTTTCTATCTCTAAAGTTATACGATGCTAACAGCTACAAATAATTATTAGCAATAAAATCAGTATATTTATCTATAAACATATGTTAATTTTGTATTAAGCAGTAACGCTGCTAACGCAAATTCGCAAACTACAAATTTAGAACAAAAGGAAAAAAGGTGCCTAAGTTTTTCAATTTTTCCTTTATTTCTAAATTTGTATTAACATATGTGTTTGAATTGAAGTTGTTTCCATTTGTCGGGTTCGGCATGTATTTGGCATAATTCGGCGACGACGTGTAGATTTACATTTTGATTCGCGTGGCTTGCGGTTTGGTGGTCGGGCGGAGGAGAGCCCGACGGCAACGCAGATTCGCAATATGTACCAAGTTTATAGGAGCAATTTATACTTTATCTATAAGTATATATATGCCTATTTAACTTAGCCGTTTAGATCACTCTTCTTAGATTTATACGACCAGATTCGACCAAAAAGTTTATTCCAAGATTAGTCCATCCATACAAAATAGACATTCAACAGTTAATTTCAATTTCATTTATTGCAATACCATTTACATATTATACAGTACATAGTAACCCTGCCAGGGTATAGCAGTTTTATCTATTAAAATCTAAGTACCATCTAAATATACAATGCAACAAAAAAGCGAACATTTCAGGTCGATACAGCGATAAAATGACTTGAGTTAGCCGAGTTGCGCCGATGTAATAGTTATTAAGACCTCAGTAAGTCACCATATAAGACGAAAGATTAGGTCTAAATCTACTCTTGAATGTCAAACTTGTATGGACTTATATTGAAACTAAACTATTTGGTCGCACCTGGTCGTTATCTGCTCATCCAATATTTTATAACTTTCAAGAAGATGTAATCTTTTTGCTTTTTCCTCACACCGTAGTTGTGATTGTGAACAATGTCTGTCTACATTTTTCACGGAAGAAACGTTTAAATGATATCATACGATACCACCTTGTCAGAGATTCTCATTTGTCCAGCCCAGGCTCGCCCAGGTTCCCTATTCTAGTTGTCAAAGTAGGTTCATATGGAAAGAATTAAAAGAGAAAAACATGATATTTTTATTGCACGTGCTTATTTACTTAATTTCTTAAGATATGTCGTAATATGTAAAATCTCGTCTCTATAAGTTTACTCGACGGGGGCTATTCATAAATTACGTCATCTATTTTTGACGATTTTTGACCCCCCCCCTAAGATCATCCAACCATCATAATTCGAATGACCCCCCCCCCCCTATCAAATAAAATAATGTCATTTCTAAAAAATGCGTTCTTAGCTTAATTTTTCAATAAAAAACTATTTAAAATGATTTAGTTATTATTATTTCTTTAAAGTTAAAACAATCAACAAAACAACAAATTAAGAATCAACTCTAAATATCAAATAACAATTTTTATTCATTTAGTGTTTTCCCATGGGGACTTCACCCACTCCTCCAAGTTCTGAATCAAATCGGGCCTGGAATCATGTGGTTCTTGATCAGAGCCTCCAGCCAATTTCATTAGCTATTTATTTATCATAACAATTTATTGTTGATTCAAGTTTAGTAGGTAATTTTTTATAGCATTAACAGTTTATAGAAACACGAATTTCATTCCTTTTTTACTCATTAAAACACTTTTTAAAGATGCGAGAGATGATGTCATCTTGGGATTGACCCCCCTCCCCTCCTACGTCATGCTACCATCATCCTATGTTATGACCCCCCCCCCCCCCAAATTTGAAATGACGTAATTTATGAATAGCCCCACGGTATATTTTAAGACACAATAACTCTTCACAAAGCTCTACTAGGTACTTTACAAGCAAAGAAACCCGCAAAATATTATATTTTATTACAATATATCGTGAATCTCTTGTATACCGGTATTTGCGGTTGTATGTATATAAAAAACCAATTTAACCCCTGTCTTTTGATTTCCGCTTATTCTAGCGTAAATAATATTTGCGATAAAATGTCTACCCTTAATCCCTTTCATGTAGTTTTTTCCTTGATATGAACGTAATTCAGAGATGGCTTCTCTTTCGTTCCAACAAATTTGTGTATTGACGTAATTTCACGACGAATACGGATAAGTATGGAGCGGCGACCCAAGTAAAGTATATCATATCCTCGATTGGCTCCTAAGAAGTTTTTTCCAATTCGAAGCGCGGTACTTTGATAGATTTTCGCTGAGTAATCGATGTGTACCTTCAACTTATTGACTAACAGCAACTTCAGGACTTAATTATAAATTAATTGCCTACACCTAGACCTACTAATAGAATCCCCGCATAATAAATTAGCTACCTATCACCCACGCACGCCGCACTCAAATCGTGTTAATATTCACTTTAAATCGCCGAGGTTTCATGCCTGATCGTCGATTTTCATCACCCAACTTATTGGCATGCAAATCTTTCAGCATTTCGCCAACGACTTGTGATTTGTTGCTCATTTCAGTTTGTTACGCGTTCGTGAATCACATGCTTATCTTTGACATCTTCTAGTCTAAAATGTTTCTATTTTATTTATCCCTCCAAAAGAAGGGTGAGCCAGGCTTGTTTCAATAAAGATTGAGCTTACGAGCGAGGCTATCTCCTTATCTAGGCCGCCATGCTGTCTTCTTTTGGCGGCATATTATTTTCCTTTACTGACGTTGTCACTTACGTACATAATCAGTACTACGTACTTATCGGCACTATGTACTGGATTGTATTGCCATGTCCATGCGGTTCTAATCAGCACCCGTGTAACGCGATATTATATTTTATTCAGCGTACAATAATACCTACGTTTGTTTCACACCAAGTTGGAACATGTTACGTAATGTTGTGATGCTTTGTGGTTGAAAGAAGAGGCCCAATAAAAACCGTAAAATCCGCCAGCCAGTAGTCTAAAAATAGTACTTATATCCTGTCTAAGAAATCGATAAGGCATGAATATCATCAGGGACGAGTAAAATAACGGATTTTACTCGAACATTATATTAGTGGTTATCAGACACAGGTTTGAGCATGTGTGATTGTATTCGATTAATTTTTGACATAATGATTGACTATTACATATTCGTGCAAAACACGGGGTGGGTGGGACACATTGTTAACGATGCTAGGGGACTAATTAACGACATCGCATCGTTTAGGTAAGTGAAACCTAGTCGATTCGATAGGGTATTTGGGGCGTGCAGTCACGTGGCCTACGCTCGCCTCGCAAAGCCAAAGCGCTCTCGGTTGAAACGTGTTCTCGAAAACCTTTTGTTTGATACATTCTGTTGTAGGTACGTTACGTATGTATATGTACGTTCTGCTTTGTATGTACTTAGTTGGATGCAAGGGGTGAATTAGGACATAACGAAACCATTTGTAACTCTACTGACGTAGACGCCTTTTCAGAATATACACGGGCATGTGACGTCAAAGTCGTCAAACGCTTCTCTCGCGGGACATATATATTTGTTTACAAAACAGAGTTATTCATGCAGATATATGTAACTAGATTTATTTATTTTAAACGGCCTTATGCATTAGTTGATTAATTTACAAATGTCCGCCCGGCCGCCGTAAAACAAACCTATAATGACGAGACGTACTAACTTTTGATGTGAAACACGCGAATGTTCGTTGTAATATATGTCATCCTTTGGGAATCAACGTGCTATTTCACAAGTACATTTAAAAAAAAAACTTTTGTTTCGAATATTTGAAATGAATGCCATATTTGAGGTAAGTAGATATAATAACCTAATGATTTTGCGACGGTTATTTTAAACTGTTTAAATAAAAAAAAAGTTGAGTGGGGCGTTAAAACTCGCGGCGACGGCAGATCGTGCTTTATCTTTTCTTCGCGAGGCTTAAACCCTACAGTGTTTGTACCCTTTTTGGTAATAGTGCATGGTATTCTTTTTAATATAGAGTAATCTTTGGCTTTATTATTTACGCAGCAAAATAAGGAATTAGGTATTTGACACATGTAAAAATTTATAAAATAGTGTGGCTATATGGACAGGATATCATCAAATTATTACAATAAATAGTCAATTAGACAAAATAAATAAAATCATCAAAAGATACGGGACTATAAATAATCGCAAAAATGATTTTTATTTATTTAGTATTTATTGCACAAAAATACAGAATTGTACAAATGGCGGTCTTAATGCCAAATGGCAGTCTCTACCAGCCAACCATTGGGCTAAACAGAGACTTTATAAAAGGTGCAAAGTAAAAAGTGTGAAAAAGTCTACTACTGTACTGTGTTTTTTATACTTAGTCCAAACGTAATTTGAAAGGTACTCAAAGAATTCTCATGTTCATTAAAAAAGAAATTGTATGGCAACCATGTCCATAAATGCAATAGGTACTCCACGAGCAAACCGGAAAATTACTCGTTTCTCCATACAAAGGATGTACGAGGCTATTTAATTTAAAACTGTGATATCACAATACGCTGTCAGTCAGTATGGAGCGTTCCCAATGCTCGGCAGAAATTCTGTACTTTGACTCTCATTTTCGTCTTCTGTGATGCTCTTAAGCAAGGACGTATATGAGGGGGGGGGGGGATGTGTGGGGGGGGGGGGGGGGGGGGGTTATTAGGGCTCGACGCGACGGTCCACTGATCATTCTTAGAGCCAGAAAAGAATCAGCGGCTCGCTATGCTCGCATTTTCATCTAGATGTCTTATGACTCTGTGATCCGCCGTCCCCCCTTAGAGTTTCTATATCTACGTGCTTGCTCTTAAGTGTAGCCCATACAAACATTTGGTCGTCCCTAAAACGGGCTCGAAAGGCGCCATAAAAAATTGCAAATAGCGAATTACCTTCCCTGTATTCAGGTAAGCTTTGATAGTCAATTCAAGTGATGATTTAAGTTATACGGAAAATGATTTAATTTAAACTTTAAAACCGAATATATGAATACCTATACGTTGCATAACAACACGGTACATAATTTTCTAAGAAATATTAGTGTTTACATTGACAAGTAATACAACGATATATTTACTCATCCATAGTAGGTATAAAAAACATTCATTGACTCACATGAATACATATTCATGTGACGCAATAAACCTATATTGTAGATATATTAGTAGGTACATAGAGGTACATTATAGATTTAAAAAGCGTGTATAACATGAATCGACCACAATACCCGACCGACGCACATCCATAAATTGCTAGGGCCCCCAACAAAGGATATGAAATCACATTTATATAATATCAAAGATGGCATATCCTTTTACGATCAGCTTAAATCGTGATTCTGATTTCGGGTTTCTGCGTAGTGAAAATTTATTCAAAGCAAATTTCTAACATAGGTGCCTTTCCGTTTATTACAAGGCTACTTAGCTTAGTCCTTGGGATTCCTTCGCTGTTGATTTGTAAAATTATGCGTGAAGAAATTTGGAACAACGGTAATGTTATTGCGATAGAAAATTACATCGTGTCGCTATTAATGATATCTTTTACATTAACATTGTTCTCCCTTCATGGTGCCTTTACTTTTCACCCACGAAAAGTTATATCTTTTCCTCTTAAAACTGTTCAAGAGAGCATAGTGAATTGGCTACGGTACAAAATAACTACCTACTTTTTTCTTATTAACCTTCTATTTCTACCGTGATATATGAACTGGTTTAATTTTAAGACTATTGTGAACCTATCGTGCGAGCGAGAACAGGCATTCCGGAATATTCTTGCGTGCGATAGAGACAGTAATAATTTCAAGTAGCATTAGTGCTTCGGGCGCCAACGCTTTCCACCCCTTAAACCTTTATCAAATGAGATAATTTTGGCCTTGGTCGATTCGTCACATCCTTAACTAGGTTTATACGCTTTGCTTTTTCCGTAATTCTTTCTAGTTTATGAAATAATAACAAAAACGCAGGACGAAGTTTTCGTGTCAAAAAATCGAAACTTTAAGGGTTCATGTTTTCAATTGTATGCAATATTTCCAAAAAATCAAAACCTACAAACCTAGTATTTAATGATAATTACACCATTTTCAAAAATCACGCAAATCGGTTCGGTCGGTTTAGGGGGTGAAAAACGTTGGCGCCCGAAGCACGTTTTTGTATGGAAAATTTTGCTACACAATCCTCTTAAAGTCAGTTTATTTCTTGAAAAGTCTTTTAAAAGGCTTCATTGAGGCGCGGCAGTCGTATAAGCACTCTGTTAACTATTCAGTTGCTCGCTCCACCGTTTCCGTTGAAGTCGGGAAATATTACCTAGCTATTATTGATAGGATTACAGTGTATAGACGGAGCAGGCGGCTTGACGCCTCCACGCGCCCCCCGAGCTAGCTCGCCCGCATATTGATGACTAGGTACTAAAAACATAACTTTACTAAAGGCCTTACTTCTCGTTCGCCGCAAATTCCCCTTTGCACAACTTATTCCTCTTTTGAAAGTCTTGAAACTAATTTTTACTCGACTGTCATTCAGATCAGTCAAGTTGGAAAAATTTGCACGGCACATAATAAGTTTCAAGTGTCTGTAAGAAAGTTTTTGGGGCGAACTTTGAAGCCAATCGAACGTGTATTGTGAGAAAAAGGTACAAGTGGTACGATCAATGTAATTTCAGTTTCTGCATTTCATAATAGTTTAAATCTTATATCTTTAAACGAGCAATTCTTGTATATTTATTTATTTATTTATATATTTATTTCGGGGATCTCGGAAACGGCTCTAACGATTTTGATGAAATTTGGTATGTGGGGGTTTTCGGGGACGAGCAATCGATCTAGCTAGGTCTCATGCCAGGGAAAACGCCGAGCAAGGCTCGGTCGCCCAGATATTACAGACTTATATAGAATGAATTAAATAAATAAAATTCGTTTATTTTCAGACTAATTGATCCATAGCTTGTTAGAAACAACACGAAATTTGGATTTTTGTTTATTAATATCCACTGAATCACGCAAACGCACAAACCAACGCAATTTGGACGAATTGACGTTTGACGTGAACTTCAGCATAGGTACAAATCGTTACTTTTCATCCTGAAAATCATCACCCAATGTGAATAAAGTTGTGGGTTGGTGGGAATTGTTGCGCTAAATGTTAAGTTCACGGACAAGAGAACTTCTGTATATTTATATTATGCGGCAAGGCGAAACTTGGGTCGATAAAAGTTATTTAATAATAAGATTAATAAGAAACAGGGAGTGTGTCAGTGAAGTTATGCGGCCGGTAACATCTTCATACAATCCTTTCACAACTAGCCGACTTGCGTCTCGCTTTTAATAAGAAGACTAAGAGAGATAAGAAGAAGAGCTTTGGATATTTTGTAGCTGCGGCTGCGACTTTTTGTATTAATATAGCATTTTGAAGTTTGGAATTGCTGAACTATGCTTATCCTTTATGCTTTCTTTAAACTGATCAAATCAAATCTCGAAGGTTGGTAAGTGGGTGAATTTCAAAAAAAATGTAAATTCCAAAATGTAATTGTCCTCCTACTTCAAAAATCTGTAAGAAAATAAGTATTAAAGTAGAATGTTTTCCAGATATGTTTTCACGTCGTCTAACTAATTGTTGTGAAGTATTCGTAAAGCTTTAAAGTTTGTAACAGATAGATTTCTAAAAAAAACTCATTTTTGAACAAACGTATTTTTGCTCTACAAATTGCGTACGGAGGCTTAAAAATCATAAATTTGTTTAAAACAGCTCGGGCCAAAAAAATTAATTAGGGTCTATTAAAGTACATAATGAAATATCTAGAAAATGGTTTGTTAGGTTTCTAAAACTAACATATTATATCAAAATATATTTGCAAAGTTCGGGGTAAGATTTCGCTCCTTTGTGTTACGTCAGCTGTGTAACGCTGAATTTTGTGTTTAACATAGATAATGTAATGTATCCATAACAGTTTTATGTCGGGCTACAAGTAGTCTACTACCACCACAAGTGAATGTGTCGATAGCTCTATTAGTTTTTGCTTTTGTCCATAATCTTTGGTTTTTGCGTAGTAGTACGATAAAGAGTAACAGACCGTTTTTTCCCACATTTAATTCCACTTTTTAACGTGCCTAAAATAGGTAATTTAATTATTTCATACTGCTGTTTTTACATAATTGGATGGTGGAGTTAGTGTTTAAACTGCTTTGCATATTCGAATGCTAGAATTTCGTAAAGTTTTTTTTAATTCACATTTCCAACCCAGATTTGCATCCTTAGTGTGACGTTTTGCGACTTTTGTGTGACGTTTTGATGTTACACAAAAAATTTCCCTATACAAATTAATTCCTTTGTATGACATTTGTATAACATTTTTGTGAATATTCCGTTGTGTTACGTACAATTTTTTTGAAATCCACCCAAGTATCGTTATTTAGTGCCATCTCGACCAAACACGGAAAATATTTTAACATTGAAACTAAAATTATATTATTCTTATTCTGGAATGTAGGAAAAGGCCTTAAAAGACTTTGGGAAGGAGAATCTGAATGCGAGCGAAGTTCTCCGAGTCTATTCGAACAATCCTGGGATTGTATTTATTTCGAATAGGAGTCGGACACACAACAGGAGTACTAATTTACAGGGTATATTGTTACGTTCATAAGCTCTTTTCTAAAATACTTGCTAGAATTAGCAGCAAGACAACGCAGTGGCACCGTGCCGGCTGGCACCATGTTTGCATTAAGCCATTTACCTTTATTATAATTAATTTAGCAGAGTACAAGTTGCAGGCGTCTGCCCCACATAACTGGGTCAATGACAGGCCCACCGAGAATAGAACCTCCTCTATAGGGGAGGATGTGCTCTATTGTTAACTCCAATGCTGGCAAATTCAACGGATGATGAGTTTAGGAATATTATATTTAATCCATCAAAACTTTTCATCGATTAAGCTTGCACCTCTGTCAAAGTTTGTGTGCTGTGTGATTTTATATGAATGTTTTATTCTAGGTATATGTTATTCGTTATTTTTTCACTTTCACAGTTTTCATATTGCTACTTTCGACAGTATACTGTGGCAATGTGTAGAAACTGTAGAATTACATTTGTGAAGCAAAAGCAAACAATCACAATCGTTGGAGACAACGATATTACCCTTTTATATTCCAGTAACTGAAATCATTAGCTGGAGAATCCAGGATAATAGAAATGTTTATACTTACCTAAAGGATCCCTTTTTTAGGGTTCCGTAGCCAGAATGGCTAAAACGGAACCCTTATAGTTTCGGGCTGTCTGTCCGTATGTCGCAGCCGGTTTACTCGGAGACTATAAGTACTACAATTATGAAATTTGGTAGGAAGATGTATTCTATGAACCGCTACATAAATGTGATGAAAAAATTAAGAAAAAATAAAATATTTTAGGGGGGGCACCCCGGACATGTAACCGGGGGATGATTTTTTTTTAAATGCAAGTAGTTGTGAGGTGTATTTTTAGATAGAGGTTAGTACTAAAAAAGTTTTCCATTTAAGTGTACCGTTCGTGAGATAGGTATTCGCTCTGAAAGTCGTACAAAATGTGTCCACCCCCTCTAATTTCCAAACTATGAAGATATAAATTCCGAAAAAAATTGAGTTTGTGTACATTTATAAATACTTTCAACGATTTTTGATTTGAATAAGATGGGATTAAGGGTTTTTGAGTTATCATTGAAAAACTGTCCTTTCCGAACAAAAGGACGTAAGTGCCGTGACTTCCCTATGAACATACGACTTTTTTTGATTCAAGGTATTAACAAGGTTTTTTTATGTGGACTAGTAGGTGTCGCTACGGAACCCTTCGTTGTGCGTGATCCGACACGCACTTGGCCGGTTTTTATTGTACTTGAACATTCATTGCATTACATTTGGATAAAACCATACAAAACTAGGCGCTTATTTAATTCCATATCTAACCATGAAATAACCAACGGAACAATTCCGTTTGTTCGATAACATCTATATAATTTCAGAAAAACCAACCCTTTGAATTTCATTAAAACAAGAAGCTTTAGATAGCGATAGCGACGGTCACACAACAATTTAGTAACGGCCATCCTAGTTGGCCATTAAAAGCTAAATTACTCCATGACAAAGCTTTTAAAAACGAATCTACAGCACTGTGGCCTAATGGTGGTAACGATGACAACTACGTTATACGTAGGTTATAGGATTCTAAGTACTATTTTGAATAGAATAAAGGCGTAATACGTATGCACAAGTTTACCTGGGTTACCACCTAGGTTAGGCTGGTGGACAAGTGTAGACTAAAGCAAGTCACGCTTTGACTCGAGTCAACCTTCAAATCGCGCCTATATACTCGTATGTTATTATTTACTACGGCAGTGAAAATTGTGAAAGTAATATTGACGTTGTTTTCGCGTAACAACAAGCAACAGAGCCTACGGCATAATGGATTTTCGGCGAAAGTGATATGATAACAGGCAACTAACGAGCTGATAGCTTTAAGATAATAAACAACGAGGAAATTGTCTTAGGTTAGATACAAAGTAAAAAAATACAAATACGCCCTTAGCAACGTTTGAAAGATTGTTTGTTTTTATTTGAAAGATCGAGCCATGAGATCCCTACAAAATAGGTACCTATAAAGACAGCGGGGGTGTCCAAATGAACGAGTTTTTATGAAAGCGGGCGATGTCCTAACGTGTCTACTCATTTTGGGACAAAACCCGCCTAGACATTTTGGGGCCTTCTTTTATTTAATTTAGACAATTCACAAGTTTTTATAAAGTAGGGTGAACTCGGCTTAGCTTCGTACTGTAATTACACAACAAATGTATCTAACTCAGACGTAATACTGCCTGCCCTGCGTTAAGAAAAGGGAAACAAACGACTAGTTACTCCCATTTGTCTTATTAACTTCAATTTACTCCTTTCTCTGTACAGACGAGTAACTTTTCCGTCCGTATAGTCTAATATTACATAGATGGGATTGAGTTGATTAGATGCTATTCATCAATATCTTGTCATCAGCGGTCCATAATCAAGAGATTCGCGCGATAGAAATGTATAAATTGTTGACATAAAAATTGTTTTAATTTTACGAACTCATAATAAGTGGCGTACTCGAAGAGAGGCCTATGCTCAGCAGTGGGCGATTACAGGCTGAAAAAGATGATGATGATGATGATAATAATAGGTTTCCAAGTAAAGTCGCTTTCTCGAAAATGTATTGTTTCGCAGAATATTCGTTTCATATAAACTTTTTTCCAGAAACCGTAAAATTTGTAGGTACAGCTAAAATACAATTGTGCAGAACCCCATTAGATTTACCAGAAAAGTAGGTTAGATTACAACGGCGACCCTTTACAATTTATTTTTTCTATGAAATGAAAATTCGACGAAACAAAACTTATAAAAGTTCTGTGTGCGAAATAAAGTACAACCGTAAAAAAATATATCGCAATAAATTCTAGAGGTGTAGGTACCTACTGGAATAACTAATAACAGTTGGCCGAGCAATAACAAATATTGCAGGTGTACTATTTCCAAATAACAAAGTTTAGCTCGCAACAGAAGGCGTTTCTGAGCAATTTAATTAAACTTTGTATCATTTGAGACGAAAAATGCCGCGATAAAACTTCTCATTTAGAATAGGTAGGAACATAAATATTAAACAAATATTATATAGTTCTAGTTGTACTATAACGTTAGTCTTAGATTATTTGGTTGTTTGTTATACACAGGCTATATTGTTGTTTTCCCTCTGAATATTCTTGATAACATGAATTTATGACATTTCTTTAAAATATCACCGAGATGTATATTAAGGTCTCTGATGGTCATAATTAAGATAAAAAAGAACAGTAATTCAATATGTAATATTAAAGATGTACAAGGCCTCTGAGCGTCAAAAGAAATGTATACATACTAATACATAGTAACAGTTATGAACACTAATTTAATCAAATTAAAAAAAAAAAACTAATGCCAAGTTCTTCCTGTTTGTAATTTAAAATAATGTTAAATTTAATAGGCACCTTAACCCTTTCAACGTTATCTAGGCACACGGGTTGGCGTTATATTCTCGTTATTAACTTCGCGAGGCCGGTCCCGCAAGGACGGCCTCCAAGGATGTTCATATTTCTGCCGCCTACTGCTTCCACTGAAATTTATTAAAGTAACCCTTAGTTGAAACTTGATACTTTGACTCACTCTTTTAGTTGAAAATAGTTGTACCCGCCGTCTCTGCTACTCACACACCATAAAATCTTAATATTTTGCGCCTGTTTAGCTTCCTAATTGCCTATACGTCACGTAAAAATTGTCCGTAAAATATGCAAGCTGGGCTGATGATGTATACATATTTTGCCCACTCAAAAACTGTCAGGGGCATAATTTGAATGTCCAAACATGAAAACATGAAACTGCCATCAACAACAATGTAGTGTTAGATAGGAACTTAAAATAGGTAAATGGGCATGTGGACTATTTTTCTCCATAAACCTAATATCGATCAAGAGCATAACTGGATAGTTTTTCGGTTTTATGGTGTATATTATGCAGTGAATTACTTCGGTATACATACGGTACGGTATAGTATAGTATAACATTAATAAAAGCATAAGCCCTGAGTTCAAAATCAGTTTTTGGGCATACCTATTTCTTGAATGGTTACTAATACCGCATAGGTAGCCTTTTGTAAACTAAGCAAGTACCTGAGTATAAAAATAAATTTACTGGAATTTATTAAAATACGGGTAAACTAAATTTAAATTACCTTTAATTGAGAGTCCATCAAGTAAAATGGGACAAGTGTTTAACAACACACATTCCAAATCAATATCACTGTGTTTTTGTCGTTCAGACACGTTTACTGGAAGTGTGTAAGCGAGTGTGAAAATGCCCATGAAATTAAATTGGCATGCAAAATGTATGCTTCATGTTGGCCCCTTACCACGTAGTAAACGACGTTCTCCAATATACGGTGCAACTTAATCAGTTCTCATTTTTCCCGGTTTCAGCGGTAACTAAGAAAAGTGTTTTACATTATTTTCTTGCCGCGTTAGTATTGACATAGTTTAACACAGTCTCTTATATAATTATGAATTTGCACTTTCTTTAATATTCTCGATTGCAGGACAAAAAGCATGTCGATTAAACGTACCTTTTTCGTGTTTACGCATAAGTTCCTACTTAAGTGTAGGTATTAAGTTCTCCTGTAGGTAACCAAAATTAAATTTACTACAGAAGCGGTGTCCGTTTTATAAATATAGTTATAAGAATGCGTTTTACAGATAATATTTCCATCTGCAATTGTACAATCAGCAGCAGAAGTAGTTTAGAAAAATAACACAGATAATATGATATTGATACACAGAGCCTTATTCTCTTGACCTTAGAGTCCATGTGTAGAGCATTTTGAGCCTACTGGGCCCGCGTAGCTCCTTCTACTAGTTACAGTCAGTTCTACAGTCGTATGCATGTAAGCACTTTATTGTACCTACACAATAACGGGTTAAACACGTACATCTCACACAAAATCAAAGTACGAGGATGCTTGCTTACTAGTTAGCCTAAAGCCGGCTACTCACACACCTGCTGCAGGGGCAATTTTCATATATTTCGAATTGGCCCGATTTCCGATTCCCGATTATGAAAATTGCCCCTGTAGCAAGTGTGTGACCTGCGGTTAATTGCAGTACACAAGAACGAATAGAAGCCGCCGAATTTCCTCCATTTCATTCACCAAAAACTATGCTTTACTTGTAGACGAGGTCACGGTTCCGAATGTGACCTCCCGACAGTTAACCACATTAAATATTAAAGGAAATTCGTCCAAGTGTTCGGATGCTCGCCCCCATTCCAGTGCAGTTTCAATTTATGCTTTCCAATTTAAACGAAATATCGAATCGTTGTCAACACGGGCAACATCGGGCCTAAAGGTTGAAACTCGGCAGTGTGCTAAGTATTGCTTGACCTACATTGTCGTAATATTTTATTCTGATATTTGCTGTCTATGATAGCAGTCGTTAAACCAAGTTAGAGGCCTTCAGGCGGCTCGAGAACTTCTAACAGTCATGTTTCCCACTCACTTCTTGACAAGCCTAATCCCAATAAGGTCTAATTTCCCCTCGGGTTAGATGGCAGTCGCTTCCGTAATAACTAGTGCCTACGCCAAATCTTGGGCTTAGGCAGCGGACCCCAGCCCCCAGCAACAATAGGAGGATAGTGATTTTATTAATTCTGGTATTGGATTGCCGTATCAAGGGCACGCAGATATCACAAAAAGGGTAAAAATTAAGTGGTAATAAAAAATAAATAAATATGAATCTATCCATGATTCACACTATTTTGTTTCACACTTAAATTTCCCAATCACATTTTTTATTTTCGTTTCATGACCATGACATAAATTCCACAAGTGAGCTTTATACTAGATAAAAAAATAAAACTGTTTCGGAACAAAGACAATACATTATTTACTTGGCACGGTTAAAATCTTCATAGCATAACTTCTGCTTCCTCCTCGTATTTTCAAATCATAAAAATTTATTTACTACAGTAAAGCAACATTATTGTTCTGGATTTTTTAGGGTTCCGTAGTAAACATAGAAAACCCTTATAGTTTCGCCGTCCCCGGTTTAGCTCAGTAACCGTTAGTACTAGAAAGCTTGGCTTTGGTATGAGTATACATATCAATGACGCCAAAAACTGGTAGATTAAAATCTTAATAAAAAAATTTTTAGGGTACTTCCCCTACACGTAAAGTGGTGGCGCAATTTTTTTTCTTTTATACCCCATTGTAGTGGGTGTCGTTCGATAGGTCTTTCAAAAATATTGTAAGGTTTCGGAAACTATTTTTTGATTCAAGAATCTGTTGGCGGCTTTAAAGTGATAATTTTTCTTATGGTCAAGTGTCCACCTCCCAACCATGGTAGCAGTATATATAATGAAATTAAAAGGAAAACTATCACAGCTACGTAGACATTGCTAGTTAAGTAACGGGTGGATAACTACGGAACCCTACATTGTGTGTGGCCCGACAGTCCCGACACACACGCACTTGGCCGCTTTTTTATTTCTTCTTATTTACTCTCGGCTCGTTTACTTGGCTTACCGATACAAGTTGATCTCAATATTATCCGTCGGCAGTCACAAGGACGGTGTTGACAACCATTACTCTAAACCTCTACGAGTGTACGTCTTCATATTTTAAAATATGAGCTCTCATAGGAGTAAAACATTTAATTATAACTCACTTTGTAATCTAAGTTGGCCCAGGCAAGCTGGGGGCCCGTGACGTATACGTATGCCACGTGTGTGGTCCGTCAAAGGCAAAGTTTCCTGTCCTTCGCATAACTCCTCTGACACTTTGGCAGCTCATGAACGGACGAAACAAAAAGCGCATAAAATACTTCAAGCATTGTTGAAGACCGCTGAAATTCAGGCACGCCTAATTAAAATAATGAACATCGACTACAATCTGGCAACTGCCACGAGCACTAGAATGCGACAGAACTACGGGTTGTTAAGGAGAGTAAGAAAGTAGGAATGACGCTCGAGGGAGTTGCGACCTGAGTGGCTAGACTTGTTCATTGTCACACGTTACTTACACCGGCTTGCTCTAATTTGCTTGTGCCAGGTGAAAAACAATAGCCGCGGGCAGCACTTTCATGACACTCGCTTACGTCGGTTTTCCTTTATATTTTTGTGTAGCCTGGATTTTTTTTAATTCTATGACAGTGGCTTATTGCTGGTGAGCAGACAACATAGCCGATATGCTTGCGACTCCAGAGGAATTACATGCGCGTTGTCGACCCGCTCCATCATTGATGGATTCGTTGCGTTGACAGCTATAGAAACAAAAAAAACCCCTCACTCTCAAGTACTTTCAACACAAAGCAGTAATTCTTGGTAGCTCTACAGCTACACCTATACGATACTTAAGTACATATTGAAGTCAATGATTTTGGACTTGCCACAAAATAATGTCTACGCAAAAATTAAATATGGAGAGGTTCTCTTAGTACTACTAATAAATTGTTGGAGACAGCCTTAAAACGTTAAGATTAGGGTGAAATGATATTTAAGTATCTTTCTTGGATCTATTATAGTTTAAGAGCCGGTGACACTGAACCTAGTATGATAAGATTCCCAGATGGCATATATATAATTAGGTGCGTCATTAGTCGGGGAACACGAAACGGCGATGCTGCAATGCGAAAAACCTGGCGAAGCCATTGAAAATTAAAATTGAACAATGATGAAAAATCCGGTTTCTAGTATGATAAGATTCCCAAGTTTCGTTTGTTCCTCGAAACAGGGGAGGGGTAGGACTATACGATAGTGCAGTGCTGCAAGCCCTCCTGGCTGGCCTTGTCAGTGGCAGCAGTATGATAAGCGACCACTTTTCTGAGGTATCTAGTATGATCGGATTCCTGAAAAAAACAGGGCTCATCTGAAAGATCAGCACTTTCTGTGTAAGAAAAACCACTGCTGCATTTTCCAAACAGTGGAGAAGGTGGTTGCTGCAGCGATTAAAGGAGCCGACAACACTGAACCTATTTCGATAGATTCCCAGATGATATATATATAATTAGTCGGGGCATTAATGGGGGTACACGAAATGGCGATGCTGCAAAGCAAATGAGCAGGCAAACCTATTAAAAATCAAATTTAAAAAATAAAAAATAAACGGTTTCTAGTATGATAAGATTCCCAAGTTTCGTTTGTTCCTCGAAATAGGGGAGGGGTAGGACTATACGATAGTGCAGTGCTGCAAGCCCTCCTGACTGGCCTTGTCAGTGGCAGCAGTATGATAAGCGACCACTTTTCTGAGGTATCTAGTATGATCGGATTCCTGAAAAAAACAGGGCTCATCTGAAAGATCAGCACTTTCTGTGTAAGAAAAACCACTGCTGCATTTTCCAAACAGTGGAGAAGGTGGTTGCTGCAGCGATTAAAGGAGCCGACAACACTGAACCAGTGAACCTATTTCGATAGATTCTCAGATGATATATATATAATTAGTCGTGGCATTAATGGGGGTACACGAAATGGCGATGCTGCAAAGCAAATGAGCAGGCAAAGCTATTAAAAAGAAATTTTGAAAACATAAAAAAACCGGTTTCTAGTATGATAAGATTCTCAAGTTTCGTTTGCAGCAACCACCTTCTCCACTGTTTGGAAAATGCAGCAGTGGTTTTTCTTACACAGAAAGAGCTGATCTTTCAGATGAGCCCTGTTTTTTTCAGGAATCCGATCATACTAGATACCTCAGAAAAGTAGTCGCTTATCATACTGCTGCCAGGCCAGCCAGGAGGGCTTGCAGCACTGCACTATCGTATAGTCCTACCCCTCCCCTGTTTCGAGGAACAAACGAAACTTGGGAATCTTATCATACTAGAAACCGGATTTTTCATCATTGTTCAATTTTAATTTTCAATGGCTTCGCCAGGTTTTTCGCATTGCAGCATCGCCGTTTCGTGTTCCCCGACTAATGACGCACCTAATTATATATATGCCATCTGGGAATCTTATCATACTAGGTTCAGTGTCACCGGCTCTTCTACTATTATTGTTTACGCCTAACTGAAATTTGGACACAAAGGGTAGCAAATTCTAAAACACTACGTTCGGCTCGTGGGAAGCACTTTTCTGTTTTCATCATGTTTTCATTGTGTTAAGTTTGAGATAGGCACAAGACAATCTGTTTAAGGATTCGGCTTAGAGTATCTTGTCTCAGCACAATTTCTTGCAAGTGTGCAAGTGCCGGCGACGACTGAGCGCCGGCGGCAGCGGTAATGGTGCGCCTTAAGTGTGAGTAAGAGGTGACGATCCGGTTTCTCGCTCACACATATGGCGGGCCTCTGCCTTCGCCGTTCGGAGTCGTGGCTGGACCTCTCTTTAAGTATTGCTACGCTTTTGATTAATTGTTGGCTTAAACGCTCGTTTTGCTTTAGATTGGAGGGTACAGTCAGCATCAAAAGTAGCGCCACATATGACGACGTCAAAAGTCTTTATTACAAAGGAATAAGAACTTTTGACCTCTTCATATGTGGCGCTTTTGATGCTGACTGTACAACGTTGCTTACATACTATCATTATTCTTAATACATTCAGCGCCGAGGACCCGATGGTCCGGGATCTCCGGTCGTAGACAGTTTTCGATACAAAGCGGAAAAACCATGTGCGCTACGAGCGTGTGTATATGGCTACGAACGTAGTGCGTTGCACTCTTCGGAAATGAATGTAGCGATGGTTAGGCAGGAGAAAGTTGAATTACCTCCCTATAGCGAAAGCCTTATGGTACTTATATTAAAGGTATACCTACAGTACATTTGTGAATCGTTTTTTGGGATACTTCAATTATAAGATTATTAACATGCAATTACATGTAAAATCATCAAATATATAGATATGTAATTTCTGAGTGAAATTAGTTAATCTCAATTACTCTGCATTACTTTGCCTTGCACTTAGATGCAGTTTCACAAGAATAGATAAGTTCACGTGGAGAACTTTGCAAAAATTGTAAAACAACAGCAATTTATTTAAGTGCCGGTAGCCAGCTAAGGAGATAAAGAAACATTTAGAACTTTTTACTAGTTAATCTGCAGTGTTTTATGGTTCTGGTAGCGAAGATAAGGTATGTTTATATAGACAGTATCCGATTGTGTGCCTTGTCACGACGATCAAAGATACAGCCGCGGTCCTAAGTCAATAAAGCTTTCAACAAATACTGCCGTTTGTAGAGGCGGCAAATCGCTTGTTGAGTTGAGACTAGGTACTTTATGTTTTCGCTAACACCTCTACCTATACATCATTGTCATCATACTTTTTGTAATTTCCCTTAAACTATATTGGTTTCTTTGGTATTTAAATCTTTGTTGAATCTACTAGTTATTCTACACCTACTCGTCGAGAGACTCACAAAAACACCATAAAAATAATGAGATATTATTATATGTATATATCTCATTATTTTTATGTATTATTTATTGAAGTATTCAGTAAGGTAGGTATAGATAAAAAAATGCCCCCTTCTGCTGCCAACACCGAGACTTTCAGTTCTTTTTTATAAAAAATTAAATTGCAGCGGAGTCAAGAGCCGTGAAGCGAAAAGTTTCAGTTGCGAGTGCTAGGGTTAGCTTTTCTTTTCTTTGCCGACACTAGAAAATGTAATTGAAAGCAATGTGAAACGCCTCCGCCTAGTTATTGTCACGGACATAATTCAGAAAAGGAAGTGCCACTGTATAATGCACAGAATAGAGTTGCAGTTCTTTTCAGGAAGCACTTAGGGCGGGTTGCACCAAATTACAATAATAAAGCTTAAGCCACACGGGCGGGAGCTGCTTTTGGCGGTGGCGGCTGCCGACAAAGGCCGCTGCCGCCCGCGCCCGCGCCGCTGCCGCCCGCGCCCGCGCCGCCGCCGCCCGCGCCCGCGCCGCCGCCCGCGCCCGCGCCGCCACCGCCCGCCCGCTCTCTGTGTGGCTTGAGCTTAAACCGATCAACGTTAAATATGCCACTTTAATTAAACTCCTCTCTCACTTTGTATACCTACTTAAAATATTTGTTAATACGGGTGTACCGCGATATTTATTTATTTATTGACCATTAGAGGTTCCGAGGTTGCGACACGGGTTGCGTAGTTGACCCATGTTAACACATCTTTTAAATTGTTAAATATGACACTGGTAGTTGTCAATTACATGGAAATAGAAACTTAACATCATTCCAAACAAAATAAAACAGTTCACGTTAAAACTGTCCAAATACTAATAACAATTTAAAAGGATTTGATAGGTTTTGACTGATTTAAATGTTTTAGCATAATATGTGTTCTATTTCATTTAATCGTATGCGGAATGAAAGGCAGAGTGTTCAACTCCACTAAAACCACTCATTTCAGCCTTCAGGCTTTCAACCTTTGGTTAACAATCTACTCTTATTTAGTTACGGACTGTACAAAATGTTTCTTTATAAATTCAGTGAACACTAAACGGAGAGACATGTACCAGTGTTACAAAGACTGGTATCTAAACAAATTGAATTAACCCCAACAAAGCGTTCATTATGTTTCCATTCACCGAAAAAGGCAGCAATATATTTTGTACGTGATTTCCGCACAATTCAGGTAGTTCGGAAGAATGCCCGCATATGAGCT
Source organism: Cenopis cana (assembly GCA_951800055.1). Classification (NCBI taxonomy): domain Eukaryota; kingdom Metazoa; phylum Arthropoda; class Insecta; order Lepidoptera; family Tortricidae; genus Cenopis; species Cenopis cana. The sequence continues at coordinate 7,339,523 of OX637479.1, read as the reverse complement.
AATCTTATCTTCGGGATCGGAATAGCGATGTGTATCTTTATTCCGGATCACAGTTACATAGTTTTTAGATAAATTACCTCAATAAGGCTTGTGTTAAGGCTACTAAGCGACTATATTTATTTATCTTCCTTTACCGAGACTGGAACCCAGGACCGTCTGACCGAGCTTTGCAGGCAGGTATCTAACCATTAGGCTAAATCCGTTGGCAAAACTACGGCGGTATTCTAGTGTTAGTTCGTTGTTGTGTTGCAACATCGTTAGCTTTTTTATTTAAAGCTAAATCATCAAAAGAGTTCATGAAAAAGAGTTTTTGATTTGATATCTTTGTTATTGTAACTAACGACCGCTTTAGCTTAGTTGGTAGTGACCCTGCCTACGAAGCTGGAGGTCCCGGGTTCGAATCCCAGCCCGGCCGCGGCATTTATTTGTGTGATGAGCACGAATATTTGTTCTTGAGTCTTGGATGTTTTCTATGTATTCAAGTATTTATTTATCTATATATATAAGTATATGTATATCGTCGCTTAGTACCCATAGCTTTGCTTAGTTTGGGACTAGGTTGACTTGTGTAAGATTGTCCACAAATATTTATTTATTTTAATAAACATAATTATTTCTAAAAAGTTACAGAGCCTCACGTATTTGTAGGGAGGTAAGCTTCAGTTTTATCCAGCAGGTGTATCGAGTGAGTAACCTCTAGAATTATTATTTGTAAGTAACACCAACCTCGTGTGTTCTCAAAGGAATTAACTGAAGTTCTGTGTAGCCGCAGCTTTGTGAATTTTCCTTTGGTGTTGTAAACCGCGCGTGAAAATCTGATGATTTCGTTCTACATAAATCTTGATTTTACTCTATTCATAGAGAAATCAGTGACCTTTTCTGTCCAGAGAATGCAACATGGCATTTGAACGTTCATTGGTAGCTCATTAAGAATTAAATAACATGAAAATTTGATTACTGTGCGGCTCAATATAGGTAGTGTATATAATATAGGTGAGCGAGCGAGTCAGGGGGTACTTTAATGGGTCACACAGTGACCGGTGTGTGAGTCGATAAGGGGCGTTTCATATGTTTGTACCGGCCATTACACCTCTTGTGCTGTTTACATTGTGCCATTAATCGAGTTTATGATCCACTCGCCGTGAGAGACTTCCGCGACTAAAATAATTCGGTCATTACACGTTACCCTTGAACCTCTAATAACCCGTGTCGTGTCGATTCCGGCTACATAGTCTGGACTTTTTATAGTACCTACATTAAGTACAACATTTTATGTCTTCCCATGGCCAGGAAGTGGGATTTTCCGCGCGCGGAGCGTACGGTAAGTGCCACTTTATGGCCAGGTGTCACATAAAAATACTTGAATATGTATGATGTCGAATAATATGTAGTAATTAGTTATTTCTGTGACTGTTTTTTACTCTATGAGCAACGGTAACTTATTGGTATTTTTGGATTTGCAATACATTTTGTCCAAAATACGATAAGATATACATTTGAAAGTGTACAGGGACTATGTAGGACCTTCCTTAGGGTACTAATATTATATAGAGTACCTACACAAAAAAGCACATGTGAACCTTACGGTACAAATAATAGAGTCGAAAAGTGGTAGAACAATTTCTCTACAATAGAATTTCCATAGATGCCGATGAATACCTAACATTATTACATAATCCATACAAGATACAGTAGTTCAATGAGTTAGGCCTTATTATCGCTTGCGAATTTCATTACACTGCGGGTGACGGGGGTATAACGAGTTTAATCGCTCTATAAAACCGCGCAATGTAGTACTCGCATGCGAGTCTCGTACGTGTGTATTAGTGTCTCTGATTTAGGTATTCCTTGTGGAGTAGCGATACCGGCCAGTACGTACCTACTTAATAGGTAATTTATTATTTCATAACTAATCATGACAGTGTTGCTATCCGGACCCTTGAATAAAAGAAACAATTGCGGTTCAGATAAGACAAAAACGTTCCGCTCCAGGGTTTTCGAATTCGGGTATTTGATGAGAATAAGTCATATAGGCATAATTATCTTGGCATCATTTGTTTTGGTTTATCTCTCCGAAAATGCTGGTACAGTCAGCAGCAATGGTTGCTACGCGGGCGAGGTGTTCAAAATGATCTACACACGCTCTTATTCCCGTATAATAAAAATGTGTGAAGATCATTTTGAGCACCTCGCCCTCGTAGCAACCATTGCTGCTGACTGTACCGACATTAAACTATGGAGCAAACTGAACTCGAACTCAAATGAGCACAGTGGGATCTATTTTCAAAGATCAGACGCTAAGAACAAAGCTTTACTTATTTATGTAGTTAGAAGGTCTTTGATATCGAGCACCCAAGTAATGTCGGGACAAAGGAGAAAATTATTAAATAAAATCGTTCGTGGAAACCAAAACTTGAATTTATATATTGTGTTTAGAGATCGATATTATAAAAGGAAGTCGCCAGTCGCGGCTGTCTGCTATACGCGATAAACTCAAAAAATGGAGAACAGATTTTATTTGGTTTTCACCAATGGACAAAATTAAAAAAAAAAACGCGCGTTCAAGACTCGGTTGTGCGCTCTATACAGAAAAAAAATGGTTCTTGAAAAAAAGGAGGTGGAAGGATTATGTGTATAATTTGTTGAGGTTTTGAGACTATTAACGATAAATGACACCTTTTTAACGCTATTTCCCTGGTCCCAAGTCGGGGGCTAGTAAAGCTAGTAATGAAATGATTGTCTACCTATGGTTACAAACCGATCATTGGAAATTAATCCACAAATAACAAGTGAACTATGTCAACAAACTGTAGCTTTTAGTTTAAATTACAACTTCAGAGTCTGAAGTAAAGGTATCTAACCTAAATAAATACCATTTCATCAATCAACATACGACGGGTCGTTCGTTTGCTTGAGTAAGCTTTCTTTCTAACTTTTATACAGAATACTTACAAGTTCAATAGAGAAATGTTTACAGGGTAAAGTCCCATGGCAGAGGACTTTTGAAGTCAAATTGCCGGAATCATAACGTTGACTAACAAATTTTATCAACTTCTTTTCAAGTTAGTTTTATTATATTTTTGTAAAATTTGTGCCACAATTTGTCAATTTTTTAATTCCTTATACCAAATTTACACTTTTTAAGATTAAAATTCATGTCTTGGGTCATTTGGCACGTTTACCTTACGAATATATAGTTATCTTACTTATCCGGTTTTTTCGTAAATGTTTCCAGTATTTCACCACTGACATACTTATGTATAAGACAGATATTACTCGGCCGACTACTAAGAAATTCATAGGCGCGGAATAATATAGTAGCTAACTATATTTATTGATACACCGCACCCTTCTCTTGTCTCGGATCTGTTTGCTTATGATTTTACAAGTACTCGTATAAGTTTTGTTGTTCTACTTCGTTGTTTCAACTCTGAAATTTGAGCCTCGAGGAAATTAAATTGTACCTATTCCAGTAAGCCGCGCTTATCTGTTTATCAAGTTTCAGTGTCTAGATAACGAAGCGTTAATGTAAGTGGTTTAATTTGATACAAAAAAACCTTATTTAATCAATATTCAATAAATTTTAACTTAGAATCATCTAGTTTTTGCTTTATGTACCTATAATTAATTTTGCAGTTAATTATAAGAAATAACGGTACGGTTATCAGGTATTCGGACGGGAGCGTTTGCGAATGTCTCCACCTGGTTAGCAGTTCCGTTCGAATAAATATTTAAGGAACACGAAGTTTCATTTAATATTTCAAAGTCGTTTATATTCCTTGCTAGTTTTATTGATACAGAACGCAAGTTGAATTGGAAGGAGTTAAAGTTATATGATTTCCTCTCGCTAGTCCAAACCACAGCCCCTGAAATAGCTGGCGCTAAAGTTGGTAATGTGAAACAAACTTGTGTGTTGCGAACAGAACAGCTACTTTCTCCGTCTTGGGCGTAGGTAACTACTTTATTAAATAGCCATTCCGCAAGTAGCCACAGCGGGCACTTATAATGAGTTACATTCTATGCTGTTTGCTTACTTTTAGCGACCTATATACGGGGCATTGAATGACCTCATTTCTATTATTTCTTGTAGAGTGAGGGTAAACATCGACAGGCATTGTATTTCCTCGGGACCAAGATGAAAGACACCTCTGAAATACTTGATACCTATACGTATTTATACGTTCCAGTTTATTGTTCCCAAAAGGCGTGGTCCCTCCCTGTTTTTGAGGAGGACGCGAAGTAGGTACTCAATGCTATTAGGTACCTACTCGTCGACATTCTTATTTCATTCTCTGCATACAAATTTCGCCCTGTCAGGTATTAATAAAACAATAAGGACGTCTGGATTAAATTATTATTTATTACTTACTATTTTATTCACAATCCACAAGTATGCACTCATTTTAGAATTAGATAACTCCTATTAAAAGTTGTGTTATTATAATTGTACCAATAAATTGCTCTGAATAATTTGAGATTGAGTTGAGTTTTTTAAATTAGCCACGCTCGAAACCGTCATGTAATCATCTCTCCTGATTAATTTAACTTTGACAGTTTAGTCCGTAACGCTACACATTGCGGGAACAGTTCTCGGTTCAGGATAGCCACAGAAATTAAATCGCTCTGAATGGGAAACATGACACTACAATGTCTATTCATAACGGTAGGTCTTCCTTATCGGGTGACAATGCTAGGCGCCGCAGCCTGACGTTTGAAAACACAGGGGCCTGAGGGATCGAGCCTATTTCTATACCTATCCCTAAAACTGAATAAAAACAGGTTCAGTTTGGATGTACCACTAAGTAATGGCAGGGTAGGTTGTAAAGTGTACTATTTAAGCTAAATAAATTTGCTTAGGTCATGGTTGTATAACGAATTCTCAGTATAATTTTGGCAGTTTTCTTTAAAACATCTGACGTAAACACAAAAACCTAACCTAATGAAAAAAAATGTTTTCTCTCGTCAACATTGAATTCAGTAAAAATGGTTTCTAGCTAATAGCTATTCTAAGAAAAAAAGTTAGGGTGACAAATAGTGTAAATTAATTATGTAATGCCAGCCTTTTCTTTGATCTTCTTTATTTATTACCGGTTATAATTTTGTAAATCGCATTTTTCATGGGTGGATTCGTTTAAATTGAACGGCTAATGTTATATAACTAAAGTGACGGTTAATTGAAGCGAAAAATATCCTGTTCTTTGAAACCCGTTCTGACCATGACAAGTAGAGCCAAAACATGATTGCTTATAAAAAATTCCAGAGATGTCTTTATTTTCCTTTTTTCCTTAGCCTACTAAAACATAACATTACTAACCACTATAAAAATTATGTTATTTTACTCCATTCAAATTCTCACAGGATATGAGGATATATGAATAAAACTTCATGAAGATATTTATCGATAATTGTCCAAAAAAGCCATTCCCGAAGACTTTTGCAGTTCGTTTTCTCGAGCGCGGAACAGAATCACGTCTAACCTATTAGCCGTTTTGTTACGAAATATTATGTTTGACATTGACATTCAGTTTTGTTACCTTTCGTAACCACCCGTTATATAGGGACATATTTAAATGAATATGTTCTAATATGCCTTTTTCCAAAGTGGATGTGATCGGATGAATATGCTCGGTAGACATTTTGTGATTTGAAGACTCTCATGTTAAACTTTTAAAGTGGTGCTTCAATTGTAAGTATTTATCTTCGTGTAGACAATTAGGCGTTATATAAAAAAAACTTTGAAACATAAACTTACCTACAGTGAGTTCAATTTAGTTGGCAATTATATTATTTATCTTGACTAAACAACATTTCATACCGTATTGCCGTTGTTCAATAAACGTTTTGCTTTGTAGTCGTTGTTAAAGCTTTTCTATCGTTCCTATGTAATTATTTCGGTTTGCCTTCCTACGATGCCCTAGAAGAATTTTCCTCTATTATTTTCCTGTAAAGCCATCCGAAATTCGTTTTGCAACTAACAGGGTTTCGAGCCCGTCAACCAATTAACTTTTTATTACATTTATTAATACGTTTCAAGGCTCTTGCTGTTTTCGTAGAACGGTAACTTACTTTGGATTCCGAAAGGCTCAAGGAATCTTAAACCTTAAAAGCTTCTCCTCTCCTGCCTTTTGATGAAATAAGTGTACCTAACTTAAACGTATTACGTTGTTATACATGTACATGTCAAAATCTCGTAAACTTGTCCTTGGTTTAGCAAATTGCTATAATGATTTAATGATGCTGCTTATAGCGATCACTTCTATAAAATAAACAGTAACTTCTTATCTCTGAGCAGTGCCTGCGCGCACGACAGTAAACTAGTTTGCGTAAAATTGCGTACCGAATGTTTATCTACCTGCATCCATTTTATTGTTACATATTTATTTTAAAAACGCTGCGCGTTTAAACTTAGATACTAAACTTAGGTAATATATTTAGTGTTCTCGTGTAAGTGAATCCTGTATTCTTATGAGAATAATAGTACATTACTTACCAAGGGCGATAAAACAAAGAATGTCTCAGATCGCAGGTATTTTACGCCCGAGCCGAAGGCAAGGGCGATAAATATGCGATCTGAGGCTTTCTTTATTATCGCCCGTGGTAAGTACAAAATTTTATGTCACCCCCTGGCCAGGAAGTGGGTTTTTTCGCGCGCGGAACGTGCGATAATGGCCACTTTATGGCCAGGTGTGACATAAAGTTCTTTAAACATAAACAATAAAAGCATGCGCTCAGACAATGCGAAGGTTTTTATAAATACTTCGAATATGGCAAATAAGCAAACGGCCTGCCTGATGGTGAGCAGATACCGTAATCTATGGACGCTGGCGGCTTCAGAAGTATCACAAACGCGTTGTCCACCCTTTATTGATTTGAAGATTCGATGTGTTGACTGGTGACAAATGGAGGTCCCCTAAGCGCGTCCTCGGCAGCTCTGGGGGCCTACCGGGAACCGAAAACGATGTATCTCCCTGTCTGTTGCTCCAATATGCAAGTGCGACAGAGAGACAGATAGTTCGTTTTCGGTTCGCGGTAGACCCTCTGACGTCAAAGTAAATGGGTCAAAGTGGTTATATCGGCTATAATTCGATTCACACGTGCACTTATTTGTCCAATTACTGCGCTAATATGACGTGATAAGGATGCGCTTATGCGATACAATATAGCTACGTCCCGCACTGCCCCCTTAAATATTGATTTTATTCTGTTTTTTTAGCATTTGTTGTTGTTATCTTAGAAAATTTCAACTGTCTAATTATCACAGTTCATGAGATACAGCCTGGTGACAGACTGACAGACAGACAGACGGACGGACAGCGGAGTCTTAGTAACAGGGTCCCGTTTTACCCTTTTCTACTACGGAACCCTAAAAACTACATACGCAATTTTTATAGAATTCATTGGGGTTTTGTATAAAATGGGTAAAATATAAGAGAAATATCATCACCTTTTTAACGCTATTCCTTCAGAAACTGAATTCCACACGTACCAAGTTCTAGATAAAGTTTTTTCTCTCCCGCATGCAGTTTTTTTAGCCAATGTATGCCTAGAGTTGTAAATGTTAGAGCATGACGCGTTTCAGGTAGATATTATTCCGAGCTCACATACACAGAAACAATATGAGACCACCCTACGGTCGAGGTTCATTTGAACGTCATGAAACAACAAGGTCGATTTCCCCTTGCAATAATATTATGACAGTGACAATTGCTCCCTTCACTTATTACATGTACGAGTATTTACGTCATGTCATGTGCAAGTTTAGATGTCTAGAAATCTCACTATTATTGAAGCCCTCGTTATGATGTGCTTTAGTATTAGCTCGTTCGGCTCTTGTTAAATTACGAGGCATTACAGCAGTAGGAAATCAAGAAAATAGAATAATATATAATAACACGATTGTTGAATATTACATTGACAATAACACTTGTCACTATTTGTCAGTGATATTTTCTTTTTCAGTTGCAAAAAGATTTTCTTGAAACAGATCGTAATGGTTTTAATTGAAGAGAAGAATATATAACATTATTGCAAAATAATAGCCTATTGCATTGATAACAAAGGTCAAAATAAAATAACCCATGACTTTATATGTCAGGCATCTCAGATAACAGATGTACGTCAATTTGTGCAACTCTTACACTCCGTTAGACAAGTCAACCCTAGCGATAGTTAGATCTCACAGAAACTTTTGTCAAAACTGGTGGACCACTTTCTTGGCCGACTGTACGTAATACGCAATTGCAGTCCCACACAATCATGGGTCACCCCTGTTCGTGGGTTAAGCCTGAGCTCCCTTCAAATGTTTTTTAGCTATGTTTTCCAAGAAAATAACAAAAAGTCTGAATCTGAATTATGAATTTAATGTACTAAGTACACTCAGCGCCCTGATTCTATATGCTAATTTCATTACTTTGTACGGTTACATTCATTGCCGTCAGCCAACGACTGATTACCAAGTACTAAAGTGGATTTGCATTTCAGTTTCATTAAATTAACAATCTTCTGTTTTCAGTGTCTTTTACATAAAACACTATATCGGTTTAATACTTTAAGACGAAACTTAAAACTCCATTCATCCAGAGCACGCATCTACAGCACACATCCTTCCATATAAAAAACATAGCTTATGAACCCGTTTCCACCAATGCTCTGCTTTGTCGACCGATGAATATGAGTGGTGAATATCAAATTTATCAAACGCATATGGATGCGTAGCAATGTAGCATAGCACATCTCTAGTGGAATGGCACCCTTAGGTTATATATTGTACTGGAATGACAGTTAAATGACAGGTGTCACCGTACACAAGCTATTGTATGTAGGTATATTAAAAGCACAAATAGCCTATCAAGGCTATCCATTAGCAATCTGCGAGTGGTGTTTACTGGCAATTTAAAGACCTGCGTCACAGATATCGCAACGCGACAGGAACACATGAAAGCATAGTGTTCAATTAACAAATAGTTATTGATTAGAATAAGAATAAGAATAATTTATTGAAAAACATGTTGTACAATAATAACTATAGGGTAGGCTAGCTTACAATTAAATGCTAAATAAATAGTACGTGCCTGAGCTAGGAAACCTTGTGTTTCAGGCAAAGAAGGGCTTACAATTACTTAAAAATATTCACATAAAAAAAAGAGAAATACAATTTTAGCTTAATAAGTAGTACAAATAAATAACAGGAAGATTATATGATATGTTGCAAGTTTATTTTAAAACAATATTTATCGTCATCGATATATTAATATGATATTTTCTTTATTTCTTTATTTAAGTATTAATGCTTACTTAAGTACTTACAAAACATATTTTGCATATTGATTATTGGTCAAATCGTTGAATTCTCGAAGAAAATCCTCTATTGCGTTTATACAGGGTGGGAAAATAACTGGCGTACACTTTGTTTTTGAAAATGTTTTTTTTTTTTAAATATAGTATTTAGGGCGGCAATTAAATATGGAAAATAATGTCAGACAAATGTAAGTACACCTCTAGCAGCATGGCAGATGTGAACCCTTTTCATCGCATTTTCACACATTTCCTGCGTTATCTCAGTGACTGTGTTTTGTCTGCAGTACTTTAGTTTGTGTTTTGTAAAAATAGTAAAGGTTTCCAAAAAAATATTTTAATCGCTACTTAGTATTTAGAGCGCATACAACAAAGACTCGTTTGTCTCAGGACACTGTTGAAAATATCCTTATCTTATAATGCGTGAAATATTAAATATTGATCATATTAAGCGACATATTGTTATATAACTCGATCCCTTTTGTGTACGCTAAGTGACTTTGAGAGCATTATGCTAATGGTTCAGATTTCCATGGCTGAAACGCTGATCGAGCGTGGCAGGGGGTCGGATCTTCATCAGAATATAGGTGCGATCAGAGAATCTAGTGCGTATTAAGGGCATTAACATCGGGGACGCATTTATATTTAGTCCAATCTTTTGTCCTACATATAATAAGAATGCTATAAGTTCAATTGGACCGGCATTTGGCTGAAAACTGGTTTGTAAATTTTAAAGAACTGCTTACATACAAATTAAATATTTCAAGCGTGTAAAAATAGTATGTGCTCGATATATTAGTTTCTATTGCTATTAAAATGCAATTTATCTTTTTTTACGCGAAATTAGACAATCAAAATGAGCTATTCAGCTATCGATGAAGTTTTACTTATTTTACCAAACACAATGGGCCTTATAAATATGTACTTAATAGTTATCATTGTTAGAATTAACATATTATGTTATCAGTTTTTACATATATAATAATACTGCAATCAGCTTCTAAAGAAGCAAGTTAGCGTGTATAAACTACTGATTTAAGGTATAATACTTTATTAGTTTTGATATGAATTGTTTTACTTACGTTGTTTTTGTTGTTGACGTATAAAGACACTTCTCAAACAACTTATTGAAACCAAAGTTTCATCGATTAACCCAATAAAGAAGTAACACGCACGCTCGATACTAATTAACAATAACTATTTATAACGAATCTAATTACTTCAACGCGTTTCACAAGGGAAAAGGTAAACACACCATTAATAGAACTTCGTAACTTGAATGTCCCTAGACGGTAGCTTTGTAAGGGAAGTATCATCTTACTTGCTTTGTGGAGAGGCAGGATGGGACTTAATTGTCCTGGTCTCGTGGTGCGGAACTTCGCTGGCTTTATAAGAGTATCCTGACTGGAACATCTCCAGTAAGCCACGAGCTGTGCCGTCATTTGTTTGAGTTTCAACTGTTTCGCGTGTGATAAAGTGACAAGGTATTATAATATCTTGAAAATAGATAAAAGATAAACTAATACGTTAAGAGATAAGTAATGCTGATGCCCGTAAATTTGAAAACTCATGGAACTTTGCGCGCAACTTGCTCCCACTTAAATAATCGTAGTGTTAAACGATGTTTGCATTCTGTATTTGTTAAACTTAACGAGTAAGGGGAAGTCCCGTAAATCTGGACGGCACCTATCGCCGGACACTCATAATATCTCGGTAATTCTTACTTCTAAGCAAAAGTGGATGAAAAAAATGCGACGGACTCCCTTGCATCCCTTTTATCAAATATTACATAGATAGGACCCATGACAATTTATTGAAATATTACAAGTGACCGGCGATAGGTGCCGTCCGGCTTTACGGGACTTCCCCCTACATACAACCGATTCACTTCAAACGCTTCACATGAAGCCCCTTGTATAGCGAAATATGCTTTTCCTGTATTCAGTAATCAATAATGTTTTATTTTAATACAGGCAGAATATCAAGAGAAATCAAAATCCTTCAACCCAGCTTCACTCTATTCGGAAACGGAAATTGTAATATCGGATTACACTAAAGGTAGTTCGCATCTACTACTTCGAATATTTTTGATAGTATCTGGTACATAGTCATTTGTTAGAGTAAAAAAAAAGCTTATGACTCGGAATACACTTTTCGCTCCAGAAATCATCCCCAAGGTCGTGTATATACGTACGAATCAAGAGTTCTACGCAGAAGAAGTCGCGGCCAAAATTTAGCTTATTAGGTAGTTAGAGTAGTTACCTAATCTACCTATTTATATGTTCAGCGTTAACTTTGCATTCTTGTGACACGTGACACCTCTTTTTGATTATCTATACATATAATAAAGCAGAAGAGGGTCGAAAATCTGTACATTGAAGATATTAGTAAAAAAATCGATGGAGGTGTCTAAGAATCGATAACAGAACACGTTTCAACTGTTTTTAGAATTCGTGTCTGTTTGTCTGTTTGTCTGTCTGTTTATATGTCTAACTATCACGCGAAAACTAGCGATTGGATTTTAATACAGCCTTCACTAATATGTTTATTGGATCTTCGGCCAGGTTACTTATAGGCTATAAAAATCATATAGGTTAGGGATGAAAGGGGGTGAAAAGAGGGGTTAAACTTTGTATGAGAAGTCTTTCAGTTCATGATTTACAGGCTTGAAAATTGGTAAGTATATACATGGACGCAAAGTAAATAGAACCCCATTCAAACATTTTTATAATAAACAGATAGTATTTGAAAAAATGGGGGGTGAAATAACAATACCTCTGCCTCTCAGGGCTAAAGACAAAAATACAAAAGTCCCTCAAACCATATTAACTGTTTGAAATGAGAGATCTAATTATGTTGGTCAGTCAGTCGCTATCAATATTCACAAACCTTACTACGAAACCTCGGTTTTTTTTGTTTTCGATGGAGGGTACCTACGCAGAGCGGCGGGCTCTCGGTTGCATGGTAGCACTTGCGACATGTACCTATATATTAGGTATGCGCATTTTTGTATAAAATATTGTTTTTTGAGGTGCTCATTACAAGAATGATATCCATTTTCAAATCGAAGATGGCGGACATTTACTTATTTACTTTTCTTAATAATCGATATGGGTGTCATTGAGGTTCTTCGAGGTGCCGATTAGTTGCGTTTTCCGCCAGCAAAATGTATAAAATACGTTCAGCGCGTAACAGACATAAATTTAGGGTATATTGGTATTCGTGAGTAAAATATACCTACGTAACAATAAACATCAAGTATGACCAAATTCGAAAGTTATAGGCGGATAGGAAGCAAAAAAAAACAATTCTCAGAAAATCACATAACTCTTAGAAGCAACCAGGGTGGGTGCGCTATCAACCAAGGCCTCTACTCCATCTTCGAAAGTGAAAGAACAGACCAAAGTAGGTATTCAGTTATACCTATGTTTTACAATAAAGCACTTTGAACTTTGAAAGGTATTCCACTAATTTATGAACAAAAAATATCTATTCAACCACCTCTTTACAAAGCCATTTGATAGGTCAACAATTTCTTTTTGTTCAATCATCTACATTGCTTGATGCGTATGAAGTATTTTCCGTACCTGCATCATAATGTTCGAATCATTTCGCACTCGCTTTTTTATCTAAATTACTTGACGCGTAGGAATTATTTTCCGCACCTGCATCATAATGTTCAAAAACGTTAGCGCGCGCTACGCTCGCTTTTTCATCTACATTATTTGATGCGTTTGAAGTCTTTTCCGCACCTGCATCATAATGTTTATAAAAATTTCGCGTTCGCTACGCTCGCGTTTTCATCTGCATGACTTGATGCGTATGAATTATTTTCCGCACCGGCATCATAATGTTCGAAATTTCGCGCTCGCTACGCTCGCGTTTTCATACACATTACTTGATGAGTATGAAGTATTTTCCGCACCTGCATCATAATGTTCGAAAAATTTCGCGCTCGCTGCGCTCGCGTTTTCTTCTACATTACTTGATGAGCATTTTCCGCACCTACATCATAATGTTCGAAAATTTTCGCGGGCCGTACGCTCGCGTTTTCATCTACATTATAGTTGATGCGTATGAAGTCTTTTCGGCACCTGCATAAGAATGTTCGAAAAATTTCGCGCTCGCTGCGCTCGCGTTTTCATCTTTTTTTTTTTTTTTTTTTTTTTATACTACGTCGGAGGCAAACAAGCTGACAGCCCACCTGATGGTAAGTGGTTACTGCCGCCTATAGACGCTTGCAACACCAGAGGCGTCACTCACGCGTTGCCGACCCATAAGAACCCTTTTCACGCCTTTTTTGAAGAGCCCCATGCTGTAGCCCATTGGGAATACCTCGGCAGGAAGCTCATTCCACAACCTGAGTGTTCTCGGTATAAAGCACCTGTTGAATCGCACTGTACGAGAACGCAGTGGCTCTAAGGTGTGGGGATGAGCTCGCTGCCGATGGCGAGCGGTGCGGTGATGAAAGGTGGCCGTGGGCATCATGTCAAACAGTTCCTCTGAGCACACCCCGTTATACAGGCGGTAGAACACGCACAAGGAGGCAAAGTCCCTCCTGAGATCAAGCGGTTCAAGGTCGCCTGTCACACTGGGATCGTCGACGATTCTCACTGCCCGTCTTTGAAGCGAGTCACAAGGGCTAAGTTGGTATTTTGGAGTTCCCGCCCATAGGTGAGAGCAGTACTCCATATGAGGCCTAACTTGCGACTTATAAAGTTGCAGCCGTTGTCGAGGTGTGAAGTACTGCTTTGACCTGTTGAGCACTCCAAGTTTCTTAGATGCCAACTTAACCTTACTTTCTAAGTGACTACGGAATTGCACTTCGCTGGAGATGTCGACGCCAAGGATCCCAATGCTCTGAGACATGGTAAGAGGTGTGCCCTGAAACTGAGGGGCCACAGTAAATGGAGCTTTCTTAGCGGTGAACGCGCAGACTTGCGTCTTGGTGGGGTTGAATTGGACTAAGTTTCGTCGCCCCCAATCGGAAACTCTGGTTAGAGTATTCTCGATTTCAGATGCAAGTACTTTTCGGCTCTCCTCCACATTGGAACGAGGGTTATTAGCTCGGCCTGTGTAAAAAGTGTCGCCGGTACTGTCATCTGCATAGCAATGTAAACAGTCAATTGACAGCATATCATTGATATGCAGTAGGAACAGCGTCGGCGACAGCACAGAACCTTGTGGGACGCCAGCGTTAATGTCCATGCTATCGGAGCAACTACCGTCAACGACGGCTCTGATGCGTCTGCCGGACAAAAAGCTGGCAATCCAGTAATCCATCTACGTTGCTTGATGAGTATTTTCCGCACCTACGTCATAATGTTCGATAATTTTCGCGCGCCCTACGCTCGCGTTTTCATCGACATTATAGTTGATGCGTATGAAGTATTTTCCTCACCTGCATCAAAACATTTTGCGCTCACTACGCTCGCGATTTTGTTCATTTCTTGATGCGTATGAAGTATTTTCCGCACCTGCATATTAATGTTCAAAAATTTCGCGCTCGCTGCGCTCGCGTTTTCAACTACATTACTTGATGAGTATAAAGTATTTTCCGCACCTACATCATAATGTTCGAAAATTTTCGCGCGCCCTACGCTCGCTTTTTCATCTACATTAGTTGATGCGTGTGAAATCTTTTCCGTGCCTGCATCATAATGTTCGAAACATTTCGCACTCACTACGCTTGCGTTTTTATCTTCATTACTTGATGCGTATGAAGTATTTTCCGCACCTGCATCACAATGTTCTTTTTTTTCATTTTGCGCTCGCTACGCTCGCGTTTTCATCTACATTACTTGGTGCGTATGAAGTCTTTTATACACCTGCATCGTAATGTTTGAAAGAATTCGCGCTCGCTGCGCCCGCGTTTTCATCTTCATTACTTGATGCGTATGAAGTATTTTCCACACCCGTATCAGAATATCCGAAAATTTTTTTCATCTACTTCCTTCTTAATATATATTTTGTCCTCTGTCATGAGTTGCATGTGGGCGCATTGAGCCGGAGTGCGCAATGTTTGGCGAGACAGCCGGTGCAAAAGTTGATATGGATATTCACGCGAATGAATTCGCGGGAAAAAGCTTAGATAAATAAATTTAAATCATAAAAAATCCTCTCCCTGTGATCCTGATCTGTGTCCTTTAATTGAGGTGTGCAATAAAGAGTAGGTATTTGTTGTTGTTTGTTGTTGTTTGTTGTTGTTTAAAACTGGACTACCCGTGCGAAACCGGGGCGGGTT
Source organism: Cenopis cana (assembly GCA_951800055.1). NCBI lineage: Eukaryota > Metazoa > Arthropoda > Insecta > Lepidoptera > Tortricidae > Cenopis > Cenopis cana. The sequence continues at coordinate 7,323,985 of OX637479.1, read as the reverse complement.
ATACATGCGAAAGTAACTCTGTCTGCCTGTTTCCCATTAAAATGCTCAACTGATTTAGATGAAATTTGGTATGGATATAGTATGAGTCCTAGGGAAGGACATAGGATACTTTTATCCCGGAAATCATCCCTTAACGGGGTTTAAGTTAGAATGGAAGAGAGATAACTAGGTAAGCGCAAGAAATAGAAGATTTTTTATTATTAATAATAATGGGATTGCTCTTGGCCAGCATCTAGCCAGGGAAATAACATTCTAACGTGATGACCGAGTTCTACGCAGACGAAGTCGCGGGCAAAAGCTAGTAATATAATATAATGGCATCTCGTATTTGTCTCTGGAGTTTATGGCAGAATAATCGTAACCATAATGTTGATGCCTATAAAACATGGGTTTTCTGGGCTGAAGCTACCCTAGTATTATTCTGCCCTTAGCGAATGGGGAGTGTAATTCCCACTCCGTTTCGTATTACTGTCGTCTACACTCCTACTTTTTCAACCTTACGTGTGACGCGGGTACAAAATCGATCAAATGGGGAATATGTTTTCTCTAAAGAGGCAGGGTCCAGCATGTAAAGTAATGCAGCTGAATACAAGAAAACATATGAGTCTACTTTTTTACTTTAGCTACTGGATCATGTTACAGTTGAAAAAACAAAATTTGTCTTTTTCGTGCTAAAAAAATTGTTTTTTTCCTGCTAAATAGTTAACGGACTATGTGCCTGTAAGTTAGGTTAGGTTAGGATAGATTTATAGAAACAGAGACGCCGTATGCGGATTATATCGACCAAAAATGAGTTCGCTAGACCTCAACTTTAGATACTTACGTCTGCACTGGCTACAGAAAAAACCTCAAATCTTTTTATGAAACCCTACTACTTTTCTTAACTATAAACCCGGTGTTAGACCATTATTAACTCCTAAAACGTCAGTTAGTCCGTTAAAGTCTCGAGACCTTGGCAAATATGAGTTCGACAAAAATATATTTTATTAATTTATTAAGTGCTCAATAGTAGGTAATAACTACTATTCAGTATTCGCTATATCGATACAAAATATATCACCAGTACTCTAAAGACGAAACGCCTAATGCGATCTAAGCTCATTTTATAGAAGTAAATAAGATCTTACCTCAATATTCTCGATATCGAAGTGGAAGCGACGACGCGAACCGAACACACGAGTCATATTGAGTAAAAGTACGACCATGGTACCTAGCTCTAATCACGACATCTTTTTATCCTATTGTTCATTGTAAACTATTTACAGCATACAGCGCGCCACGTACCTAATTACGACTATTCTGGACCTTAATTAAAGGCTTTAGAGTCTATTGCTGCGTGCTGTGTGGTGCACCGTACCTATTAAAAGTGTTTAACTATAGAAGGCCGAGCACTTGGAGCTCCAGATACAGGCTAGGAAGGTTTAATGAAATGTTTTCTTTGCTCGGCAAGCTACGAGACAACATTGATTAAAAGTGTCATTTTCTTTGGGTATTTCCCTCTATTGGATACCTCAGTTAAATAAGTAATAAGTGGATTCAAAATTCAAACCATATTTTTGTCCGAGTACTCGCAGAGTAATTGTATTTTAGTAGGTATTCCGTAGAATCCGTAGTCAATTGGTGCTACCAGTAGAGATCAGACTACCTACTTAGATTATTGTACATTAGATTATTTTTTCTGAGTAGATAGACTAGACGTATGTTATCACGGCATCAGCAGCCTTATAGGTACTATTTAGGTAGTGAAAAGAATGAAATTTAAGACGTGGGAATCTAAGTTAAATTGCCTGAAAATCAGAATGTTGTAATTATTGTCCAAGCAAGAAGGACAGTACACATAATTTAATTGATAACAAAATTTAGTACGAACTATCAACTTTCTTCGAAATTAACCGTGAGTGTAAGTTAGCTGGTTTGTAATGTACATAATATTGTGCAATTTTTATTAACTGTAATACCACCAAATATTTGCCAAAAAATCCATTAACCGAAATGTTATAATGAGCCAATAAATTGGTTAGACTAGTCGCGTTCTGAATAATAAGTAGATTGCTACACTGCCACAAGGGATTTTAAATACTTTGAAAATAAGGATTTTTCCGATGTAACGCGTTTGTGAGACAAATCTATTTGCCATCCACTTCTGTTTATTGCACAGTTAATCCTCTTAAGTGAATCAGGAAATTAAATACCCCAACTAATGGCTTTCAAATTGAATTTCAATGTACTTACGGCATTTGTGTATAAGATTTACATGTGTGAGGCCGGATTCGAGCAGGTATAAAGACTTGCTGAGGTTTAACGTCATAATTATTATAGGTTTTATTCGAAGCATTTTATTTGTGGTGCTTGCAAAAAAAAACGTTATAGCAACCTGCTTCGCATCAGGCAGTAATTTCAATTTATCCCGCCTCAATTGAAATTAATTCATTACAGCCCCACGTACTACACGTAGATAATGCATTTATACACAACCTCCGTACGTAAATATGTACATACATGTGAAGCAATTATGAAATTTTCGTATGAATTGGCGTCTCGCCGAGGGCGGTGCGGATCGATGCTCGCCGGACAGGTACTCGCGTCAATAACGAAACCGCTTCAACCCCGTCAAATGTCAATAGCGATCTGATACGGGCCCATTGCCCGATAACCCAATAAACTAGTGGCTCTTATCTGTGAGCTGTACACCTTAGGAGAAAATAATTTCATAATAATTATCTTAGAACCTGCTCACAAAATTTCACGAGAATCGATTGAGAAATGCGACCCGCGGAGTAATCGCGTATAACTTTTCGAACGTACGATAGGTATATTTTAATGTTATTTTTAGTATGAGAGATGGCATTTAGATCTACCTTACGAACGGTCGAAAACATTCCGTAATGATACCGCTGTAGAGGATACCAGCAGGATGGATATCCGGAAATCCGGACATGAGAAAGCATTTGCGCCCAGGCTGAAACGCAGACGTTCGATCGCTTCGCTCACTCGGCCACTAATATTTATTTAACCATGTAATTTGCCTTATCTCCTTTTGTATCTACCACGCGCGGGATTAGGGATTAGATCGCAAAGACTTTTCTGATAGGATTGCAAAGAAACGAAGCGTTCTTAGCTCAGAGATTTTCTTATAATTGGTATGTAATAGATGTATTGAGACAAGTATTTTATGATTTATTATTATTAGTCCTATATAATTTACTAAACTAATATTGTTACAATGTTTCGTTTACACGCTAACTAACCGCCACTATCAGTTCTTGTGTGTAATTAATTAGTACGTCGAGTAAGCAACTAAATAGTTCTGAGTAAGTATTATTATGCTCGATTGAACAAAAAATCGTCTAGTTATTACGTGGTTACCATTCAATGTATCCACCCGTCCTCTCCCAGCGAAAAAAACAAAACAAAACATTCTTTTGTTGTCCGGCCGGGGATCCCAGTCGCCGGTAGCGGACGGCTTAACTCTGTTTTTCAATACACACTTTATTCCTTACTAATCCAATTAAGTGTTTACATCTATAGAAAAGTGGTCGTTCGATTGGCTACTTACACAAACTTATCAGCTGCAAATAGAAACGTGGAACATTCTAGAATAATATTTTCATTCAACTTTGCAGGAGCTGAATATTGAAGATTCGATTCGAGACGGCGGGGTAACCATGATTTGACAACTGTATTCGAGTGCGTGGGTAGAGTATTCATTCTCTAGCACCATTCGAATTCAGTGCTCGAATTTGGGCTTCCATCAGGCTGAGATCGGTATTGGAAAACTGGAAGATGGGCATCGCGAATTATGTAAAAATAAATTCTCGACTATTTAAAGTATTGGTGCTGATTCTGACTTGAAATTTCGCGTGGATTTAGGCTAAGTTGCACCAAACCGTCTGTAATCGTAAGCGGTATTCGTTAAAATCTGATTGTATGGAAAGTTTGTAGTTTGTATGGGGTGACCGCTGCCGGCGCCATATTTAACATAGATCGGTGTGTAATGGTATGTTAATTGCAAGCCACCCTTGATATGTGTTGGGTGCATTTGTTTTGATTAGGCGACTTCTTGACTTGGCAGGGCGGGATCGATATGTGACATTTTCTTCTTTGACGTAAACTTACTGACGTCGCAAAGATTTTCACTTGACAGAATACTGACAGTATTACATTTGCGCAGTAGTAACATCATGCGCAGAAGCGAAGCAGTACTGCCTTCGCATGGGTACGCTACCGCGCATCCCGCGCCAGTCAGGAAGCACTCATTTAAATGTAAGGGCGCAGTAAAAAGCGGTACTGCCTCGACTGACAGTTGACACATTTGACAGCTTGCTCATATCGTACCGCCTCCGCACCGACAAATCAGGAAGTCGCCTTAGATCGGTGTTCTTGAAAGCGATTGCGTGAAACAATGATCATTGATTTGATAATGGTGTGCTACATACATGCCTGTTTGTCGCCCCCGAGTGACCTGATTAAAAGACTCCTGAAACATGGGGCTCAATTTTTTTTAAACTTCTAAAAAAACGCGAATGGTCTCTTTATTTACATAGCAAACATCAGTGGCGAGGCATCATTGAACTCGATAACCCTCAGAGTGCCTATTAAGGATGATTCACGCTAGCCTGTTCCGTGTCCGGGCCGGCCCGTTGTCTAGTGTACAAGAAATCGACGGCCGTCGTGCGTGCTGTATTAGAAATCAGGCCGGCCCGGACTCGGAACGGTCTACTGTGAATCATCCTTTAGGGTTAGTATCATTTCGTCTAAAACGAAACTGGTAGAAATAGCAACTCGTCTAAAACGCAACTGGTCACTGCATCAATCTAAAATACATTTAATTTAGACCTACATGTATTTTAGACCATTTGCTTTCTGGCGACTTGTAGGTATTTAGCTGCGTTTTGATGCAGAGTGACCAGTTGCGTTTTAGAAGAGTTGCTATTTCTACCAGTTGCGCTTTAGACGAGCTGATACTAACCCTTTTTACACATGATATATTAATACTTTAATTTCCTTTCCTAAAGATATTCCCACTATATTTACTGAACGCTTCGCTTAATTGGATATTTTATCCCCTGGACGGTCTATAAAAGCTAACAAACGTCACCAGGCTGGCGTGTTGAAACGAATAGTTATAGAGCTATAAAAGACGGGGAAGTTTTTCTTATCATCTAAATATCTGTTTGTGAAATTTCAAACCAATTTATATAATTGTCGAATTTATTTCAAATAAATTGTTGTTACTTACCCCAGTTTCATCAACTTGAGAAGATAATTCGTCATAAATTGCTGAGTTTAAAGGTAAGGATAGCCGTTGATACTAATATTCGACCCAGAAATGTACGGTACATTCGCCATCAGATATATCGAAACGAACAAGTTGCTCACATAGGTATATCTGAACACGACTATCTATATCATCATCATCATCATCATCTATTCTCATTTACTATCAGCTCTCATTGGCTTTGCACTCTATGTTCAAATATTTTTGAGCACCTTAAAGAAAAGAGTACATTTTCGTAGCAACTGTACCTAAACCTAACACGTTCTCGTTTACAAATTGTTGAAGGGGCCTTCGATGTAACTGTTGCTTTTTTGAACGAGAATTATGATACAGCGACTGCCATGTTGTCGTATGAAACAGTTATATGCCCTAACGAACATTCGATAAGTTACCGAATTGCCCTGTAGTTCCTTCCTAATCCCGATTTCAAACGACGATTGGCCGTTTCATTCACGTTTAACTAGGTACTCGCTTTCTCGTAATATCAAGTGAACCGTATGCGATCCAACTAACATCAGATTTGAATTGCAGAAAACTTGACTCACTACTCGCCAATTTTAGAATTGCCAGCTACTGAGGAGCAATTTTCTGAATATTATTTCAATATCTACTATTATATTTCACTAATTCTATGTTAAGTTAACCAGAAGTGTTTCATCGTACGCATAAATAACGTTATTAACAACAACAATACGTAATATAAAATAATAATTGATAAATATTTGTGGACAATCTTACACAAATCAACCTAGTCCCAAACTAAGCAAAGCTTGTACTATATACTAAGCGACGATATACATACTTATATAGTTAATAAATACTTCAATACATAGAAAACATCCAAGACCCAAGAACAAATATTCGTGCTCATCACACAAATAAATGCCCGGCCGGGATTCGAACCCGAGACCTCCAGCTTCGTAGGCAGGGTCACTAGTTCACTACCAACTAAGCTAAAGCGGTCGTCGACATATTAATAGACATAGACATAGATATAAGTATAATAATGTAACTAACCATATATGGATTTATTCTGAAATAAATTATTTGAATTGAATTGAATTGAATTAATGGTATATTTTGTTTGTGTTTAATTATATTAAGTTTGATCAACCCTTCGGAAGTACAGTGAAGTAATTACTAGTTTACAACCCTTAGTATATAAAGATAATAAGTAGATTAACTATAAGTATCCGCGTGGTATATTATATATTTTCATTTCTACACTAAAAGGTACATGTTTTCTACGGTTCAACACACTGCCCAGTGCATCGTCTCGATCGATGTGGAAAGGTGTGCCGGCCTGCTAGCGGGCTTTACAGCCATAAGACGCGATGTAGATGACCACCAATAAATTCTCCTCACTTCCAATGATAATGATACTGTGTGTGTAGTTGATTAATTTTTAACTGAACACCCCTCCAGTGGATCCAGGCATCAAACTCAATATTGAAACGATAAAAACAAGTTAAGATTGTTGTTTCTTTCGTCTACCGCGGTGTTGTATGAATTACATATGTCGTTACGGGATATAATTATAACTAGATTTTTTTAATGTCTTGTTTATAATTGTTAATTTTCCCTCACTAACTGTCGTAATGTTCTTAATGCAATATTTGGTCTCAATTTCTTCATCACTACGCTACGTCCGTGCGAAGCTGGCGAGCATCTACTCTAGTAAACACTTTTATCTGCCAATCTCGATCAAATTTCAGTTTCAGTTAACGTCAAAGATACGATTACAATTTTGCACTGTATTCCTTTGTAATAAGGAGAAAAATGTACAGATATATCGTTGACTACAAGGTGATTGCTTTCACGTGGACTACTGCGGTCCATCTGACCGCACGACCGCAAAGCCGACGCCAAACCTATGTTTCCAGGCGCAATTAGAATTTCGCTTCCAATCGCGTTTAAATGAACGGTTCATGCAAGGTTTACTTCAGTTTAACTATTTAAAATGCGTATTCATCGGTCTATAGTTGCCAAATGTCAGTTGGATTGTCACACATGTAAGTAGGTACAGTCGCCATCAAATATATCTGTACTTTATTTTACTAAACGGTTAAAACTCACGTATTAACCCCGAAGTGACTATTAATACGTGAGTTTTAACCGTTTAGTAAAATAAAGTTATAACATGTCTCACGAAAGTTTAAATTCAAGTATATCTGTACTCTTCAGGATGCTCAAAAATACCTGAACATGGACTCTAACGCCTTGGTAATAGAGTCGTGTTCAGATATTTGTGAGCACCTCGTTCGTACCGATTTATCTGATGGCGAATGTACCTGCAGTCAACCAATTTCATTTCAGAGCCACTTTGTTTGTACTTTGTCACAGTGACATTAACATGACAGCTCTAGCGGCTTTCATGTAGTTTTTCACTGTGACAAGGTACGAAGTGGCTCAGAAATCAAATTGCTTGACCGTGTAGTACATCAGCGTGATGCTAGTACCACACTTCGCCGTATTTGTGCAAATGTTCGTGCTGCATCTCTTTCTTTAATATCGCAAAAGAAAAGGAGCTGAATACTCAACGCGAACACGCATAGCGAAGTGTAGTGGCGGCCTGATATAACCAATTTGATTTCTTGGCAACTTCGTACGTCAAACTGAAAGTCAATATGAAAGCCGCTAGAGATCTGAGAGATCTCATATTAATGTCAAATTGGTTGACCGTATTGGATGCTCTACGTCCGAAATAAATGTTTTCATTTAAAAATGCTGAGGGGCTACCGCGGACCACAAACGAAGTTTTCCGTCTGTTGCACTTACGTACACTTACGTACACTTGCAAGTGCGACAGAGAGGGAAAACTTCGTTTGTGGTTCGCGGTAGGCCCTCTGGTGAAACTATGGAGTGTCATCCACGACGATACGCACCTCCACAGCGAATCTCATACTAATGAGCAGAGGTAAAGATAATAATATGTAATATATAATTATGTAATTTTTATACTAATCTATGCAACATCGTACGGATTGGGCTGGGGACGGGCGCGTCGTCTTGAATGGAATGTAGGTACCTATACTTTAGATAGATTCAAAAGTGCTTGTTGAAATACACTCGCGGTCAATAATTTCGGGTCACCCTAATTTAAATAGCATCAATAGGTTTTGTTAAATATTCTACATTCGTTTTATTTACATATTATACTATTCTTCGTATTGCCCAACTGTATTAGCAATTTCCAGGACCCTATCATAAAAATATCAATGTCCAAAAATTACGATTTTCGCGATATCTCGCTCCGTTAACGTTTTTTTCGTGGGTTTTTACGAGTCCGATTTAAACCTGGAAACGTTACTTTTTTGCCTGTTAATTTTGCAGTATAGATGAAAAATTAAATAAAGATAATGACATGATTAAATAAACTTACAACATCGCAGTATTTTAGGAAATATGACGGTTTTTTGCCGACCCGTATTCTTTGTCCGTGAGTGTACTTACTTTGACTTAGCTGTCTGCTACGCCGTAGCGCGTAGCATGTTTGTGGCTGTGTTGATTCAAAGAAAATTTAAAATATATATTTTATTTTTAGTCTGTTGTACCGGGGGGTGTCCACAGAACTAGATTTCCACCGACTTGCATACGCATTACCATATTTTTTTGAATACATATAATGACTTGGCTATCGCACGGCTACATAATGACATAAGAATCTAGTTGTGTCAAAAGCAAATAAATAATTGAATTGGAATTGAATAATCGTGACTAATAAAATTAAACATAGAGCCAGCCCTAATTACATACAGCTTGAGCGAGTTTGAGCAATACACATGTATGAGTAAAGCGTTGTATGCGCCAGCCGGTAAACATCTATCAAATTCTAAACGTCACTTAGGAGTAATCATATATTTTTGCTGGCATGTTATGGGACAAATCGCTTACTTATCCAAATCGTCAATGACAAAGACAAATACAATTCATTGGCTATTTTCCCCCTCTCAAGACAACTTAGCGAGACTGACAGCTTGCATAAGCGATTGTAATCAGCTCGCCTGTTGCTAACTCCATCACACAATACATCAGGCTTTGTGTAAAACGACGTATGATCATTGAATAACCGAGGCACTTAAGCCCTTCTTTACGGATACGTATTAGTTTGAGGGTCGCCACAAACAGCTGCGCGAACCAGTTATAATTTGTATAGGTACGGCACCTGGAGAAACTAGTTTAACTAGATAGCAAAGTTTAATCAAAAAACTTTTTTCAGCGATCTCGTCTCGATGCCTTTTTTGTTCGCAGTTTGTGTACTGCTATTTAAATAAAAGTTTTAAGCTTCTCGGTTGCGGTATCAAATTGTAAATAGTTATAGGTCGACCGCTTAACAGAGACCTAGCGGAAGGGTAGCTGGAGGCAAGGACCCGTCTGCTACCCTTTGACGTCTCCTCTCTTAGTTAGAGGTGAGTGATAAATAACTTCACGATGAAAAAATCACGGTGATCCGCCGTTAAAAAGTAACAGTGTGACTTGTCACGAAGTAACAACGTTACAAAATAACGTTGTTACTTAGCGACGATATCACTGGAACAGTGTATAAGCGACGCGTCGTATCGTGCCTCGTGACCGCTGTTACTAACTGTGACTGTGACTGCGGTGCGCTGTCACAGAGTAACATCAGTTGTTACAAAAATATCAGAGGAGTTACCGCCAACCACAAACGAAGTATCTCCCTCTCTGTTGCTCCAATATGCAAGTGGGCTGTGCGACAGAGAGGCAGTTATTTCGTTTTTGGTTCGCGGTAGGCCCTCTGTAACTGCCGGGAACGATCGACACGCAAATGTCGTGACACGAAATAACCGAAGTGACAAAGGCACGGTGATTTTTCAATGTGATATTTTTGGAACGGGAGTAACAATAACGGTGATCGAAAAGTAACGCTTTTCCCCATGTCTACTCTTAGTGCCAGTTGAACCAACGTACGAACACAGACCGGTCATCGTCAAATATGGCGCCGACAGCTTTCACCCCATAGAAACTTGTCAAACTTTCCATACAATCAGATTTGACGAACACCGCTTACGATTACAGACGGTTTGGTGCAACCCAGCCTAAACCCATGTCCGGTCACAGACGAGGACTCATTAAGACGGTCGATCTATAGGGTTTTACTGCGTTTAAAGTAGCTCGGGAACGACCAATGCTATACCGTCAATAAACCCACATTATTGATAGCAAGCATGACTTTTTCAAGGCGTATAAAAATACCTACCTACCTAACACCAGGACACCTAGAGTCAACATGAGAGTCGGTATTGCTCTAGGTTTCGCTCACCCGGTAGCCAAGTTTGTAAGTACGTATGTAGATATTTTACTATTTGTATGCATGTACGCAAGCAAACAAGCACGCATGCATGCATGCTGGTATGCAACGCCAGCATGCATGCAAGCAAACCAGGATCATTTTTAAGGCGCATAAAAAAAACCTAACACCAGAAGCTGACATTAGAGTAAGATTTGCCAAATATCGATTTCCAGTAACAGGGATATCGTAATATAAATAAACGTTACTATCTTCCAAAGTGTACGTATGACAAGCTCTATAAATGTTAATGTATCCTACGTTATACAAACAATAGGCATAGGCACGTATCTTGTTTACATTAGGCACGAGCACGACCCAGCGGGCCGATCCGAGCATTATTCTTTTGGGTAGTTGTAGCATCTTATCTATAGTAAGAGAAACGTCACTAGTGGTGACGTACAACACTACTTGTCAGATGACAGCGACTATGTAGAAGGTTCGGTATTGTGTTTCCCTCCTATTAAATTAGACTCAGATGTTTACTACAATTTGTGTTTTATTCATATAATACATGGCGCAGTTGTGGAAGAGCCGTTTCCCTGAATGATAGGTGCACATTTTCACAGTAACTATGGCAGTGGCGTTTAATTTGCCTGGAAAGTTGTGCCTAGCCGGCGATCTGCCCACCAACTGGCGAAGATTTAAACAAGAGTTACAAGTGTATCTTATCGCCTCTGGGCTTGATGACAAAAAAGATTCCAGGAAAATTGCCATCCTTTTGAATGTGATTGGTGAAGAAGGAGTGCAAATATATAATAACTTTAAACTCGAGGAAGAGGCTACGTACAAGGAGGTGTTAGAAAAATTTGAAGAATATTGCGAGCCCAAAAAGAACGTTTTATATTCAAGATTCCTGTTTTATACACGCAGCCAGCGTGAGGGAGAACAGTTTGATTCTTTTCTCAAAGACGTAAAAAGTCTTGCTGGAAATTGTCAATTCGGGAATGATTTTGAGAATGAAGCGATCCGCGACAGACTTATTTTAGGGACGACAGATAAATCCGAACAAGAAAAATTACTGTGTTTGGGAGATGTTGATTTGGAGCAAGCAATTAAAAGACTCCGACTCTCAGAAATTACCAAGCTCCAGACTAAAGAAGTTCAAGGTCAACCATTATCACCTGTTGCTGAAGTACACAAAATACAAAATTCTATGATTCAATGCAAGTATTGCGGTGGTAAGCATGAGCGAAATATTAGAAAATGCCCAGCAAGAGGATCTAAATGTACAAAGTGCGGAAGATTCAACCACTTTAGCAAAGTGTGCAGAACAAGGATCAACACTGATGCAGTGCATGCAATACATAGTGACCAAGCCCAATCGGTTCAAGAAGTTACACAAGTGGGATCCCAGGAGCAACTGTACTGTGACTCGGTATGTAGTAATGTCAATGGTATTCAGTATTGGAACCAAGAATTGTTATTGGAAAATAAAACCAATTGTATGTTCAAACTTGATACAGGTTCTGATGTAAATCTTATCCCAATCTCTGTGTTTAATGATATTCAGAACAAAGTTTCACAAAGTAGACAAAACAACATCCAGTTAAGTAAGTCAAAGATCATGTTGCAAGCATACAATGGGTCAAAAATAAAGTCATTTGGTACTGTTTTGTTGGAGGCAAAACTAAAATCCAAAGTTTACCTTCTTGACTTCATTGTTACTAGTTCTGGATACCAACCAACACTGGGTAAAGATGCATGTACATTATTAGGACTGATAGAAAGAAAATTTGTAAATATAATTGATGGGAATCCTGAAAAAGATAAATTGATCAAAACATATGAGGATGTCTTTTCTGGATCAGGCCGGTTTCCTAAGAAATGTAGGATTCTATTAAAAGATGACTCTGTTCCTGTTTCGAAGCCACCACATCGAGTACCTTTGAAGCTCAAAGACAAATTGAAAACTGAGCTGGATCGACTTTGTGGATTAGGTGTCATTTCCAAAATCGAGGAGGCTACCGAATGGGTGAACCGGGTTGTCATTGTGGAAAAGGATGATGGCTCCATCCGCTTATGTTTAGACCCCAGAGATCTTAACAATTGTATCCTTAAGAAATATTATGAAATCCCAACTATAAATGATTTAAAATCAGAGATAGGTAACTCTAAGTTTTTTTCTGTTTTAGATCTGAAAGAGTCCTTCTGGCAAATTCACTTAACTGAAGATAGTAGAAAGTATTGCACCTTCTCCACTATCTATGGATCTTACTGTTTCAATGTCCTCCCTTTCGGGCTTCAGATCTCGGCTGAGGTTTTTCAAGAAAATTGTAAGTCATGCTTTAGCGATATTGAGGGACTGTTCATATATATTGATGATTTTCTGATTCATGCTGAATCTAAAGACAAACATGATGAGATTCTTGAAAAAGTTCTCAGCAGAGCTCGAGAATTAGGTATAAAATTTAATCTTAAGAAGTTTCAATACTTGTCTAATGTTGTGAAATATTTTGGTCATGAAATTGTAAATGGCAATTTAACGCCAGACCAAGAAAAAGTCAGGGCAGTCATAGAATATGACGTTCCATGTGATAAACAAAGCTTACAGAGATTTTTAGGCTTTGTAAATTATTTTAGGGAATACATCCCTAACATGTCCGAATTAACAAGCCCACTGAGACAATTATTAAAGAAAAATGTTGAATTTGTTTGGAATGACAGCTACACCTATTGTATAAATGAGTTAAAGAAGGTTCTTACAAGTCCTCCTGTGCTATTGAATTTTGATCCTAAGAAAGAAATTGTAATTCAGACAGACAGTTCTAAGGATGCCATTGGTTGTGTGCTCATGCAAGAAGGTCATCCAATTTCATTTGCCTCAAAAAGTCTATCTAAATATGAATCTGAGTATGGACAAATCGACAAAGAATTTCTTGCTATACTTTTTGCATGTACAAAGTTTCACTATTATATATATGGCAGACCTGTTGTAGTTCAGACCAATCACCAGCCACTTGTGGCGATTATGAAAAAAGATATTAACACCATCAACTCCCAACGATTGAGGAAAATAAAATTAAAATTAAGTTTGTATGATATAGATGTTCAATACACCCCAGGTTCAAAAATGTATGTGGCGGATGCTTTAAGCCGTGCCTCTAGTAATGCCACCAATGCAGATGTAGACCATACTCTAACTAAAAGTATACATACCATCGATATTAGTGATGGAGTGCAGAATATAATTGTAAAAGAAACTGAAAAAGATCCTGTACTTCAACAATTAAAATTATATTATGAAATTGGCTGGCCGAAGTGCAAAAGCAAAGTAGTTGATGCTGTTAAATTCTATTACAAATATAAAGATGACATTACATATGAAAATGGGATTGTATATTTAAATTATAAAATTGTTGTACCACTTACACTGAGAGATCGAGTAATCAGAAAAGTCCATTCAAGTCATTTTGGGATTAGTAAGACAATTTCTAGAGCAAAATCTTTATTCTATTGGCCTAACTTAGAGACTGATTTTACTAATATAGTATCGAAATGTGAAGTATGTGAAAAGTATAGTATGAAAAAATCAAAGGAACCTATGTTACTAGATGATGTTCCCACTTTACCATACTGGAAAGTAGGCTGTGATTTTTTTCAATGGAGTGGTAAAACATACTTGATTACAGCTGATTATTACTCAAAATGGTTTGACATAACTCAAGTAAATTCATTGTCAGCAAGTACTGTAATTGATATTTTGAAAAACCATTTTGCTACACATGGTATTCCAAGGATATTGAGGGCTGATAATATGCCGTTCAATTCCTTTGAATTTCATGAATTTGCAAACCGTTGGAACTTTCAAATAATAACTTCAAGTCCCAGGTATCCTAGGTCTAATGGTTTTATAGAGAGATATGTAGGAATTGCTAAAAATATGCTCAACAAGTGTATGGAGAGTGGGATGGACTTAGCAGAAACATTATTAGAATATAGAAATACCCCTGTACTGGGTTCTCTGTATAGTCCAGCCCAGCTCTTATACAGCAGACTGACTAGATCAAAGCTTCCGATTCATAACAAACTTTTAGAGCCTAAATTAGTCATGAATTTTAATCAAACTCAAAACAAGATAAATAATAATAATAAGAGAAATTTTGATAAAACTGCTAAACCTAGTAGCCACAGGTTTTACCCTGGCCAGGACATAGTTTACTTAAAAAATAACCTGTGGGTTCCAGGGAATGTTATTGACTTTCATGAATCTCCTAGATCATTAATTTTAAGGACTGGGGATGGTCAGACTATAAGGAGAAATACGGTACATGTTAAACCATCTTTTTACAAAAATAATCAGCAAAGTCGCAAATTTGATCTATTGGAAGGAGAAGACTTGTCCTTGGTAGAAGATAATGTGCCAGAGGAAAATGGAAATTTAGAAGTAGACAATTTAGGTCAAGCACAGGGTGATAATAGAGTACAATTAAGGCCTCGAAGGAATATTGTTCCACCAAGATATTTGAATGATTATGTCTGTGATTAATGTTCAGAATCAGTTTGTTTTAGTTTAAGAAATGTAGGGGAAGATGTAGCATCTTATCTATAGTAAGAGAAACGTCACTAGTGGTGACGTACAACACTACTTGTCAGATGACAGCGACTATGTAGAAGGTTCGGTATTGTGTTTCCCTCCTATTAAATTAGACTCAGATGTTTACTACAATTTGTGTTTTATTCATATAATACAGTAGTCTACCAGACTATATGTATTGTATTGAAGGCAAATTTATGTTTGATAGGTTCAAATTACAATATCTGTTTATTAGCTACGGTGTGCTTACTATTAGGCCACCCGAAATTTGTATAAATTTTACCGTTCATTATTTTGTCCACTTGTTGCTAGCCAGAACACGGTAGAACAAGCCTTAAGGCAGCTGATAGGTACCCATATTAACTGCTTCATTATGACATATGATACCAGGACCCTTACCATGAGTTTGCAATGTTTGCGTTACCGTACTCGCTAGCGACTGCGTAAACGATTTAGTATGGACAAAAGTACAGCGCCTCCGGCGGTTACGCAATAGAACTAAGAATCGCCGTACTTAATCGTTTACGCAGTCGCTAGCGAGTACGGTAACGCAAACATTGTAAACTCATGGTAAGGTCACTGCAGTGTTCCATGGTTATGACATTACTGACCGATGACTGACCGACCGTCGAAGCGAGTGTGCACGGGAAATATCAATTTGGTGTCAATACAATTCGGTTAGTGTAATAGACCTAGGCAGGACGCGGAAAACGGGACAAAATGGATTTTGAAATCTAATAAACGGGTTATTCACGTCTGTCTGTATATCGTCGAATATCGCTTAGATTTCAATATGTCTGAGACTCACGGAAGTTTTCTATTTAAAATGGATTTTCTTTATTTATTCTACTATTCAGTGTAGGTAGTCCTACAGGCAGTAATCTGAGCTTTCTATATTTTTATGAAAAGAGAAAGCATGATTTTGAGTTCATGCTACCGCACCACTTCTTTCTTTCAGTTGAAGATCATTCAGATGACTCCTGCTGGAGGGAGTATTCCGACAGTTGCACTGTCCAGTTCTGGTGCTGCAAAGTCAGCGATGATATCTATTTGTTAGTAACAGGAAAATTTGACACTTTGTTTTTTACTTCAACACCCAGCTGTGCGTAGAAATACAATCACTTATAAACTCGTCACATACTGCGCCATTTAATTTAAATAATTGTTATTACAGATATACAATACTAATCCATTGATACAAATCACAAAAATGAAAAAATATTGTGAAAAAATGCCTAAATTCCAAATTTCATTCGTGTTTTTCATCCGTAGCGTTATATCTCGAACTGGCCAGAAAGCAAACATTAAACGGAGCTTAGCTTTTCTCCCCCAGAACTTAACACCCGTATAATACGGCAAAACTAAGTTAAGCCGTTAAGTAAAGCCACACTTTCCAGTTCCCTTATAAAACCCAACTTCCACAACTCCCATTATTTCCCAGGACGTATAAAAGTAAAACACAACATTACTCCAGGCTTATTGTGTATTTGCGTATGTTCAACGACTTACATAAGTGCATAAATAGTAAATATTATTTACAAAGACTATAATTATGAGACACATCGCAACCCTTTCAACAGCCAGTATTCTTGTATTGTATAATTAGGGCGTATTTACATTTGCTCGTTAGACAAATACGACCGAATGTAAAACAGCCATTTAGGCTGCGTTTCCACCAGAGATGTGCGAGAATGCGTTTTCATACATTTGACACCTCGCAACGCGCCGAGCGAGGTGTCAAATATATGAAAACACATCCTCGCACATCTCTGGTGGAAACGCAGCCTAAGGAATAGGGAAGGAATATAATCATTAATGACAATATCAAACTTTGTTATTTCAAGTTTCAATTTTACTTGTCACTAGCATGTATACAGTTATTTTGATAAACTTCTAAGTGGAAACAAAACTTGAAAGACTCTGGCGTCACGTGACAAAGCCACACAAGGCTCGCCATCCTGCTTGTTTAAAAATTTAACGTGTAGTTAAAAAAATACGAGAAAAGCCAATATGAATTTTACACCGATGCGAAAGTGTGCGAGCGGGATAGCACTATGAATTCGTGTCTATAGCGATGTCCCGCTCGCACATGGCACTCAGGGCCTGTACTCCGAAATTCGAAATCCGAACTTCGTATAGTATAGCACTTCGGCACGATACGAAGTACGGATTTAGAATTTCGGAGTACTAAGACCCTCAGTCGCGGTCAGTGTCGAGCACAGGAAAGTTTACCTTATATCTTCTGACACCACAGCAGATTTATAGTATAATTACTATTATAAATAATTATTATAACTAAACGGAACTTAATCGCATTTTTAAACGTCTAGGTTAATACGCTCTGTGTTATGGAAGCGCGTATGTGCACTGTTCGTCTGATATGATTTGAGTTTAAATTAAATGTTCATTAAGTTGGATATAAAGTTTCGTTTAGTCATAATTATAATTGCACACTTTATTTTGGTGGTAGACAGGAGTCTCAAAGTCTTAAGTACGTAATTCTTTCTTTCAATAATTCGCTCGGAATTGGCGATTTGTTCTTTTTATAGTTTTTTGAACATACATTCTTTTATGTTTGATTGCCACCTTTTTCGATCTTTGATATTGTGACTATATTTTCTAAACAACATAGGGATGTCATCGAGGGATTAAACGCAGACACCCTAAACACAAACAGGAACAACTTCATTCCGTTATTACATTTACCACTATCTAAATGTTGTAGTATTATGTACTATGTACCCTTATAAAACAATTAGAGAACGAAATTTTATCTTTAAATATATTTTATATTTAATTATACTTATTTACACATAGCATAATAGTAGGTACTGACATTCAATTTCGATGGGTACTTCATTGTGCTTAATTCGAATAAGAATTTGTAAAGAATCCACTGACATCTAACTTATAAACGAGAGGAACATTACAGTTACAAGAATAGTTAAGATATTTTACCTTTACCCTACCTACCGAACGCTCAAGTTACAATAATCTATTTACAACACTTAACCTAACTAAAGTACAGTGAACCGTGCAGAAGCGTTTATATTGAGGTAATAACGTATATCGTGTAACTGGTGACTACTAATTGACTAAATAATTAAAAAAAACTCCCCAAAGCCTAATAGGTAACAGATTGTCATGGATTCGAACGCCGAACGTAAAGCTACCTTCACGGTAAACAATAACTTAGCATTACACAAGTGGGAATTGATTGATACTCAAGCGAGTATAATGAAATGACTCGTAAGGTCCCGAGCCGTTAACTGAACCGACAGGCAATACCGACATTATTATATCACGACGCCGCTCCTAGATATAATTTTCGTTGTCTGATCCTTTTTCTCCTCATCCAGATTGAGCTTGGGGTTCTGTATTTTATTCCACGTGTCGCCGAGCGCTTTGCTGAAGTGGTCGTCTACGCCTCCCTTGGCCACGAAGCCACCAGCTTGGGTTTTCTCGTTTTCTTTTAACCTGGAGGTTTGTATTTGTCGCCACGTATCGCCTAATGCTTTGGCGAAGTGATCATCTACGGAGAGGCTGGCGTCGTCTACTTCCATGGCGATGATTTTAGTGGGTTTGGGTGGTTCTTCTGGCTTGAACTGGATGGGGCTGCTGGCTCGGTCCTTTGTGTTGGGCTTGGGGCCTGGCTGGCTGTTCTCGCTGTTCTTTTTGAAAAGATTCATGTAGTCGTCGCCGAGAGATCGTCTGAAGTGCTCGTCGATCACTGGGTCGCACATTGACATGGAACCTGAGGAACAAAAGATAAAGTTGTAACAAACCTTTACAGTGTCATTATTCGTTGCTTATAGTTTATGTCACATAATTAGAGTTACTAAGATTGTACATTACGGCGTTTTCTCTCAATATCTTCAAATGCAAACGTTGAACCATGTGTGTAGGTATTGATAGACGGTTAAAAAATTGTACAAACATACTGCAAGGAGTCGGTCAAAGCCAAAGTTTAGTATATAAACTTACCAGGTGGTGTGTCGCTCTTGGTGATGACCGAGGGTCTGTTGTAGGGCGGCGGCGCCGGCCGCGACCGCAGCCGCATATCTATGGGCGCCTCGTGCTTGCCCGGGTATTCGGGGGGAGCTGTGGGCAAAAGAAACCTATTATTTAATACAGTTTTTACTTAACAAAATATATGAAAATCTAAATCAAACATTTATTCTGCAAGTATCTAAGCCCCAAGGGCTCTTTTACATGTCACAAATTACAATACAATCACACTGATATCATTTAGTAACATATATACAAAACAGCGTCAACCAACAGATAAATACCTGGGCACATACCATATATATGGCACGAAGTCCGCAATTAGTAGGTACTGCTTTGTTTTGTGCAATAATGTTGAAATAAGTAAATACCTAACCGGTAAATTTTAAGAAGGAAGTAGACAAAAACGTTGGCTCACGCTATTTCCTGCTGTATTTACATCCAAACTTAAACATGCAACTGTAAATATTTCGACGCTGTCGTTTTGTTTGTAAAATTACTGGCAACCATGGCTTTACTTTTTCTCAGTACTCCATACTACATAATCACTTGACATGACATGGACATGACATTCAGTTTCAGGTCAAAAAATAACAGTTTAGTTCCTGGGAGATGATTAAAAGGCTACCTCTACTAAAATGTACTAATTGGGCCGCTATTATCAAACAATGTTATATAATACGAATAACCTTTACCTACGACTAGGAGAGAATCGCGAGTACACCTATTCGAATTGAGTTAAGAAATTACTCTATTCAAATTAACAAGAATAACGGACGATCGCAATCTGATTGCTATTCCAGAAACGATCATCAATCAAAGCAATTCTACTTCTCGATGTCTAAGGGTAGTTTTCCTTGTTCTTGATTTAGCAACAAGTGGCAATCGCTTCACGCTGCTGCGCGTTAATATAACACGATCGCTTTCTTCGTTCACAGAACCGTATTATCCAATTTACCAAATTATCTTATCTGCTCTTCTCATATTCGTTTACTTAAGGATCGTTCAATCCACCAGTTAATGTTAGGGCAAAGCACATATATACCTGGGTACCTACTGCGGCTAAGTACCTAAGTACGTATCTAAACATTGCATGCGTGGGTGCACCGTGGGTGTGTATATGTAAGAGCAGGTCAGTTAATTTTTATCTTAGATATTAAACGTGTTGATAAAAAATAACTGTCATTGCTCTTTAATTTCAACATAGTCCAAATTAGTCGACACATGACTACTTATCAGTGGCGGCGCGTCAAAAATATTCTAAGGGAAGCCGGAAATAATTTGCCTTTCTTATTCTTCATGAGCCGTAGTAAAAGAACAGCGATTTTTGAGTGTCGAACGCTCGAATTTTCACTCGAGATCTGTCAAAAAACTATGACGTTTTCGGCCCCCTGGACTGGCTGAAAATCAGGCAAGCCGGTGGGAATCGAGTTATATGGACGCTCTGCCACTGCTACTTATGCCATGTAAATAATCGAATTAATTTATCTGGGGTATAATATTCCTTTAGCGTTTCTGAAAACTATTTCGTCTATCGACATTTCTTTCTAATAACCTTCTGTTTTCCTCCAGCGCCAAGATCCAACGCAAATGTTGGTAACAACCATTTTATGCATGTAATCTGAAATCCTTTTCAACAAGGAAAACGTAACCGAGACGTTTCTTCGAGGCGGGTAACAAACGCGCATGCGTAATTCAATTTAGAGAACGTGGTCGGGAAGCTCTCGAGAAACTTGTTCGTACGTTTTCTTAAACCGTTGATCCGGACGAACGTTAAAGGGAATAAATTAGATTTTACGCAATAAGTCTCTACTTGGTAAAAAGGATAAGATAAACATAACTCTTATCACAAACAACCGTTCGAATTATTGGTGTGCTCAACTTAAAAGTAGCGATGGTGCCAATCCGGCCAAAATCGCGTGAAGTCTGGTTTCAAGTACACCCAATAATTGGTACACGTACCTACGTTATTGGGACATAATAAACATATAATTTGAGACTTTTATTTGGATTTTTGAATATTTCGAATTGTGATATGGTGTTCTCAACGAGTCTACCTAATATAGTTTAGGTCCCGGCGAAAAAAACAAACAACATTGTTTTGTTACGAGTATGTGTATCTATCTATCTCCGGGCTCGGAAGATGACGGCTCTCTACGAGGACGAGTGTCTATTTCCATGAAATGTTGCCAGTGGCAATATTGCCTAGAACAACGAATGTTGGCAACGGTATATCAGCAAATGGACCCACTTTTCACTGCGTACTATGTCCACAGCGCAAGCAGGAGTCGGTGTGTTTCTTCGTGGGCTAAACGATCTAGTTATAAGGTACTTAGGTATATCAAAGACAACAGAAACGCTATATTTCATTATTCAATCGCCATTTTACTAGTTCTTTCAAATAGGCAAATTAATGGTCTATACATCAAAACAGAGAAACATCATTCAGAACTCCACAAGAGTGTTACCTTTAATTACTCTTTCCTCGTGCCAATAAAGATAAGTGTTCATTTACTTAGTAATTAAGGATTTATGACCACTCTATTGAATTTGATGAGCGCAAATTATGATTGTCTGTTGAGAAGATGAAAATCGTTTTGACAAGCGAGTCTTGCGACGTGTTACATGCTGGGTCGTTTGATTTTTCGTAATAGGAGAGTGCGTTAAGGAGCGGGAGGAAAAGGTCATCCACTATTGAAAAACCTCAACGGTTGTGTGAAGTCAGTGACAGTCGCTGTGCGGCGGGCGCTACAGCGCGGATCTACACTCTCTGACTAAATTGTACAACTGGCTCACCTTTTCCGTTGGTTTTGAGGTTGGAGGGCGCCTCGTCGTCCTTGTGCGGCGCTCACTACAGTGCGGGTCTACACTCTCTGACTATATTACAACACTGCCTCACCTTTCCCGTTAGTTTTGAGGTTGGAGGGCGCCTCGTCGTCCTTGTGCGGCGCTCACTACAGTGCGGGTCTACACTCTCTGACTATATTACAACTGCCTCACCTTTCCCGTTAGTTGTGAGGTTGGAGGGCGCTTCGTCGTCCGCGAGCTCGCCGTCGCTGTGCGGCGCCCGAGACAGCGCGGGTCCGTTGCGCCGCTCGTTGAACGATTGCGATCGTAACGCCATCTTGCCATTTTCTCTGTAAGTATAAATTTATTTGTTAGGTTTCAGCTGTTTTGGTGTCCGTATAATTCGTTAGGTACTTAGTGACTGTCATTGTCATGAGTGACCCTTAAGCTTTAAGTCTTAATTGGGTTAAGACTTAAAGCTTAAGGGTTAAGTTGTAGACGTCTAATTATTAAAATGTCGTAGCAATATTGCTCTTCAACCCGTATCAACTGCCCACACGTTTTAAATATAGAATATTATGTAAATAAAATCCACGATATTGGTCCGTAAAACTGAGAACAGCGACATAAACATTGGCTCCCGCGACCCACCCCTGAAGCACTTCGTAAAACTCTTACGTTAAATCAAAAAGTTCAATTTTACTTGACAGCGCCAGTAGGTACACGAAGCTTGGGAAAAGGTGAGAAAATGACTCTAATAAATTCATAACAACACAGGTGCACATTTCCATATAATACCCAAGTGAAAAGCAAATGTTAAATTGCTATTAAATATTTCCCTGGGATTACACGTAGCTTGCAAAAATATTTAATGCATATTAAATACAAATTTAATTCAAGCTAACGACGTAGGAGAAAAAAACAATAAAAAAATAAGGAAATTGGGTATATTTTTAATAAGGTACGGGAAATGTTTTTCATGGTAAGTACGACAGATTAAGCAAATGAACACACATGACAAGTAAGGGTGATCTATGGGAGAAATAAAAGTTACAAGAGAGAAAATGAGAGAAAACAAAGAAGGATACATATTGCAGATTGCAATTTGAAGAAACTACACACTTTTTTGGCTTAGTGACACTACATCATCAGCCTGTTTCAGTCCACTGCTGGACATAAGGCCTCTCCCATGGCACGCCACTGAGCTCGGTCTTCAGCTCTTCTCCAATCCCCACTGCCTTCCGAATACTATCGCCCCACCTAGTTACGCGGCGGTCTGCACTCAAGAACCACTCTGCCCCAACGGCCATCGGTTCTTCGGCATATGTGACCTGCCCAAGTGCCCTCTGCCATTTCAGCTTACTAATTCGTTGTGCTATGACGGTAACCTTGGTTCTCTGACGACTTCGTTCCGGATACGATCCCTAAGAGAAACTCTGAGCATAGCTCTCTCCATAGTGACACTACACTTATGAGCTTATTATAGTCGGGTCACAATTATTTTTTCGTTGTGCTTGTCTTCTGTATGTAAAATTGTAAATTATAATGTAATGACGGCTACAGTGCCACCAGTTGGCGCCACTGCGCTCTCAGTCCAGCTGTCAAAGTTTTTTATTGGTTATTAAAGGCGTAAAAATCAAATTTACGTTGAAATCGTATTTCATACATAAAAACCGCACCGTAAATATTTTTATCGAACGTTCCATATCATAGCGCAGTCCCGTTTTATTCGGAAAAAAAGTATGACAAGTTTACGAACGATAAAATTGTCGCAAAGCACTGAAATTCGTTTACCCGTAACTCATATTAGCCATTATCAATCTCAGATATTGCAAAGTATCATCATCATCATCTTCAGCCCGTAATAAACCCGCGTAACCCACCCAAAAACTGTGAAATTTGACATTTTCGGAGGACTGACATCACACTAGCACCTCCAGCGACGAGTACATACGCGGTAGCCCTCATTGTGGCATCTCCACATTTACTGTACACACCTGGGTCTGTAGTCCGGCTGTCTAGTTCTGCGCTCGCGCCGCCACTTCCCCGTGAGTTCCTTTGGCTGCTCCGGCGCTTCTGGCGACAGCGTGCGGTCTCCCTCCGACTCGCCACTGGACGCCGTGCTTGGGGTCTCTGTAACACGAAGTACCTGTTATATCCTTGTTACACACCGGACATAGTGGGTTATACCTACAACTGGGTCATAAACAAATTTAGATTCGCGTTTTTCCTAAGGACACGTCAAAAGTTAAGAGTTATAATTATAAAGCTTAATTTTGGGTTGGACCCGCTTAAGCAGTGTCTCCGCGTCTATAAATTCATGTGACAAAAGCATAACTAACATATGGACCTAGGCCGTTAACTATTGACCACACGAGGGACGACTTTTGTTTTCTCAGCTAGTCGACAAATTCGCGAGTCACACGGTCATAAAAAGAATCCTCTCGCTTTGGCATTGTTCGTGAGCTAATAGCGGCTATAGGAATATTAACGGGTCTGTCTAATATAAAGTTCAGGGAGTCCAGAGATGTGACGATTACTGTCGTATTTCAGGCCGAACGCCTCGCCCTTATTAGGTGAATTAAATTCTCATTAGGTTGCTATTCATAGTTATCATTCACCGAGCCTTTGGTGTAATAAATAAATCTCACAATTGTCAGCAAAGAGTACACAAGAACAATATCGACATGTCCAGTCAGCAGCAATGGTTGTTACTCGGGCGAGGTGCTCAAAATGATCTTCATACATCTTTATTATAAGGGAATAAGAGCGTGTGTAGATAATTTTGAACATCTGGCCCGCGTAGCAACCATTGCTGCTGACTGTCCAAGCAATTTATGAAGTTTCTCAAATTGCAAAAATTTCAAGTCTATTAAATGAATATGCATAAATATTGTACACCTACGTACGGTACCAACCAACTATCTATAGTATACGAGGTGTGTTAGTGAGTTACCGTAATTGATAGGTATAGTTAAGCATTACACTAATTAGTATAGGTAGTCATAGTCATTAACACTAATGTAAATTGGCTATTCAGCTATCAGTAATTTTAATCAAATGTAACCCCTTATTTTACTTAAAACTGAAATACAACGATACAGTTTGGTAAAACAATAAACAATTGAATTGAAACAGAGATGGGATAACACAAGTGTGAAAATAATTATAAGGGTAGGCCTCGGCCTTCTGTTTGTAAACTCGAACTGAACCGAAAACTTTTAATTGGAATCCGGTCCAATCTTATTCTCATCAACTCCGATTTAGATACACAGTAATTTTATAGAGACGAACTCATTAAGGAGCAAGGCCGGCGCCCCCTAACCTAACTACCTACTTCTTGATCACCTAAATAATTATGATTCGGACAAGGGCCAAAATATTGATGTTTCCCTAGTGCTTACTGTAACACGTCTGGAACGATAAATCCGCAAGATTGGTAGAAATATAAGTAGGTACCTTTTTGAGGCAATGCTATCCACGGCTGCCACAGAGGCAGATTGAACTTGGGTGAATGAGGAGGTTCCATTTGTAGAAGATCAAGATCGCTCAACGAAGTCCGAGAAAGAAGTAGCAGATAATGTGGCAATTCCATCATCACAGTCCTCAGACAACGCACTATCAAACACTCCTAATGTTAAAACACAATAACATATTCCAAATTAATCACTAAAGCACCAAGTCACTAAACATTTTATCACAGATGCTAATGATAATGACATTGAATTGGCAAAAACACTGATCCTTTAGAAACTGATAGGGAGCGGACTGATAGACAAGGTATTGGCGTCCCGGCACAGGTAACACTGAAGGCCGACTGAACAAAAAACGAACTGGAAGAGATTACATCGGAATAAATAAATGAGATGAACAAAAAACCGAAAAGCAAAAAGAACATCACGCTACATCCACGCGGCCGGACGTTGCGGCGCTTCCTTCGAACCCTCACATACAGGTGGTTCTCAGACCGACAAACACTGAGACAGGATATAGACAGGCACCAAAATTAAATAAAACTTTTAATTTGGCGTAAAATATCCGATTTCCCAAAGTATCCTCAGTGTGTGGCGCTACTGAATATTCCAAAAACATACACCGCCAATTTAAGGACTATTCTCATAGTCAACGACGCACGACTGTTATATGAACTCCAAGTAAAAATATAAGACCAATTGGTCAATTATTACCTGATGGTAAAAAACACGACAGTAATAAGAAATTCTGGAAAATATGTTCCCTTAGGTTCAGAGGCACCAAAGAAATATTTTGGGACGACATTGGTTTTTTACGTAGCGTACTAAAACCAGTGCTAAATTAAATACCAATGTTACAGAACGAGGCGTTAAAAACGAAGACAAATTGAGATCGCAACAGCCATAATAAATGACTCCGACTAATGTGCGCAATGCCATTGTTTCGGTCAGTTTTTATGTCACGAATGCGATTACGAGTGATCTCTGCTCCCGGGCACAAAGGAATTGATGACATCATGGATTTTAAGTCGGCGAAGCGTCGATTATGCATAAAACATTTTTGTTGGTACCACGATATTGTTTTTCTTGCAGATCGACCTGAATTTCACAAGAATGTATAATTAAAAGATGTTGTGGAATAACATGATAGTCTATTTAAGATATTCTATATTTTTTCTGCATATTTGTAACAAAACATCAGTCAGTTTACTTTAGCTTTGTTAACCGCTTTACGTGGCCTTACATTACCTTATAATTGACTAAATTAAATACATCATCCTGTATTTGGAATACATCAACCTGTTCGGTCCATTCATGAAAGTGCGTGAGCGCAGGGCGCGGGGATTAATGAACCCCCTTTACACTTCCACCTTACTTCACCTTGCTACTACCTCCAGACAATCAAGCTTCTCAAACACTGAACCGTGCAAACCGGTAATAAAATTCAAAATCGCTTGCAAACGTTCTAAAGTGCACGCTGACTTCAACAAGACAAATCGAATTCTATTCTTTGCTTAGCAGAGTCCAAATTGATTCGCAAACACTGAGGTAAGCCGGGTTTTAAATTACGGTGGTTGTATCCTTGGAAGGTTGTTTTATTCTGAGACGGGCGTGGGGGAGGGGAGGTAAGAAACTGTGAGAAGTTACTGGGATGCTGCACTGTATAAGGCATTAGTTTTTTATTGTCTAATAGAGGCAAAGGCTCGCCGACAGGTAGACTTTGGCGCCGCTAGTTTCATTAAGCCGACGGGTTCGCAGAACTTAATGAGAAATTGAGGGACTATCTGTAGCAAAGTCGTATCACAACAATGCTTTACTTTCAATTAATTGCATATAAGTTGGCAGTAAGTAGTTTATATACTTCTGAATATTACTTGGATATACAAGTGTAACGAGACTTTAATATGGAATGTGTCTATAGCAAAACTTAAGACTGTAGTAACGTAGCTGTAGTCATTCTGTAAAATGTAATGAGCTCTAAATTTGAAGAAGCTAATGACGAAACTTCCTTAATTAAAAGTTAGCGAATTGTGGCCCGGGCACAAAAGGTTTCGTCAAAATACAACATTTCAATATTAGCTACCTACAATATATCCAGTATTATACGTTATTCTATTAGAGTTTGCTGAGACCATTGTTGCTATAGGGCGCAATATTTGAATTTAATAGAAAACACATTTTTTTGAGTTACTGTTTTTTTATTTATTTTAACATTAACTACATAGGATAGGGTTATGCATGAAATAGCACATCAGGCAAATACCCACCTCGACTTTGCTGGCACATACGAATTCTTTTGATGAAATTTTCCTTGACTTTTTTGTACAAATGTGGCTGAATTTCGCGAATGCAACATTAAACCTCGACCTTTAATGCGTTAGGACTTTTGGCATAGACCTTTGACTTCAAATAACCCCATAGAAAGAAATCCAATGGTGTTAAATCGCATGACATAGGGGGCCAAATCTGCTACCGAAACGAATCAGGGAGCCGATTTTTGAGTGTCGAACGCTCGACTTTTTACTCGAGATCTGTCAAAATACTATGACGTTTTGACAGATGTAGAGTGAAAATTCGAGCGTTCGAAACTCAAAAATCGGCCTCCAGTACACGAAATTTGTACGAAATTTGCGAGAATTCGTAGCCAAATTTTCATTATTTTTTGTTCAAGAATAGAAATGAGGTGTTCTCTCGTATAGTGTGCTACATTTTTAAAAACCCTATACTATCAGCTGTCAAATAGTATTTTTTTAGGGTTACCAGCAATAAAATGCAAAAATGGCGGCAAATTTAAATGTTGCGTCCTTTTTGGGACACCCTTTATAAATGGATGCTGCAATTGCTGCATGCGTGCAATGCATACTGTAGTAAAGCAGAAATCGTTAGGCAGCTAGTATTTTTATTGGTTTAAAAAGGGAGTTGATAAACCACCGGCATTTAGGTATACTCCATTAAGAAAAGAAGAAATGTTTAAAGGATAAACTCGAATAAAATGTGCAGAGACATTTGTCATTCCATTTGCATTCGTTGGACCATCTGCTCTTATCATTCCGTGACAAAACGTAAGTATTATTGCAGTGATTTTGTGGTACATTAATTATTCAATAATTGATGTCATATTGATATCTTTAAAAACTTAGAATAAACGTTGTCGTGCATTTTTGAAATTGCTGAATGAATTTTCTCTGCCACGATAAGACATTTCTAAAACATCCGAGTACGTCCTATTAGTAACATTTAACTTATAAAACTGGCTCAATAAGTCTGATAAGGCCCCGCCTCGCTCAGCGAAGTAATTAAAGGGTTGAGCGTTATTTTTCCCGTTTTTTTTCTTTTTTTATCCTTTTGTGTTCGAAGCGGCGCCATTCAACCGGAGAGAGAAGGCCTCAGGAAGGCAGCTTAAATTTATTATGTCAACTAAAATGAATAAAATAAGTACTACGTTTTAAACTTACATGTAAATCACTAAAGTAAGAAGGCTACTGACTGACGTGTAAAACAGGACACAATATAATAGGAATTTGGTGCAACGTGCTAGGTATGGTCGTAAGTTACGAAATATAATTAAATGGCAAAACCTGGCTTAAAATAATATTTAAAAAAATGTAATAATGGACTTGATTCAAAAACCTATTAGGTTTATTTGTGGACGTACATAGAGGTACATAAACATGAAATTTACAATAAAAGCACACGCCTATATTCATATCATTTCAGCAATACGAACGAAACAATTAGGTAACTTTAAAGTTAAGCTAGAATCATGTTAACTAATACGGGAATGGTTAAGGTAAGACAGACATAATTTATCGTACAGTACTTTAACTTTTCGTATCGAATCATTGCTTCACATGAATAACGAAAAGGTTAAGAAGAAACACATACAAGAAGAGGGATGATTACGTACACCTAAACTTACGTAGTAGGTACAGTCGGCATCAAAATCAACTACGCATATGAAGACGACAGTAAAAAAAAAATACCTCTTCACACGCGTAGCTGCCTTTGATGCTGACTGTACCTATGGAAAATATCATCAAGATCATGCTAATCAACGATGTTATCAGGTGTCTATATCTATATAGTACCTACGTACTATCTTCAACTCGACAATAAATCCTATGAAATATGAAATAAATTTTGCCAAGGATCTCATCAAAATCTCATCTTCGTTTGGCAACCATGATTTAATTTTATCTCGTGCTCGTTTCCACATGCACCAAGCTATTCTGTAAAAACAAGCGCGCTGGCGCACACACAAGTTGAAATGAGAGTGCATAGAGATTCTCAAGTACTTAAGTCTTATTACTGGTTGGAATATTTGTTAACTGTGTGGAGGATGTGTAATTCAGTGAGCTAGAGGCCGCGGGGCGCGCATCCGTTTCGAACGAGTCCTAATCGCCATGGGGGATGATTATGTGCACGCAGATCACTTAACTTTGAGAACCATTACGTGCTGCACAATTTTCACTGTGGTTCAACTTCGAATGCACGAATGAAGGGTCGATATAATTTTATTATCATTTTTACGGCTTTTTATATACTAGTCAGGTATCCCTGGTTAACTTTGGGCTAATATGGAATTAGGTATAAGTAAAAAGTCCTTTGTGCTGCCAGACGATAATTAGGTAGGTACAATAGTACATTTATCTCTTAAGAGCATCAAAATCCAAATATCGATCCACCACTTTATGATGTAAAACTTGTACATACAATCTGTGGTCTGGGATGCTCAATTTGCGAAGTTTAAGGTGTCATTCTCAAGAAAAACGTCTTCGTCGATGTCATGATAAAGGATTCTGATTGCGTTAGTCAGGAAATGGCGCCTCATAGACGCCGTCAAAAGGTATAGCTCTAGTGATGTAAACCTTATAGACGCCGCCAAAAGTGCGGTAAGGATGTAAAGCTGGAAACGCACAGACAGCGGTGGCGGCGCGGTGCGGAGGCGGTACCGGTGTAATGTTCGAACTAATATGAAAGGGTCCGCACAGAACGCTTTTTTCCCGGCCGGTTTTCTGTGCGGACCCTTTCATATTAGTTCGAATATTACAACCGGTACCGCCTCCGCACCGCGACGCCCCGCCCCGCTACCGCTGTCAGTGCGTTTCGGGCTTAACCCCTATAGCATAACATGGCTGCAATTTGATAAGATAACTGGTCAATTAAGTAGGACTTGTCATAACTGTCATGTGACAAATACGCTATGAAAAAGTATATCATTGTTAATTCTCCTAGTGTTCCAAATTCACGACTTGATCATCATAAATTGTGTAGGTTATAAGAGCTGCTACAGGAATATTCCCATTAAATGGATATCCTTATTAATTATCATCACTTCTTTAGTACATTGATATTCTTTGGTACAAATACAAACGTCAATAACAAGTCACAAATACAGCCTTATCCCAAGTGGTTTCGCCAACTTTTCCTGCCAAAATAGACGGCCAACCGGAACGGTGACTCCCGTGGGACGGCCGTGAAACGCAATAATGGTTAGGTACTTTTACAAATATGGAGTGTCTTTTAAACTTTAATATATCATTTCTTCCACACTTATAGCCCATTAAACCCTTTGCAAACATTCTAGGAAAACAACTTTTACAGATGATTTGTACAGAAAGTGTGGAATAAGTTGATCAAATAGTATTTAAATATGCAGTCAGTAATAATCGAGTCTTTAATCTCCTCGACACTAGTAGGTACTTTTATTGAATTGTATGGCAATACAAAATTGTAGAGGGCAATCAGAGTACAGCTTAGAGGTTGTTAAGTCAGGTAGGTACATTAAATAGCAGTAACACCTTTCTAGCTGAAAACATTCACCCTGTTATCTTAACGACATAACATGGCAGATTCTAGGACACACCAGTTTTAACCACACTGCAGCGAAAAAGGCGCACATAAGCATGAAAGTTAAAGCAGTGTTGATATTCACAAGAGGCACTCTTTTTCGAGCAGCTCTCTCGACGCAGGTTATACTTATACTAGGCTAAGTGAAGTATGTCAAAAAATTGCCAATCTTAATCATAATCATCGTCCTGCTTCAGTCTAATGCTGCTGACATAAGCGGCATAAGCCTCCCCAACATGGACCATTTCACCTTTTTTTTTAAAATATTACGTCGATGGTAACGCGTATTGCCTGTATATGGCAAGCAGACACTGTAGTCTATGGACTGTTGCGACTGCAGAACAATCACATGCGCGTTGTGACCCTTTTTTAGCATGAGAATCCGTTGTATCAGCTAGAGATAAAAGCCCCCATACTCTTAACAGCGCGTCCTCGAGAGCCTAGCGACCTTTCTCACCTCCAGGAACACAACACAACACCACACAGTAAGGTGAAGGTACATTTGGGATGCTCTAAATATGAGCTATAGAGACCTGTGCAAGGTGCACTACTTGACTTCTTTTGTCTGTACCTAGCATCCAGCTTCTGCGGCAAGCAGTAGTAACTAGGCTTGCCGCCGCGGTTTCAATTTTTTTTAACCTGCCTATATGCTTTATAGCCTGGGCCCAATAAAGCGATAGGAGTGCGCGGTTGGAGAGTGGCCTGGGTAAAAACCAGGGAGTTGCACTGACACTGGAATCTAAGAGTTTGCGCTTCTGGCGATTGGTTGAGCGACTTCAACCGAATCTAAGGTGTAAGTGGAATCGAGCCACTGGGTCTGGTTCACTAAACCTAGCCTAGTCGAAAAAAGTTTCAATTAAAAAACTCGTTTGCCTCCAGCGGTTGTGAATAGCACAGCTGAATATATTTTGCCTTATCGCCTTTACTTGGCCCGTGGAGGATTGCAGGGTACTGCGAATAATGGCGGAAATAAAAGTCAAAACAG
Source organism: Cenopis cana (assembly GCA_951800055.1). Taxonomy (NCBI): domain Eukaryota; kingdom Metazoa; phylum Arthropoda; class Insecta; order Lepidoptera; family Tortricidae; genus Cenopis; species Cenopis cana. Next base: position 7,291,759 of record OX637479.1, on the reverse strand, counting down.
GCTGCGGGTCGTATGGAATTTCTAGTGGGTTCTAAATTATTCCCATTCGGAATATGAAGTCGGAAATACGTTGAATGATAAGATTATAAATTGTATTTGCCGTGAATCTAATATTTGTCGCCATCAACGTTGTTTTTAGGAATGTAGATATACCTAAAGACTAAAGTTGCTCTGAGCTCGTAGAAGACTTTTCGCGGAATGAATAAGAGAGAATTTTGATGATTTTATTTGATTTGATGCCAAAGTTTAGATGTTTGGATGTTTAGACGTTCGTTACTCAATCACGCAAAAACGGCTTAACGGATTATTATGAAACTTGATATACAACGAATTTATAGGGTGGATTATCATATTTATCACAAAAAAATACTTTTGTTCCAGATCCATCGAAGAGATGAAATAGGAAGTAGAAGCTTACGTGGACGAAGTCGCGGTCCAAAGCTAGGTAGTCATAAATATAATCGTAAGTTAACGATATCAAATGAGAGCCTTTCAGTTTAAATTTGGATTTAATGAAAAAAAAAAGAAAAAAAACGAATTTAATCGGATAACTGTTTTGATAGCGCAAGTAAAATGAATATGCCTAAAGTGTACTAACGTATAGGTATCATATGTCGTTTTATTTTCAGCCATAAACTACATATAAAGGTAACCACAACTCTCTTGTCGACAGCTCGTAACTAACAAAAGAAAATTTACAATGATCGCTATCTTGCAAATCTTGCAATCATCACATTCTTGAATATATTAAGTTTAACGTGAGCATAATTAAAATACCAGCGTTGTTTTTACATCTGCGTGGTTCGAGGAATGTCGATGACGCGGTTATACTTGAGATTATTTCAGTTGGCCGAGTTCTGCTTACTTTAAGCATACAAAAGGTGGCTTAATTTTCTATGTAACAAGGTTCAAAATATAATAACAGTAGTATAAAACATCGGCCAGCAGCAGCACAGAAGATCTCAACTAATACTAAGTCGCGGATTTACATTCACATTTCGTTTTCAACAGCATATGTTAGTTCAAGGAATGTTGTAGGTATATGCAGCATAATTGTATAGGACAACGACTGGTCGGTCTATTTTTGCATTTTCTTGTAATGTTGGGTTTAAACCAATGGAACGGACGAGCATTATTGCACTTACTGATGATTTTTTGCTAAAGCGGGTATTACACTGTCCTGAATTCAGTAGCTCTAGTATAAGTTTTTTCGAAACATTAACTAATTCGAACGCGTTTGCGTTTTGTCTCAAAATGTATGTAAGTGCTATGAAAACGTGAACAGCGCCTCTGGTGGTCACTAGTGAAAACTAAAACAGCGAGTATAACATTTGTTGCTAACCGATGAACGCGCGTATTTCAAACTCGGTGAGAGCGTTTTCATACATTTTGAGACAAAACGCAAACGCGTTCGAATTAGTACAGGACCCTTAGAAGGGTTCGGATTCGGACCTATACGTTAGAGCGAGATGCTTCAACTCCCCTCCACTAGTTAGGACCCCTGATTCAGGACAGTGTAATACCCGCTTAAGAATCCTCGACAGATTACCAAAAGATGTATAATATGATGCTCGTTCGTTTGCGTGCGTTCTAATTCCTCTATATAGCTATTAACTGTAACAGTAACTACCCATCTATGTAGGTATATCAGAGTAAATTTATACAAAACTAATGCAAAACTAACAAAAAAACAATTAAATAAGTGGCGGTAGCTAGTTACCATATTTTAAAAGAACCGAACCGGAAACGGATGCGGCATTCTTAATTTCAGCAATCGAAATTCAAATAGCTAAAAACAAAAGCTAACCACCCAACGGCTACAGGCGGGAATTATTTAAAATTCGAATGCAATTCGGACATGATGTAGGTATTTAAAATTCAAATCGGTTCGCGTGAACCGGTAGCCTTGCGCCCCGAGGCTGTAGTGCGTTCAGCGGGAGCTGAATTTTATTTCGCATCACATAACTAATGGTCAAATCTTTTATATAGTCTGGATAGGGTCTGCAGGGTGTAGGTAGATTCGATTGTTGTAGTAAGTAATGAAATAAGTATTATTTCATTAGAATTAGAACACGACTACCCCAAAGATTCCTATAAGTACGTAAGTACATAAGATTGTCAAACTCTTCAATTAAAACATAATAAAACACCAAAAAATTGATGCTTTGAAAATAATATACATATAATAAGTATGAGTGGGTAAATAAGTAGGTTATGTTGGACTTACGTTCTGAACTGAAACAAGCGAAAATCCTGAAACAGGTTTTCGAAATTTACCTCTCGTGTTATGCGACTAAGGTAACTGCTTACCACTGTCGTAGTGTAAAAATAATGCAAACTTGATTTCATACAAATTTTAATCGTAATAAGTAGGAAGGTAACGATCTTGGCAACGTATCTGCTTTGGTCGTTATTCAAACCTAAAACGTACGTAAATGATTATTATATCTAGCTTCGTTTAAAACGTTTCGCTATCTAGAATTTTAAAGATACATGCGCGAAAATAACAATATACGCATATTTTAAATGTTTGCATTTAAATTGTTTGCGCTAGTAGCTAGCAATCTAGTTATTCTAGTTGCAATTACATGTCCTCATATATATAGTATATATATATATATATATAGTGTAGAGCAACTTCCAGGCGAAAACATTAAAGATATTCTGTCCAAATTGAGTGCGGCGCTCAACGTGAGCATCACCGACATCGAGTGGGCACGGCGCGCCCGGCAACCACGGCCCGATTCCAGGAAACCCGCCGCCATCCTCGTCGGGTTCAAGGCCGGCGGCGGCGCGGCCGCGCGGGACAGCTGGCTCGTGCAGCGGCGTAAGGTGGCTGAGTTAACGAGTAATATGGTTACTAATGGATCGGCAGGGAACAAACTCTACATTAACGAGGATCTAACTCACTCCGTCCGAACCCTATTATGGAATACCAAAAAACTGTTAAATGGTACCTATAAATACATCTGGGTGTCTAACGGAAAAATATTAGTTAAGAAAGATGATGGCGAAAAAACCGTATGCATTCGTGCTGAGAGCGACATCACCGATCTCAACAAGAAGTAAATTAAATTTAGGTACTTAACTGATGCTTAAAATGTGTATTTTTGTTATAAACATTCGCGGACTTCAATAACTTAGATAACATAATAGTTGAACCTGTTAATTATATATGTACTGATTGTTTATCCAACTGGAAAGTTAATTATAGTATGAAAGATTTATGTATTCTCCATGTTAATATCTGTTCCTTAAAAAAACATTTCAATGAGCTTTTAGTAGCTATTAGTGATCATTTGAAAAATTTAGATATTATTGTAATTACCGAAGCGAATGTGAATTACTCATTGCTGCCATTTTTTAAAATCGACGGATTCAAAACTGATGCATATACTCGTGAAGGGCGAAGAGGCGGAGGTGTACTTGTTTACTCGCAAGAGCGCCTTCAGGCGCGTGCGAGTGAGATGGACGCACTGGCTACCGCCAGTATCATGCGATCGGCGGAGTGCGTTTCCATTTCACTCGTTAATAACAACGAACTAATTTATGTAATATCTATATACAGGCCTCCCCGCTATAATAAACAAGACAGAATGTTAGAGTTTTTAACCGAGTATCGTAATTTATTAAACTGTTTACCTAAAAATTCTAAGGTTGTAATTTGTGGAGACCTAAATATTAACTTGTTAAATTGCCAAGATAACAAAGTCATAGCATATGAAAATTTGATGGCTGAATACGGCTTTTTAAGATGTATTAAAGACGTAACGCGAAGAGAAATTGTTAAAAATAAACTCGTAGAATCTTGTATCGATCACATATATATTAGGGCACCGTCTTCCACTATCGATTCAGCAGTAATCACGCATAAGATTTCAGATCACTATTTTACCTCAGTCGCAATACAATGGAAACAGAGTCTGACGGCGGACGGCGCGAGTGCGCGCGCTGCGGGCGCGGCGCCCCCGGCCCGCGCGGTCGCGGCGCCCGCGCTCGTGCGGCCCGCCGTTCGACGTGTTCTCGACAACCGCTTAGTAAGGGATAAACTGTTAAATACTAATTTTGATGAACTATTAAATATACAATGCCCGATCAAACTGTACGAAGCTTTCACCAATTTATTCCATAATATATACAAAGAATGTTATAAGTCTGTACCTGTTAGCGATAAAAATAGTAATAGAAATAATAATAGTTGGATAAGTGATAACTTGAAAAAAATGATCTCAGAACGTGATAGGTTATTTTTAGTATGGTGTAGAGAACCAAAAAATATGTTGAAAAGGCTTAATTATACTAAATATAGAAATAAATGTAATAAGGCTACTTTAAAATGTAAAAATGATTATGATAAGCAAAGTATATTAAATTGCAATAACAACATTAAGAAAGTATGGGATAAGATAAACAGTTTACTAGGTAATAATAAACAGCCTCTAGATAGTTCCGTCCTAAATAATATGAAAGGGCATGGCAGCACGAAAGAAATTTGTGATAAATTCGCACTTAACTTCTCTGATGAAATAGAACAAATTAAACATACATGTAACGATAAATGGCTAGACAGGGAGAGTTATGTAACTAAGACGAACGTATATATAAGATGGCAACCGGTTCTTGGCAAAGATGTTAAACGGGTCATTCGTGAAATAGATAAAAACAAAGCACCGGGCAGTGATCTAGTACGTATGTCCGATTTAAAACTAGTCATAGATAAGGTCAGTCCAGTCATAGCTCAGTTAATTAATTTATCTGTAGCCCAACATAAATACCCTAACAAGTTAAAAGAATCGTTAGTGAGACCAATCCACAAAAAAGACAGCCGTAAAGTATTTTCTAACTATAGACCAATATCCATTCTCTCTGCCATAGATAAAGTAATAGAAAAATCCATCATTAGCAAAATAAATCATTTTTTCCAAAATCATGAAATACTTAACGAAAGTCAACATGGCTTTCAGAAAAACAAGAGCACCGCTACTCTTTTATCAAAATTCACCGATGAGATAAATAGCCATCTAGCAAATAAGAAATTTGTTGTAGCCATCTTCTATGACTTCAAAAAGGCATTCGACACTTTGGATACCAACACACTTTTAAATGCAATGGACGAATGTGGGGTGGGACGCCCATTAAACTGCTGGTTCCGCGATTATCTTACCTCACGTTCATATCGTGTAAAGCTAGGAGACGGACTAAGCGACAAGACGCAAGTGCGATGCGGGGTACCCCAGGGATCTGTGTGCGGGCCTGTGTGCTACCTCATGCATGTTAACAGCCTGTGTGGAGTACTGCGGCACTGTTCTGCACACATGTTTGCTGATGACCTGTGCACCCTACTTGCTGGAACAGATCTTACTGAGACATGTAGATTGGTTCAACAGGACATAGACAATGTGGTCAAATGGTCACATGATAATGGCATAGTATTAAATTCAGATAAGACAAAGCTCCTCATTATACAATCTCCTTACCTATCCATAGCTTTAGACCAACCACTTATGTATACTCACAGTTTTTCGTGCTTTCACAATAGTCTGAGTAACTGCCAATGTAAACCAATAGAAAAAGTTGACTGCGTTACTTATCTAGGACTTAAGATCGATGTTTCATTCTCCTGGCTCCAACATATCAATTATATATCTAGTAAATTAAGAATTCTTCTAGGAAAATTTTATCATTTAAGTTATAAAGTGCCAATTAATATATTAAAATGTCTATATTTTGCAATTGTAGATTCTGTACTAGGCTATGCACTGGATTCTTATGGACTTACCTTTAAGTCTTACATAGACAAATTAGAGGCATTACAAATAAGATTTTTAAAACTATTAGTAAGTAAGAAAACCAAAAACAGTTGTAAAGGTGATTACTCGAAGTTGTTCAAAATATGTAAAATCCTTCCGGTTAGCTTAAAACACAAATATCTCTTAGCAGTCAATAACCATGGCAACCAACAACTTAGTCCATCTCTGATCGCGCATAACCATGTTACAAGGTCCGTGTCCTCGGGAAGGTTTGAAGTACCTCGTGTCAATAATTACTTTGGTGACAGAACATTAGCGAAACGTCTTCCGTACTTTCTAAATACCCTCCCCGACGACATTCGACACGAGCCAAATAAGGCTAAATTCAAGAGAGCCCTGAAAAAATATTTACTACAGACACTTAAGTGAAAATTGCATATATGCAAAATTCACTTAAGTGTTGAGTACATTCCCATGACTTCTGCACATACTTCATTATTGTAATAGCTATTAAGTTTTATAGATATTTATAGAGACTCGTACCTGCAGGCAAACTGTCAATACAGTTTTGCAGGAAAATGTATATAGAGTAAGATTTGTATTCTGTCTAATAAAGCAAATAATAATAATAATAATATATAAAACAGTTCCGAGAATGACTTATTAACAAGAGATGATATTCTGTTATAAATATGTATATCAAAACATGCCCTTATTATAATTAGGTCCTTGGCACTATATCAGCAATTGTAATAAACGTTGGATGGCAATAATAAGTACAACTTATTTTGACTTCCATTGGCAATGCTACAATTACAGTTGCTAATAACGAGTTATAGTGCACGCCATCCACTACGACGCGCCCCTCCACAGCGAATCTCATACTAATCTGTGCGCAGTTGTACGGCTTGGGCTTAGGAGGGGCGCGCCTTCGTGGATGGCGCGCACTATAACTAACTTACAAAAATATAAAATAGGATGCATGGTGAGTAAAATGTGTCAGTAAAAATGGCAATAGGTAAATGAATTTTTTAGGATCTTACAAAATTCCCCTTTTTTTGGGCAAGTTCAATCTCTTTGGTAGTATACAATACAATACAAATACTCTTTATTGCATAACCTCAACAAAAGTAACACATAACAGTACACATAATTACAATGAGCAGAGGCAAGCAACAGGCGGTCTTATCGCAAATGAGCGATCTCTTCCAGACAACCTTAGGGCTGCGGAGATCATATCAAAGAATAACAATTCACAGAATATCTGTTCAGCCAGCACGATAGATTTTATAGTCATATATTTTACGTGATGTTTTAGGCGATTTGAGCCGTAAAAACTATCGTGCTAGCCATGCCGTAGAGACAAGTGATATGTATTTATTGTGCATACAGTCGTGTCTATTGAGTTGGGATTAAAATGAAATAAAAATAGCAGACCCACTTTTGGACAGGCAAAAATTACCCTGAGTAATTCATATGACAATGTACCTACTTAATTACCTAGCGAACAAAATGGCACATTGCATCCCCGCGCAGGGCAGTGTTTACATAATAGAGGCGCCGGCGCGGGCGCACGGAAGGCGGATGTTTGCAGCGAAAGTGCGGGAAGCCGCGCTTTCCGCATTCCGCGGCGTTGCAATCAAGTCTAGTCGATTTTAAACAAACAGTAGAATTTCAACAGTTAGTCGTATCATCAAATGTCAAACTTTGTCCTAGCGGGCGAAATACCCAATTATATTAAGGACTTGCGACCCAAAACTTGGAGGTTAATTAAGACCGTTAAGTAATTTGTTATCAAGCCATGAAAATGTGGAACAGAGTTATTTAAGCCATACCTTTTAGATTTCTAAATAAAGGAAAAATTTAGGCTCCGAGCAGGACTCTAGGATTCGGATTTGTACTTTGCGTTAGGAGCGTTACTGCTTTATACAAATTTAATTTAATTTCTTATCCTTAAGGCGACTTCCTGACTTGGCGGGGCGGGATTGATATGTGACATTTTCTTCTTTGACGTAAACTTACTGACGTCGCAAAGATTCTCACTTGACATAATACTGTCAGTATTACGTTTGCGCAGTAGTAATATCATGCGCAGAAGGGGAGCAGTACTGCCTTCGCATCGTCCCGCAACCGCGCATCCCGCGCCAGTCAGGAAGCACTCATTTAAATGTAGGGGCGTAGTAAAAAATGGTATCGCGTCGACTGACAGCTGACACTGACATTTGACACTTTTCTCATATCGTACTGCCTTCGCACCGACAAATCAGGAAGTCGCCTAAGTTAATTACCCATAGGTTAAATTTAGGTTAGGTTAGGTTAGGTACCTATGTACTCGCAACTACCTGTTGTTTTTTTTTTATGTATTACTGAACAGCGATTGACCTTAGTCTCACCTGATGGAAAGCGACGACAAGGCCTAATAAAACTGTTTTTATTTATATAAGTTTGTAATTTTTTTTATTTAGGTTATTAACCAAATAGGTTTCTGAAAAATTATAAAAATAAAAACCGGCCAATTGCGAGTCGGGCTCGCGCACGAAGGGTTTCGTACCATTATCTATAAAAACGGCAAAAATCATGGCTGTTGTATGGGAGCCCCCTTAAATATTTATTTTGTTCTGTTTTTTTAGTATTTGTTGTTATTGCGGCAACAGAAATACATCAGCTGGGAAAATTGCAACGTCTAGTGGCATTGTGCCCGTTTGATGACCGTGTGTCGCGTTTAAGATCCCAATAGCTGACCATAGCTTCTTGTCAGTAGTATTGCTTCAACAAGTGAGGTAGAATTAGAACAGCTCTTCCCTCATGTCACTGTCTTACTGTGTAGAAACGGACTCCCCATCCTAACTATCACGGTTCATGAGATACAGCCCGGTGACAGACGGACAGACGGACGGACAGAGGATTCTAAAAATACAAGCATGCCGCCCATTCCGGGCTGCAACTCTTTTTACACGACTGCCCAAAAAAAGGACACATGTTACACATGTTTTTTTAATTACTTATGATCGGTACGAAATCTCATGGCATTATGGCAATGATTTTGTGAATTCACATTTCGGTACCACCAATTTCCAATGCTCAAGTGTCTTGATATTATATATTTTTAGGTACGATACGTACCAGTAGCGGAGCGTCCATACAACTCGATTCCCACCGGCTTGCCTAATTTTCAGCCAGTCAAGTTCTTTTACTAAGGCTCATGAAGAATAAGGAAGGCAAATAATTTCCGGCTTCCCTAAGAATATTTTTGACGCGCCGCCACTGATATGTACAGTCGTTTTAATATTATAAACGCTGTTTCATATTTTTTCACGCAAATATTTCCAAACGAACTCGTTTAAATGAAATATTCCAGTAATAAGTATACCTATTACCTATATATATACGTATAGGTTAAATAAACGCGACAGTAAATACCTGTATGCCTGTCACTTGTTCACTGCAAAGCTACTAAACCAGTTGTGATGAATTTTGTTATTATTGATTGGGTGTTTATAATCTACTTTATGTCACACCTGGTCATAAAGCTGCAATTACCGCACGCACCGCGCGCGGGAAATCCCACTTCCTGGCCAGGGGGTGACATAAAATTTTGTACTTAACACGGGCGGTAATAAAGAAAGCCTCAGATCGCATATTTATCGCCCTTGCCTTCGGCTCGGGCGTCGAATACCTGCGATCTGAGACATTCTTTGTTTTACCGCCCTTGTTAAGTAATATATTATTATGTCGAGAAAATAAAGGGGAATTCGTAATGAAACGAATCCCGTGCGAGCGGAGTCGCAAGCACTGCTGTTTTACCTATATATATGAAGTTGAGAGCAGAAACTAGTATTTGAATAGTAATGTTACATTACATCAGCATTTCTGAACCAGAAAGCTTCAAGTACGTAGGTAGTTTGGCACAGAACTAGGATTCGATTTGGAGTCCCAGTGCTGATGTAAGCAGTTGTTACAGGTTAGTTTACCTATGCATCTTGCATTCTTGCACTAGTGCCTGTTTTTTTTTAGGAATTTACTCAATATTGATATTTTAAACCGACGGGAAGGCTACAAACGCTTACGGCGATGAAACAACGCTGTTGTAGGTTAGGTAGGTACCCCATTTCCGAACCCCACTAACTTTATTTACCTGTTTTGCATTACGCCGGTGCTGCTCATTATTTATTCAGCATCGTGCACGGTATAGATTTTCTTCTTCGCGCGTGCGTTTACCCCTTCATAAAAAAAAGCCTGTGGCGAACTAATTTCCAACGAGTTTTGAACAGGGTTACCAGCGCCATCTATGGATCAGACACGGTAGCGCGATCGCGAGTAACAACGCCATCTGTGGTTTCACTAAAACACGCCGACAGGATGCGATTGAAGTTCCGATTAAATTCCACAGAGGGCGTTGTTATTTTTGAACGTAATTTATTGATGTTTAAAAAGTAAAGTAGGCTTAAAATAATAGATTCTGTGTGTAGCTAACGAGATAATGTTAATTGATGTTAAGCATTCTTTCACGACACTGAAAAGTTCGCACTGTCGTGCGAGTGCGAGGGGATGGGTATCGGACTGTCCGTTTAATACATGTCCGCTAAATACCACATGCGCTACCAAATAAATACACCTGCCAAGATTACTCTCAAAATGCATGGCGAATTATATCGCCCAGTATAGTATTTGTATTGTATTGTAATGACACGTATACATTAAGGCCTACTTGTCATTTACTTAGACGCTATTTTTTCAATACTTTAGGTTCTCAAAAACATTTTTTTTTTCCATAAGTAATTGCGCATGTTTCTATGGGCGGATTTGGGTTCGTTTTCCTCTACAGGCGATCGATTTTTGAGTATCGAACGCTCGACTTTTCACGCGACATCTGTCAAAACATTATAGGTTTTTTTGACAGATCTCGAGTGAAAAGTCGAGCGTTCGACACTCAATAATCGGCCTCCCAGGTCGCATTTCTCAACCGATTATTGTGAAATAGGCATACATTTTGTTTAGTCGATTCAGTTTTGGAAATTAAAAAAGAAACCCGCGATGTCTACACTACCGCTCAGAGCTAGTTGCCGTAGGTACGTACGTAGTCTATGGACCCCGCTAGCATTGATGAAAACAGTGTGGTTTGACTGCCCGCACGACATTTTACCCTCACAGCCTGGAAACGATTGCTAAAAACCGCAACTGTTCCGCCGCGTTTTCATGTAAGGTGGCTGCCACTCTCTGATGCGGTTTCCGCAAGACGGTGCGGTGTGCGAGCGAGACAGCGCTATGCAAGTCTATAGCGGTGTCCCGCTCGCACTACGGAAACCGCATCAATGTGACAACCGCCTAAGCCAGAAAAACCAAATTTTAGAATGTATCTTCTATTTGAAGTAGCTATTTCTTATTCTAGGTACCAACGAGAATATAGCTAAGTTGGCCATTCTTAAGCATTATTTCAACGGAACAACGCCTTGAATCCTGCTTGTCTTAGTTTGATAAAGTGAGAGTGAGCATAGTTTTAGTTTTTACCTGTCAAAGCTTTCATGACATGACATTAGACATAAGATTTAATTTCATCTGGCGCGTGGAAAAGGTTTTTGCGCTACCTGTATAGCCAATTAATGTAATATATGACGGCATTGGTGCGTGGTCCATGGAATTTAACCATAACTTAACTACCCTGGAGGCGTGACGGACACAATCCGCTGCGCTCAGTTGCGCAATGTGCATTTCGCCCGTGACCTTACCCTGCGCCCTCACTTCCCGAATGACGTAAACGACTGCCATTTCCTGATAAGATATTCCCTTTCGGGTAATGTGCCGTCTTAGCGATGATTAAGGAAATTGAAACTTATATCAGATAGTCAAGATTCAATGTTGCATGTGGCTGTGAGTTACGCGTGCATGTGTTTTCGACAGCAGCCGTTGGATACCCTGTGAGTTGGGTGTTCAAAGATAACTAACATATATGAGATGCGTAGTAAAATGATACTCCTTGTAAGTCTTGTAACCCCGGGCCTAGTGTCTCTTACGCGACGTGATAGATAGAGGGGGGCTCATCGTGGTCATTACTGGGTTCAGCGGCAGTAGCTGTGGCACCTAGCTAATGATTCTGACTTGACCATAAAAGGAGCCATTGTGGAGTTCCCACAGATTCCCTTGTTTTGTCCAAGTTATTTCGTGTTGTGTGTTTCATTCTGTTTCGGACAATGTTGATTCTAGGCAATAAACATTGTCTTTCTGCTGAAAGCCTATTTGACCAGTAGATACCTACTAGCCCATAAGCCCAGCTGCCAAATTCTAATTTTGTTTTCAGCTAACGTGTGACAATGAGTTTAGAGTCGGTTATCCTGCACGCGTGATTAATTTTATTTAATTTATTTAACTCAAAAAGAAAGGTCATTTTGCGGAGTTGCTTATGCGAGTGATGACTTGATCTAAGAATATTAGTGTATTATCTATACACGCACGATTCAGACTCTGAACTGAATTCAGGTCCGCTAGACTGAAAACGACAATCAAGAGTAATAACTCCGACCAAGTAGATAAAAAAATGTCTTTGTTGAGTTCTAGTCACTCAGATGAGAAGGTATCTCGATGCACAATGATCATACTCCTATCCTATTAATAACCAGTCTCGACTTCGCCTCACCTCACCACATACCCCAAGTATATTTTGCTACATATATTGGGTAATCGGAGGTCAGATTACACTGGATCGCCTCAAGCTAGTTTCGTAGGTAAGTTGTGAATATCAGCCCTGAAGGTAAGCAATTGCTATCGATTAAGATTCAATATAAGCGAGGCCATCGTTTATTGTTGCACGCGACAATACAAAGCCATACAAAGCTGGTATAAGGATGTATAGAAGTATACGGATGCGCAATAAAAGGAGCGAGTTATGTACCAATAGCACATAACACCACGTACTGGATATATTAGAAGCAGTACCAATACTATACTGTATTTCAAAATTGGAGCGCGCGATGTTTGCGTAGCAACAGTTCGAGTTAGGTACAGTAAAGTAACTAAACCTATATGAGTAGAGAGCATAACTACTGATTTAATACTACGATAGGATGAATAGGCATAGCGCCAAATATCTGAAAGGTTCAAGCATCATGTCATCCTTAACTTAATTATGTTCTAGATCAGTAGTTTCCAAAGTTGAGCATACCGAGACCCATCTAACAAAAATAAACTAAATTTGAGACTCATTCCATACATTGTGGAAGTACAAGAAGCATCTTTTCAGCGAACTTCTTCGGATTTACTGTCATGCACTACAATAAAGTTGCATTCAAGTATAATGCACCAAGTAATAGTACATTACTTAACAAGGGCGGTAAAACAAAGAATGTCTCAGATCGCAGGTATTTGACGCCCGAGCCAAAGGCAAGGGCGATAAATATGCGATCTGAGGCTTTCTTTATTACCGCCCGTGTTAAGTACAAAATTTTATGTCACCCCCTGGCCAGGAATGTGGGTTTTCCCGCGCGCGGAGCGTGCGGTAATTGCCGCTTTATGGCCAGGTGTGACATAAAGATAATTAATCTAAGGAGGAACAGTCTTGACAACCAACAACTTTAAGCATTAAAGTAGATAGCTCAAGGAGCTAATGGGAAATCTTAACACAATAAGCTATGGGAAATCTTAATCAAATAAGACAGACAATGCTAATCCAACTGGCTTAAAATTCTTTATCCGACTTTAAAAGTGTAAACACTGCCTTAGACGCATTGAAGTTAAGGCTACTGATTACGATAGCGTGCGTGTGTACGAGGTAGCCCTGACATCGTTAGCGGCTAAGGAGATCCCTAACAAGCCGGGATCGAATCGCAGGCACGATAACGTTGTGACATCAGCTGTGGCACGTGCCGTGTCTGTTATATGATATGGTTGCCATATGAAGATTTGCTCATTTAGGTGTGTAGATCCACTTAGTTTTGTAGGTAGGCAAGGCAATGTAGGCATTTGTTCAGAGGAGAGTGGTGCAAAGTTCTTTCGGTTCTGAACTTATGACAATGCAGATGAAATATTGTAATAATTTGAATCACTCCACTACGAATAAAATTGTACTCAGCCGTGAGCATTGACCGAAATGTGTTTGTGTTACAATATTACTTTTACCCGAAACTGACTTAATAAAAATTCAGTCCCACAGGATCAAATTTTGAATAAGAAGATGAAAATACTAACTCTCATTGATCACGAGCAGTTCATGTTTGCGTATACGCGTGTAACAATACCTGCTTTGTTAACACGTGTCTCGTAGGCCCTGTGAAATCACTTATCCTCAATGATTTGGTAATATAGTGATTGACTACGGAAGTTGTATTATGAATGAGTCGCATGGCATCCCTGACAATTTCCGCAAAGTATTCACATGACTAAGACAAATTTACGTAGGCTTCTTACCTCTCAATTGCATCAGGTTCTGCGGAATTACCAGCATTCCACAGATATTCTACGTATTCGGAATTCGGTCTTTATCTTACGTCTCTCACATACCTAGGATTCTTAATGAAGTAAACATCCTCGTATTAAAAGATATGCCGATAACGCACATCGGAAGGTCACAAGAAAAATCAGTTTTCAGACTATCAACATTCCAAAGTCGATTATTTTAATGTATCAATCAATAGAGGAAACAATATTGTGCTGGAAAAATCTAGTTTATGCAATACAGAATGGCATTCCAATGTGTGTTAGAATGATCATGAACGGCTCAAATAATTTGGAGGTCAGTATCGTTAAATTGTGCATTCCAATCGTATGTACTCGGACGTGCTAATGACTATATCATACCAATACGAGTATGGTTTCGTTCAGTTCTTCGTACGCATTAAAATCTTTAAAAATCTTAAAGTCTGACAACCTCAAAGATCAAGACGAAAACATATTTTTAGGGATTAGTAACCATCCGAATATAAAAGAATTTAGATATATTTGGGATTGTTAGGCAAAACCAAAAGGAAGGGCCAAACGTCGTTGATGTTAATTTACTCTAAGTAAAAACAATTTCAAAATGCTAGTTATTTATCTAATCGTAAATATATACATTATTAGGTTGGATGGCACGTTAAGCAGTTGATCCCGGCTGCTGTCTATGATATAAACTGATTCAGCGCGTGCAAAATACCTGTGCTTGCTTTTGTTTTATAATTCCACCAAGAACTCACGTGACGCCATATCTTAACAGAAGCGAATTTCTCCCTCCATTTTGCTTGCTTACTGTTTGGGATTGTGAAAACCCACCTCGATACTTACATGACAACTATGACAAGCTCAGGTTTTTGCAACGCTAAAGAGCGTCTACTCTTCTCTTGTGCCCTAAACACTGGCAGTTTTAAGTACAGCGCCACGAAATGCTGGAACAACATACCGCCACCTTATAAGCAAGCTACATCGTTGCAGTCTTTTAAAGTAAAATTTAAGAGCTATCTACTAAATAAGCAATAATTAACTACGGGGTAGTGCTTGTATTTTATGTACTTTGTCATATTTTGTGTTACTTTCTATTGCCATGCTATTTTCTTTTGTTATTCTGTTAATATTAATTCCACTTGCTTCATTTCGCTTCATAGTATATCGTCGCATTTGTTAGCGCCAGTATTAAATCATACTTAAGAGGGGGGGTAGGGCAAGCTCTCTCCATACAAACTTTGTGCAGGATTTTCTTCGTTTGTGTTTGCATTAAAGTTATGATCTTTGGTCAGTATGATTATTTTTCTGTTAGCTATTTCGTGATGTATTTTTTTTACATTGACAATAATTTTTTTTTTTTAATTATTTGAAAATTTCCACATCACTTTCTTCGCATATCTAATATTTACATCAAAAAAAAAAGTACATTCGTTAGTGCCAAAACCTAAGAATAAAACGTGCACAGAGTTTGTATGGAGAATGCCTTGCCCACCCCTGCGCCTTAAGCACCTGCACGCGACTGCGCTCCCTGCAGGTGTTCACGGAAGACCAGCATCGGGTACTCCAGTAGCACCTGGCAGTATGCTGAGTGTTCACCTTTTTCAGTATAGTGGTCAGTGTACAATTTAGATAATATTTTTTCCATTGTGTTCATTAGTATGTATTGTATTACTGTGTTTTTATACTGAAATAAATTATCTTCTATTCTAATCTAGGTATGTCACAAATGTATATCCAAGGATCCGAGCTTGTGAAAGAGAACAGGCCTTTTGGGCTTCCGGCTTCCAGTGTAGGCTCTGAAGGATTCCTGTAGTACGTGCTGGACAGTTTGGGATTTGGCGCCACAGTCACAGCTGGGCGAGTCGATCTAGCAACAAAGTTTGAAATGTGCGGTTCGGCCGAAGCCAGTGCGCAGTAGAGGTGAGGTGAGACGTATTTACGGGAACAGGTTTTTGGAATAGGTTTTGGCATGGACGCGTAAGTACGCGATCCCGCTTGCACGTCTTTTAGCGTATCGAGTACTAGGCGTACGACGACTCTGAAGACTCGAAACGTCTAAGAGTCTTTATGTTCCGCGCTATTCGTATTCGTCTGCGCGTTCGGATTCTTTCGGGGCACCTCGGGTCGGGGTCGGTTTAGCGCGTATTTGGACCTAGTCTTTGGATCTAGTCTTTTTGTGGACGCGTACTCGCAAGACTCAGCACGCGTTTTGCCTAGTACGTCTCACCTCTACAGTCTACTAAGTTTGCACCATTCGTGACGCAGGAGACTGAAGCCTTGCATTTTCACGCCGGGCGAGATAAGGCTACTAATACTAACTGATCCATTTGTCTTTGACTGCCAGTCAGCATTCCATTTTTAAAGACTGAGTCCAGATTATGACGAGCCTGTGCCCGTTTACAAGGTGCATGCCCAGATTTAAGTCCATGGGTGCGGTGGTTGAGAAAAACTTGAGGAACAGGGACGTCTACTCTAACTTTAAATTTCTGGGTTTCTCTTATCGTAGTGCTTCTTCCCTTCTCAGCCTGGGAGGTGCGATGTTATAAAGGACTGGAAGCCAGTAACATGGTGTGGGAAGTATGGTGCCAGAAATGTATCACTTTCCAGCCAAACAACCGGTGTAGAGTATTCTGCAGTAGAGAAGACAAGGGCCAGGGCTGAGGTATGCAGACAGTCCGAATTCGCAACCCAAGAAACAGCAGCGAGGCTTTGGAGGATGTTATTCCTGATTTGTATTTTGCTATACAGTTTCTGTTCCTTAAATATAAGCGTACGATCTAAAAGGTGATCCCAAGTGGGTACCTAGGGGCAAAATTGTGTGTCAGCTTTTTTCCGTTCCAGCATAAATTAAGTTCGCATTTTGCCAATTTGTTGTGGATACGGAAGCAGGTAGCTTTGGTTTTTTTGTGTTAGTACTTAGATACTTCTGTCACTAAGACCAGGACCACATGAAAATGTTGATGCAATGTGTATTAAAAGCAACAAAAAAAGTCACAGGCAAAATAATATATGCACATGTATTACAATTTATATAGGTACATGTAAGATAATTTTCCAGTTAAATATCTTTATTTTCACAAAGAATAACAGAAATTCAGTTACACGAGAAAAAGGAAAACAATAAGTTTCATAACTGAAGAAGTGATTCATGCATTCTCGAGTTATATGGAAGTCGGTTGCCAATTTTAGTCTAAATGTTTGATCTTTTAATAACAAAAACAACAGTAAATATAACACGAGCGACGTCATAAATAACTCTTCCCTGGGACCTACATAGGTACCTATATCACCTATATGTAGTTGGATTATCCAGAGCGGCAAATTGTGTTCAGGGTTCCAAAATTTCCCAACGGAACATAATAAGTTATCGTTCAAACACATGTATTTTTGTACATTATAGGATTATCCTCAAACTGAATAAGTACAAATTACAAGCGCCAGGTGAAGAAACTTACTTTGCGAATTAAGATTAGATGGACCTGCACATAGAAGGCAACCAAGACAAATGAATGTTATGGGCGCGTTCTGCATCAAAAAATACACTCATTAACGTGTGTGGACAATACTCGAATAACTGGAATACCAGCACTCTCACTTGAACGAAATGGAATCCGTGGCCATTAGAAATTCTACATGATGACTTCATTGGTCGGGGTGGCGCGTGCGGCTGCCATGTCACATCATCACGCCACCTCGCATTTTTGTTATCACACTCATCAATTGGAGAAGGAATTCGCTAACGATAAGCTTTCATGTTTGAATTACGTTTTTGCTAACAATCCGTGTGACATTGCAGTTATTTGGTGATGAATATTAACTCGGAGATGTCGAGACTGGATTCCTATCTAGTCCCAACAGATGCGGAGCAGATGCTGTTGCATAACTATTAGAAGCATCATATCTATTAAGTTATTATTTTAGAAAAGACACAAATTATCAGTAAACTTGTGTCTATTAGAGACATCTACAATATTTGCACAAACATAAGGACATACTATAGAAATAAGAAATATTGTGTTTGTTATATCGCAACAATCGCAACTGAAGACAACAGCTATTCAAGGAAATTCCCTCTACATTTAATTTGATCTGATTTCACTTGTAGTATACTTCCACATTAGAAAAAAACTGACAAAATTACCTGAATTTGCTGACAGTTTATGTATACCGAAAATTTTAAAACCCCTCAATTTTACGATCGGCAAAGAGTGATTGCATACCCTAAGAATGCTCATAACTGTAGTCAGCATGTCGGCGCAACCTACATTCTGCATTCTTTTCAAAACCGTAACACGCCGCCTCTGCGCACCGGATATAAACGTACAGTCGACGTCAGAAATATCCATACATTATTCGCCTTATTGCAAAGAGGTAAGGTTCAAAAATGAAACACTTTTTAGGGCTTTTAACACCGGGGATACCTGCCACATTCAATTCAATTTCTTTTACAATGAAAAACATTTCCATTACATCTTAGTCGCCATAGCCAGTGTTTCTAGAGAGAGATCATCTACGGACGATAACTCATTGTTAAATAAAATTGTGATGGTGAATGAATATATTTAAGATTCAACACAGGATATTAGTATTAGTAAATACGGATCAGAGAGAAAAATAGAGCATTTAGTTATATTTAGTAATGATAATTGAAAAGTTTAGTTTCATACAAGCTCGATTGGTGGCTCCGTTCGTGTTACACCAAAGTTCTTTTATTTTAACCGCCTATGGTAGTTACCTTAGGTAGGTGGACATCCGGACGGACAGTCTATTCAAGTTACCGATAAAATATTTTACGGAACAACAGGAATATACATATGCACTGCATCAACTACATGCAGGATAATAAACTTGGTGTGAATACTATAAGATGCTAGTTTTTGCGAAACCTGGACTATACAAGGACTGGAATACAAATTTGTCCTTTGAGATTCTGGTTATAACGATTTATTCAATTCTTATCATCAGGTATCAGGTAAAGAAAAGCTAAATTATCTAACTTTAGAGATACGAGTAGAGTTGCGTTGTTATCCGTTTTGTTGCGTACTAAGAACCTAAATCTGTAACCTACGTTCATAATCATAGCAATAACAAACATGTTTTCTGCCAAATCGATGCTAGTTCTTCAAGAACGCAGTGGGACGATGTGGTCCGACCAAATTCCTGAGCGCTTTCTCTGGCGCACGAGCTCTGAGCCGACGCACGCACAACGAAAGTAAAGTGAGCGCCCGCGATGCTCGCTGTCATCGCGTTGCATAATTACTCGCAATCTGACCACTGTTTGTAAACACAAATAAGCACTTCGCATGATCGTATTTAGATAAGTTGATTAGAGGCTTTCGTTATTTATGTCGATAAAATCGATCCCAATACATGTTGCTTTGAGCTCTTAAGTCGGTGTTAATTGGGGTTTACAGTCCCATGACTGCAACAAACCCTATTGTTTATAGACCTATTAAGACAGGAGAGGGATGCCCAATGCCCAACTTCAAAAACCTGTAGGAATAGTTACCATCAGAAGGTCACAGATGTAGTATTAAAAATAATGTTGCTCTCATGATTAGCAGCAGAGTAGTGCATGTGCAAATCGCTGATTAGTTTAGAAGACAAGAGCTTGTGTAGATCATTTTGAGAAGTTCATACGTTGTACTGATTTTCCGTGTATAGGTAATAATGATTGACATAGGAGAAACTTGGTATTGGGAGTTTGGGAGGCATTCGGTGTTTCTGTTTAGAAAGGTACTAACTAGACACATGTTAACAGCATGCCGATCGCATCTGGGCTGTTAATTCACAGCACTGTCTAACCTAATGCATCACTAAAGACAAACCAGCGTGTGTTTGACTTACGATTACACAGTTTTTACGAGACTAAGGTTCTAGTTATACTTGAGATGTGTTACAGGCGAATGTAAAACGCTTAGTGAATATATGTATAGGCTGTTAGTAGGGCGGCGAAATCCACACGGGAGTCAAACGGGACGCGCGGCTCGCTTTCAGTCGCAGGCTTTCTAGACAACATTTATTTGCATTGTTGGGAACAGAGATCGGTTTACGGTTTCACTCAACAATACAATGTGCACATTGAAGATCTACATTACCATCAGCATAACGTGTCACCGTAACGTGTAACGGGTACGTGTCCCTGGCCCTGCTGAGCACGACGATCTGACAAACTACGATGTTTTGAGTGTTTTGACAGATGTCGAGTGAAAAGTCAAGCGTTCGACACTCAAAAATCGGCCCTCGGCTCGGCTCCTTTCCTGCATCGTTTTTACGCATAACTACTTACTTATCACTACATAGTACGAAACAAAGTCGCTTCCCGCTGTCTGTCCCGTTGTATGCTTAGATCTTCAAAACTACGCAACGGATTTTGATGCGGTTTTTTGTTATAGATATATTGATTTAAGTGGAAGGAGGAAGGTTTAATTTGCACCCGCGCGAACCCGGGGCGGGTCGCTAGTTCATTATAATCTGTTAGTCTGAATCTGAAGCAAGTTTGAATACACGCGAATTTTCTGTAATCCCGGCCTACCCGGATGTATCGCCCGGCTGCGCATCGTCATTTACAAAAGGCAAAAAACAGTACGACGGTCATATTCCGGCAATAGAGATCGGCAGTGTTGCCAATCAAGCATTTCATCGTGAAACCAGTTCGCACTAACAATGGCGTCCATTGTTAAGAGCGAGCGGGAGCCATGAACCTTGTCGAAGAAGTTAGAGCTAGTCTTTCACCACTAATCTACATATACATATATATACCTAAGGCAATTGATTTTCTATAAATATTAGAGACACGTCACGTGCCATGCAACGGACCCAGCGGGTGACTATCAAACAATGCCAGAAGGAATCTGGAATGTAACCCGCCTACAAGGCCGCACGGCATCTCAGACTGCCTCTGCCTCTCTGTCATAAGCAAAGCCATATTTACATTCGTTACTCAAAGGCACAAAAGTCGTTTTACGTCGCGACGGAACAGTGAGTAGGTAGATGCCATACGGTAGCAGTTAAATTCCTAGAAGATTCATTAGCGTATTGATTAATCGATAGCATAATCGCTATGTTTAATGCATGAGGACAAGTTAATTTGGAATGCGTGGCCGGAAAACATGCTACTGAAAAAAAATCCCGACATTCTCGCCATTTAGACATGCGATTTAATGGTACTTACCGAAGCCTTCTGAATCGCTGGCAGGGTATGCTGGGCACGGCTGCACCATGGTCGCAGCTCGGGAAAGGACGTCCAACGCAGATTCAACCTTCTCCATTTTACCTGAAAACAAGCCCTTGTGTTAGAAAACAAAACAACCTAACCAAAGTGCCAGATACGATTGCTTCAGCTTTAATAATATAAAATATTTGGGCATTGTTCGAATTCACATAATAATATGCTGTCATTGTTTAAGGTTTGTAAGTACGTCATTTGCTAAATATATTTGACACCGCTGCTGTTCGGTAAGCTAAACAATGACTGTTTTTAAACAAGGGGTTTTAGAAACGCACCTACCTATTGTAACGCGGATGATTTCACGATTCTTTGATCGAGAATTTTTAAAGAATTTATCGCAGGATTGTCTGGTGTGCTATAAATATTTTTGGCATTGGCCACCGATGTCTATTAAAGTATAATATTTTTGGCGACAAAGCGCCGCAAATATGTCGCAAAGGCCGCATGCAAATAGTTCGGCGGCGGAAATTCCTAATAGCACGTAAACGACTAGACGGTGGACAGACGCGAGCCAAGCCGTACCGCCGAGTTCGCGTAAATAAGGCGTATCCTGATGGCGCAAAGTCGTATGTGTATACTTGTTGAAGTCACATGCGCCTGTATTGTATTCTCACGGGCGAAGAGGCAGATCGGATCAAACAAAGAGTTGTGAAACGGATCGACCGCATACCGAGGCGGGATCGGGAACGCGGCCAATGGTCCACGCTATGGCAGATAAGACATTCTCAACGCAACGTTGAGAACTGATTTGATAGATGGCGCGGGTGAACAATATGACTTTCTATTTAATTCCATATCGTAGCTATTTCAATCGAATGTGGCAGTGTGTTTCATTAATTTGCCTAATATGCCGTTATTTTAAAAAAACATATTAGTGAGTTGTATACACGATGATTTTTAATCCGTGAACAGGAACCATTTTTTCTAACTCGGTAATTGATGGGGATAACGTTAAAGTAGTAATTACGTTGAAACAAACTTGTTTTTTTTAATCATAATTTTAATTTTGAAATTAATTTTATCCTATAATCCTTGTCACTCTACCTTATCGGTTTTAATGAGTTTGTAACCTCTTTACAAACTTATTAGCTATTGACAATTTATGAGTAAACCCTGCCCTTGACATTGTCAATCACTTTTGTGATACGCATAAGATCCGTCAAATTTCCCGCCACACTGATGGCACTTGACGTATCGTAGTTAAACTTTATTAAACTGCAGGATGACCATGTATTCAATGGTTACTTGTTTTAACTAAGTTTTCACTTTTAATTAATTAAACAGTAAAGAAATAACGCGAGACCTCGCCAATAAGTTTAATTTGGGCTAAATTTTAATATTTTTCCACTCCTGTTCACGGATTCAAAATCATCGTGTATAAAATAGATTTGATAAAATGTCGACGATTAATTCAATTATAATGAAATTTAATATTTTTTACAATCTGTCAGTTATTAAATGCTTATTTGTTTTCTTTTATGAATGTACATATTAATTGAATCTAATACATGTTTAAATGATACCTACTTGGCAATAGTGAAATAAACCTCAGCCAAGTAACATTATCTAAAGAAGAAACTACTCGATTCATCTACACTACCGTGAGAATGCGACATTCATCGTACGATATTACAGATATGATACGACATTATGATTTGATTGCTTGGGAAGCACTGCAACCAACTGACCTTAACTAAAAGATGCAGAGATTGAATTGTACGGAGCAATTACTATCATTATAATAAATGAGCACGGTGGCAAAGTTACGGATACAACAGACCACCACGAAGTTCCCAAGTACACGGCACAATCCATATACGTAATAAATGAAACGATAAGATTCTCATAAACGAATTTATCAGGAATCTCAATTAACCCACAACAAAATCTTCAAGGGTAATGAACTTTAAAGCCATCGATAAATAATTATCAAAACTGAATATTACGGATAGCTCTTTGTTGCATGACATTCGCCAAATATTGTGATAATAATAAACGAGATACGCTTGGTTAAATTGGCATACCACGCGGAATATTTCTGTGATGGCCGCGAGATGATAAATAAAGAAATATGCTTATTACATCTTTATCAGCTACTTAAACTATCCGGTTTTGATTACCTCTTCAAAACATAAAACGTAGGCCAATTTAATGTGTTAACTTGAGTTATTGAACTAAAGTTTTGTTGAGCCCGAGCTCGTAGTACCTATACTACATTACATTAGTACATAACTGTGTGAGAACTTTCTTTTATCACAAGTCACCGACACGGACTGAAACGGTCTACGATTAAACGGATTCCACACATATCTGTAACATTTGAACGGGTCCCGATGAATCATAATGGGCACAATAATCGACGTCAAATTCCTGGAACGGAAGATGACATTGAACTTCCAACTGGACATTCCTCGAGAGGACAAATAAGAGGTGTGGATGGGATTGGGCAAACAAGCCGGTATGACGAGAGATGCGATGGTCGCGTTAATGACGAGGAATTCGGTGGATATATTAACCACAATAGAATTTTTCTGGCCGGAGGCACAGTCACGAGTTTGAGCGGAGGTGGCACGGTTAAGAATTTAGTTTCGACACATACCCTACTACACTTACACACCTAGTACACTTGGAGAAAACGCTATAGGTCCATTATGCAGCAAAAGGGTAATTTTGACCAAACAAGAATAGACCATCAAAATTTATGATACGTCGTGGGTTTTGAACACTTCAAATGATATGATATTGGTCATATGGACTGTGTTCAATCAATATGAGAACTAGGTACATTTTTAATGTCGTATCCCCGAAAATCCTTCTCTAGTTTTGACCAAATTGAACTTATGAGTGCGTAGGTAAGTTAGGTCCTACCCTGAGATAATATTTATGTTTGAGGTCCAACCGTAGATGGTCAGTTGCTGTTATCCCGCAGTATAAAATAGAAAAATCGCCGCTAAGTACTTTATACGCTGAATTGACCAATAACCACCGCATTCAAAAACATAAATTATTGAAACTGACATCGACAAGCGAATTACATCAATAAACATTAGGTAAGTGATTTCTATTTAATTACGGTCATGACAGTTTTAAGTTTATGTCTCAAGTAATAAATTGTCGCCAAAATGAAGATTATTACTGAGATTAACTAACTTGACTTAATTTCCATCACCAAAGCATAGCGTAGAGATAAACAACCCATAATATCCAACGTAAGGCGGTTGTTACACTGAGCGGTTTCCGGACGGTTTCCGCAGTGCGAGCGGGATTTAGCTATGCAAGTCTATAGCGGCGTCCCGCTCGCACTGCGAAAACCGCAGCAATGTGACAAGTTGACTGTGTTCTAATTAGAAAGAGACGGATAGCTTATATCGTGGGCGAGACGGATATAGTAATGGTTAACCAGTTTATTTTTATTTTATTTTATTTTATTTATTTATAAGGAGAACCAACAGCTTTTATGATAGGATAACTCTTTAAACATATAAACAGGAAGCCAATTATAGGATCTCACAGGTAGAAACCCAACTCCTTATAATCCAACTGTCCTCAGCATATGTATTTTTAGACTGCTTGCATTCTTTTGTTATCACTTATCAAGTTATCAACTTATCAGCTGTTTAATTTTTATTTTTATTTAATGTTTAATTTAAAGGTAATAAAGATTAGATGTAACGACAGAGCAATAACTAGCAATCGTTGAATGATCGAAGGAAAGTACTTATTATTTTTCATTAGAATATTTTGATTTTGAAAATGATGGAAAAATTACATCTGTAGAAGATTTCTAATTTCATAGCCTTTATGAGGTTTTAAAGACTGCAAAAAGGTGTCGTTTTGTTTGTCAAATGATACAAAATTTTACTGTAGATTTTGTCTGGGAGTCCATCGCTCCCCTGATGCCCAAAAGAACGATAAAATACCCGTCATCTCTACCCCCATCCCCCAGGATTTTTTGTATGACATAATTATTTGCCTACAATTATGCCAAAATTTGCTTATACACGAATTATTTCCGCCTAGTTTTCCTTCGTTACTTGAACTATTAAGTAATATTATAATTTTACTTACGATACTATACAAAAACGTATTCGATTACGATCTCAGCGTACATATAAATGCTATCCTATCCTGCATTGTCTTTGATTTTAGTCTAGGGTGAGGACCAAATTTTTGGACCGTAATTATCTAAGGCTTTTAATTCGGTTCTAATTTAATTTATTCCGCTGTTACACAAAAGTTACACATAACATTGTATGAAATTTTTTGTGTCATATCATAACGGAATCAATTAAATTGTAGACGAATTAAATGCCTGCCAAAAAGTGGTCTCCACGGTCTCAACCCATAGTGTTTTTAACATAAATGACATATGTTTCTAACCTAAGTTTACGTAAAACGTTATCACCTGCTACTTCCAGACGAAAACCACATGGTGGTCGAACCTTGACATTCCCAAAGTTAAAAATAATATTTTTCGTTAGCCCGTCTGTTGTAAATGCAACCTTATTCCAATTGTGTTGAAGTTAGTTTTAGGTTTGTTATCGGTTTTCTTATTAGGGCTGGCCCGCATTTGGGGTGCGGTGCGTTTACGACGGTTGGCAGGCTACCCCTGCTGCGCAAGCCGTGGGATTTAAGAAGTCGTAAGTGTACTTAAGTTTTTGTATACTTAAGCCCTTTTGAAGTTGGGGTGGTAAATACGCACGTGGCCGGAGGGGACTGGGACCGAGCAGATGTTCTCTTTGATGTAGGGTTGCCCAAATTCTATAAGAATCCCTTTTTGTAGCGATGGCCGCCTACGGGGCTACGGGGTATAAAATTAGATGAACAGTTGATTGGGAATGCGAATATAATATCTAGGTGCTTTAATTTATGAAAATACTAGGTATTAGCAGCAACGCGGAATACTTTTGTGAATTCGTTATTTTATTAACCAATTCACGGGTTATAATAAAATTTGTAAAAGGATTTAGAGGTAGCCGGTATGTGAATAACACATTTGAAATCAACCAATGTGTAACATATAAGAAATCTCAACTGCATACCTGTCTACCAACTTATAATGCTTTACAACTGTGGTTTAGCCAATAATTCAAGGGGTTTATGTTTGTTAATATATATGTTACATTGCATATGAAATGAAGGTATAATCGTAATTCTTCAGGTCTTCAGTTCGGTGACTTAATGCAAGAAAATAGTAATTATTAACGAAGCCATAGGTACGAATATTCGTAAGTCGCGAGTGTACCTATCTCTTAAAATGTTAAGAGACTCTCAAATTTGGCAGAGGAATAGTTTAAATCTCCGATTTGAATCCGACGTGTGGTCGGAATTTACGCAGATGGAGCCACATACGGAATAAATAGACAGATCTATTCATCTTTTCCATTCTTTCATCATTTATCTTTCACTCCTCAACATTATGGCATATGTAGTTTACGAAATGTAATTTGCAATCCTCGAACAACTTGTATTGTATGGCAAATCGGTGCAAATTGTTTCGTTCACCATACCTACCCAACGTGGCTTGATTTCAAGGCTCAGCAATCTAATTTCAGCAGATACCTACGAAAATACAGGTAAAATCGAAAAAACCTTTCCACTGGCTAGGTGAAATTCCATCTTATATCAATGTAATAAAGACGCTTTTTTCTCACTACATCTGTAAGGAATATGGGAATATGTATATGGGAAATGAATCTGCGGGTCACATTGGTTAATCGGGCGTTATCGACGCGTTATCTACCACATGCGTCCGCGCAACTAGGTATCGGTAGGTCGCATTCCGCGCTATTATGCTCACGAGATTCCACGCCGTACGAAAATAAGGCCATTATTGAACTCCTTACAGCATTGAAATAGGGTTCATTATTGAATGTGCGTTTTTTGTGGTAAGTAGCGGCGAATTTTTTGCGAGTAAACCGGTAGGCACAAGTACTGTACTGTGGTGGGTAATGAGAATCAAAACACTCGGCCTATTTGATCTGATTATGGCGGTGTTTTATAGTTATAAAACTTCGTTAACTAACACGAATAGACATAATGTTACAAGGCGTCTATTAAGTATAACTTATATTCCGGTAATTTTTAATCCGAATCTGAGAATACGGTGCTTAACATGAATTAAGCAAAAAACATGCATTACACAACATAAATACAAACATCATACTAAACACAAGCATGTCTGTTCCTACTCACTACGAATTTTGTCTACTTATAAAAATTATATTCATAAATTTCAAACCTTAACATGCTATAAGAGTCAGTTAAATATTTGATCAAATGATTACAATTTACCTATACCAGTCCAGACGTAAACATCAAGGCATTCAAGTAGGTAGAAGGTACTCACTTAATTTATTCCCAATTCAATTCTTGTCCACGATAAGCAGCAAACAGCAGTGTCCTCGCATAAATACAACTAACAATACTACAATCAGCACACAATTACAATCAGAAAAGTATTTTAACTCCAATAAGTTAGGAAAAAGTTCATAACAGCGTAACAGAACCGGTGACGAACAAAAATCAATACCGCATTGCAAAAACAGTTTAGTTTCACACAACTCGCTGCCAGTACGCTCGGCGCAAAAAAACACACTGGATCTCAACGATTAACATCCATTTTACGTCAATTGCACCGTCGTATTATTTGTTGTTATTTCATAAAACCCAACTAGCGCGCCACGACACTGTTGACGAAATAATCGCGTTTGACATTTGAGCCGAGCCCACAGCGATCGGAATGCAGGGAATGTCAAATATTTTCAGTGCTGCCATCTATGTAAAGGAATGTTAAACGTTACAGCGGCGGCACACTGGAGCGCTCGCTGCTTTAAGTAAAAACGGCCCACTCTTTTAACAAAGTATTTTAAAAGAAGTTATTACGTGTTAAGTAACCAAATTTAGAAGTAGATGTTGCAATATCAATAACTTCAAGGTAATGTCAACATTTTGTGCACAGCAAGGTAAAGTAGCACATTTGCAAATTCATCGGAATGCGTCCAAGTTAAGGCCGCCGTCGCTACGTCACAGCCAGCCGCGCAGGCGTGATGTTAGTCCGTCTGCTATGCTGCAGGGTTATCGACACACGTTGGAAAGAACCAGGGTCAGCTTCCATTGCTCAGTGCACGTAGCATAGCGAATAAATGCTTGGTTTCGGTTCGGTACTTTCATTAACATTTATAAGCTTTAATTGCAGTATACAAAAGGAGAAATACTTTTTAAGTTTGATTTCTACGAATATATTCATGTTAAGTAGTAACCGGTTATCTATATTTTAGTGGCACATTGATGTTATTGTGTTAATCCCGTCTATTCTTAAAAAAAACCTTCCCATATGCTGATGCAAGTCCGCAAAAGGAGGTATTTTGCTAACAAATATTTTCGCGGTTTAAATGCTAATTAACAGTTTTTAGCGCCATCTTTATAATTTACCGGTAACCGATGGTTTACTTAGTCACTTTTGTGGTTTGTGGCTTTAATAGTACCTAAGACTAAGAACAGGTTTCACGCTAATGCCCTAGATGGCGTTAATTGTAAGAAATAGATTTACACATATCATTACACATATCGTCAAAGAATATGTTTAAATGCTTATAAGGGGGGCTCCCATACAGAAAAACGGGGGCGCGAAAAAAAAATTAACCTACCCCATCGAACATTTTTAGCTTTCGGCCACCGTTTAAGAGTTTTATACGAAAAACTAAATAATGACCTTAAAATGACCATTACACCCCCGTAACCCGTTATCTCCACCTCCATCCCCCAGGAATTTTAGTATGCTGTTGAGGACACATTCACCTAAAGTATGCCAAAATTTGCTTAATACACGAATTCCGCCAAGTTATCCTGTATAACCTGTATTTTACACAAATGGATGTCAGTGGTTCGTTAAGAGATTCTTAGTTCCAGGTTTTTGATCACCTAACAAACTATAGTAAACTACAATAACTCTATCAAACGACTTTATTTTACTAAACGGTTAAAACTCACGTATTTAATAATATTAATTAATAATTACGTAATTGTCTATCAAACGAGATCAAAATTAATCTGTTAGGTTAGGGCTTCATCAATGGTTAATTGTTCGATCTCAATACAAACAATACTTCCGAAAGCTAATTCCTTAATTTTCAAGAAGAGTGCATTTATATCGGCAATTCGTGTCTATAATAATCTTCCTATTGAAATAAAAAGCCTAGACGGAACTCGCTTTAAAAGGTCCTTGAAAACTTTCTTGACCGAAATAGTAGATTATACACCAAGAGGATAAAACACTGTTTTATGTCACGGGTGCGATATTGAATCCCGAACGTAACGAAGGACTCCAAATTTTACTCCCGAGCGGAGCGAGGGAGTAATGACTTAATTCCTGAGCGAAGCGAGGGAATTAAGACTGAGTCCTGAGTGTAGTGAGTGAGGGATTTAAGCGCTCCCAAGACAAAAACAGCTTTATCCCCGAGGAGTATACTCTACTTTTCTCACCTCTTGCGAGGCAATAAAAAAACCAAGGCTACTAAAAACAGAATTAAATCACTTGAATTTAAACTTTCGCGAGACATGTTATAACTGCCAACTGCTGCTAACTGCTGACTGTTTCGAACTCCCGAAGAGTTCGAAACATGTCGCCCGAAGTGACAATTAATACGTGAGTTTTAACCGTTTAGTAAAATAAAGTTAGAATTAAATCAGTCAATCGCAGCAAATTTTTGTATCTATTTTAATAGAATCTGTTTTACTCCGTATAATTAAGCGTCTTGTAACTCACGCGGATCTTGTTTTTGGTACCTATTTAATACCTAGTACATCGACGACTGCTTGCATTCATTTGTGTGGTGAGCACATGTATTTTGTTCCTGAATCTTAGATGTTTTCTATGTATTTTAAGCATATATTTATCTTTATAGGTATATGTATATCGTCGACTAGTACCCATAGTACAAGCTTTGATTAGTTTGGGACTAGGTAGATTTGTGTAAGACTGTCCACACCTATGTAAGTATGTATTTATTTACATTGCTGCAACTGCTGCGAAGGGAGGAAGGCCAGCCCTAGCTACGTCCGAGGCACGGATATTATACATAGTGATTTTATTTAAAAATGTAATAAAATATGAGAATAATGTATAAGAAAACTCCAAAATGTAATTCTACAAATATTCAGTACTAAAACCACGCGTTTGACGCGCTACAGGCGGCGGCCGACGACACAGTCTTTTGTTTCGAACACGACGTTCCAAACAAAACACGGAGCTGGTGTGCCGCCTCCTCGCCGCTTAGTGGACTTCACGACATTAGACTTTAATGACAGAACTATAAGAACTATGAAAAGTGAAATCACATTATTACCCGGCGGGTTATAATGAGATTCAGTACGATATTACTACCCGGCTTAAGCCAAGGGTTATAATGATTTGCTTTCGGTAAGGTTTGCATGATATATAATTGGTCATTGAAGAGCAGGTGGTGTGAAAATGTTTTTTATGTCACACCTGGCCATAAAGTGGCCATTATCGCTGCCATCCTGGCCAGGGGGTGACATAAAATTTTGTACTTACCACGGGCGATAATAAAGAAAGCCTCAGATCGCATATTTATCGCCCTTGCCTTCGGCTCGGGCGTAAAATACCTGCGATCTGAGACATTCTTTGTTTTATCGCCCTTGGTAAGTAATGTACTATTATAGTTTAAACGAATTTTATAATCATGTTCATGCAGCGTAAAATTTCCATTATTTAAACTTAGGCTAAGAATTTAAATATTGTATGCCCGAAAAGGGTGAAAACTGTTGAAACGCATAAAAATACCTACCTGTATACCTAACCTTTATAACTACACAGTTTTATACAATAAATTTTCTGTTTCTGTTTCTGATTTCAAGGTTCTTTGTATGATCATGCATAATCTCTTATAGGTAGGTAATAGGTATTATTCTGCCCGGTTTATATCTCCCCATTCGTACCTTAGTATACGCCACTGTTCTTGGTTTCAGGTTTGATTGCGTTACTTAACTAAATAAGTTATTCAGTAAACTGTAATTGGCTTTCAGAAACGGTTAATCTAATCGTGTTATATGTTTTTGCAGCTGACTGTACTTATCACCAGTATTAGCGAATCTAACAGGTATCTAAATTAAAGGTATAAAATCAAAGACTCTGTACATGACACAATATTTATACCATCTAACAAAACACTCTTTATAAACCTCAGTACAAATCAACAGATCTCGTCAACATAAAACAAGAGGTACACTCCATACCTACCTACTTAACAACAGAAATATAAAATCGAACCTTATATAATTGATCTAATTATCGGCAGGCAAAAAAGTGTCGTGCTAATAGCAATTAAATTAAACTTTTTGTCAATTAACGGATAAAGCGCCTAACCTAACAGTGTAACTTACAATAATAGCTCATCATGGGTAATTCGTTTTAAGGCCTTTCTCCTACTAAATAATAATCTGGCTGTTATTATTGGGGAACGGGACTTAATCGCGTACAATTATAACTAATTTACCTTTTTTAAGGTTTTTGTCCGACGTTTCGAATGTATCACAACATCCGTGGTCGCGAACTGACTGGCGTGAGCGGGTATCAACATCTTCTAGCCGCACGGGTTTTCCGAACTACCCGCACTTGGTCTTCATTAATTACATTCTCACTAGGGTTGTCACTCGCACGACACACAACACTAACAATGTCCGTTGATGTAATGGACGATGTATTTCCACGCTTGCACTTACTAATAACTGGATTCCACGAAGATAATAAGTCCTTAGTTATAATTGTACGCGATTAAGTCCCGTTCCCCAATAATAATGTGTGAAAATCGTGTAAGTTTAAATCAATATAATCTGGCTGTTGTTGAGTCGAAGTAGGAAATTAGGAATCACACCTGCCACACGGTCAATTAGGTATATTCCTGGGTAACAATGATGAAAATTCTGGAACATCGTGTCAAATCTAGCTTTTCCGGTCACAAATGTCACAATGGACGCTTTTTTTTTATCTAGACGGCACGGTAAAACGGTGGTTTCATTCATAAATACTTAGACATATACACACATATACATATATTTATTATATAGACTTTACTAATTATAAATGAAACCATTGAGTTTTACCGTGCCGTGGGCGTCAAAGTATAAAAGCGACCATTGAGTGAGTAGGTATAAGAGTGTTTTTCTCTGCGGCTTGTGGTATAAGTAGTAATATAATAGAAATTACGTGTCAGGCTTGTTTGCCAGCGTCTTTTTATAAAAAAAATGCACCACAATTCTTACCTTCAATTTCGTCCTTTAATCGCCATAGATAGATAAATAATTGCTCTATCCTACCATTCAAAATTTCACCCCTTTTCACCCCTATAAGGAGTGATTCCCAGGATAAAAACTATCTTATGGCCTTCCGGGGGTCCAAAACTATAACATAACCATGGCAAACTTCATCTCCTATACATCAGTTAGCGGTTTAAGCGTGAAAAGACAGCCAGAACGAGTTAGGTAATATTTATAATATTTGTATAGGTATTTGTATTTATGTATCGTGACATTTTATTGTTATTGATTTCTTTAGGTCTGAGAAGTTTATGTTACTGTTGGTTCTTGATACTTGGGTATGGTCTGCAGTTTTGGTAAGTTTTCATCGAATGAAATCATATTTCAGTAGGTATAAATATAGATAGCGATAAAACATGATAAAAATAACTTCGGTTTGACCCCCGCTCCGGGTCATTCTTATTGCAAAGATTGTCCATTGCAGTCCAACGCGGCAACTTAGTTTTATAGGCATCTTTGCATCAGGAATAACGCGAGGTGGGTTATTTATTAGATTAGAATAGGTGAAGTATTGTTGTAAATAAATTTATTCTTTTTTGCAGTTTTAACCCTCTTGCCTGAACGCTGTTCTAAGGAAAATTCAGTTAGAGAAAGGCCGCTTCATACTCTTTTAAAGTAATGATCACATTCATATCCTAAACATTACTGTTAACTTTTATTTATTACATTTAAGTATATAATAAACATCTCACTTGGGGATCTTAGTAACTATACTATAAGTACGTAGTCTAATAATACTCGTAAATACATAAATAGGTATTTTCAGTTATAATTTGGTTCCGTTATTGTATTCCAAAAATTGTAAAGTACAGTCGGCCTCATAAGTAGCTGAACAATTTGGTATCTACTTTGTCAGTCTAACCCGTTGGAAATTTTATGACAATTTAAACATGACGTTCAAGCGACACTGTAAAAAGGTGATAAAGCGGGTATTACACTCTCCTGAATTCAGGACACTTAGAAGGGTTCCGACCTATACGTTAGAGCGAGATGCTTCAACTCCCCTCCACTAGTTAGGACGCCTGATTCAAGACAGTGTAATACCCGATTAAGCCCTTTGTAAGGCCGACCGTATAACAAAAACATTTAAATTAAAATTAAACAACAAAGTAGACACAATTTAGTAATAGGTACTTAGGTGATATATATAGGTACACTTAATAAATACATGTTTTGATTTTTTTATATCAATTTCACAGAAAAATACAGATAGGTATAGGATATAATGATTTGGAATCATGCGTATATTATATTCTCATAATTATTTCATAAATATAACATCTTTTCAACACATCCATAGTAATTCTCTTGGAGTATGTATTAGTATAAGTACGATATAGCCACACGAAGTTGATAGATATCTTTCATCCATAGGTAACTATTATTTATTATGAAATCGGTAAAACTTCAAAGCGAATAAACTGTTTTGTCGCAAAGTTTGTTGTCTCTAAAAGACTGTCAATTGTCGTATTGTTAGTGAATAGTAAAAGTTTAATATTCCAACCTTTTTTGACCTAAATAATACACTATAAAACAAAACAATAAAAAAATAAAAACGCGTCAGCGTCATTGTATTCGAGAAAAGGGCCATAAACTGTTGAAGTTTAATTTGCAAATCAAGTAACCTTCTGAATATCGGATCTATCAATTTTCTTATCTCATTATCGCTTTAGTAAGCTAAAAAGTTCACCAATTTACCTTATCTTATGGTTTCAAGATATCTTTCACAACGGGAATTTCTTAGGTATCACATTCATACGTTTCCTAACTACTTTAATGGTACTTGTAAATAATCTTGCATAACCCTTAACGTGTTGATATCATACTCCGGTTATCTACCTAACTTGTATATTTTACACATACTTAATTTGTAAAATATTGGGGGACGGTTCGTGTTAAGTAAATGAATTTTTTTACGATATAATAATGGATTAGTGAAGTCATGTTAGGGTCTGTATGGGACTTTAAATAGACCATAGCTTAAAATACGCTGGATCCGCGAGTACCTACTCAGCAAAGTCTTGAAGCAATGACGCATCACCGGCCCAGCCAGCACGATAGGATTTAGGGTCACTTTTTATGGCAGAGATGTACAACGTCGCACAAAACATGACGGTATAACCTATCCTGCTTGCTGGCCGTAGTGCAGTGTGGTCGTTTTCTTAACGGTTTAACTGTTAAAGGCAAAGTTAAACACGCTAGCAAATTGCCAGAAGGCATATAAGGATTTTGTGTGGATCTTCCAAACCACTCTCAGTACGTGTAGGTCCTATATTAATATTTGGAAGGAAGAATATAAATATTGGAAATTGGAATGCGCTCAAGAAGACGAGCCAAAGGGACTAAAATATCTACAAATATAAACGAAAAACTTTTGGAAAGTACTGCCGCCGTACTGATTTCTTTGATTTTTCGATCAGGCAGCAATGGATCTTACTCCCACATTGAATGCAGTTGCTTAAGAGAGTTAAACTTAAACCTCGTCAGTAATGCAATCAACCTGTCATCGCCTAGCGTAAGTTAGGTAGGCATTGATGCCGAACAATTGGCTATTGAAAACCATTATTTTAGTAAAGGGCGACACATGAAAATTTAGTCCTAAAATTTTTATTATAATGCAACTAACATGTTTATCAGTGGCGGAGCGTCTATACAACTTGATTACCACCGGCTTGCCTAATTTTCAGCCAGTCCAGTTCTTTTACTACGGCTCGTGAAGAATAAGAAAGGCAATTTTTTCCGGCTTCCCTAAGAATATTTTCGACGCGCCGCCACTGATGTTTATCTACCTACTTTGTTAAAGTCCGTATGATGGTTGCACAATGCATCTATTTGGAGAATTATACTTTGCCCAGTTGCTAGAACCAACACAAGTCTTACACTAAGACGCCATAGAGTAATAATAAGACTGAGAAACTAAGAAATATAAGGCAGAGGAACTGAGAAACATGTTGTGCCACTAAAATGGTCTGTATTCTCAGACATGATTTGGTAATAAAACAAGAGGATGTAAATAAATGGAGAGTTTTATGTACAAGCATGGATTCTGCCTGACGTAAGACCCGATTAAAACTATCATCTAAAAACCTCGTCAAGTGCGTAAGCTCTCATCAAGAGCCGCTAATCTAATTAGCTTGTCCTTGTTAAATCCAAAACCCTAAAAGCCTTTGAGTTGAACTAATCCAGACCGCACAACCTGAACAATCTAAATTATTTTAACAACGTACATACCAAAACCCCCACTTTTATTTCACTAATTGCGTTAGACTATCTAGTGCTTGCTACTCGGTGAAATCCACCCACTAAAAAACTAATGAATATACCGATTTCATAAGCAAACCCGCAGCATTGGGACCTAAGATCACATTAAGATCTAGGACTATTTATGTTTAATGCCTATCCTGTTTGACAGTGATCGAAGCCATGTGGTTTGGCCTTAAGGTTCAGTCAGTAAATTGTCCTGGTAGGTATTGATATTAAGCCATTTCATCTTGAGAATATGATTCATGTAAAATATTAGTCTGATCGTAATAAAAGTTTCAAAGTAGAAGTCCCATGGGACTATATGAAACAGTAAGTTCTTTGTTATATATTATGAAGCCTTAGTTGGAAGCAGCAGTCTCAAAAAGTGATTTTATGTCGCTTTTAATTGACCACTTGACGCGTTTGATAATGTTTTCTTGTTCAAGGCTTATTAGGCAATAAGTCCAAAACGTCTTATAAAAAAACATTTATGTAAAACAATATGTATGATTTACCTCACGCCCTTCGCTTTTTAACTATTGTCAAAAGAAGGAAAGAGGTTCTGTTCTGAGTTAATCCTCTTATTCCTTTTATTGTTTGTGACAGCTATTTGTACTGATTGCTTAATGACTCAATGTCAAAAGCTATAACGCTTATAACATATAAGCAGTCCTTGTGACATTTATATGAATAAGTAACTGACCATTTATTACATTAGAGATAATTTAAAACCTGGGCAACCTGGGTCAAGTTTTGACACATTCCATTACGTTTTTCATTGGCTTCTGTGGTTAGGTTTTAATATATATAGCAACTGTCACAGGTAAGTTAACAGTTGGGTCTCTCTTAGAGCATTAAAACAGACTTTCATCTTTACTTACCTATTACACCATCTAAAGTCTTTTTACGCGTCTATCTAATGTCCTACATCAAAATTCGTCTTAATTCTCAGAATCTCAGTAATGAGAGGTGTCCATTTTCCGTTTTGCAAACTATGATTTTTGCTAAACATACCTTACGCTTGATTTCCTGCTACGCTCACGTCGGTCGATGCGAAAGTGTGTCAGTCTGTCTGTTACCTCTTCGCGCTTAAACTGCTGAACCGATTTAAATGAAATTTGGTATGGAGATAATTTGAGTTCCGCGGATAGGATACTTTACATAGAATACTTTTTATCCCGAAAATCATCCCTTAAGGGTGTGGAAGTTGGTATATATGGACGAGCGATATCTAGGTAAGCGCTTGAAATAAAAGAATAGCAATTAAATTCTTACGTGAAGAAAGAGTTGTAGGTATTTGTATTGCGTGCGCGCGACCGGTGTCGGCGACCGATATCTGGACATTTGTACTCCCAACTTTTTTTTCAGATCTAGATAATTTTGGGTTTTCTGACTCAGAATCATGATCATGAGTACTATTGATTCAGATAAAGAAAAATAATGTCCTTGATTTTCCAAATTTTATGTGTCAGTTTTGTGACGAGCCATGTAAACTGTATGAAAAAGCGTCACAAAACTGACCTTTTTTTGGGGGACACTTTTTTCTTCGCGGAAATGGATAATACTCGTGATTTTCAAAATTACCTAGATCCGAAAAAAAGTAGTGGGTACACTTTAAAGTGAAAATGCCCATCTACGATCGACGTCGAGGACCGACGTTAGCGTATCAGGAATCAAGCCTTGAGGTTTAATTCCACAGCCGACAGCAGACAGCAACTGCACGTTCCGCCGCACTCCAAATTGAACCGTAATCATGAGTATAAAGTCCCAATTTAGAGTGAGCGGCATGTG
Source organism: Cenopis cana (assembly GCA_951800055.1). NCBI lineage: Eukaryota > Metazoa > Arthropoda > Insecta > Lepidoptera > Tortricidae > Cenopis > Cenopis cana. The sequence goes on along the minus strand of OX637479.1, from coordinate 7,254,001 downwards.
CTGTTGCGACACTTCTCCTAATTTCAAATTGAGTTTTTTTACGCATACCATTACGGTTCAATTTGGAGTGCGGCGGCACGTGCAGTTGCTGCTTGCAGTCGGTAGCGGAATCATACCTTAAGCTATATAGACTTGTTACTGACGATATTGTGTGGACTATTTGTGCTGCTGGGTTATAATTATAATATAATTGCAGTTGGCATAACGGCTATACGTCCCAACGTTATAATTATGGAACACGTTGAATCTTTATTATTAAGACTAGGTTTTGCCCGCGACTTCGTCCGCGTACACTTGCACTCCCGATGTCATCCCTTCGATGGATGAATTTCGGAATAAAAAGTATGTTAATCCACGCTATAAACTCGTTGTATATCAAGTTTCATCACAATCTGTTCAGCCGTTTTTGCGTGATTGAGTAACAAACATCTAAACTGTCGCATTTATCATATTAGTAAGTTTATTTATAGTAGGTATTTTATAATATTACTTTTATAATTCTATGGACTTCTCTGGTTTACAGGGCAGCTCTATCAGCCCAGTTATAATTATGAAGACAAAATATTTAGGAAACTAAGGCTGCGTTTCCACCAGAGATGTGCGAGGATGCTTTGCCAGGGATGTGTTTGTCATGAACCAATAGAAACACTTCATTTACCTATCCTCGCTTAGCTTAGCTGTTTCTATTGTTTCATGACAAACACATCCCTCGCAACGCATCCTCGCACATCTCTGGTGGAAACGCAGCCTTATTTGCATATTATATTATAACGACTTTGAGTCAGTGTACTCAATGTATTGTGATTTGCATATTATGATCTCGATAGAATTGGCATATTAAATGTTGCATAGTTTAGCTCCGCTTAGCATAACCCATTAAATTAAGCTACAGTGAAGGTAAAATTGGTTAATATAAAATACATATTAAAGTATATATGTATAGCTTAGTAAATGGGCCCGGATTCATATCAGATTTAGCTGTTCGTTAGAATATCTCCAACCCTAAATGCTATAATTATAATTTATATAATATAATTCCACAAAACTTGTAAACGCAACTAAAATGCATTATTAAAAAAATATCCTTAACTTGTACTCTAAATAATAACACCGTAGGTTATCACAATACATAAGTAACTATAATTTTAAAAATGATATGTTACGAAAGTAATTAAATATAATCACGTATAATATTATCTTCGCTTTAGGTGTAAATATATACTTACGTAAAAATACAAGTTGATAAATGTAGAAAGGTATAAAATAACACTTTGTATTGGAAGGAATATTTTCTCGAAAATAAATTAGTAGGCCGCGAATATTTGAATCAGCTAATAAACATATCAAATAGGTATGTGTGTGCTATGGCTTTCCCTTAATCAAACTATTTCACCAGTGAAACTAAACATTGGTTACTAAATTTTCTGATTGCACTAAAGATGCCATACGCAGCCTATATTATTTAATCTAAACTAAAGTGTACAATGTATTTAACAAATAATGTATGCTACTGAATTAAATCTAACAACTTTCTGTATAATCTGTAATTTGATAACACCCCCATTCCCTATCGGTACTTTCCATTTGTTCCATAGAACTATGGCAGCCTTAGAGTTAAAACTCGTACAAAAAGTCTTAGTCCTATAGCACTAATGAGAATTACCCCAAAATCGCATTGCGAAACCCTGCAAGCGCTCCGCCTAACTCCTACTTTACAGCACATTGACCCCACTACCGTAAACGTTACATCATAAAACTTTCCAAAAAAGCGTTAGTACGTTTTAATAAGGTTGCTATGCAATTAATAAAAATGCGTAACGTTACGGACAATGGGGTACCCGAATTTAAATAAAGAGTTGCCGAAAGAAAAGTAGTGGGCGTTCGCGGGACATCAGAGGACGGTTGCCATCCCAGTCGAGATCGTCCGGCTCCTGAGCTGTGCCAGCACATGGCTTCATCTTCAGTGGCCTGGTAGATGAAGACGCTCCACACCTCCTGCATTGAGCGCGTCTCACTCCTAAAGGCCTCCGCCACCACCAATAACCTTCCATAGACTCGTCGTAACGTGCTTTATCGGAAGTCGAAGGTCTTTCGTCGTATCGCTTATCAGAGGTTGAGGGGCCCTCGTATCGGGCATCAGAGGTCGAGGGGAGTTCGTAATATTGTCGACTTGATGAGGCCCGGTCAGACCAAGTGGAGGTTTCACTTTCGCAGGGGGTGACGGGGGCACTTTGAATGGGTTTCGGGACGTAAAGTGTATGAGTTTCTTCGGTGAATGAACCGCGTTTCTGGAATTAAAAAGAAATAGAGTTAGTTCATGTGTCATAATAATTGGATTTTTAGTATTGTATCTATTACATTGTCCACAAATACTAGATTGGTATCATGCATGATTTTGTAGGGGGTGTTTCGGAAGAATGTCGGCTGTTTCAGAAGTAGATTTCTTCAATGGATTGGTCACAATAATCTGTGTAAGTTTATATCGTATGTAGTAATTATTCACATCAGACAGTTTAAGTTTATTACTAATAGTGAGTTATATATAAATAGCGATATATCACAGTCATAGTCATCATCACAAAAAAAATCAAATTAAGATTACATGACACACACACACACACACAGGTCACATGAGGGGACATGAGTCTATTTGAGCGTTTCTGAAGCACTAGTATTTTATTTATATGTGAAGCATTCCCCCAGAAAGTTAAATTGAATTTAACAGAGATTTAATGTTCCATCTTTAAAACCATCTTTAAAGTTTTTAGGTTGACCGAAGGTTTTACTTTTAGTAGTGCAAAATTAGCTGAGGATGTCTTTTACTAAGTTTCTCTAAATGTGTCTAATTAGTGGTAATATACTTACTGTCATCAAATCGTAATTTGATCGTCTAAAGCGTCACACCTCCTGTAGAAACTTGATGGGACACACGCCCTGGCGGTTGTCTCCCGAGCGGATCATCACCATGCCGTCAACCTCGTCGCCTACTTGGATCACGATTTGGTCTCGCAGCAGCATCAGGCCGTTGTCGCCGTCAGATACCTATAAATTAAAAAAAACTCAATGCATACGTCAGATTCCTTCACACGGTTTAGCTTGTGCTCGTAATGGTGCTCCCACACTGGCTGTTTTAAATGTTATATAACAGCAACTATCTTTCGTCAATTCAATATCAGTATTAAAGCCCGACGACCCGATATATGACTATTGTCAAGAAGGCTCTATTATTTTCATTTAATATGGTAACAGGTCATTTATGTCAGTAACATATTGACTTGTTTTCCTGTCATTTCTGATGGTAATCATGAAATGTTTTGTAGCGAAATAGTTTCATTTCCCGAGCGTTTTCCCCAGAATTTTAATATATAATGTTCCGCTCTTGTAAATGAATGAATGAATGTATTATATAAAGTCGACGCTTCCTGTAATACATGCTGTGTTCACCTGTAATTGGTGGCGCAATTAGATTTAAACTATGTGCATTTCCTTCTACTATGCTAATTACTGTTGTTGCCACTTGCCACTGTTGTGATCCTAATAATAATAAAAAAAAATGAACCGTTTTGGGCATTTTTTTAATATTCAACAATTTACTATTGCCTAACAGTGACAGCCTATCATTAATATTATTTCCAGTGTAAATTGGTTCCAATGAAATTTCATGGCGCATGGTCAATTATTCTGGTCGGGCTCTACATAGCTTTATCCTTGTTACACTATGTTATATAATAACATTTACTTATAACAGTGTGGGATCACTATAACGAGCACTGTCAAGGAATTTGACACTTGACACAAAAATCCGTGTAATACCTACCTACACGATACGTGTGACATGTCCCGAAACCATGTAATTTAATCTGATCCGGATTTTCTCCGTCGCCGCGTTTATGAACACACGTGCTCTTCGCGACGACGGGCTGAATCCACTACCGAACAAAACCAGTTGCCTACTGTCATCATGACAGTGTCATGGCGTCGTTACCGAACAACGTCTTTGAACAAGTATTGATTGGCGAAATCATCATAAATTTGGTGGAAAGCCTTTTTTAAAGAGTGAGTGTGAGTGAATCTGATTCCTGCAGTTCTGATTGCGTTATAACGTGTGTCGCGGGCCTCAGCTACCTAATTTGCAAGACTTCATAACTAGATGCCGAACTGCAAAGTACAAAACTAGTTCTTCGAAAATAATGGTGAAAAATCTTACAAAGTACACAATCGTACAGAATAACATACCCGCATACCCTTATTTGTTATTCAAATAAGTAATCCAATGCGACATGGTATTGATCCTTTGCCTTGTATGGTGAGAATAGTTCCAATTATAAGCTCAATTATATAGTCGAAAATTTTGTCACTTATCCAAGGCACAAATGTAGCGCTATACCTAGTACTTACGCTATCGCTTTAAGAATAGTGTGTGGCAAGTAGGAACATACCTAAGGCGGGTATTACACTGTCCTGAATTCAGGACACTTAGAAGGGTTCGGAGTTTCGGACCTATACGTTAGAACGAGATGCTTCAACTCCCCTCCACTAGTCAGGATTCTGAATTCAGGACAGTGTAATAACCGCTTAAGTCTGAAGTATAAATCTAAATAACGTTATACGTGTGAGAGCGTGGCATGGATATCGACGACATAATATACAGGGTGAATTATAAGCCGTGAACAGAAATAGGTATAACTATAATATGATCTTTAAATGATTCAGTGTATACCGTCAACTACCAAGCGGGCTGTATAGGTACTTTTTGGCACCGTTATTGTTATACAAAACCAATTACTACAGTACAACAAACTGACCTGTAAATTATGCGTGACTTGCAGCGGCCGCTCGCCAGCCTGCAGCTTCGTGCAATACTTGGACGGGAAATATCCGATTTTGCCCAAGCACTTGCCCTTCCACCAGTCCGGGTCCGAAGTGTCGATGACGGTGACCTTGTAACCGGCCTTCAGGTCTAGCTCGTCGGCGTGTCGGGACTTGAAGTTGTAGAGGATCACGTACAGGTTTGTTGGTAGGAGGCGCTGGTGCTTCTGAAATAGGGATTTTTGGATTTTACCACACATGTATTGTCCTGATCCTACTTAAGAGAGGGTATTCCCAATGGGCTACAGCATGGGGCTCTTCAAAGAAGGCGTGAAAAGGGTTCTTATGGGTCGGCAACGCGTGAGTGACGCCTCTGGTGTTGCAAGCGTCTATAGGCGGCAGTAACCACTTACCATCAGGTGAGCTGTCAGCTTGCAAGCTCTCTCCACACAAACTTTGTGCAGGATTTTCTTCGTTTGTGTTTGCATTAAAGTTATGATTTTTGGTCAGTATGCTTATTTTTCTGTTAGCTATTTCGTGATGTAATTTTTTTTTCATTGATATGTTTTTTAATTTTTTTCATTTTTCATTTATTTTGAAATATTTGAACATTTCCACATCACTTTCTTCGCATATCTAATATTTACATTAAAAAAATACATTTGTTAGTGCCAAAACCTACGAATAAAACGTGCACAGAGTTTGTATGGAGAATGCCTTGCCCACCCGTGCGCCTTAAGGGGATTCTTCGATTCGCTCAACCACGCCCCCCGTGAAAGAGACGCGCTTATGTATTTCGCTCACGAGAAAATGGGATGCAACACTACTCGAGAATGGCTGTTTTAGACAAATCCCGATAAATATCTGACTGTGTGCAGTGTTATTAAATTTCCTCTTGACAGAGTTTAGATGAGGTAAAATACCGTCATATATTAACTTAATCGTGTCATTTAATAATGCGTTGTTTTAGTAGGCTGAATAAAAAAAAGGAAAATGAAGACACCTTTGGATTATTTTCTATCGAGAAAATTTTATACAATCATGTTTCGGCTGTCGGCATTGTCAGAAACGCAATCATATAGTCAATAATCTTATATGTATCTGTAAATCAATCCCTATTGTTTCCTCGTCCGGGCAGAACAGCATTTCAAAGAACGCGATACTCGTATTTCTCATGTATTTCTCGTTTTAGGGCAAAAGCAATTATAAATGCTAAAGTTAAAAGATACTCAAATAAGAAATATGGCTTAACGGATTAGATTAAACTTGGTATACTAAGAGTTTATAGCCTGGATACACATCTATGGTTCATTATTTTATGTCACACCTGGCCATAAAGCGGCAATTACCGCACGCTTCGCGCGCGGGAAATCCCACTTCCTGGCCATGGGGTGACATAAAATTTTGTACTTAACACGGGCGGTAATAAAGAAAGCCTCAGATCGCATATTTATATAACCTACCTGCGATCTGAGACATTCTTTGTTTTACCGCCCTTGTTAAGTAATGTACTATTATTGCACTAAGGTATAGCCGTTTAGCCAGTATGATTTTCTACAAGCGTATAACAAAAGCGAAGGTTTAGTGAGATGTCAGCGAATTTAAAAACTCCCGTCTCCGCCAGACTTTATTCCTAAAGTATCCGCAAAGTGCTAAGAAACTTGATATTCAAAGTGAAACCGTTTTATTATTTTTCTTAGTTTTCTCGGAGGCAAGAAATATAAAATGATACAGTTAGCGTCAAAAATACAATTGACCTAAATTAACATACTAAAAGGACTGGTCGACGGGGATACAATTTTTTTTTTCAATGCAAGTAGTTGTGTGGGTTATTTTTGAACTGGCCTTTAAAAATGATATAGAGGTTACTAAGAAAGTTTTCCATTTAAGTCAACCGTTGGTGAGATATTAGCTCCCAAAGTCGTACAAAATGTGTCCCCCCCCTCCCTCTTCTAATATCCAAACTATGAAGATAAAAATTCTGAAAAAAATTGAGGTGGTGTACAATAATAAATACTTTCAACGAAAATTGGTTTGAACAAGATGGGATTAAGGGTTTTTGAGTTATCACTGAAAAACTGTCTTGTTTTTTCGTCCAACGGGTCAATCAATATTCATATGTCCTAAAGATCAATCGTACCGATTTTCATGCTTTAAACACCATTTGCAGCATGTTTTGGCGTACCGCTAGCACTATTATAATTTGTAAGTGGCTTCTCATTCCTTTGTTTTTCAATATCTTTCAAAACCAAAAAATACAGTATATTTATAGTTGGAAAAATCGATGGGCCCTAGTGGGAAACTCGTCTACATCACTGGTTACACTTACACCACCTTGCTTGACCGGTGACGGACATGGACTGGCGCTGTTCAACAACAGGCTCTTGTCAGGTTCATAAGGGTGTTCCACGCTGCTCACCCCTTCCCTGGGAGTGTGTTAGTGAGTGGTAATGCGTCTACATCACTGGTTATACTTACACCACCTTGCTTGACCGGCGACGGACACGGACTGGCGCTGTTCGATGACAGGCTCTTGTCAGGTTCGTCAGGGAGCTCCACGCTACTCATTCTTCCCCCACGAGCACTCAACAGCCGCCGGCTGTGCACCGGTGATGACGGCGCTACAACCCACAATGCAAATCAGCAACCAACGCTTGTATTTCCACTCAGTTGCATAGACGTTTAAAACACCTACACAATTTGCTATCTTATTTTAATTGAGATAATCATAAAACTGACAAACGTTCATCAGGGATCTTGCCGTCCCAACACTTACATCTAATTAAACGTCTGTGCAATTGGGCTTTGCGTCGTTAGTAAAATCTGCAATGAAAACGCTGATATTTTGTTTTCATGTTTACATGCTCATTGATATTTTGACTCGAATAAAGAATCAGCGCTTGGACCTTGAAGACCGATACGTTAGTCTAGAGATATTGTAAATGACGGCACGATACGTTATTACGACAAGGGACAGGTAAACGTAGACAAAAGATCAGCGAATTTTATTTGTTAAAACAACTTAATTTCGCTGTGGAATAATATGTTTATCTCAATAAGAGCTCATTTACATTGTATTATTGGAATGATTTCAGTAATTTGAGTTCAAGGAGGTAGTAAAAATTGCGGGCAACACAGGTAATATTGCTTTGGGAAAAGGAGTCTCTAAAGGACTTGCTACGTCGAAAACAAGTTATAATGAGTTGCTATGGAAAAGTATATTTTTATTATTAATTCTGAAGGTCTGCACGTGTAGGTATCATATAAATGAGCTCGTCAATACTCGTGTATTGGTACTCAGGCGGACCATGCGTTACTGGATTGAAAGGTTATAAAACTACAAGTGTCTTATGTTATGAGATTATGATTGCTTATCAATCTATTGTACAATGGACAAACAATGTTGTATCAGTAAATCGATAGCCGACCGCTAATGAATACTTTCATCCTTGAGTCGGGTTTAATATTACTAGTCAACATGTTTGCGGTAATATTCGTATTTATCATCCGTATTTGCCATGTAAAATGGTTACTACGAGACTTTTCCCCGAGGGCGATGATTTTTAAAGCATAAGGCAATATTCTTGCGACTTAACGATGCAGAAACACTGTAATTTTATATATAAAGCAAATACATTTTTTAAATCAATAATATCAATATACGTAGCAAAATACATATTTAAAATAAGTCGATCTCCGATTTACTGTCACGACATCTGTATGCTATAGGAAACAAACATACACGATCGTGTAGTATAGTTAATGACGTGCTTATCAATCTTAGTAAAGCCATGCCTCGTGCAAAGTGCTCTGCTGGTACCTAGAACCAAAAGAAGAAAAGTGAAAGTCACACGCTAAAAAAACAAAAGGAAATTGTGTTGTTCTGAATAAAAAAAAACAAAATTATGTAAAGGTATGATGATGATCGTATGGCAATGATGTATTATATTGATTCAACGAGGGTTTTGATTTCAATAATAAATTACACAATATAAAATATTTATATGGGATGGCGAGCTTAAAATAAAGTAAAACCCGGCGGTCCAATTTGGTTGATTAATGATAAAAAATGTCCTCGTTGATTAGTATATGCACATTATCGATAATCATCAATTTAAAATATCGCGAAGCACATTTATTTCGTCCATCCACAAAGTAAAGGCAGCGATGAACGCAGTAAAAGAAGACCTTTCGACAATTTTACAAATCACCTTGTAAGCACTTTGTTATACCATAAATATAGTATGTATGTAGGTATATCTAAACAGTACAACAATCATTATATTCTATACACACGCACACAAGCCAAGCCAGAGGGGAGTCTGAAAGGAGAACATCGCTTGTGCGAAAACATAGCTTGGTTGACACATAAGTATATATAACCCGAGTCCAAGACCAGGAAAACACCTATTACCTAAGACAATTTTGTATTACCTAAGACAATTTAGTAGTTAACTACCTAATTATATTCCTGTCTTATAATTCTTATAAAATATAGGCAGGCCTGAAAGGAAAGCGGGTCAAATAGCATGAGTATATTGCAAAAGAAACAATTAGCTACGTTTGATGCTGATTGCTGGCATAAGTCTAAATCGGAATGTACAATAATGTAATAGTCTGCGTAGGCTTCGAAGAAATGGTAATAATTGTAGGAGTCTGAAAGTAAGTAATTGCCTCAGGAAGTTGAAACATAATATTAAGTAAATCATATTTCTTAAACAAAGAATTTTAAATTGGAGGAAGCCGGCCGGCCTTTGGAGAATTGACTCCGGGTAGAAAAATAAATCTTACTTTACCTATATAATACTCCTAGAAATACAAATCTAAAAGTACGTCGGGTTTTCTTGGGTTCTGGATAACGTAAGTTAATCGAGACTTATGCAAGTAACCCGCATTTGATTCCACGTATAGTTTCTAGGAAAACTACATTTGTAAGGATTTTTTGATTTGCAGTGGGCGCAACGACGTTATTTTTTTCTCTAAAACTTATACTGAAAACGAAGACTTCCTATGAAAACAGTGACCGATGGTAAGAAAACAAAAGAATGTCCTTGCTTTTGCCTTGGACATGCGTCATGGAAGGGCATATTTTTTAAAATCTTATTAAACGTACAAGTTAAGCATTATGGTAAGACAAAGCTCGATCAATTAAATAGACTGGACAGAGTAGGTGGTTCAGCCAATATGCTCTTTTTTCCGGCCAAGCGTTCAGCCCAATACCTCTAGTATAATTTTTTTCGAAATAAAACACAAGCGAACGCGTTTCTTTTGCGTTTAGTCTCTTTTTGTAAGGCAACGCGACCAGTTTTCTTGCACTATAAATTAAGACTAAACGCAAACGTGTTCGTTTGTGTATTGTTTCGAAAAAAAAACTTAGGTGTACTAGTGATGAGTTTACATACCGAGCACTCGACCGCCCCGTCTCGCTACTACTTAACACGGGTAAGACTAGAAAGCTATAGGTATAGCTAGGCTAAACTCCTGGTTTATTGGACCCGGGTGTTAAGTACTCGCGCGTACATAAGACGCGGCTGCTCTGCGAGGGATGATCCCTTGTCGGTCGCCGCCGCAGCTCCCCGCACTCCGGCGAATCCAGGGAGAGGCTCTTCATCCTAAGGTTCAACTTTTGACGTCTCGGCGAGTGCGGCGCTATAACAGTCACATGATGAGCACACTTACCCTTTGGGGCGCTGATCGAGTAAACTAGCGTTATAGTTATATTACCTTGAGCATTAATGTTAGGTACAGTGATTTAGAGGGTTTTTTAAACAGGATAATATTATGCAGCTTTTTTCAAATAAAAATTGCCAATGTTAATTATTAGTAAATTAGGCATATTTGGTTAGGGGATAATTTCATGTTGATATACATTAGTAATTTTATGTTAAACATATTTAAAACATGAAAATTGTGACAGTAATTAAGTTAAAATGTGTAAGTATAAAATATGCTTAATAAAAATATGTTAAACAGACCATAAGCAATGGGTATACTGTAAAATACATCAATTTAAAAAATGTGCGTAAGCATTGCAAACAATCATAATTATTAAAATGAAGTAACAATGAAAGAAGAGAGAAAGATTAAGAATGAGAATAAAGGATAACGAAAACCCCGGCATAAATTAGTCGAGCACTACAGTACCTAGATACTAGCTCTACTCTAGCTCTCTAGTTTTTACGGATGAAAGCATCCTACTCAACATAGGTACTATAGTTGCGGCGTAATCATAGTCCCTCTAAGATAGTGAATGAAATCTATTTAACGGCCCGTCATCAGCAGCGTTCATTGGATGGAAACAAACAGAAATGTATTTATAGGATGAGGTAGCAAAATGCTCGTTGATGCAACGAATCTTTGAATGAACAAAGTCAATCTACGGGGAATCGCTTAGATACGATGTCATTGTCGGTACCAGGTAATGGACTAGCGCGGTCGGCCTGCCTCAACATTTGGGCACTCTTCGAGTTCTTCATCGACCCTGTATGGACAAAGTAAACAGGAACCAGTCTATAATTGATCAACTACTGAGTTAACTCAAATGCTCCGTACTTCCCTCACTTCCCTGTAAAGAAGTATATGTTAAGTCTGCGAAATGAAAATAATAGTGACAGGAAGGAGAAAGCCAACGGAACTAAGTGTTTGATTAGTTTGTCAGACGATGTGTTAAACTAGATACTCGGCTGGTAGCGTGAGGTGAGTTGCCGCGTGATCTAAGCTCGAGACGATTGTTAATCAGTACTTGCAAAAAAGAGAGGCAAAACTTGAGTTGTGAACTGTAGTTACGTCAGTAAAAGAAGTAAGTTAGCAGTTTCGTGTCAGATGTGTATCGGCGATACAAAACGCATGCAATTGTGAGCACGCCGCCAAGCCATGCACCACTCATCTGCGGGTAACCAGAATAAAAGTAAGCGGCTCAGTTCTGATTTTTATTGTAACAAGTAACAATACACATATCACAGTACGCGGGGCGCTTCGGGGTTTGAAACAAGGGAGTCCGAGAAGCGGCTGTGAGTTACGTCAGGACGGTCGCCTACGCGATATGTCTGAATTATCTGATCCATGGCTCTAAAGTTAGGGGATCATTTTTTCTTGCGCACGCTCTCCGAGGACTTTAGGATGGAGGGCGGAGGCTCGCCGTTTTCGTTAATGAAACATAGCGGTTGTCCGAATGGCCGCGAAGTCGTCTGCTCCGATTCTGCAAAGACAACGGTCAAACAAAACGAAATAAATAAAAATAAATCGAAAATAAAATAAATTAAAGTAAAACATAAAGGTTAACAAATAATGAAAATAATATTAATAACAGGAGGTTAAATTCGGACAAATTGAATTAATGTTTAAGATGTGGATTTCTGTAAAACAATAAATCCTGTAAAGGACAAGTACAAGCAACTAAAAATGTTTTGCCGAGCTTCATCTATTTTGTCCTAACTAGTAACTAAACTAACACAGCAAACGCAAAACAAAAATACATAATTTATAACATAACGATCGAACACACATCGGATACGAGGCACTGTAATCCATTTAGAGGACGGGACAAACAAAGCTCATTTCGCAGCTGTGAGACAGTGAGAGAACGATGCGCTACGGCAGCCGTGGGCGCATACTTTCCGGCAGAGAAATGGACCGGTGCTGCGGCGAGCAGCGGCGCGAGCGCGAGCCCCACATGGACAAACTCTTGACGCCGGCGAACAGGCGCCGCCGCATGCCGCCGTCGGGCCGCGCGCCGCCTACGACAAGCACCGCTCAGTACCGCGCCCGACACCCCGCACCCCGCCCCCGCCTGCGCCCGCGACTATATCAAATGCGTGCAAAAAGAATTCGACACTACTGAAAACGAGTGATAATCTGAGTGAAGCTGCCGGTCGGCCGTCGCGCGCCTCGCAACAGCGGAGCGGCGCGGCGGCCGGCGGCCTACGGCGCGGCTCGAGCGGAGAAGCGAGCGAGCTCGGGTGCGGCGCAGACCTGAGCTGGAGGCGACGGGCTGCGGCGCCACGGCCAGCCCGGCCAGGCCCACTGCCGGGCGCGCCGGCGAACGCGCGGGCGCCTCCTCGGGCGCCGCCGACACGCGCACTACCGGACCCCCGCCGCCCGGCTTCGCGATTTCGTTGGCTCGCTTCAGAACTTGGTAGGTCTGATCCACTTCCTCCTCTGAGCATCGAGCGAAATGCGGTTAGAGACATATCGCGATCACCAAATTGGGATAACATGAAACTCGACAGTTATAATACATGTGCTCGAATCAGGCTGGAATTGTATAATTTGTTAGTAGGTAATGTTCTTCTATGTGGTTCACACCTATTTGTGGGGAACGATAGTTTTGTAGAGGAATGTTAGTGTTTCTTGCTCGGCTCGGTAAGGTGCGAGGGGTCACTCCTAACAGTTCAGCTCATACTGTACCCTCATAGTAGCTATCAAAATCATCATCGAACTCGACCGACCCCTTGAAGGAGATCTTGGTGAGTCTCTGTCCCGGCAGCCACCCGTCCACCACTCCTGGATAACGTGACGTTAGTTTCGACTATAGTTTAAACTAAATAGCTGCTGCGTGTATGCATGTCGTGTAAATTGGCAAGCTTCATGATAGTGTTGCGTAGGTATTATGTGGATGTTATGTCGCTTAAAGCTGTAGATACCTACATATCTTCGAGATGTGTTTAGCCAATTATAGATATGGAAAATAGTTTGCCTACCTAAATGGCTCTTTTACAATATACCTACTTTATACTTACGATTACTTCTGAAAGCCTGGGTCTGGGTGAAAATTATTATATAATACAAAGCTAAATCTCAGCCTTTTCCAATTTTGGCTTTCTAAAATCTCATTGTAGTTTAGATAAAATAAATTATGCGCTTTGCGTGTATTTGGTAATCCGTCTTGAAAAATTACCCTCTTATGGATAAAGCTCTGGTTTCCTAGGATAGCGGTGCCGTCATATAGCGGCCGTATTATTACAGACGTAGATATTACCGTATTATCATCGCCCTCTAGGAAACCGCGCCATTTTGTTTACATATATAACGTTGTAGTGACGTCATTTCACCGCTGTATTACAGCCGCTATATGACGGTACCGCTATTCTAGGAAACCCGAGCTTAACGGTCTAAATTCTTACGCTTAATTTGGGAGTTTCATAGCTCGCAAAACACAGAATTCATTTTTAATTAGGTTCCTCACGATTTACTGCTTACTAATAATAATTTGTTTTTGCTTACTATCTTCATCGAAGGCGGCTTCCTGTACGCGATGGGACTCGATCTCGGAGGTGCTCTTCTGCCGGCGCAGGAGTCGGGTCTTGGTCTGGCACTTGCCGACTTGCGGCATGCAGTCAGCATGCACGTTGAGCTTGCATAGCCGACAGCGCAGACCCTGGCGTGTGTGCCCTGCAGGAGGGTATGAGGTTATCAAATATCAAAAAATTACCAGTCCGCCGAAGCGGTGACGCGACCCGCCACAGCTCTCAAAGCGCCCAGCGCAGGAAGAGCCCCCTTAGCACCCAGGAGGGTGCAGAAGACACTCACCACCAAATGACCGATATGGTTGTTAAAATCGGTTACAGCTAAAGGGCGGACATCAAAGGCACTGGGCCCACTGCCGGCGAGCAGCGAGTACTCTCATAGTAAATCTAGTTTCTCGCTCGAGCGATCAGATTTACTATGAGACTCGCTGCTCGCCGGCGGTGGGACCAATGCCTAAAGAGAGGTTGAAGACACAACAAGGGTATCAACATCAACTTTGCCGGGTTATAGTAAAGATCTGATTTGGTAAACGGTTTTATTTCGAAATACTACATATTAAAAATGTAAAAAAATACGATGTTATATTTGAGACCTTTATCTAGTGCCGTCGGATGTCCGTTACACAATTTGCAAAACTTTGTTTGATAGAAAAAAATTCCAAACATACCTCTATTTTCTATCTTAAAACTCATTTTATTTCAATCTTAGGTAACATGATGAGTAGAAAATAATACTAAAATAAACGTATTTGATGGTATGAGGGATGTCGGGATTAATATTGTTAATATAGTAAGCCAGGTATTTTTCTCACCCAAAAATGTACTAAAAATTTACGAAAATTACGCGCACAGTTCCGTAGAGAGTGGGATGGTCAATTGCAAACTCACGCGTGTTAGAGCGGGACATTTGCAATGGAAGAACCTCGCCTTAAATGCCCAATTATTTCACGGGAGCCTAACGGCAAACGTTATAATCATCATTACATCAAAAACTTTTGTTTTCTAAATTAACAAAGCACTCTGAACAGTTTTAACAATCATCGTTTAGAAATAATTAACTTATGCTGTTTTATAACAACCCATTGCACCCATTTTTGCGAATTGTCGCGTGATTCACGCCTACTACCTACGCCTAAGTATGACGCCATGAGATCGACAGTCTGAGTAATGGACAAAGAAAGTCTTTCTTGCCTTTAGAAGGGCCAATAAAAGGTTCTTTAAATCGACCGATCGATCGATCGATTGATCGGACTTCATAACAATGTATTATTGGATTTTATAAAAGAATTAGCGGAAATGCGGAAATGTACAACATCTAGTTTATTTTTATACAACGATGATGGCAAACAAGCTTACGGTCCACCTAGTTTTAATAGTCAGTTGGCACTTTTATCAAACCTACCTTTTATTTACGTAATTAAGTAATTATTGTGTTTTTTTTTATTAGTATTTTTTTTTTGTTTTATTTTTTTTATGCTGTTTTGACGATCATGATAACTATTCTTATAACTTTGACATGTATGACAATTTGTAATGTAATTTTTTATCATGAAATAAATAATCTAATCTAATCTAATCTATTGACCGTTAACAATTTTCTTAAATTAAAATGTGTTTTTTATCAAACCCTGTAGCCGTACTCTTCATTGTACAATAATGGTTAATTCTATTTTTTTGACTTAATTTTAATGGAAAAAATGATATGCGTCTTTATTACCTATTCTTACATGTAAGTTCTATTTTTAGCCAGTATTCTTTGGCAAAACGTTGGGCGATAAAAGCGTAGAATGGTGTTAAAAGAACAAATAAAATAAAAACGCTTTGTTCTTTACAGCATAAAATTGATACATTTTTCCACGATGATCTCAGACCTAGTTCGTCGAACCTCAAGTCACGAACAGTCAGCCAAGCAACAGTTCGTACGGGGCGGTACGAGGCACTCACAAAAAACGCCTCGTTCTATATGTGACGTTATCAGGGTTAGGGTACCACTTTGTCGCTTATGGATTCCGAGATATCACTGATTTTGTCAATCAACTCGAAAATAGCGAAAATTTGTTTTGATTAAAAATAGCTTCTACACACTTAAAATAATACGGCGTATTGATAAAAAGTTAAACTTTTCAACTAAAAGTCGGAAAAAAACACGGCCAAAGTTTACCGACTAGGGTACCACATTGTCGCTCATAAGCTTGAAGTAAACTCATTAAACTTATTTGCTTTGAAAATGAAAATTTAATTTATAAAACATAATATGTAATAATTGCAGACGTAAAATCCATACTTCCATGCTAATATTAAACGAATTTATTAATAATGAAAACTATACCTACCTAACGAAAATAAAACTAAATACAGCTAAATTAAAATCTAAATATAAAACTAAATTAAATCTAAAAAAGGCCCCCGCGGCATTGTGCCGAAGATACTGGCAGCATTTCCTCTTTGAATGGCCAAACTTATTCGTTGGTTGCTAATATTATAAATGGGAAAGTGTATGTGTGTGTTTGTTTGTTTGTCCGTCTTTCACGGCAAAACGGGGCGACGAATTGACGTGATTTTTTAAGTGGAGATAGTTGAAGGGATAGACAGTGACATAGGTTACTTTTTGTCTCTTTCTAACCCCCCCCCCCCTCCCTAAAAGGGGGGGGGGGTGGAAGTTTGTATGGAGCATTTAACGCGAGCGAAGCCGCGGGCAAAAGCTAGTGCGTTATAAATTATCATAAAATAACAACATTAACTAGGTAGGTATTATTTGTTCACGTCACGCTTATCACCCACACTAACACGATGTATTAGTTTGTTAGGCACATGTTCTAAACCCTAAACTAAATTTTAATTAAAATTATGTATTTTGATTCGATATAAACCACACTTCTTTCTACCTACCTAAGTAGCGAGTTGGCGCGGTAGGCACAAGCCTTTGAAGTAAGCCGACTCAGGCGCATGCTATCTCTCTCTACTACGTCGGGTTGCCGTCAAACGTTAATAATATAATAATAATAGTTTATATCGGGGCCATTGGAAAATGTAGTAACACGTGTTGTCTAAAGAGAAGTTTACTCCCATCCATTTGCTTGACAGTTCGTAACTCAGCTGCCCGTTACGTTCACTTAGCTTTATGTGTTGTTACCCTTTTAAAAATAGTGGTGTAAATCATTTTCATAATGATGTTAATTGCATATGATTACTTGTGTAATTAATAATTTTAATATAATAAGTCTTAATAATAATTTTGATCTCATAAGTCATAAGGCGACAATGTGGTACCCTAAGGAATGTTAAACTAACAAACTTGATCTAAATTAGTAAAGCTGACGAAAAGACTGTTATTTTTTATAAAATAAGGTATGTTATTGATTGATAATAATATTTGTATTAGATATATGCACTTCTAGTGCGGACACTATGTTAAATAATGGAAGTGGAATTCTTATTTCTCTAAACTTATGAATAGCGACAATGTGGTACCCTAGATCACTTTTCATACAAAAATCATGTTAAAATTACTAAACTTTGAAGTCACTTTTTTGATAGAAAACTACATTAATTTTGTGTTTAATTACACTTGATCGTTAGTTTTATTCCTAAATTAATGTAAATTATGAGAATTAAACAGTACAATGTTCATTTTATATATTTTTTATATAAGTGTTGATTTTTTTGTTTTATTATTTAAAAAAATTATGCCTTGAGATATGGGTGTTTCATTATTTTTATTATAAACCTTACCTACATCATATTCAGAAATCAACATAAGCCGGCTGAAAATCTGTCGATTTTGAGTTTTATAAAATATTTTATTTTTGATTTTGCCTCTACACCCTACGTGCATTATTCTTGTATTATTTCTATAAAATGTAAAATGTTAGAGACAACATATGATTTGTCGAGTAATATAATGTATGTGGAACATTTTAAAACCACTATCTCCATAACTTCAACCTATAACTAGGTTTTTTAGGCTTCCAAACTTTAAACTCGAATATCTCAAAACAGTATAATGATATGTTGGAACTTCAAAAAAATATTAAAAATATAATACTCAACATAGCGATCTCGTTCTTTTTGTATATGAAGGAGAATGTTCTCAGCTATAAGGAGGTACCAATAACTCAATACCGACAATATATTACCTTTGCCATGAAAATGTCACATATAATGCCTTTGTGAACCACATTTATGTGGGCAACAAAAGACTATTTAATTGCTAACGACATTATTATAATTTTATACGAGCTTCACTTTTATTGTTTTAAGCATAAAATATATTAAATCATCTCTCCTACAACTAATTAGTTAGGTAAGAGATAATGTTCACACAAATGTTAACGCGATATAGTAATATCTCGTTAACATTTGTGTGCGATTAATATTTTTCATCAATAAATGCGAAAACATTAAAGTCCAATTAGGTACTTATCAAAAACATTTCCTTTGCAAACTTCTTTCCTAACGGTACCTACATTAAGTGTGTTATCAATTATCATTATCATCGAATCTACATTTTCCTTACGAAATACCAAGACAATTCGCCCAAGCAACCAGTACCATAGCGACTAGTGAGCTACTAGAAAACTATGTAGATGTGTTGCGGATTCTACTATTACTTATTCTGTGATTCTATCTCTAAAATAATGTACTTGAATTACCACCAAAACGAGAACCAAACTACCATTTCCTTTTGTATTTTTTCATGTGTTTTATTGTGTACCAATAAAGAGTTTTATTACTACTACCACTACCAAAGAAAATTACAAACTTTCGTGCAGAAGTTCAATACAACACATACTCGTATTATTGCTAATGCATACAAGTAATTGTTTCTGTTTCCGACCCCGTACTGAACGGCTATGCAAATTTCTTAATTTTGACGAATGAGGCCCTCAGGGAAGTAAATTGCTTGACTCGGTCCGTTGACTCTTCGGCCGACGTCGGTAGACATATTTTCAAATTGTTTGCGGTATTCGTTATATGAATCACCTTTCACCCTGTTAGGTATTATAACATCATCATCATTAATACTGACATTATGTTTGTATCCTTCGACGCCCTTCCTAAAAGAAGTTATGGTGAAATACTTTAGCGAATGCATAAGTAAGCAGGTATAGTCAGATACACATACGAGTAGTTAGTCCGGTGAAAAATATTTGCTCTCAACTTTATTGTCGGTTCATAATCTAGCGGAGATATCTTTGAATAGAACAATTGTGTAAATCTTTTTGCAGCGAACTGTGCATATTTTAAAAAGGAATCCAAATATGCCAGCTTTGCATTCTATAATGCTGGAAAGGAAAACAAATATACGGCAATCCTTACGGTAAAGGGTCCGTAGTTTATGGTCCTTTTGAGATGTTTTTAGGGTTCCGTAACCCAAAGGGTAAAACGGGGCCCTATTACTAAGACTCCGCTGTCCGTCTGTCCATCTCAAAAACCGTGATAGTTAGACAGTTGAAATTTTCACAGATGATGTATTTCTGTTGCCGCTATAACAACAAATACTAAAAAACAAAATAAAAAATATATTTAAGTAAGGGGCTCCCAAACAACAACAAGATTTTTTTGCCGTTTTTAAAGATAATGGGACAGAATTCTTCGTGCGCGCGTCCGATTCGCATTTGGCCGGTTTTTTTTGTTGGCATCTTTTAAACTCATAGCTTCGGAACACGACAATGTTGTTATTGGTTTTTAACATCTCATCTCCATGTTACAGGAGAATCAATAATACCTAGGTACAAGAGAAAACACCTGAACTGGGAAATCTATAACGTTTCTGAAATAGTCTAAAAGTTACATATTTGTGAAAAGGTGTCGGGCGGGCCAGAATGTAGTACATATTTTATGACATAACCGTAACGAAATTTCAAAACAATATTAGCTAACATGTAGTGCGAATTAGAATAGCATCACTTCTTCCCATGACGTCATAAGAGGCGACGAAGAAAATAGGGTTGATGTGTATTGCCCGTGATGGCCTAAACTACCTACTTATCACATCAATATAAAATTTCTCCATCTTTAAATCCTTATTGCATATAAAACCCCATGCCAGATATAATTTATGGCCTTATTGAACCGGTGTAAGTTTACATTTAAACAAATAATTTTATAAGTCATGCACTCAAATCTACTTGTACTGCAGTTCCTGGCTAGTGTGCCGTAGGGAAGTCCGACGTACGAGTCATTCGACGTAATATATATTAGAAAAATGCATTCAGGCATTTCCGGCCAGGAAGAGTCCAAAGTTGGTGTGTTTCGATAGTTCATTTTAATTCTTAGGTAACCTTTAACTGAAATTTTATGGTGCGTGAAATATTTTGAAAGCAGCTCATGGAGCCCTTTCATTTGATACCCCACTCCACTTGTTAGGTTTTAGTAGAAAATTTGTTTCTTTTTTCAAACAAAGTTATGACATTATGGCTAGAAAACGTATCAGCTGTCCACCCGAGTCTAAAACATTTACTAAGACTTACTTACCTTTCCCGAAATTGTCCATACGCGGACTTCCCTACAGGACACTTAGCCAGGTAGAACGGAACTATTGTGACACTGACATAAAGTTTCATTTGCACTGTCTACACTTTCCAGGATAAAGGCGTGAGTTAATGTGTATCAGCAGACTTACCTCTAAGAACTTGCGAGCAGACGTCGCAGGGCGTGATCTTCTTGTATGTGTATTCCTGGAAGTTGTGAGCGTCCGAATCACCGCGGATCGCCTCGCGGCCGGCGCCGTTCCTCCTACATTAAAGATCACGTTAAAACTAGGAAAGAAGTTGAGTTGAGGATATGATCAGGAAGGTGAGGTCCATTCTAGAATTATAATGGATTCTCCAATTAATTGTGCTCGGCACGAAATAAAACAAATGCGATTCATATGAACGCTGCACGTCCCGTCCAGAGCGGAGCATTCACAGAGGCCGTACACTTTTTTTAATAATCTTTATGGCCTTGTAGTATGTACAAGAAACAGCACGTTCGGCAACACGACATGTGCACTCTTAGGGGACTATGGCTTTAATAGTCACCAGAAAATGGTCACATACCTATATATTATAGAAGTATGACTACGCAGATGACAACCACATGCAGAATATGTTGCCCATATTTCATTATAGTAATACGTATAAATGTAATGAAATAACATACGGTATTTCATTACAATTAATGTATATTCAAACACGTCTGTGTAGACTGAGCCATTCACAGCCTTGCACTTCAGTAAAGTGGTTATAATACGTCATACATATTGATCCATGTAGTTCAAGGGCACGGGAGACAGATAAATCAGACTGGGGTAGTCATTCCAACACTAATTCAATTCATAATGACCCCAATTTGTTTACCTTGACGTTAAAAAATTCTAGACACGCAACAATCTCTAGAAAGTGTTTAATGACTAAAATGTATAGTAATGACGTTTTTATATCCCTAGACAGAAAGCTGAAAGCAGAGAAGTGTTGTGAAGCGAGAAGTTTGCTGCTGCGGGACAGAAAGCACGAACTAAGTACATAAGCTGGTGTTTGAAATCAAGCTGTTATTACCTGGGCACTAACATTTGTTCTTCATGATCATGAATAACATACGCTTTGCAACGATAATTGAGCTATCCTTCGTTACTTCTTTGCCTTTAATCCCCTGAATTTGCCCTCATTTCATCACTCGGCCCTTGTAACTTGATTCCGAGATATGTAACAACTATTCGTATGCTTAACTCGAGGTCAGTATGAGTGTGATTCGCTTCAAACAAATCTTAAGATGCAAAGCTCTTATTAACTAAGAAAACCCCCAGAAAAAAATGTTGCTGAGGATTGAATCAGAACAAATGAGAAGCCCGCGGCTACGTATTAACTCTGTTACGAGTATGTCATGCTGTGTGTTGAATATTTGTACGAGGCTACGTGTGAAGGGTCAAGCATATTATTCAACATTTTGATGGGTAACAGTAACACAGGGCACACCTATAAGGGGGCACATTTACCTCATCGCCATTATCGTCGACACCGCGTGGTACATTTGATTTTTTCTTTATTGATGCAAGAAGAGAGAAACATCAATATGAACACGGCTTTTGAATAGTGAACACACAATTAAAACAATGAATGTTGACAAATCTGCGTTAGATTTGCTTTGGTGGCACGTAATTGTAAAACTTTTATGTTGAGCACTAAAGTGTGTTATTTGTGAGTATCTATCACAGATTTTATTAGTGCAGGTGTAAGTAATTCAATATCAGAAAACATTTGATCGTGACCGAGATGATTTCAGGTCTTGAGAATAAAGTAATACTTACATGCAAATATGCATTTTCCCATTATTTTAACACAAACGAATTGAAATACTTACATCCAAAGCAAACAGGCATTAAACTTAAATTGTAAAAAGATGATGTGATATTACGATATGGTTTTACAAAAACCTAAATCAGGCTCAGCGTTACAAAGTTCCTACAGCAGTTTGTCTGTAGTTGTGTATAAATTAGGCTGTGCTGTACAATGGAAGCGAAGAGCCTCCAGCGCTGAATATTCTGAAGTCGAGTGCATCTCGTTATCTCAGAAAACTATATCAATATTTACCAAGCCGAGCGTTCCAAATTTACAAGCCTCTGAAAATTCTTACTCTTACATTTATTCACTCTCTTTCTTTTTCTGCAATACTGTATTAACAGTACCTAAGCATGATATGACTTGCATAAAGTTTAATAGGTTGAGAATACTTTGCAAAATAACCTGCAATGCTACCCCTTTCATATCTATTGGAGACATTCAATGTAGCAGTCATGCTATGACAGGCTTATATATCACTGTAAAATAAAATTTTCCAAAGTGACGAGTGATATTTTGCAAGTTATAAGACCATCCAAAAGTTTCCGTTAAAAACTCTTACACAGAGCGAACGCACAAGAAACAAGTAAAAATGCTATTTGGGTCATAAACAGATTTAGGTTCGCGTCTTTCCTGTGGACATATCAAAAGTTAAGGGCACAAAGCTTAATTTTGGATTGGTCTGAAACGTCAGGTGGAGGGAGGGGAGAGTTGTGAGTTTTGAAGACCATACCCGAACGTATCACGCCACACAAGCTTCAAAACTTTATTAATTTGTTTGTCTGAACTGAAAACATAGAATGTCCGAAATAAAAGCTGATTTTGCGAGTGTATGTTTAAGTGTAAGTACCTACTTACTTACGTATTAAGAAGCCGTACCGAGGGCGTGTCGAGTCGAGACCTATTTGCTATAATCTCATTTGCGAAAGACAACAAGAGTAAATGATTCTTTCTCTAAGTGAAACTTGAATCCAAAGCCAAATACGTTTCCTTTGAACTTGTCACTAAGGCGGGGAGCGAGTTGCTAGCGGCAGTAAGGATAATGATATAATACATTATTATATCTTGACGCGCGGAAATATTGCTTATGATATGCAAATACTAGCTTAGTTTACGTAAACATCAGTTGTTTATGAGCAATCGTAGAAAGGTAAGTGGGTGTACGATTGCGTTCAATTACTTACGTCAGTATGCAGTTGTTTTAGATAGCAGTTTACCGAAATAGCAGCTCGCATCCCAATGGAATTACAATAAAATATTCAATCTAAAGATACGTTTCAAAGTCAAACTGTCTTTGCGGTACTGTAATTAAATACATTAAGTTGAAATTGAACTAAAATGCTATTGTCATAGCACCCTACGAATGTTATGAATACTAATTTTCAACCAATGTAACAACTGTAACTAGATTGCTACCGAAGTAATATATTAAAAGTAAAAGGTATTAACACTACATAATTTTGCCTACCTTTCATTCCTACCGCTCGCACGCCAGACGAAGACCTTAGAAAGTTGTTTATACAATAATTACAACTGCACCTCTGCTTGGAGTTAATTGGAAACTGTGATGCCCTCCCTAGACATTACATTCGTGCTCACTATGTCTTTATACAGCAGTATAAGTAACATCATATAACTACGGGGACGGAAATCGGGGATGTAATGAGTTTCCTGAGGCAAACACGTAGGAAATTCACCATTGCCCTAATTTACAGTAAGGTTATAGAAGAAACCGTTTTAGTAAGCGCGTGTTCTCAAGGGAGCGTTAAGGATTTAAACTCGTCTATCAAGCTAAAATGTAACCTCTTTGCTAAGTGACTCTATAACTTCGTAACGTAAGGCGCTTTTCCGTAGTGAGTAATACTTGGTTAATCTGCGTTTGTTTTATCCACAAATTTTGTTAAGTTTTCTTAAGTCGTAAGTAAAATTTAAAATTTAATATGTCATAATTCAAAAAAGCCCTTAAGAGTTTTAAAACGATTACATTTAAAATAATGGAGGCGATAATGATAGTCATAATACTTCTGGCCTTATCCCGTTTGATCCATCGGGGTAGACTACCTAATCCCAAGTCGACGATAATTATGATTTACGCCTTAAAATACAATACAATGCGCTTACAATATTTTACTTTCTAAATCTACATTAGTTAAAATGATATACGTTCATAATAAGATACAATCTAATTATAACATTTATTACAGAAAATAAGATCGCTTTAATCAAGGTTTTTGTTAGTTGTAGCTATTATTTCAACTTTTTTGGCTTCTTCGGATGTAGTTGGCACTGAAAAGTTGGCAAAAGAACGCTCGGGTGTATTTCTTTTGTTTCAATGCATGTAGGCTAGACATCAATGGCATGTAGTGCTATAAATTGTACATTACGCAATTGTGTACAAGTGGAACGGTGTGTGATGTAAGTATCGTAGTGTGTTTGAAAAACTTCGAAGTTTTCATCTTTGCTCGGCAGTTAAAAGATGAAAGTAGGTTACTTTAAATTTTATTAAATCACAAGCAATCCACACTTGTGGCCGTGGAAAACCAGTTCTCGTGGCTTACGTTTTTACTATGACCCGATTTCTATCTTACTCGTATTCAACGTACGGTTTCAGGCAAATTGAAATAAAATATTTCATTTTCTTTAACCGTACATACTTCGAAGAACCACATCTTAATTAAGGACGCCGCCAAAAAAAATTACAATGAATTCGTCATCATCAGCGACTTCGGTCACCAGTTGCAACCAACCCACTTATCTCTTGCCTTTTGAATGATGAAACTTCGAAATTTTTCAACAAAATCTACCTTTGGGTACTTGGAATTGGTATCACTATTAAACCAGTCTTACTTGTCAGGTGGAGCGGCGTGGGGCGGGGGAGCACTTGGCGGCTTAAGGCTACGGAATGCTTTAAGCCACTTATTTTTCATGCTACCGGCGGACGACGACGAGAGTTTGCGGTCGACTGCTGCTGTGCCGCTGTCGGCTTTTGCTGCGAATAGCTCTCTCTGTGGACAAAAAAGTACATTGTTAACTATGTAGGACTGATTATTGTCCTTGTATAGGTTAGTTGCTTCAGGATCTGATGCAGGATCATATAAGTAACAATATAATAATATTTATTTATCAGAATTCATCTCTATTTACTCAATTTTGCCAAAAACATGGTCCATGAACTTGCATGCAATTTTGATTACATTGTGGGCTGTGGACTACCGAGGTAAGGCGAGCACCCGAGGTAAGGCGAACACCCGCAATGTAATGAAAATCGCATGCAAGTTTTGCACCGTGTAAATAAATGGGCCCTAAAAGTGCAACCCTTTTATATTTTACATCAAGTTATCCACGTATAGTGAGGGTTGTTTTGCATCCGCTGAGTGTTCGAAGTCTAATTCGATGACGCTGATGTTTAATACCCTCCATGAATGGAGGATTGAATTTTATATCCAGTGGCACTCGATGCAAATTTAATTTCTTTGAACGTCCCAGAGGAGGTTTTCGAATATCTTCATTGGTAAATGAACGAAAGTTCTCGTTTTAATAAAATACGATTACTTCATGAAATGAAATACGAATGGTGCGATTATTGTTGCATCCGTTGTTAACATTTCCGTAGTTTTCCAATACATATATGTGTGGCGTCGCTAGGCAACCGTCAAATCTGACATGCTCTGCAACGCGCTATCGAAGTTTCTTAAGTCAGTTGCATATATAGAACTTCCAACCAACTCTCATTGGACTTCGGTCCCTGAGAGATCTCTCTATTGTCGTCTCTTCCTGTGTCTCCTATCTATTGTATATTTGTATAAAGTTTGTAGATATCCCTCTTTCATGTTATATATTAACTCTGTACATTATTACTATATAGGAGCCCATTTCTATTCTACATATGTATTCGAATGTGAGTGAAATTTAATTAATGAGTTTATTACGCGGTTTCATAAAACAAACAGCTATGAATTCACAAACTATCGCCATTTCGTGCACAATTCCTGAATTGGAGTGTTTGAATAGCTCAGAATGTTCTGATACCAGGCTGAGTACTACCAAGTACAACCTATCCGATTAACAGTATTATGTTAATCTGAGATGCATGCTTGTGTAACAGCTTTGCGCCCCACACAATGGCTGCTGTAATCTAGTTTCAGACTGACAACTTGACTGCCTCATCAACAATGTTGCAACTTACCGTCCGACAGTGAACAAAATGAACTTTGGCGGATCCTTTTATAATATTCCAATTCATTACGTTGACACAGCAAAAGTGTAAAGCCAAGGCTTAATTAATTGTTGAATTGATAAGCCGCTAGGGCAGGGAGGGACAGTTTGCTTGAGGTGTCTCTGAGTCAACACATAATGCGTACATAAAATATGGTAAGTATGACATTTTGTTATAATAACGGTGGTCGCTTCCACGCAATGTTAATAGTGATGTTAGTGTTACGATTACAGACCGATACTTTAAAATTAATCTGGTAACTGTCATCGGTAAACTTGTCAAGACTTCCATATAATCAAATTTTAACCTTTTAACCGCCGAATGTCAAAAATTTACTCGTAATTTTCAACTTTGTCAATATATCACGAAGCTGTCGTTTACAATTGTCCCTTTGAATGATATATACGACGATGGCGGTCAAAGGGTTAACGAACACGTAGGTTGTCGATTACAGACGGTTTAGTGTACTGCCCTCTCAAGGCAAAATAACGTAACCCGAAAACAAAAAAAAATATTTTTGATGGTCTATATGGTAGATGCTAATATGAGGAATGGAATAAGCTTAGTTACGACAAAACAACGTAACCCGGATTACGTGGTTCTAAAATGAGAGGACAGTGTATCCCACCATTTTAAAGAGCACCAATATCATAATATATAGGTACGGGTCGAGTCAAATTATACCTCCCTCGTCTCGTAAAACTCAACAAGAGTGGAAGGAGTATGTATTACATTTCATCTCGGGAGATCTGCCGCGCGATCGTATCGTAAAATAGTAATGCTTTCAAGGCGTCTGTTTTGAATAGCTTAAATAGGTCCTTGTTTGTCACTTTGTTTTATTATATGTCACCGAATGTAACGTAATGTTATTAGGCGCTATAAAAATAGTCAGTAGCTCTAGTATAAGTTTTTTCGAAACATTAACTAATTCGAATGCGTTTGCGTTTTGTCTCAAAATGTATGAAAACGCTCTCACCGAGTTTGAAATACGCGCGTTCATCGGTTAGCAACAAAGTATAACTCGCTGTTTTAGTTTCCACTAGTGATCACCAGAGGCGCTGTTCACGTTTTCATACCACTTTCATACATTTTGAGACAAAACGCAAACGCGTTCGAATTAGTTAATGTTTGGAAAAAACTTATACTAGAGCTACAGTACTATGAAGTCGCACTTTTTATTCTCTAAACATACTAGTGTCTCTGTGAGCTGTAGACCTCGTGAGTGTTTTTTTTTTAATTTCCAATACTATGTTAGATATCGAGCTCACAAAATTTCATGAGAATCGGTTGAAAAACTCTGTAGAGGAAGACAACATTTTTGTCGATTAATAAAAAAATATTAATTGATAAAAATTTCCAAAAGGTGATTCGATAAAAAAAATTATAAAGTTACCGAACCTGTAGAGGAGGACAACCGAAAACCCGGACATACGAGAGCATTTTTGCCGAAGCTAAAACAGCTTCGTTTCACTCGGTCAATTAGGTACGGAAGTTGACCGTATATTCTTTGATCTGTGATCTGTATCAACTTCACATATTAAGCTACATTAAGTTGCGATACCTATGGATGTAACAAAAGTGGTGGCGAACCGTTTAAGGCGCTAATGGTAACTAGAAATAGTGTTGTTCCGATATATTTTCAAATACCCTGAAATGTACAGATGTACCTGATGACGATTCTACTACAATGTAAGTTTTTAAATAAACATTTTATTCATTAGGCATTTCACTTAGCAAAGTACATTTTAATGTGGTTGCGAACGATTTGGAAAAGACCAAGTTTCATATCGCGTGCACAAAATCTATTAGGGCGGCGTGATTCGACTAAACATTAGGTTTGTGCCCATGTGAATTGTGAACGCAGTTCATTTAGATAACAAAGCAATTAATTACGAAAATACATACGAATAACGACAATGATTAAGTATCAGACGCCATTTTTTACGGATTTTAAACGTGCATAAGATTTAGATGACCAAAAACACGTATTTGTATACTTACTGACACATACTAATTACTAAAGATTCATTAGTAAAGCATAATTTAGTAAGAATTGTAACAAAAAACATTTTAATTTTCGTAAACACATTGATGGCGCGTTTAGTTTCAGATTTACGCGTCGATAAATGATTCGTGCGTGATAAATTATGCCGGTTTGTTTGTAACCCAATCGCATCCAATCGTGATTAAAGCCGCCCAAAGAGTTAACCGGAATCCGATAACGCTAGCATTTATCAAATGAACGAAAATGAATTGAACATTTGAATGAATTCTTGGTTGGTGGCATACGTATATGTGAAGTATACTATATAATATATCTTATATCTTTAAACGAGCAATTCTTGTATATTTATTTATTTATTTATTTATTTCGGGGATCTCGGAAACGGCTCTAACGATTTTGATGAAATTTGGTATGTGGGGGTTTTCGGGGACGAGCAATCGATCTAGCTAGGTCTCATGCCCGTGAAAACGCCGAGCAAAGCTCGGCCGCCCAGATATTATTCATTAAGGCGCGAGGTGGGCAAGGCCTTCTGCATAAAAATTCTATGCAAGTTTTATTCGTCCGTTTTGGCACTCTCGAATATAATTATTTTTGCTTGTTAATTTTGGATGTACAAAGTACATACCTGTGTCAAGAAAAAAAAAAGAAATTAAAAAAAAAAAAAAAAAACTCCAGGTTCTGGCTAACAAAAAAATAAGCATACTGACCAAAAATCATAAGTGTAATACTAACACAGGCGAAGAAAAACTTGCACAAAGTTTGTAGGTATGGAGAGAGCTTGCCCCCCATTAAGTAAACGAATAGGCGATTGAAAATCAGTGTAACATAATTTGATTCCTAAGCCAGTCTTGTTTTTGAGTAGGTACCCTGTATAAAATGATAATTCTTATTTACTTAGTTACCGGACCATACCGAACTCCGGTGTCTTTATGGTACAACCGGGAAGACCCTAAGAGAATAATAAAAGGGACCGTAATAGTACATTACTTATCAAGGGTGGTAAAACAAAGAATGTCTCAGATCGCAGGTATTTGACGCCGGGCGATAAATATGCGATCTGAAGCTTTCTTTATTACCGCCCGTGGTAAGTACAAAATGTTATGTCACCCCCTGGCCAGGAAGCCTGTGGAGCGTGCGGTAATCGCAACTTTATGAGCAGGTGTGACATTATTAATACATTACTTACCAAGGGCGGTCAAGAATGTCTCAGATTGCAGGTACGGTCACGTGCATTAATTTAGGACCCATTTCGCAAATTTTTTCTTTGAATTTCTATACTGTTTAACAGTATTGTCAACCTAAAGGGGGTCCCAAATTAAAACTCGTGACTGTATTTCATTGCTATTCTTTTATTTCAGGCGCTTACCTAGTTATCGCTCTTCCTTATCTTGTCTTTCCCCGAGACTCAAACTATCTCTGTTTAGCAGTTTAAGCGTGAAGAGGTAACAGAGCGACACACTTTCGCATTCATAATATAGCGATCGCCCCGACTTCGTTCGGGTAGTTTGATCTACGTACCTACAATTTTATATTACTATTTTAAACGACATATGTCTAGTCCCTCACTACGAATATTAGGTACTCATTTTCCATACAAATATTCAACCTCTTTTTTACACCCACAGTTAAGGGATGTATTTTCAAAAACGCTGAAATAACTTTTCTTATATTTTAACTAAGAGAATACCCACCAAGTACTTAAATATGCAGTCAATTTTAAAAAAAACATATTTCCGGTCCTAACTCTCAACCCCCTTTTCATCCCTTTAGAGGATGAATTGTCAAAAACCCTGAAATTAATTTTCTTATAATTTAATGGTTATAAATGAAGTTTTAAGTTACTCGTACAAAAAATAATTTGCTTCCATACAAACTCAACCCCTTTTCACCCCAGTGTAAATTTCCAAAAACGCTGAAAACTGTTTTCTTCCAGTTTAATGCTTAGTCTATTAGAGAAGTTATAATTTCTAAATTAAAGATAATTTTGTTTTCCATACAAAATGGCCACCCTCTTTTAACCCCCTAATGGTCCTATTCTAATGTCCAAGCTACAACACTAGAGAGTTTCATAGAAATTAGTTCAGTAGTTTTTGAGATTAAGTGGAACGTACATCCATTCATCCATCCGCACAAACTTTTACGTTTTCCCTTCTATAACGAAACCTAGTAACGAACCTCTGTGTATTGTTTGTCCCTATCTCACAAACACACAGTATGTTGAAGTGACAAATAAAGGCGAGCGATTATAATGGCATTTTAGCTCAAATACCTTTTATATATTTTTTAAGGGAATAAGGACGGCAAGTATGTAACATTATATCCATGGTTGTGACATCTGTGGTTACTTTGCACACCTACGCACAGGAATAAAAAAGAAATTTTTACGGTCATTTGTAAGCATTGAGAACAAACGGCCCTTTTTTCAAAGGAAAATCCTTTCTTTAGAAAGACAAATTTACTTTTCTCTTTAGTACAGCAACCATCAGGAACCTATCCAAATACGCGCCACTAGACCTGTCTATGTTTGCAACTTACTTACCCTTTCCAGGTTAAAAGGATTGCTTGAAAAGTTGCATGTCCACTTTATTTAATGAAATCCTAGCTTGTTGCTAAATTCTCAAGCCGCACTTGACTGTGGCTGTATAAGAACTTTGGCTTTTCTGAATTAATTAGGAACACTTAACCTATCTGTAAATAGTTCTGTAAAATGTAGGTATCTCGCTCAAACCAATTATATTATTATGTAAAGTCACTAATTTTAATTTGGACCCCCGTCAAACTGTATAGAAATTCATAGAAAAAGTTTGCGAAATATAGGTCATATTTTAACGAGCGTGTACCTATATTATATTTCAGTAAAAAATAATATAATAATAATAAAATAAATAAATTTTTTTCATTCACAGCTCTAGTACATAAGTTTTTTCGAAACATTAACTAATTCGAACGCGTTTGCGTTTTGTCTCAAAATGTATGAAAACGCTCTCACCGAGTTTGAAATACGCGCGTTCATCGGTTAGCAACAAATGTTATACTCGCTGTTTTAGTTTCCACTAGTGACCACCAAAGGCGCTGTTCACGTTTTCATACATTTTGAGACAAAACGCAAACGCGTTCGAATTAGTTAATGTTTTGAAAAATCTTATACTAGAGCTACTGGAGCCTGGTGTTTGCTTTGCTTCGTGTGTGAACCCTGAGATTTAAAAATCCCGCAAATGAGACCTACGAGATATTTAACGCATGACAATTTTCTACTGTTCTTAGAAAATGCGATGGTTACCAGCTTTAGAGGCAGGTTATGCCTTACAAATCAAATCGGCTCTGCAGAACTAGTATACAAAGCATTCATTTTAAACTTGGAAATATCTTTTATATTAGTCAAGTATATACCAAAAAACCTAAAATAGTACAGATAGGTTGAACTCATCTTGGGGTCATCATCTTGTACAGTTGCCGGCAAACATCTTGAACCTGATTGACCTGCGCAGTAGCGTAATTTGTACGTAAATCCGCTACTGCGCACACAAGGTTAGGTTTAAGATGTTTGCCGGCAGCTATATAATAGTGGGTGGTTTGGTTTGTCGGGTGCATACAAAACTTCTATGAAGGGGGGGTACCTTTTCTCTGTCGCTGACTACTATCTGTAGGTACTACACTACTACAGTCATCCAATTTGATTTCTGAGCCACTTTGTATCTCGTCACAGTGACATTATTTTTGAAATCTCTAGCGCTTTCATATGTTACATTTCCACTGTGACAAGGTACGAAGTGGCCCAAAAATCATATTGGTTGACTTTAAGATACATATAAGTGATATTTTGTAATATAATCCCACGAAACATACGTAGATTGCGTGTAATCTACGCAGCGCGGTAATTTATTCCATTGTCAACACGTTCATGAAACATATTTGCAGATTTTCAGTGCCCTATTAAAATTATCCTCACGAAGTCGCGACGAGGGTGATAAAGGGCCCTAATTTGTGTATGCTGACAAACTTCTGAACAAAGTTTTACCAGGCCTAAAATGACAGAACGTCTTTACAGTTGGTGAGCACTTAGAAAATGATAAGGAACGGGTTCGAGATGTTCGGGTGAAAACGGTTACAGTACCTACCCGACAATAAATATTACACGTCGGTCTTTGGAAAGAGACAATTGGCTGCTTATGATGCTCTCCGAACACTGGCTAACATCCATCAATCATCTTATTTGTTAATTAGCATTTTATATCAAGTAAATACTACACTTTATGGACTTTATGAGTTTACGTCAAATCGATGACATGTAAATTTTGGATTATTAGGATATGTAGGTAGTATGAGACAACGCTCTACGTAGCTGACATAAACCGAGTTCCTTTCCAGAGGTAAATTATATTCTAGCTAGATATACTTATTTAGTTGCTATTCTCACAGTAGACATACCTATAGCTCAAAGCAGTTGTGCAAGATTGCACAACTTTTTATAGCCTTTTACTTTTTATTGTCTATGATTTTTTATACTTTTTGTCTTTTATTTTTGATTGACTTATTATATCTTTTGTTAGCGGAAAAACCAGTGCCTTTTAATATAATACCAGTGCCTTTTAATATAGTAGTTAACAAATTGGTCATTCTACCGGTAAGATATTATGTTAACTCGTTCCAAAAGTGCGAAAACAAGTGCTCCTGGCGGAATGGGAGACGGTGTGACAGTCGGGGCAAGGGAGTTTACTCCGCCCGCGCAGGCGAGCGCGGACTCCCCCCTTAACGCCGAGCAGTCGACACCTTCCCGCGCAACCAGCGCCGCCACCTCGCGCTCTTCCGCCACCATCGTCGCTCGCCAGCTGGAGGCACAAGCGCAGCACGCGCGCCGTCTAGCTGACTTAGAGCGCCAAGCGGGGGAGCGAGCGGCCGAACTTGAGCGCCAGGCTGTGGAGCGAGAGCGCCACGTTGCCGAAATTCAGCTGAGAGCTGAACTCGCGGCCATTGAGGCGGGCGCGAGCAAGCGCGGCAGCAGCCACGGAGCGCGCAGTCGCGCGAGTGTACAGGAATGGGTAAATAATGTGATTCCTAATCCTAATGAACAACATTTATTAAGTGCCAACCCACCTTTCAGATTCGATAACGCTGTGGCCCAGTGCCAGGGACCGGGACCGAATGCGCCGCACGGCCAGGGTGCCGCGGCAAATAGGAACGTTCCTGAGCAGAATCGTCCTGAAGACGGAGGAGTGACGCGCTTAGTAAATTCATTGGAAAAACTAATAAATAAAGTTAATCCCCATACACACGTCACGAAAACGGAATTGCCAACGTTCGATGGCAAATCATATTTGGATTGGCTAGCTTTAAAGCGAGTCTACGAAAATACGGCCGATAGTTTTTCGGCCACTGATAATTTAGCGAGGCTGTCGTGCGCCCTCCGCGGAGCTGCGCGCGAGGCCGTGGCGGGGCTGCTGGCGGCGGCCCGCGCGCCCGGCGCGGTGGTGGCCGCGCTCGACGCGCGCTTCGGCCGCCCCGAGCTTGTCGTCGCGCACGAAGTGGCGGCGGTGCGCGCGCTACCTAAGGTAAGTTACGATGGCAGGGACCTAGTAATCTTTGCAAGCCGGGTACGCAATTGTGTGGAAGTGATCCGCTTGTTGAATCAACCGGACCACTTACGTTCACCCGAGCTTTTTCAAGCATTGTGGAGCAAGCTGCCTCCGCTGCTGCGTCCACGGTGGTTGGATTATGCCCATTCATGTGATGGTTTTGTTTCTAAAATAGAAATGTTCGCTGATTTCCTGTCGCGCGAGGTCGATTTGCAGTGTAGATTTGGGGGCGCGATTGATTACACGCCAATCACGCCATCCACTGCAATACGGCCGAGCGGGTTCAGGGAAAAAGTAAACATTGTTTCTGAAAATTATCATATGAATAACATTCCAACTCCAATAAATACGCGCAATAATTCGGACAATAATTGTTCATTGTGTAAACAAAGTCACGAATTATTTCGCTGTGACAAATTTGTCAAAATGACAGTGAATGATAGATGGCAATTCGTCAAAAAGCATAAGGTCTGTCACAGATGCCTGAAAATAGGTTTTCACAAGAATAAAACTTCTTGCATGAAAAAAGTGTGTAGCGTAGAAGGTTGTGGCATGCGTCATCATGCTTTGTTGCACGGGTCGCAATTTGAGCGAGCTGTCACCGCACACATCGACGTAGAGGACGACGACAGCGATGACGAGCCCGCGCCTTCGACGTCCGGCGTGTCCGCGCCCGCGGCCAGTAGCGCGCCCGCGCCGCCGCCGCCCGCAGCCAAGGAGCCGCCATCCGACGACTCGGAACATGAAGTATTGACGCATGCAACCTCATCCTCACTCAAAGAGCCCTCTGCTCGCCCGCTACTAAAAATAGTTGCCGTGACCGTGTCAGGACCTGCCGGTAGCGTTGATACTTATGCTTTACTTGACGACGGCGCGACAGGGACATTTTTAGACTCTGATATTTCAGCTCAAATAGGCGCCATGGGCCCCAAAAAACAAATTCGTTTAGATTGTGTAGGAGGTCTAGGTAAGGACGTTAACGTGCAATACGTCGATTTCTTTATACAGGGTCGGCACTCAGCTGAAACTCACTGTGTCAAAAAAGCTAGATCAATCAGCGGTTTAGGTGCTGCGCGTCAGCATGCGCATCATGACAGCGTGCGCAAGTATCCGTACCTAGCAGACATAGCTCACGAATTTTGTTACGAGGATGTTAAGCCTATGGTGATTATAGGAATTGACAACTGGCATTTATCTCTTCCTAAAGCTACTCGCAAAGGAACCAAGACACAACCCGTAGCTATCTTGACTGCTTTGGGATGGGTTTTGTTTGGTTTCGGTTGCAGTAAAACTAGACGGGTTGACGTTGTCAGCCATACCACATTGAATGAACCTGACGTAGAAAACGATAAGTTTATCTTAGAACACCTTATTAGGGAGCAATTTAAGATCGATTCAATAGGAATATCGAAGAATGAAGCCCGCAGTGCCGACGACGAGCGTGCCATACAGATTGTCGAGCGCACGGCGCGTCGTCTGGAGGGAGGCCGCTTTGAGGTTGGTTTATTGTGGAAAGCTGATAAGTTGGACATTCCTGATAGTTATAAGTTGGCTTTATCTAGGTTTCTCAGTTTAGAGAAAAAAATGCTGAAAGATCCATGCTATGCTGACCGCTATCGTCGTAATATACATGACATGCTGTCAAAGGGATACGCCGAACCCTGTCCACCACGTCACAATTCGAGGTATCCTCTGTGGCATCTTCCTCACTTTGGTGTGACGAATCAAAATAAGCCAAATAAGTTGCTCACGGTACACGACGCAGCAGCGAAGTCTCACGGCGTGTCCTTGAATTCTTTGTTATTGACAGGCCCCGATCTTCTGCAGCCTTTGTTGGGTATTCTGATGCGGTTCCGAGAGGGAAAAGTGGCTTTGAATGCTGATATTCGCGAAATGTTCCCTCAAATAAAAATTATTGCAAAAGACAGGGATGCGCAAAGGTTTCTATGGCGCGACACCCCAAACGAACCGATCAGAACATTCCGCATGTCGTCCATGATTTTCGGCGCTGCCTCTAGCCCGTTTACTGCCATTCACATTAAAAATAAAAATGCTCTAGAATAGCAGGAGACTTACCCGGACGCAGCTCGAGTAATTCTCGCAGACCATTACATGGACGACTGCATTACTAGCTTAGACATTGTCACCGAAGCCGCCAAGTTAGCATCTGATATTTACACCGTCCATTCTCATGCTGGTTTTGAGATGCGTGGATGGATTTCGAACAACCCTTTGGCACTTTGATTACTGCCAAAGGCTTCGCTACTTGAAGTACCAGCTTTGAATGATGTTGATGTAGATTTAGGTCGCCTAGACACGCCCGTTCGTACACTCGGTCTCATCTGGCAACCCGCTCACGACCTGATCGGTTTCAACACGGGAGTAAAAAAAGAGGCAGGGTTGGCAGATAAGCTCACAAAACGTGAGGTGTTGGTGC
Source organism: Cenopis cana (assembly GCA_951800055.1). Taxonomy (NCBI): domain Eukaryota; kingdom Metazoa; phylum Arthropoda; class Insecta; order Lepidoptera; family Tortricidae; genus Cenopis; species Cenopis cana. The sequence goes on along the minus strand of OX637479.1, from coordinate 7,217,395 downwards.
ACGTGATGCGAATTTATGATCCACTAGGGATCCTTGCGCCAATCGTTGTTCGTGGTCGGATTATGTTTCAGGACGCTTGGCGCAAGGGCGTGGACTGGGACCAAGAGCTCCCTCCAAGTGACTGCGCAGCGTGGAAGTTGTGGTATCAGGACTTGATTTCAATCTCCACATTGCGCATACCACGGCGCTATAACTTAAGCGACCTTAAAGTAGTAGGCTGCGAACTTCATTTGTTTTCAGATGCGAGCGAGTCTGCTTTTGCAACAGTCGGTTACTGGCGTTTTGTTTACGAGAACGGTGACGTCAGGCTCTCTCTCATCTGTAGCAAAGTTAGAGTATCGCCACTTAAACCCGTTTCGATTCCTCGTTTGGAGCTTCAAGGTGCTCTGATGAGCGCGCGTCTTGCGGAGTCTATATGCGAAGCCCACAGATTGAAACCCTCAAAACGCGTTTTCTGGTGCGACTCAATGACTGTTCTGGGTTGGCTTCGCAGTGATGCTCGCGCTCTCAAGCCCTTTGTATCTCATCGAGTTGGCGAGATACTGGAGCTTACAAATGTTAGTGAGTGGCGTTGGATCCCGAGCAACTTAAACGTAGCGGACGATGCCACTCGGTTGAAGCGCTCTGTGCTATCTCCGGAATCTCGCTGGGTTGTAGGACCCGATTTCCTTCTTTTATCGGACTGGCCCACTGAACCTGAGATCGACGTCAGTGGACTAGGCCGTGAAGAGTATAAACACGCTGATTTTATTCACCTCATCAAAGAAACCGATCTGCCAGCGCCAGTCTCCGCAAACCCAAACCGTTTTAGCACATGGTTGAGAATGGTGCGAGCAACAGCAAAAGCGCATCAATTCATTTCATTACTTCGTATGCGTAGTCAGCGACGACGAGATCCAAATTTTAACCAACGTCGTCTTGAAGGAAGCTTGTGCATCTTCCAACCTGCTTGCACATCCTCTCCTATTACCCCCAACATTCCTGATATATCGGCAAGAATATCTGCGAGTGATATACGCGTTGCTGAGGTCCACATCCTACGTCAAAGTCAGCTCGACTCCTTCAAAGAGGACTATCTACGCATCAAGAACCAAGAGCCACTACCTCGAAGCAGCCGCCTCTTCAAGTTGTCGCCGTTCATAGATGACCGCGATCAGCTTCGGATGTCCAGTCGCATAGTCGCTGCAACGGCCATCGCTGAGGAGGCCAAGCGCCCATTGATATTGGACGGAAAGCATCCAGCTGTTCGCCTCTTGATAACCAGATACCATCAAAAGGCTGCGCATGCTAACAACGCACTAGTTATGAACGAGCTGCACCAAAGGTTTTGGATTATTGGCCTTAGAAATGCTGTTCGATCTGTGGCCCACAACTGCCAACTGTGCAAACTTCGATGCTCTAGAACTTTTCAACCACCAATGGGTAACCTCCCAGAAGCTCGTTTAGCTCACCATCAGAGGCCGTTTTCTTTCATCGGTCTGGACTACCTGGGCCCAATCAACGTCACTATTGGTCGGCGGCAAGAGAAGCGCTATGTGGCCCTATATACCTGTCTAGTTGTTCGCGCCATACACCTTGAAGTAGTCCACAGTTTGTCAACCGATGCGGCAATAATGAGCCTTCGCCGCTTTATCGCTCGTCGCGGGACTCCAACTGAAATCTGGTCCGACAACGGAACTGCTTTTGTAGGAGCCAGCAGAGAATTACAAGCCCTCTACGGCGAGTCGATCGAGGATTACGCTGCCAATGAGTCTATAAATTGGCGCTTTATTCCTCCTGCGGCGCCTTTTATGGGTGGAGCATGGGAGCGACTCGTACGTAGCGTCAAGAACGCACTGAAGGTCACGCTGCGAGAACGGGCTCCCTCAGATGAGGTGTTGTCTACCCTTTTAGCGGAAGCAGAGGCTGTGGTGAACACGCGGCCACTAACACACGTTTCGTTGGAGCCTGATGCCGAGGAAGCGTTGACGCCGGCACATTTTCTGTTGGGATCCTCGTCTGGTCGTCCTTTTCCCGCCACTCTTGACGATTCGGATCTGAACAGCCGGAGCAGGTGGCGAAGAGCGCTCAGGTTGGCTGATCAGTTTTGGATGCGCTGGGTTCAGGAATATCTTCCCTCCTTATCGCCAAGAACAGGAGGTGGTTCACCCCCGGCTATCGCTGAAGGCGACGTCGTCATAGTTTGTGACTCAAACTTACCACGCGGTTCGTGGCCTAAAGGACGCATAACTCGGCTGTACCCAGGGCGTGATGGCATAGTTCGAGTGGCAGATGTCGCTACGGCTGCTGGAACCCTTCGCAGGCCGCTTAAAAAGCTGGCAAAACTTCTTGTGTCTTAAAAAAGGGGAGAATGTGCAAGATTGCACAACTTTTTATAGCCTTTTACTTTTTATTGTCTATGATTTTTTATACTTTTTGTCTTTTATTTTTGATTGACTTATTATATCTTTTGTTAGCGGAAAAACCAGTGCCTTTTAATGTAATACCTAACAGCAGTAAAACAAATCCGTACCAGGCGGCTTTCACTCCTTCAGTTCGCGCGCCGCTGCAAGTACATCCCCGGGCCGCTGCAAGTACATTCAGTGGCGAATTGCTACCGGACGGTCGCGTCGTCTCGTCATTCGCTTGGTGTGGTCAATATTTGTTATTTACCTATTATAATTTGGGTTTGTAAGTTGGCGATTTGTTAACAGTGCAACTTCTGTACGTAGTACTATTACTTATTCTGTGTCCGTACAAACGTTTGATTAGACGGACTCACGGACACGCGTGGCTACGATATACATAACCCCGTGCTAGATGGTCGAAAACAAGCCCCAAAACCGGGTGACCTTGGGCCGCACGGACCGTGTAGACAGTTGTTTCCAGTAAGATAAGGCCGCTCCGTCCTGGGGACTTTAAACAGACTTCGCTGGACGCCCCGTTTAGTCACGTGTATCTGATATGTGTAGGTACACTACACACTGGTTAGTGGTTATCAATGGAAAACAGGACTAAAAGGCTCTCTTAAAAGACCCTAATTGAGATACTGCGTTAGCCAATTATAGTTACTGTGATTTTATTCCCCTTGGCTTTTCCAATGAAAATTATTATTTCTCAGTGCCATAAATAACATAAACATCGGTCCTAAGGAAGTGTTTAGAAATTGACCCAATATAATTATGAAATTGACCCAATAGAAAGCTTTGTGAGCGGCGGATATTCAAGTCACGTACTCTAATTAGTTTGTACCAATTATTCCGGAGTGTATTTGTTATATTAATTATGTATTCTTATAAAATTATTGGAATATAATTACGTACATTCCAGGTATTATATTCGTTTCTATTTTTTTTTTATTGTTGAAATTCATTTTCCATAGGGACCCTAGGGGCAGATTTTAATAATACCAGGAACACGTATAACAACGAATTCTCGAATTACTTATTACTATAAGGGTTAAACGCCTGTGATTCCCTTAAAAGTGTCAGTAGCAATTTCTACCCACTTATAATCTAGCAGGCAAAGTGCTTGTGTGCCACTAGCATCTGCCAATGAAGAAAAAAATGAATTCTTCTTCTGCTCTTCAAACCACCTACGTTAGACTGCAGTATAAGTACAAAGTTGCATAACAAGCTATTTTTACGTAATAAATGCAAGGTTCGTTGCATATGCAAGCCCTGTACCTATTGTGTTGTGTCGCTACTGTAAAAGGTTAGTAGTTCATAAAATTGAGCATGGGTGTATCTAATGAAGGGGCGTAAGAGAGTGGGCCCTAATGAACACTTCACCCGCGTCCGTGGTTGCTCGCATACTATAACCAATATAATAGGGTACGCGAGTTAGGCGACTTCCTGACTTGGCGGGGCGGGATGGATATGTGACATTTTCTTCTTTGACGTAAACTTACTGACGTCGCAAAGATTCCCACTTGACAGAATACGGTCAGTATTTCATTTGCGCAGTAGTAATATTATGCGCAGAAGCGGACCAGTACTGCCTTCGCATCGTCCCGCTTCCGCGCATCCCGCGCCAGTCAGGAAGCACTCATTTAAATGTAGGGGCGCAGTAAAAAGTAGTACTGAGTTGACTGACAGCTGACACTGACATTTGACAGTTTTCTCATATCGTACCGCCTCCGCACCGACAAATCAGGAAGTCGCCTTAGGCAGTACAGTTGTCACACTGACAGTGCAGTTTTCGGACTTTTCCGCGGTCGAGCGGGAAACTGCCATAGACTTGCATAGCTATATCCTGCTTGCACTGCGGATATCTTCCGGAAACCGCATCAGTGTGACTGCCTTAAGGCTGGATTTTACCACTTTGAGTTTCTTAAAACCATCTGAGACACAGAATATAGTGTCTTAAATTCTAAAAATATGTGTTATATAAGGATCTTCTCTAGTCAAAATCGTAGTCAGTTGCAAGACCTGATGAATTTTGATGGATATAAAAAATCGCAATGGTACCCCTTTTTGGAATGTTTTTTCAATATTACGGCTATATTACTGATACTTTACATTTAATTTTTTACTCAATTAAAGACCCTTAATAGTTATAGACTAAATTCGTAGGGTTTGCTTTGATAAAATGATTGGTTTTATGACTGTTTAAATGTTTGTGCCGAGCATTGATTGGCATGTTTACAATATTGAATTGAATTGAATCACATTTATTCAGGTAAACACATCATCAATAAAAAGAAAAACACATTAACAAAGACATCGAGGAAGTAGACAATAAGAGTGAGAAAAATATAACAAAACAGGTGCCTAGATCAGGATGTGAACCTGAAATGGGCTCCACTCAGCATATGCAGTTGGCACGGCTAGCGTGGTCAACGGCGCTGGTATTCTGTGGAGCCAGCGGAGCGGGGTGTGCGGGACAGCGTGCTGTGCGACAATACTATAGAATACTTACAAATACTCTTCATCGCACACCTTACACAAATGAATCAGTTACATACTGAATCAAAACATCAACATACGTAGGTAGAGGTAGACAACAGGCGGTCTTATCGCTAAAGTGCGATGTCTTCCAGACAACCTTTGGGTAGTGGGGGAAAAAAGAACACCTTAACACTGTCAGTTTACCTTATACCTCTCTTACACTGTCAGTTTTACATTTGTGCTGTAGTAATAATCCTGCGCCAGTCAAAATTTCATTTAAATGTAGGCCGCGCAAAAAAACGGTTTTGACCACAACAAACAAATGCAGAAGAAGCCTTAGAAGTAGGTGGTAAGCATAGCATACCAGTAAAATACGATATAAATTGTAATTGGAATTTAGTATGTAAAGTTGTCTTGGAAGTGTCCACACCACGTTCAAGCCCTGTTTGGCAAAGATATCTTGGCATACGAATGTTATAAATAAATTGATTTATGTAAGCCTGGGTGCCAACAGTTCTTTAATATTATGTACACTCACACACTTGTGCATATAATTTATTCTTATACTTATTACACTTATTATTATTACCACTAAGATTGGCTTTAATAATTGTGCGAAAACCTTTTCTCCATCAAATAAAATAATGAATGTTAGTTACTGGCCTACAGATATTTTTTTCCAACTTTTTAAATTATAAATGTTAAGTGTTCAGGTGGTATGTACAGTCAAGGGCACTAATATGTATACACTTTTTCACCTTATTCCATTGAAATAAGGTCCAAAAATTTATACATATTTATGCCCTCCACTGAGCCAACTGAGGGATGCAAATTGACTAATTTACATGTCTTTCTATCGAGAGCTCCCTTTCAAGTCGAGGCCTTGTAAACTTTTTTCCTGTACTTGTGTTTTTATTATTTCAAATTCTATTGCTGATTAACCAAATATTGGATTTAGTTAAGTATTAAAGCGTGGCATTGACATTACATCGACAAGGTCGGCCCATGGTAACAACGACCAAGGCGAGGTTTTTCCATAAGAATAGTTGGAGTTGGACACCATGAAGTGATATGCATCTTGAATGTTCTAGTTATTTATGAGACCGGTCGGTTGATTTACAGCAAGGACGTTTTCTACCTGAAAAACTTTACGTTTGGTGCTTTATCAAGTCCCCTGTGATCCCGACTATGAGAAATTACTCCAGATGGAGATAAATGTGTGAAGTTTTCTCATAACATATTTAAGTGGGGAAAGTTAAACTTTCGTAAAACCTATTGGAATAGAATTCAGCCCCTCTAGCACAACATGCATTCCGTATCTACTAGCGCGCGAGATAAGCTACCTGTCACTTTTTGACAGCATTAATCAGAAAGTGACAGGTAGCTATCTCGCGCGCGAGTAGAGACGAGATGCATGTTATGCCCCACATGGCTTAAACTAATTCTTAGGCAGTTGTGAGTTAACATCAATTCAAACACGCGAACCTAACATTTCATTTGCCTACCAAGAAGTCAGTGGCGTTTATCACAGGCGCGCGATGCCAACCGGTTTTGACTTAAGAATTTGTTGCATTGACGTCGACGGCAAGATGTAGATGTAGGTTCACCTCAACACAGCGCTTACCCAAGTAACGCAATCATAATATGTTAAATAAAGTTTCAGTAAACGTAATTTGGGCACATTATTAAATTAAGTCTGTATAACAGCGATGTAAAGTCTGGGTAATAACTTAGCATAATACTCAACTTAATACAACTTTTACTAAGCTTAACGAAGTAGGCCGAAAGATAACATTATAACAGAATTTAGCTATTTTAATAGCCTTTACTCACACGTTATGGAAATTATAGCTGTAAACATTTGAAAATGGCTATTATACTCAAACTTTATTCAGCATGACTGTGTCACTTGGGTACTCGTGAGCGATGTTATTCATCATCACATACAGAGTATGATTGTTTTTGGTGCTGCCGGCTTCTGAAAGGTGGTACCTCCAGCAGCCTTACTTCTCCAGTAGGGCTGCTCTATTTGGCATTTGGATTTGGTATTTGGCATAAGCAAAATGACATTTAACAGTGCCCTACGTCTACCACAGCTTCCACCAAATTCTTATACTTAAGTACAAATCAAAATTGTATATTAAATACAAATCATGACCCAGATTATCCAGATTCTTCAAATATAAACGCTATCTTATCTATAGTATACAATTCAGCCTGTTCGCGGGCCGGAGGGATGCGATTTGCGGTGTACTACTCAACGGAGACTACTCAAATTGGCATTATTTATTTAAAGGAATAAATTTAACCTAAAAAATAATTCTTATCCACCATTTTGGGTTTAAATGATAAAATTGGTAAATAAATTGAAAATATTCCCACTGAAGTTACGTTTAAGTGGTTTTTTTTGTCTAATTAGTTTCTTACGAAAACTACTTAGATATTTCGCCTGTAAAGCTTGGCAAAAAAGTCTAGAAACGTAACTAACTTTTTTCGATCCTGGCAACTTCTATTAAATTGTCAATTTTGTCATGTGACTGTCACCAGCTTTGTTTAATTTTTATTATCAATTTCGCTGATTTATCACAGTTTAAACACAATAAAATCACCAGATAATTGATAAAATAATGCGTAGTTCCACCCGTGAACTTATTTAATATGTATAATGTATATTAAGCGATATGTCTTGCTGAATTTGAGCCGGGAATCATTGTGTCGAAACGGAACAGTGTTTATTTAAAAAGTGCTGAAATTACGTAATCATTTCTATGTACTGTCACAATTTATGGATGAAATTGCGTTCGGGATATTAGCAAGATTTTGAAGGGTATGTTTACATGCAATGATGTAATACTTATAGCTCTTTCTTATATTACATCATTGTTTACATGTACTTATGTAAACAAAACCTTCTATTATAAACTTGGTAAAATGAACATGATTAGTTTGAATAAATAAAATATTGACAGTAAACATAAAATTAATACGATTTTTATGTATTTGTTCTATTGGAGTTGTGGCATTAATATCAGTATCTTAAACAACATCACGCAAACATAATGCGCCCTTGTTATTTTGGCGGCATTGACTTCATTGAAATAAAATATTTAAGTAAGAATTATAATTGCTAAAATGAGGTCAGATGAATCAGATTAAGACATGGATCGCAATTTACTGAAAAAACTTCCGCCCAAGTCCAAGAATATTTGAACAATTATGAAAAGTTCATCAAGTGGAAAGCGGAACATAAACTACAAGTTAGTCAGAATGTACGAGTACATAGGTAATTAGGTATACCATTAAATTTTGTTCATACCATACCTATGTTTTATTTTCTAAAAAAGCACTATACATGCTTCGACTCTCCTTCGGCTCGGCCGGCTAACTCATACTCGTCCAGAATTGCTTACTTAGGTACTGGTCTCTGCAGTAATGTAGGTACTAAATTACAAGACGGACGTGTACATACATACATATCCAAACAGCAGGTAACAATATCGTGTTGTAAACGACTCTCATTCAATTTTACAGAATTGAAGGTTCATCGAAACGAAATAGTTTTCGGACTACAGTCGAGATTGAAAAATAAATTGACTCAACTATATGAAGGTGACTCGTAGGTATGTAGCAAGGAAAGGTCGGAAAACTATCGTTTAATCTCTCCATTTTTTGCATGACTGGGAATTAAGGGTCGATGTTCTAGTTCTCTAGAGCGCTGGTATCCTTAGTAAGTAGTCTATAAACCTCTAAAGTACGTTAGCCTCAGTTAATACACAGTTGCGTGCGCTTTTTCTTCCTCTTTGTGGCAGTTGCCTCGTGATAAGACTTTACTATGTCACTGAGGCGATTTATCGCCCCTTTGGTATGCTTAACGATCATTCTATACATTTTAACTAGAAGATAGGTCGAAATGTCGTGTCGAGTAGAAATAAAAGTTGGCCACATAAAAAGTCGTTATCAAAAGATGGGAAGCGGGTTATCCGACAGTTCATCTTTTTGTTCATAGCCCTTAGAGAACTATGCTTTCTGTGAGGGCTTTTTGAGGATTGTTTTAATTGGTACGCCACTCAACTTTAATAAATACGGACATTTTATGAAAATTGAGCTCAGAAATACAATTATCCCGAAAATATAGCGATAGATATAATTAAAGCGAATAGTATTAATTGAGAACTATCATCTGTCACGGGAATTTCCATTTATTTCACATCATAACATTTCTGCCTGGAATGAAGATATTGTAATATCATCATCCTTCATATTTTAAACGAGCCCGGGTTGGTACCTAATACCTGGTTTTTGCGTAGGCCCTAGTTTTGCGAAAGCGATTCCCAGGGGAAACTAGACCTTGTTGGAATTAGACCGGTTTCTTCAAGATGTTAGCTGGCTGGCTGGATGTTGGTTAGCTGGAAGAGATCCCTTAGAGGGATAAGTGCGCCTATCATACATAGGTACATACATATTTTCTTTCAACAAGAAGCTACGCTCAAATTCAAACATAAATACAAAAATATCTGGGCGACCGAGCTTTGCTCGGCGTTTTCCCGTGCATGAGACCTAGCTAGATCGGTTGCTCGTCCCCGAAAACCCCCACATACCAAATTTCATCAAAATCGTTAGAGCCGTTTCCGAGATCCCCGAAATAAATAAACAAATAAGTAAATAAATAAATATACAAGAATTGCTCGTTTAAAGATATAAGATAAAATGCAAATAGATTCAAGAGCAAAAAACCGGCCAAGTGCGAGTCGGGGTCGCGCACGAAGGGTTCCGTACCATTATCTATAAAAACGGCAAAAATATCATGTCTGTTGTATGGGAGCCTCTTTAAATATTTATTTTATTCTGTTTTTTAAGTATTTGTTACAATGAGATGCAGCCCGGTGACTGGTGACGGAAGAGCTGGTGACTTCCTCGCACAACGTATCAGCATTGCGATACAGCGAGGAAATGCCGCCAGAATCCTCGGTACAATGCCTCAAGGGACTGTTTTAGATATAAGTTAGCTTTAATAATATTTTACCCAAGTTATTGCTGTATTCTTGTATAAACTTACATCATTAAAGTAAACCTGCTCGAGCCGCTGCCTGGTTTTATTAGCTTTGCTATATTCTGGAAGACTGGACTGGCGTCGCACGCGCATTCTCTGTTCCCTCTCCATCGTCATCAAATCAGACTTCTGTGACAGCACCAAGTAATGCAACCGATGCACTAGATCCATCTTGGTATTTATAAGAGCTATGCATGAAAATCACGGCAAATCATGGAAGGTCGAGTTCGAGGTCACTACTAATTACCCACTTCAACAATTATCGTTAAACGAACAAATGACAAGCATCGGAACGAAAATTATAGCGCGCACCGCCGATAAAGTTACAAAATCGAAACAAGTTCACCGTAATGATAATAGTCTAAAGTATAATTCACAGTAATCAGTAGAAAATTAATTATAAATAATAGCAGTTGACATCGATAAAAACATTTAACGGAAACTTAATATTCTCACAAATAGGTAATCTCAAGTCCCAACTCACTAAAATGGAATCAAAAAAGTTTTTTATAAGAACGACAAAACTACATTGTAAGTATTTAATGTAAATACCATATAAAACTTCACTATTTCTTTCTTGTGTAAAAAACGATTATAAACATAAGACCGGTGTGATTTTACGAGTACAAAAGTGAAAGGACGTATATTTCCGTTCCGTAGCAGTGTATCGGTTGAGGCGGGCGCGGCGTGACTGAGGCGGGCGGATGCGGCACGTCTTTGCGTCGCGCGGCAACCGCGGGCAAACATCTTTCAACCCTACGAATACTGAGTCAGTGAATGTGAATTTAATGATAATAATAAGAACATCACTATCCCCCATGACGAGAAACTCGTGAAGGCCGAAAAGGACAAAGTCAGCGAGTACTTAGTACCTAGACTTGGCCCACGAGGTAACCGGCACGTGGGATGTTGATTCAATGATTATTGTCCCGATAGTCGTTTCTGCAAACGGTTTAATAGCGAAGAGTCTCGACCAACACCTCAAAAGACTCTCGCTAGATGGCTGGGTCAAGGGTCAGATTCAGAAGGCGGTACTCCTGGACACGGCGCGGATAGTCAGGAGACTCAGGAGGTTCCTCTCTCTGTGGCCCTAACCACCGGTAGCTTAGGCCCTGCCTCGCTGCCGACGGCACCCTAGTTTAGGGTTTTATAATATGTTTGTTTTGTACTTAGTTACAATTATTTTATTTTTATATTTTACTTTTTATAAAAATGTTGTAAAAACCCAGCCTGAGCCCTTAAATAAATAAAGAGAATAATAATAAGTCATTTATTCAACTAAATTTGGTACCCGAACCTAAATATCAGTTCAGCATAACAATTTTCTATAGGGAACCTGTAGTGCAAGCCTATATAGACATAGATTATATTTACTGTGACGAAACACGATGAAAATTGTTAATGAATTAAATAAACTGAACTGAACTGTATAATAAGATTAGGTACTGTTAAGACCGCCTGTTGTCTATCTCTGCTTATATCTCGCTATGTTATGTTTCCGAAATGTTTTGTATTTTTATTGAAGTGTGCAATAATAGTCCATTACTTACCAAGGGCGGTAAAACAAAGAATGTCTCAGATCCCAGGTATTTGACGCCCGAGTCGAAGGCAAGGACGATAAATATGTGATCTGAGGCTTTCTTTATTAGCGCCAGTGGTAAGTAAAAAGTTGTGTCTTCCCCTGGCCAGGAAGTAGGATTTTCCGAGCGCGGAGCGTGCGATAATTGCCACTTTATGGCGAGATGTGACATAAAGAGAATATGTATTGTACTGTTCATTTTTCACACAAATGCGTTAAATTAGAAGTCTCAAGCTATTCAACTGTTTTTTAATCCAGCAGTTTCATTATGTAATATGTTTACGAATTTAGAGTGTGACTTCTCTCTCAAAATATTTGTTAGAACAACTTATTTAGTTTTACAAAGATAAAGACTCGTCGATTTATTATGCGCTACACAGTACACACCTATAATGCTGTTAATAAATAAGTTATCTTGCCCTAAGTTTACAAACACTTTCTGAATAGAACACATGTGACGAATTTTAAAGAATGCAAGAAATAAAACGCGTACCAAATTTCATTATTGTAGCGCTTATAAGTAGGTAGTCTACGAGTAAATAGGCTGTGACATAATATACGGACGGACAATTAGACATGACGAAACTGTAAGGGTTCCGTTTTCGCCATTTTGGCTACGGAACCCTAATAACTAAAATCAGGATCCATTGTCCTAATGTGAAAACAATATACTTGTTATCGCATTATTCCTGCAGATTTAGGTCGAGTTAGCCAACAGACCTAGTAACATATTATATGTAGGTACCTATGGACGGAATCGGAGAACTCAATATCGATAGCTTAATGAGAAATAAACATCACGGAAGTAGGTAAACGACTATCAGATATGGCGTTTGTTTGGTTCTGGCATCTGGATATGACATTTATTTTATTAGACAGCAAGAAAAATGGTATTATTGAGATCGAAGGAGAAAACTGGCCAAGTGCGAGTCACACTCGCGCACGAAAGGTTCCGTACAATTATCTATAAAAACAGCAAAATAATCATGTCTGTTGTATGGGAGCCCCCTCAAATATTTATTTGTTTCTGTTTTTTAATATTTGTTGTTATAAAGGCAACAGAAATACATCATCTGTGAAAATTTCAACTGTCTAACTATTACGGTTCATGAGATAAAGCCTGGTGGTGACAGACGGACGGACAGCGGAGTCTTAGTAATAGGGTCCTGTTTTACCCTTTGGGTACGGAACCCTAATAATAGAAATATTTATAGATTTACCTATATTATATCTAAGAAAAAAATGTCATCTTGTTTGAATTTGGAGCAGCCCAACTGGGTGAGTACCTCCGCCTTGCAGAAGACCACAGCCTTAATAACATTTACCTACTTACTATACAAGTATGTAAGTGTTGTTTTCCTGGAGGTGAGCAAGGTTGCCAGAACTCCCGAGGATGCACTTGTGTTGAGAGCGAAGGATCTAAATTTGTCCCTTCTGCTGTCAACACAGTGTCCTCAAATTTTGTAGAAGGTCGGCAATGCGCACGTGACTCCTTTGGGGTTGCGAGCGTCTATGGGCTCCGGTGTCCGTTTACCATCAGGTGGACCGTACGCTTGTTTGCCACCGGCACCGTCGTTATATAAAAAAGCATAACATTGTAAGATAAGATAATCTTTATTCGCATTAAACATTACCATACAAGGTGTTAGGTAATATAATTATTGGTAAATAACATGTATTGATTATATGTAGGTACCTATAGCTATATTAGCTATGTCTATACTATTTGACGTGGTGAGAAAACTTTTTCAAATAAATTGCTTTCCAATTTTTCTCGTTTCATAGGTAATTGCGTGGGGTAATGGATAAAACTCCGTACGGAATGATGGATGCTGCTAGGGTTGCCAACCGTCCCGCCTCAGGCGGGACGTCCCGTTTCCAGCACCCTAGACGATGCGTCCCACAAAGGATGCGTGCGGGACGCTAATTGTCCCGTTTTCAGACCTCGGCAGAATTATAAGAACTGGAGCGAACATTTTGTTTCATTTCAGGAAAGAGTGCACAACTTCGATAAATGAAAACAAGTAATTTCTATCCCGCTCCCGGAGGAACGTACTCGTAATAGGATAATTTTAGCTCGGAAATCATCCACTAAGAACGTATATTTCGCCAGAATAAATAATGTATCCTACTTGACAATTATACGTTAACAATATTGATAGAGTGCGCGAGTCCCGCATTTTTTAGCCAAAGTCCCGCAATTCTACAACAAATATCCCGCAAATCGAAGCACATAAGTTGGCCCATACGACGTAAGTATGTACCTTATCTGAGTAGGAAATAAAGTTATTGATAGGTAGTTAGACTGTCCTGCAGTTTGGCAGAAGATAAAAATTGTTAACCAAGGGTTGTTTCGTAAATAATTTTTTTTTTTACAGCTCTGTGGTTGATAGCCAGCCGGAACCGGAAGTACAACCGGTTGATAGCGATGCTTGTCCATATATCAACTTACCTTGAAGGTAAATAAAACAATATTTTTTCTTTTTTGTAATATTTTCCGGCTTAGTAAGCTAACCTACCCATCGATTTAATGGGCCCAAAGCCACAGTCAGATTAAAAAAAACATTTGATAGTCGTTTTTAAGGTTGTAATTTGCAAGCATCGCTATCAACCACCGAGCTGTAAAAAAATGGTTGTAGGTACTTTGTTTCCCAGACAGAAGTTTCATAGATTTATTGTTTCGCAGAATTATCATTTCATAGAAAACATTTTTTTACAAAAGGGTCGCAGTTCTAACCTAACCTAACCCACTTTTCTAGTAGATCTAATTGGGCTCTACACAATGGCATTTAAGTTGTACCTAAAAAGTTAACGGTTTCTGAAAAAAAAACTTACCTACTATGAAACGAAAATTCTGTGAAATAATTCATTGTATGAAAAACTTTTCTGCAAAAGGGGACACCCGTTTTTCAACTACTGGCCTGAAAAAGGCTAAACTGTAATAATTATTCCATTTCCATACGTCTTATCGGGAGATAATCTGCGGCATGAGTAATAAAAAGATCTTGTCAAATTCAAAATGTTTTATTTTCAAGGTAGAAATGTCTACCTTGTACAATCTCACAATTTTAAAAATATATAGAAATCGAGACCCAAACTAGACGTCATCGTTTCCGGCAAATAACAATCAGGTTTTGTAAATATGTAAATACTTTACTTAATTGACAACTATAACACAATTTCATTACTTTTCGTATAACATGTACTTATACAGTTTTCTTTTCACTTTTTATTGTGCTGAAATGGGATCACAGAATGTCAACATTAAACTGCGCAACACAATTCATGGACGAAACGACAAAAACTTTTTAACCTAATAATTGTTTTTTTTTTTCACTACGTGTCGTGTGAAAATACATGGAAAATAACAAGAATAACACGTATAGTTTCACGAGCGAACTAAAAGTATGGATCCTGTCGCATTTTCACATTAATACTGTATAATTAAGACCTTTTTATACCTTCTTTTTTTTCAGTCAAGGCTGATCGTAGCGATACACTACCCCGTATTTCCTGCTTTGCAGCGAAAACTCGGCGTAGCGCTGTCACGATATCGCTTGATGCGCTGTGAAAGCATTATTAGGGCCAACTTGGACAGTCACACGTATACTTCTGTAACAGCTCCAGAAATAACTTTATGTACTGTTATAATCATATTTGACTGAATATTTCTCATTACGCTTTAAGGCATTGCAGGATTTAATTGAAAGTTCTTGCACCATGTAAATAAAGCTAACTTATTTATTACATTAAAAAAAAGTTCGAAAAAGGAGTTCGCTAAGCTAAGCTTGTGCATTTGTAAAAATGAAGTTTTTAGTGTGATAGTGATAGCACAAGAAAAAAGAAGAGTTAGCACAATAAGTTAAATAACATCCAGGAATATGCAAAACCTTCTAACACCATTTCATAGTTTTAATATTTAGTACACAAACTTAGACAGTGTTTTTAAATAAAATTATTTAACAAATTAAAATCAAAAGACATGCATGAAATTTGTAAAGATGCACCATCCCTTAACAAATATTAGAGTTTCTGTACTTATGAGTTATTAATGTTCTATGAATTTATTAACAGTTTCATTCCCAAGAACTCCCCTGGGGAGTCCTCTACTCATAGACGCGTACCTATGTATGGGTACCGGTATGTTTCCTCGTATGTAAAGGAAATTGTGTAGCGCTACGAAATGCTTGGCAGCGAAATTGTTGTGTCACTCTTATGTACAAGTACATACTAACTATGTATAAATAGTTACCTTACAACTATAAAAATGATAGCAAGTGGAAATGTAACAATGTTAGAGTTCAAAACTAGTTTTGAGTTTAAGAAAATTAAGACATTTACTGATTAATGCTAATTTGAATTTCAATTATCCATGCATAACAGCAAGTTTACTTGACTTTATTACTTGTAAATATTGCACAAGTTCAGTCAAATAATGGTAATTGTTAACAAACATTCCTTGTTTTGACATCAGTATACTATGCTCAAACATTAATATGTAATTATTGTTTCAAACTGGTTAACCCGTCCTCTCCCAGAGAAAAAAAACAAAACAAAACAATCTTTTGTTATCCGGACGGGGATCCCAGTCAATGGTAGCGGACGGCTTACTTGTTAACAGAATTAACTCAAAGGTAACTCAAAAATATAGATTTTTAATATCTACAGTTACTGCTCCAATATTTTAGATTTACCATTCAACTTAGCGAGTTGTCCCAACATGAGAACAGTATTAATTAAGTTTTCAGAGTAAATCCGTTGATTGGTTTCCATCTTCCTCAACTTTTGGACGACATATTTGGAGAAGAATTCTAGATCATTTTCATTTCCTTGAACCCTGCCGTCTGATTCTTCACTGCTGTGCTTACGTTTGGTGCCTTTTGGACTTGTTTGGGTTGGTTGTGTGCGTGATTTCCTATTAGACACATCATTTGCAATAGCCTGGTTCAGGTCCTCTCCAAGGTCATTTGCCTCTTCTTCATTTAGATGAATGGTCAAGTCATCAGGAACAGTTACCATCGGCACATGGTTATCAGAAAATAAGGGTGATGGGAGAAAAGAAACCCGCTTGCGAACCTTCACAGAATTTTTTGGTTTTTGATGTATTGTTTCATGCGATGGCACAGCAACTGTGTGCCTGCGGTTAGATTTCTCTTTACTTGCATCATGTTTACGCATGCGGTTCAGAGATTGTTTGCTGCTCCAAAAGTTCACTTTAATTTTCTGTTTCGGCTTCTTATCTACTGCTAGCGGCTTCACTAGAACTTTCGGGAACATGTATCGAATGCCATCATCTGGGTCCACATCTTGTTTCTTGTTCGGTTTTATAACAGCTTTATTGGCATTATTAAAAAATTGTGTATTCAACTTGTACCGTACATTTTCGTCATCAGACTGGTAGCCATTACTCTTTGATGCCAATTTTGAAGAACTTGGTTTCATTATGGTAGTCTTCCAAGGTACTTTATATACTTATACAAAGTGAGGCTACTTATAGCACGAAAATATGTAGCTTGTGTGTATCTGAAACATCAAAATAAACATTATTTCAGAGTATTTTCTCGCTATGAGTAGTTTCCCGCCGAAATTACGAGTCTGTTTCGATTAAAAATTTACAACGTTTTTGACAGAGAGAGTTTAGAACAATTGGTTGTATAAAACTAATTAATGAATTGTCACTTTTTAGAAATGTAGTTGAATTATGGTTGTACGTGTAACTGACTAATCAAGCGTTACGATAATATTATTTGAGGTTATACTGATAGTCACTCTCAACCTATTTTGCATTTTTACAACTAGTCATAATATTAAACAGTGCTTTGAAAAGTTTAGCATTATTATTATTAAATTCATTCGTGCGTTGGAGTACCTTATCGTACAAAAATATGACTTGGCATCAGACTTTTATAGCTATAGCTGTTAACATTACATAATCGATATTTTCAATAAAGTAAAACTTACCTCCTAATCTCTGCATTCTCATGCACACAATTCACAATCACTGTGTATTCCAATAGAAGCTGATATAATATAATTTCGTACACAAACACGAGTCCACAGTACATAGATAGTCGTCATGACGCATGACGCAAAGTAGTTCCAAATTTATCCGCATGTGGCGGGGTAAACGCGCGGGAAACATTACGGCTGCGTTCGTAAAAAATCGGTACGACCGATTATTTTAATAACAGAACTACAATTACTCAAAAAATAAATACTTAATGCTAATGTTTAATCAATAAACTGCTATTTAAATTGAGGAAGCAAAGTGCACGTTAGTTCACAGAGATTCTATGAAGTTTACTTCACTTATTTTCTATCAAGTTTCTTATTCTCTAGGTATAATTTCTATAACCTTGATGAATAATTTTACAGTGAACTAATTGTATACTTAGATATTTTTTTCAGTTAGCTTTAAAATTTACACTAATTAAAAAATATATATTTATTTTCAATAGAAACGATACCCCTGTATACTCGATGAGGTAATTGAGTTCCAAAAAATAACGTCAACGGGCGCACATTCGACGTAATTATTCCATAATCGTTAAAGTACATTATTTATTATGAATGAAAGTTATCCTTATATAACCGGTTACATATATTTTTATGTATATTTTTGTGAAATAATGTCTAAATTACGAAATATTCATTCTGACATCTGTCAGATTTTGGAACTCTTATCTCATCGAGTTCATCTTATCTCATCATACTAAGTTGAGGGTTTAATCTGAATCGTCTGATCACCAAAATAAGGGAAACATCTGCCAACATGGCATACATTTATAGTTATTTATTATTCATTATAATACCTCAGAGGAACCTATGCACCTACCTAATTTAATTAGATCAGTATCATAGGTACTATTTAAAGTACTTTTTCTTTTCAGTACGTTAGCTAGAAAACTGAATCGAAAATAAAAATATAATTTCGCTATTAAGTAGTTACCTGTTCTGTTATTTAAGTTATTTTTTTGTTAAATAAGTAAAATATCGGACAAGCCTGCAATTGTCTACAGAAGTTCAATTCCATGGATTATTTCCAGAATTAAGTGTTTTGGTTTTTGTGGATAGTCGTGGCTTGGAAGGAGGCTTTTTGTTCCATGAAAAAGGGGACACGATAAATCCAATATGCTCTAGCTTTAAACAATTATCTACCTATCTACTATTCTCTTATCGATGTGAATAAAAAAACACATTTGTTAATAACAAAAAATATTCCTAAATAACGGCATTTACAAGCCTATTCAGTAACGAGTTCATTGAATAAAAATGTTAAACACTTTCGAACAATCATTAGAAACAATGAGAATGTTTGACGCTAATTCTAACAATTCGTACCTAGGTTTAAAAATATTTAGGTATAGATCACTAGTTTATTTAATCAAACGAAAATATTTGCACATTGAAGAAAATATCGTAAGATAACGCTGATAATCTTAATTTTCATAAGCTTACCATATGATTTTTCATCGATATCCATCCCATTTTGGCACGGAATTTAATTTTTAGTTTATTATCCGTGGTTACTGAATAAAACTGGCCTAATAGGACGGAAACACGTGTATCTATAATACTGGCGAGTGATTTGTTATTAACGCGGACCCGTCGCAAGGTTATATGTGCCTGCGAGATCTCTTCCTAGACTGAATGGGAGGCTGTGCGCAATGCGGCAATCGTACTTCGGAAAACATTAAATGTAATTGTTCTATCATAACAACGATGCTTTTGGTGTTGTAAGTAGCTGAGATGAATAAGTAACAAAACTGTTTTTTTTTTCATAAATTAAAAAATAAGAGAAATAATGCAATATTCTAAATTGACGTACTTAATTTAAAAGCTACAATTTACTTACCGAAGCCTGAAAGTTGAATAATAATTAAAACTGCAAAGCACAATAAAAACTCCCTAACAGCAAAAGCTCCGCAAAAGAAGAACTTTCAAGCACTGAATTAAAAGCGGGAAAAGTTGAAACTATTGATTCAAGCTTCTACTTTTCTGCACATGTGCAAGAGGTTTCGCGCTTGCGCTCTAGCCTGAGCCCAGCAGCCTGTCGGAATGTAAACACTTAAAAGAAAAAGAGTTGTTGGCTAGCAACGAAATATTTTAGTAGCCGTTTCAGTAGGCTAGTCCGCAGTTAGACATAACTATGAATGTATATGTATATATAGTAGACTGGCCGTAGATATAATATCTAAGGTATTTTACAGAATGTAGCTACTACCTACGTAGCTAATTTAATTCTAATATGGATATAATCTATATTTATTTCCCTTTATAGCTTAAAATATGACAAAAAGTAACTCCGGTTTTCTTTCTGAAACTTTCCACTTATAGAGCATAAAATGATTAGGAAAACTAAAGAAAAAAATCCTTGGCTTTTCTTCAGAGTTTTTCACTAAGTACTTTACAATGTACATGGATATGGATGCTTAATTAAGTTGTACTTTCCATAGTATATAAAACATTATATATATCAGTAAAAACAACAACGAAGTTTAAATAAAATTAAGACATTAGTACCTTAACAAACATTCATCGCTATTGAAAAAACACAAACTTTTTTTGCTGCAAATGGCTTTGCTTGCTGGCTATTGTCCCTTGTGAAGAACACAAGGCAGACCAAGCCATGTCTAGTCCGTATTTCCAAATTGTTTTTAATGTTTTTACCGAATTCGTTTTTCTTTGTTAAATATAACGATATTTAACGTAAGAATATTACTTTAGATATTTATTCTTAATTAGCTGAGAATGTTGAAAACTTGAAATATCTCAATAAATAAGATTATTCTGTAAGTTTATTATGCTACCGTCACTACTTTAAATTAAAAAACTTAAATACCTATATGCAAAACAATGATAAATATTAAATATGCGTTTGATTCTCAACCGAAGATTCTGTGCCGAAGGAACACTTTCATGACAATTGTTTAAATAACTCTTCACGCAGCTTGACAAACTTTAATAACCACTAAGGCATTCATGTCTCATTAAGTACCTTATCATTTAGATATTATCATATCTATATATATAAGTTGTTATTCCAAATACTTATTGACATCTACATAAATAAGATGTTACAATAGAAGAATTATTGAGGTTGCCGTAAATAATACCGGGAGAATTTTTTGTTTCTTATGTCCTACCTAAAGTACAAATGTAGGCAGGAGGATAGAGTAAATGCACTTATATTGTGATGCGCTGACCTTTGTGCATGTTTAAAAAAAACTTAGGTATTGATTGATACTCGTCATTTTTCTGTATGGATATACAACAGAGATCGTAGCTTATTCGTAATAATTACCTACACATTTCTAGCCTATTCCTAACTACCTATTACCTAACACCCTTTCAGTCCTTATTTGTCTCGTTAGGTTAGATCTTGTGCAGCTCTGACTATTCAAGTATTCACATTCTCACCAACAACTCGACCTCGACTCATCTCGTCGTTAGGTGTAATTTTTTTTTCACGTTGCCATTAAAACCAGTTCTTAGAGAGAATTAAATATTTTTATGGGACCAACTAACAACCAATTAACAACCAACACAAATGACAAAAATGTAGTTAAGGTAGATAGTTCCTACACTACCTACAACATAGCAGCTGCTGCTGAGCACTGAAAACAATGACTGCACAAATCGGCCAACGATTGGTATTTCAGTCATTAGTTAGCGTCCTCAAGACCGAACGGGATGGCGGCGCACTGTGGAAGCCCTCTGCCCCATCTAGGGGACATAGGATCATAAGTAAGTCAAGTTAGCGTCCGTGCTTTGGAGAACAAGTGAAGCCGTTAAGCCCATTTGTTGTCTATGGCAATAGTCGTAAAGACGAGTTTAAACTCTATTATTCTTAAGTTGGCCGAAGCTCTTAAGGGCTTCGGACAACTTTAGAATATCTAACAGGTTGCACGTTGTCCACTCACTTAAAACTCATCCGAATAAGGTTGTTGTAGTTGCAAAGTCATGGTAAAATGTGTTCTACAAAAACTAGTGCCTACCTTTGCCTGTTGACTTCAGAGGGGCTAAAATGATCGCGTATACCGTCACGTTTTATGGCCGAAATGTATGAAAACGTCGAATAATACATCACGGTGTACGCGATCATCTTAGCCCCTCAGGTTTCTTCAAAAACCAACGGAGCAATATAAAGTTAGACACGGAAGAGAACTTACCTGAGCTCTTACAGCAGCTAGATGAAGCTGTGTCGCCCTGTAGTCGTATTTCTTCATAGATATATCCTCCTGGCAAAATGAAAATAAAATTAAATACTACTTAGTCAAAATATTCTTAATAGGGAACCTACAAACTACAATTGTAATACCTTACCTATACAAATATGCTATATGGTACCTATTAACACCAGTGACACCAACCGTCACCTATACTTTGAAATTATATACATTATACAAACATTCTCAATATAGTGTAACTTAAAATAATTTACATTGCTAAAATAATTATTTCTACTCTAAATACTAATTTCCTTTATTTAATTAAACAATTTATTCAAGTAAACTAAGTATATCCTAATTTCTAATGATAATGGAGACCACGTCAAGATATTGTGTCAGTCATTAGGTAAGTACCTTTTCATGTTACTATATTAGTTGACAGTAACTCAACATTTTTGAAATTGTCGTATGATTTTTTGTACCACAAAGTCAAATGAAAAAAATAATAATGCACCTATTATGAAAACCAAAGTAGTCCCGCTATTTTATTCAAGTGGTAATACAGTTACTGCGCTGTATGTGCGCTGTATACTGTGTAAAAGTTTCTTACATTTTTATTTATTCCGACAGATGTCACTTACTTCGGGTGAATACGACGTGTAATTTATATTATAACCTTCATTGTAATTAGACCGCCCTCTAAGAGATGGCGCTGTTTTTAA
The DNA here is from genome assembly GCA_951800055.1 of Cenopis cana. NCBI lineage: Eukaryota > Metazoa > Arthropoda > Insecta > Lepidoptera > Tortricidae > Cenopis > Cenopis cana. The sequence continues at coordinate 7,195,004 of OX637479.1, read as the reverse complement.
AACAGTAAGTGTCCGCTAGAAAATATAGATGTCGCATGAATTGCAGAGAGATAATAATATTATTATAGCGAAGCATTAACACAAACTTTATCTAATTTAACTTTGTATTTTATAAAGCTATTCTTAGATAAAGTTTGTGTTAATGCTTCGCTATATCTGCGATGCATGCGACATATTAGACACTATATAAGTCAAAACTTTGAAAGCAGTTTGTGAACAAAACATGACATGTTATTTTATTTGCGCCTTATTAAATGTCAAAATGTTTTGTAGGTACAGTCGAGGGCATAAATATGTATACATTTTTGGACCTTATGTCAATGGAATAAGGTGAAAAAGTGTAACATACATATTGGTGCCCTTGACTGTACCTATGTAAGAGATGTTTCGAGAAATAAGAACAAATCTTAATTATTTATTTCTAGAAAAAAGTACGGTCGCGCTAAATAGGTAGGTAGGTATAGTTCGTACAAAACTCTAAGGCTAAATTCTGTCAAACGAACGCAAGTAAAACTCGACTTAGAGCTCTCACTGTTAGGTAGATTTTTGCTTGGTTTAATTTGACAGCACTTGGCCTTACAGTTGTGTACGAGTGGTAAGTACGAACTATACCTACATACAACGTATAAACCTAAAAGATGAGAAATCTATCTAATCTATGAATTGTTTTTTTCTGCGTTTCGTTTGTTTCGTCAAGTTAATGAGCCTATAATTATAATATAATCTAGATAAAGGTATGTTAGTCTAGATAAAGCAAATGTTTGGGATGTTGTAGATTTGTACTTTATGTTATGTCGACTTTACTGGAATTACTCATCCGATTCCAAAAATCTTTTCAACAGTTTATAGAATGGACGTAACTATATTTTAGCTGCGGCTTCGCTTGTATTATTGTAATAATTAGGTAGCCAGCGAGCAGCTTAAAAATGTATTAGTACGTATGTAAAATTTGTCCAATTATTATCAATTTGAACGTATATCGATTTAAACTTACAAGATTTTCACACATTACTTATTTACTAGTGGCTCTGTGAGCTGTAGACCTCGTGAGTGTTTTTTTTTCCAAAACTAGGTTAGATATCGAACCTGTAGAGGAGGTCAAACCATAGATTTTTTTTAGAATACTCGAAAAAAATATTCTATGTAATTACAGAACCTGCTCACAATAGTTCACGACAATCTGTTATGAAATACAACCCTTAGAGGTGAACAAATCGGAATTCGCGCCGCAGAAAAATGTTTTTTTATTTTATTTTGAAAAAGTGACTCGATAAAAAAATCTATAAAATTACCGCACCTGCTCACAAAATTTCATGAAAATCGGTTGATTAATGCGACCTGTAGAGGAGAACAAACCATTGAATAAAATAAAAAAAACCTAAATTTACAAAAATTTACTCGCCTAAAAAATTCTATGTACGTAATCATAAAACCAGCTCACAAAATTTCAAGAGAATCTGTTGAGAAATGCGACCTGTAGAGATGGACAAACGGAAATCCGGACATACGAAAGCATTTTTGTCGAAGCTAAAACAGAGACCTTCGTTTCACTCGGTCAATTATAGGAAAACGGGACTTAATCGCGTACACTTATAATTGATTTACCTTTTGTAAGGTTTTGCCCGATGTTTTATAAGTGTACGCGATTAAGTCCCGTTTTTCAATATTAATTATTTTCTAACAAGCAATAATTTTCCGAATTTGGCCTCAGATTTTAAAATCGTGCCAAATGGAATTGATACGTTTATTTTAACCCTGGAATCAGGCTGAGCGTGAATTTTTAATGACGCTGAGCTACCCGCATTTGCTTTAGCTTAGCGCTGTTTAAATTGCCGACTTAAAATGGGAAATTTTATTTAGCTGAGTTTTATATTCGATTAAATAATAATAATAATTCGACTAATTTGGATTCAGTTTAAAAAATTACTATTTTGTTCACATACTGAATTCAAAATCTTCAGAATACTGAAGAAAGGCTGCCATACAATTTTGACAAAACTATGACTGTTTTGTCCTTCTAAATTAGTCGTTAGCCAGGTTTTACTGAGAATGTACTTAAGGCTTGGTCACACTGCTTGCGCGACGCAAGAAGGACGCTGAGCTGCGCGCCAAAAAGTATGAAACCGTCCCGCTCGCGTCGCGCAGCCTGTGTGGCGTCGCTAACCTGTTAGCATAGTGGCTAAATGTTCCAGCTCCAGCGCGCAGCGGTCGCGTAGCGCGGACGTCGCGCAACGCTGTGTGACCAAGCCTTTACTTTTAACTTTATAGATATAGTACCTGTATCTCGTTGACTTTGTTGTACATGTTGGTCTCTAAGCCACGCGCCTGGAGTCGGGATAGCGCCTCCAGGCCATCCTGCGAGCAAAATTATTTTATAACGCTTCATCATCAGGTCAGGAGGATGTGTCATGATTCATGAGATTCATGAGTGGTTTCTGTGGTCGAGACGGAGGTTTCCTCTGCATGTTCCTCTCCATGTTCTGTGTTCCTCTCCAACCGCGCATATCCAATATCGCATTGCATGTCGTGTCGTGAGTCGTGACGGATAATGCGTCGCCAACATATTCTTATACGTACGTACCTAGTTGGCGTAGAAAAGGTTAAAATGATTAGTGTTGGTTGACTTCATTGGTTGGTTGAAAAAAAAAAAAAACTATGATGTGTCGTGATTGGGTTAATTCTTTGTGAATTTTACAGTATCATGACGTGGATGTCATATCGATTTGGACTGGCTACATTACCTGGTTACCAGTTAATGTGGCAACGGCATTATGTCAAGGTTATTAATTTGTAACACGGCAAAACTTCTGCGGTGCGTCCGCTGGCGCACTGGCCGGCAAGAAAAACCGGCCAAGTGCGAGTCGGACTCGCGCACGCAGGGTTCCGTCTGTTTGTTTTATTGGAGCCCCCTTAAATATTTATTTTATTCTGTTTTTTTAGTATTTGTTGTTATAGCGGCAACAGAAATACATCATCCTGTGAAATTTCAACTGTCTAACTATCACGGTTCACGAGATACAGCCTGTAGCTCTAGTATAAGTTTTTTCGAAACATTAACTAATTCGAACGCGTTTGCGTTTTGTCTCAAAATGTATGAAAACGCTCTCACCGAGTTTGAAATACGCGCGTTCATCGGTTAGAAACAAATGTTATACTCGCTGTTTTAGTTTCACTAGTGACCACCAGAGGCGGTGTTCACGTTTTCATACCACTTTCATACATTTTGAGACAAAACACAAACGCGTTCGAATTAGTTAATGTTTCGAAAAAACTTATACTAGAGCTACTGGTGACAGACGGACGGACAGCGGAGTCTTAGTAAATGGGTCCCGTTTTACCCTTTGGGTACGGATCCCTAAACACAACACATTTTTCACGGCCGTGTTTTTTTTTTCTGGTGAATTTTTTGAAAACTGATTTCATTATATACATAATTTATAATATTGATGAACTTTTATAACACTTTAAACTCTCGCGCTTTGTAAACATACTCAAAAGGTTTGTTTTAACGGGTCTAACGCGATATTTAAAACCCAGAATTCCGGTGTCTATAAAGTGGAGTGCAGTTGCGGGAGTGTTTAATATTGGCCAGACTATGCAGGAGAGGGTTAAAGAAAACGTAGCAGCAGTCAAAAATCGCCAAATAAATAAATCCGCCAATAGCCGAACACTTATTAACGACTGGATCGAATCACTGGATTGAGTTACATAAACCCAAAATCCTCTCCACCGAACGCCATTATTGCCCGGGAATGGTACGAGAAGCCATTGAAATCAAAAAACACCGGGAAATTTCAATAGGGAAGACGGTTTCAATCTATCGGCGATCTGGGGACCAGTGATACAAAACATAAATCTCTGGGTAAATCTTCGGATCTGTGCGCGGACACCTTACACAATTTAGAAACAGTGGACGGGTAAAGTGAACTTTTTTCGAGTCTACCCTTCACATTTTTCTCAACTTTTGTGGGATAGTCAAATGGTGTGTACCGATATCTGCGTTGACAACTTGCTGAGACGACAGTGATTCCGAGACCATGACCGGTGTAACCCGTGTCGAAACGTCGGTAAAAAGTTAAGCATCGATTACACCGAACTACATTTATAGTGCGCGCCATCCACGACGACGCGCCCCTCCACAGCGAATCTCATACTAATCTGTGCGCAGTTGTACGGCTTGGGCAGTGGAGGGGCGCGCCTTCGTGAATGGCGCGCACTATAGTACACTAACTGGTGGAGGGGAGTTAAACTATCTCGCTCTAATGAGTGAAATGCTTTAACTCCCCTCCACCAGTTAGTGCACTAGATGTAATTCGGTGTAATCGATGCTGTACCTATACATAAATATCGCGTAGACCCGTTAAAACAAACCTCTTAAGTATTGATGAACTTGATTTGTTTTGTAACTAAAGAATAGTGTTAAAAATGAGCCGGGCTATTACAAATTTTTAAAAAATATTTTAAATTCAAGAAGAGATATTTTGTAATGAAAAATCGTTACACGTAGGGTACCACCTATTGTGCTGCTATTTATTGCTATGATGCCCGTGTCTTTGTCTTTGTGTGTCACAAATAAACCTCTGACCGTCAACTTCCCGTTAGCCCTTTGATCATAAAATGCAAACTTTAGCGGTCCCATGTGTACGTAAAACCCAATTCCCTTCGGCGCCCAACTTATGCGTTTTAATTAAAAAACCGGCCAAGTGCGAGTCGGACTCGCGCACGAAGGGTTCTGTACCATTATCTATAAAAACGCCAAAAAAATCATGTCTGTTAGTATGGGAGCCCCCTTAAATATTTATTTTATTCTGTTTTTTTAGTATTTGTTGTTATAGCGGCAACAGAAATACATCATCTGTGAAAATTTCAACTGTCTATCACGGTTCATGAGATACAGCCTGGTGACAGACGGACGGACAGCAGAGTCTTAGTAATAATGTCACGTTTTGAAAGAAAGAAAGAAAGAAAGAAAATACATTTATTTAGCGTATAACACACATCAATACAGGCAAAGTAATAAAGAAACAACGCTAAAAAGGACCTCACTCAGCATAATGCCACGGCAAGCCGCGACGCTGATTTTCAGTGAGGGCCTGGCTTAAAACTAACGAGTGCACGTGGAAAGAAAACAAACAATATTAACAAAAACTAAACAATGCATACACAAAGAAAACCCTAACCCCTAGGGTTTTATTTACCCTATGGGTACGGAACCCTAACAAAACACACAGGAAAAATTCCGTGTGCTCCCCTGACAACAATGTGTTACGGTGGTTTGAAAATGGAACCATAGTCGATATCATAGAGTTATCTACGGCCGCTGGCAGTCGCACCGTAACGTTCACACGGGAAACCGGCGCTCTGTTTTGATATGTGGTTTTACATCTAGATATGTTTTAATATGTTTGTAGACAATATACTGTGTACAACTATCACGCAACGTGATTAATTCATCACAATGGCGAATAAGGAATTGGATGGAATGATAAAAATCTTATTCGGCAGTTTCGTGTTTCTGTAGCTCTAGTGAAACATTTAACTAATTCGAACGCGTTTGCGTTTTGTCTAAAATGCATGAAAGTGGTATGAAAACGTGAACAGCGCCTCTGGTGGTCACTAGTGGAAACTAAAACAGCGAGTATAACATTTGTTGCTAACCGATGAACGCGCGTATTTCAAACTCGGTGAGAGCGTTTTCATACATTTTGAGACAAAACGCAAACGCGTTCGAATTAGTTTGTTTCGAAAAAACTATACTAGAGCTAGTGTATTGTTTGTAACGAATGAACGTTTGGATTTGAATTTAAAATTGTAACTTCAAAAAGTCAAGAGTTTTAATTGAGGTGTGCAATAGAGAGTATTTGTATTGTGTTGTATTGTAAAGTGGAGGTCAGAGGTGCATCTCCAGGTAAGCTGCTCTAAATATGAGCGAGATGACGTTCCACTACCACAGTGCCCTACGTCACTAAAATAAAACCATACCTACAATCTAAAACTGCTGATTTGTACAGCTAAAATTCTAATTGCAACCCGGTTTTGATGTGCAATAAGTATTTTTATGTCACACCTGGCCATAAAGCGGCAATTACCGCACGCTCCGCGCGCGGGAAATCCTACTTCCTGGCCAGGGGGAGACATAAAATTTTGTACTTAACACGGGCGGTAATAAAGAAAGCCTCAGATCGCATATTTATCGCCCTTGCCTTCGGCTCGGGCGTCAAATACCTGCGATCTGAGACATTCTTTGTTTTACCGCCCTTGTTAAGTAATGTACTATTCTGTACAAATCAGTATTTTTTTGATGCGTAGTCAGTAGTTTTTGATAGGTAGGTATGCAACTAAATATATCCCCTAAAATAATAACACAACTAGCCATAAGTCTGCCACCCTCACGACTCTGGAAGATGATCGAATGTGTTGAGTCACGTAAGTAATTTTTGTGTCTTACAAACGTTGCTTAGGTAGGTATGTATTTGAGGAGCAATAGCTTTCGCTTGTTTCAGTCGGCACTTGTTTCAAAGGGTAAGGAAATTAAGTTTAAAAAATGTCCCTAATTATCGAGCTATATTTCGAATTATAACATTATTTACAAGAACCTTTTGCTCTTTCGAGTCTCATCGCTTGTCAATCGTAAAGGAAATTCATCCGCCGTAATGGAGGCTTCCGTTGAAGTGATAAGGGAAATAGGAGGTTCAGCGCCCAAACAAAGTGTGCTGGAAATTCGTGTAGCAGGAAATGTCTTAAGTAATTTTATTTGATGCAATACACAAAGAGAGATAGTTGGAGGTCCCGGGTTCGAATCCCGGTCAGTAGCTCTAGTATACTAATTCGAACGCGTTTTGTTTCAAAATGTATGAAAACGCCCTCACCCAGTTTGAAATACGCGCGTCCATCGGTTAGCAACAAATGTTATACTCGCTGTTTTAGTTTCCACTAGTGACCACCAGAGGCGCTGTTCACGTTTTCATACCACTTTCATACATTTTGAGACAAAACGCCAACGCGTTCGAATTAGTTAATGTTTCAAAAAAACTTATACTAGAGCTACAGGGCATTTATTTGTGTGATGAGCACGAATATTTGTTACTGAGTCTTGGTTGTTTTCTATGTATTTAAGTATTTATTTATCTATATAAGTATGTATATCGTCGCTTAGTACCCATAGTACAAGCTTTGCTTAGTTTGGGACTAGGTCGATTTGTATAAGGTTGTCCAAAAATATTTTTTTCTTTTTTTAAATGAGGGTATTTAAAAATAAAATCAAGAAGCTTTTCCTCGTAATTCAGCAGGATGATCGTGTGAGTTTTGGAATGTTACTTTTGTACAATTCTTTCTTTCAAGGTGGCAGTCACAGTCGATACGGCTACCTCTATTGATAAAAGATGGCATTAGATGGATATAAGGTGCTATTAATAGTATTGGAAGAGCGAGTTGTATCAAAGTAATTCGTTCAAAAAGCTACTTCACCGTTCAAACAATAAGATTTAAAATCAAATAACAACGCGTGAGTGACAGCAATAGGGTTCCGTTTTGACCTTTGACTTTGAAAATAAGTATTTCAACCTTACCTGTAGTTGCTTGATTTGTATCTCCAGTTCCTGCGCGTCCTTTCGCAGTTGCTCGTAGCTCATACGCGCCTGCGCACCGCCCATGCGATCCAGCAACATTTCTCCGCGCAGCACCGGTGGCATCACCTCCTGCGCGCAAAATTATACACACGTTATTTAGAACTATTTTTTTTATTTATTTTTTCTTTTGAACCTGATTGTGGCTTTATTGGCCGGGCCCAATAAAGTGATAGGAGTGCGCGGTTGGAGAGTTGCCTGGGAAAAATACAGGGGAAAACCTCTGACACGACCACGCGGGCGGTGTAAACACTGGAACACTCAAAGAGTTTGCGCTCCAGTGAGATTGGTTGAACGGCTTCAACCGTATCTGAGGTGTCAGCGGAATCGAGCTTCTGGGAGTTTTGTCGCTGGTTCACTAAATCTGGCCTAGCTGAGATGAGTCCAGCAAGAAACTCGTCTAGGACCGATCTGGGTCGGACTGACTACCCAGTATGCGGAGGTACTGGGACGAATAGGGACTATATGTGTCTGTTTTGTTGCGATCGCGCGGTGTACGTTCCCCGCCAGCGGGAATACCTAAGGCGACTTCCTCACTTGGCGGGGCGGGATCGATATGTGTCATTTTCTTGTTTGACGTAAACTTACTGACGTCGCAAAGATTCTCACTCGACAGAATACTGTCAGTATTACATTTGCGCAGTAGTAATATTATGCGCAGAAGTGGACCAGTACTGCTTTCGCATCGTCCCGCTTCCGCGCACCCCGCGCCAGTCGGGAAGCACTCATTTAAATGTAGGGGCGCAGTAAAACATTGTACCGAGTCGACTGACAGCTGACACTGACATTTGACACTTCTCATATCGTACCGCCTCCGCAGTCCGCACCGACAAATCAGGAAGTCTTAGTGGACGCGTCGTATTTAGATTTTAGAACTTAGGTCGACCGCTTAATTGAGATCGCGCGGATAGGTAACGGGAGGCAGCTGACACCCACCGCACGCTACCTCTCCGCTACCCTTTCACCTCTCCCCTCTCAATACCTGTCCCGTCACAGGCAAGGACGTATTAATACGGTCGGTCTATAGTGGCTGTAGACTTAGCGACAATTTTTTACGTTTATAATACCCATTAAAAAAAACGAAAAACAGCCTCAACAAACAAAAAAACATAATTATCGAACCTTTTTTACGAGAATCGGCTGAGAAATGTGACCCTGTTCAGTATATTTTTTCGAAACATAAAAAAAAATGAACGCGACACGTTTAGACCAAATTTTTATGGCAAAAAATAGTTAGGTACCACCAAACGCCACCTAAACTAAGACTAAACGCAAGTAGGCATAGGCATAGGGATTCGTTTGTGTTAATGTTACGAAAATAATATAATTACCAGAGGTACTAATAAAGGAGAATAACTGGAAGGACATCCAGGAATATGAAAACATTTTTGTCCAAGCTGAAACGGGGTTTCGATTCTTCGATCGCTTTGCTCACTCGGTCAACTAGCTTTTGCGACAACTTTGCCGCGTAGAGCCGTTTATCGCCTACATAAATTATTGCTATCAAATTATTTTAGGCCCAGGCTTATGTCAGGCTTAGGTAATTGTCGGCCTGACAATGACATACAAAGTTCCAACCGCATCAATTAAATACTTAGCAAATTTATTTATAGGTACCAGTGGCGGTGTGTCAATAATATTCTTAGGAAAGCCGTACCTTTCTTATTCTTCATAAGCCGTAGTTAAAAGAACTGGACTGGCTGAAAATTAGGCAAGCCGGTGGGAATCGAGTTGTATGGATGCTCCGCCACTGATAGGTACCTACTACAATATTCGACTAACAAATAAAATCATTCAATCCACTTATTTTGCTTACGGATATTCAGATTGAATTTACATCCAAAGAGGAATTTACAGATATTTTCAGCTTATTCTAGTTTCATATTTCAAAGGCAAACAGAAACATGTCCGCAGGAATAATTTAAATATTTGATAACTTTGTTGGTTTGTGGCTTGTTTGTCTGTCCGTGATAGATCCGAATTGGATATGTAATTACTCCGTTTTATTTAGCGAATTTGCATTTTTTGTTGCTTGCATCTGACATACGAAGCGCTTTTGTATTTTAGAATTATTTCCATTGTTTACTTTTGGTTTGTAGCTGGGTCGGCAAATAAGTTGTTTACTATCTTCAACATACGATAAAAACAGGATATTTACACTTAACCCAAGAGGGTCCGAATGACCGAACCCGATCCTTCAGCGAATCTTTTAGAAGATTTAAATGGAAATAGCAATAGCAATTCATGAAAGTTTGTTAGGTATATAAGTTTCTTAAAATATATATCACGCCGCTAGCCTGCGAATGTCAAAAGACGTTTTGTATGGAAATCGAACCACTTAAAGTGAAATATTTGAGTAGACTGATTTATTATTCAAAACACGTCCCGTTTTGAATAATAAATCGGTCTTTAATTTTATACAGCATCAGAAGCTTTACGCATATGCATAGGTCAAAAGCTCTTCAAAGCCTTTTGATCTCTTGCGTAGCTACTTTTCAAGCTGCCTTTTATAAATATGGGTGTTACACCAAACGATCGATTGGTTTGGTTGGTTTTGGCTTTGGTCTAGTAGGAACTGTCGATCGTCGTCGATTGTTCCATTCTACCATCGATCGATTATCGATCGATTGGTGTGGTAACAACAAATAACAGTATTTTTTTTCCGTTGCGGGTGTAAGGCAGTACTTTACATTAAAAGTGATTAACGAACCGTACATATTCTTTATCCATTTTTATTTCTTATTACATAGACCTTCGATTTAGTAAAGCATTTAGTTTAACGCTCGTTGATAACCATAACAAAAATTTAGGTAGGTACTCAAACTAATATCTTTAGTCTAACGTAAAATTTAAGCATGAGAGCTATAGTTACTTAATGTGTCGCTAATAGACTTAATTATTCTGCTTTAAATCATGCGAATTCCATTTTTCTAGCAAATACACCTCTATTTTCTTATCTCAGCTCATATTTTCATCAACAACGTTCCCTGTTAGAATGCATAATCTAATATTAGATATATACCAGACAGTTCCTGCTTGAATAAATCTTGATTCAATATTGTCAGTTTCACATATGGCGTAGGCGAGATACGGCATACTACTACATAATGGAACATAAGGGAATAGAGTGAACGCAAAAAGAGGCTATGTTTTTAGACTTGTGTTTTGTTTTTGACTCAGCTATTTCTGTAAATGGATCTTAGTTATATTAAATTCATTACCTAGACTTTTTTAAGGCACGAGTGAATAAGTACGCATTTTCTGGGTGAGCTCGCTTCACCGTCGGCCTCATCTTTGCCCCCTGGCTAGATGTTGGCTGTTTAATAAAATAATATATCTTCATATAATCAAACGTGTATTCATTTAACCATCATGACAATCAACAACTCCTAGCAACCAAACACAGATAACGTAACATTCCTCTTCTCTACAAAGTAACACAATATCAAAACAACATCTTTAATTACAAATTAAGCCTAGTTGGAGCATTTATTATTCTGCCGGATCTAGTTCTATAATGATCACTTATTGATCCAGGATCAGGCTGCAAATCAGTAATGGATCCGGAATCAGGCTGCGAACCGCCAGCTGATTCATCAGACTCATTACACACAATATTATCAAAATCAGTATTAAAGGCATTTTTATTCAAATGTAACCTATTCCATATATGAACGAGGAAATGGTGACTTGTCAGAAACCTTTCCCTTCGTCCAACATTTATCTTCAGTTTTCTTTTTAAACCAAACACTATCACCTACCGATAGTTCTGTTAACGGTCTCGCGGATTTATCATAATGTTTTTTTATTTTTTCATGACACCTAGCGTCCAGTTCCACATTTCTATGAAATATCTGAGGCTGAAGATAAAATTTGGACACCGGATATTTACAATTTAAATTCCTATTAAACAATAAATTGGCCGGTGATGGACTGTTCTCTTTTGAACTGTTCCTTAAATTTAACAAACCTATGTAAGGATCAGTTCCATCATAAACACATTTTTTCAACATACTTAGCAACATACCCCACACCTGACACCATGTTTAATAAAATAATATATCTTCATATAATCAAACGTGTATTCATTTAACCATCATGACAATCAACAACTCCTAGCAACCAAACACAGATAACGTAACATTGGCCAAGAGTAGGTAATCCCATTTTTAATTTTAGAAAAATCAGGCTTCACAAAAACGCTGGCCTATCCTATGAAGAGTTTTATCGTCAAAGCGTAAAACTTATCATAAACTGAACGCCCATCCAGTTTTCCTCTCTCAGATGTGACGTACTATTTAAGCATATACCTATATATATAATGAAGCAACGTCTACTAGGACTCATTTTAGTAACTTGCACATTTGAATTAAAACTAAAGTCCGTAAATTAATAAACTGACATTTCCAAGTGAAATGACCATTCTTGAACCTTATTGCAACATGATAAGGTCTAACAGCTTACTGTGATGCTGATAGTACTACTCGTATAGATAATCCTCTCTCGCTCACAAATTGAAATGCTGCCGGTGTAATAGAGAAATTCAATTTTAATTCAACCTAAACCTTTTCATCCGCTGCGGCAAATTGTTTCAGTTCCAATTATATGCTATATATAACTTTCATGAAATGGAATTTTCTGATGTAGTAAGTATACTATATCCGTTAATCTGATTTCATATTTTTATCTATAGGTATTTTGATACGTATGATTCTGTTTAACATTGTACTATTAAAGCAGTAATTGCATTGTGTGGCGACGGGTTGCAATAGCATAACCACTTAACCAGCTACCTGCACCCCGCGTGTTTCGTAATAGACAACAAAATAGAGTTTTAGTGTGGGTACCTACTATGGGCGATAGTCTAGTAACCTGTCACTGCCAGATCACATTATCTCCATCTTTAAGAGCTTTGCCAATGTTTATCGACCTAGATCTCAACATCTTTATTGATTAAATATCTGTCCTTTCAGTATATTAATCTTGAACTATTTTCCTCCAGTATGTTGAAAGTGAAAACACGATTTGCAAAAAATTTCTCGATACTTTTATTTTTTAAACATAACCCTTTTGTTCGATGATTTTGGTTGGATCTTTAAAAATCCAAAAATCATCTTTAACAATGATTTTTGGATTTGTGTGATAAGCACGAATATTTGTTCTCGGGTCTTGGATGTTTTCTATGTATTTAAGTAAATTATATTAGTTCTTAACTTAAAGTGTCTGACAACAAGGTGTATTTAAGTATCTATTTATATCTATATAAGTATGTATATCGTCGCTTAGTACCCATAGTACAAGCTTTGCTTAGTTTGGGATTAGGTTAATTTGTGTAAGATTGTCTACAAAATATTTATTTATTTATTTCTTTATTAAATAAGGAGCTTGAGAATGTAATAAAATTTACAAAATGTTAACATAGCCCTTCATACGTTATTCATAGCCAATGTCTCGGTATGATTCAAACTTGCCTAGAAAGACAAACAATCCCCAAAGTATTGTTTGCCTACGTTATTGCCAGAGTTTGCCTGCTGGGATTTAGATGCAGACCACAGTCGGTCGAACTGAGGATAACTTTCTTACATTACAAACTTTACACTAAGTTGAACGGGAGTTGATGCTCACCTAAATAATTTTAAGGTTGTTATTTGTTATTAATACGCTTCATATTTTATTCATTGTCATTTTCTATTCATTCGTAGATGAAATTTTGGAAAAAAAATGTGCTTGATAAACCGGCGTCAAGATAAACAAAACCGTTTCCCTGAATTATCCCCTCGAGATGCGAAAATAAGGCGAACACCTACGCAAGAAATGTAAAAAAGGCCTCATCGCACCTTCATTGTTTCTAATAGGGGAGTTGACCCGTCGTTGTCAGTAGCTGGGTCCACAAATCAGATCGCACTAGCACTATAGGTATAAAGGTATTATGATGATATGAAAAAACGATGCTGTTATTTCTGGCAAAGCCTGGATGTTTTTTGCCGACTAGGATAAACCAGTCAGTGCAAAATTCCTACCATCGACTCGGCTCACTTTCACTATTGGATAAGTAGGTAACTAATTTTGAATTAATATAAATTTTTCGTACGAACTTGTTTTAACCGTAATATACCGATAAGCGCGCTAATATTGGACGCATTTAACATCATGTACAGTCAATCCAAAGCAGTTCGGTATGCACCACAGATGCAGTTTGTATGCAGTCTCTTTTCTCTGTAGCCGACTGTATATTACCTATAGATAGGACTATTGTGTATGTAAGTTTGTTACTGTGCAATATTTAAAACTTGACCTCTGATAAATAGCATGTGTTTTGTCCATTTCTCAATCGTTTAAGCTAAGTCAGCGGTTCTTAACCTTTTCCATCCACGGACCCCTAGAAATCAAGCATAAGTCCAAGGACCACTTAAAAAAACAGCAATATATATCAAACCATTTTTGTCAAATGGGCTATATAGGTGAGACTACGGCGGGCACACATACTCGCCAACCCCCAGGGATCCTCGGACCACAGGTTAAGAAACACTGGTCTAAATGACAGATAAATAAAAATAGGCTTGATGATCGATTATGAATAGGAATACTCACCTAAGGTGGTATGGCCACGTGATGCGTAGAGACGAAGAGCATGTGGTCAAGAAACCTTTAGCCCTCCTGGAGAACCGAAGAGGTCGAGGACGCCCTTTGATGACGTGGTGGACCAGCATGACCAAACTCCTACAAAAGGAGCAGTTACCCGATCCGACAGCCCAAGACAGGACATCTTGGCGCCGCATAATTAGGAGAGCCGATCCTACTTAAATTGGGATAGAGCTAAGAAAACGAAGAAGATGATCGATTATGAATAGGGTGTAAATAAATAAAGAAAAGTTACCGCAGCAACATTTAGAGGCGGGTCGTCCGGCTCGGGAGGATAGGGCGGCAAGAATTCGCGGCGCGGCGGGCGCCCCGGCGGCTGTGCCGTCAGCAGCGTGCGCGCAAGGTGTGCCAGGTCCGCCGTGCTGGACACTGCGCGCGCCTGCGCGCAGAGCGACTCGTAGCGACCGAGCTGCTGGTTCGACTGCCAACATAGATGTAAGTAATATTATAGAACTAGATTCACAATCAGCTGAAAAAAGTAGCCCCCGGAAAAGTTTCCAATGAAATTCCGCAACATGGCGCATGGTCATATATTTCTGGTCGGGCTTTACATTCGTGTTCGTTCTATAGTACCTACGAAACAGTATTTAAAAAAATTATATTGTACTAGCTCAGTTGGCTTCGTTTCTATTTTTAGGTTCCGAACCGAAAATACCAAAGTGCAGTTCAGATTTCTAATTTAAACCCGACGCTTTTCCCCTTTTAGTTATTATGGAAATAACTTGAATCGGGGGCATTTGTAAAAGGCTCAGGAAATTCTGATTGACGAATAAGTACAAAGAAAGGGTTGTGGCTGAGCTTAATTTAATATTTAATTAAGTGAAAACTTGAGTTTAGGTACTTGGTAGCACTGCTCTTTGTCATGCGTTTCATGCTTTGGGTACTTGTTTATTTATTTATTTTCATAGTAGCTCTTATAGTATAGTTATATTGAAAGTCGCTTGTTTAACAGAAACACGGTAAACACGGTAGGAGCTCAATTTGAGCTAGCACCTCGCATTCTTTGTCGGTCTACTCGTAGAACGGACAAAGATGAGAAACATAAAAACTAAAATCCTCTTTAATGCAAACCTAACCCTCATTAGTCTCATTACGCAAATAATGATGCAGATTTTCATATAAGTAAAAAATACTTCTTTTATATTTTTCTTCTGCTGTTTACATACAACAGAAATGTAATTGAGCATAGTTTAAATTTTGATTTCTTAAAGCATTTATATGTAATGTGCATAATTTATGGTCCCAAATCATCGACACGAGAAGAAGAAGAACGTAATGGTTTGAAATCAAATTTACCATTGTCACGCCGCTCGTTGCTCCAAGCTGTTAAGAGATAAAATAAGCAAAAGCGACAAGTATAAACTTGATTTCAATCCGCTACCTTTAGTAAGGTAGTCCGTCGACAGGTCCTTAATCTCACCTTATCCGTGATGATCCCTCCTTCGTTACAAATGGCCTCGCTGACTGCCGTGGTCACGTCGGTTAATATTTCTTCCAAGTCCTGAAATATTAAATATATATTTATCTTTAGACATTGCAATAATGATAGTTCTGCCTAATATGCTACATTATCGGTACGCATACATGTAATTACGTATTTACATGTATGCGTACCGATAATGTAGCATATTAGGCAGAACTATCACGTGCGAAATATTACGTAAAACTACTTAGTTCGGTTGCTACTAAACGCGGTTCCCGACTAAAAAAACATTGTATAAAATAACGGGCCTGCTGCTCTTTCAGAAATTGTCCAACCAACTGATTCTGTTGCAATTTTGCTAATATCAGTCTCTTTTTAATGCACTATCATCCGATCAATGGTTAAGTATATACAATGCAATACAAAACAAATACATCAATGTATAAGTTTGTCGTTCAGAATTTACTTCAAAGCTTTATTCAAATTATACAATGTACATTAATTTATCCATAGTGCAGCAGACAGTTTAATTAATACCAAGTCTAGTTTGGATGCTCGGTAGAGGTGAGACGTACTAGGCAAAACGCGTACTGAGTCTTGCGAGTACGCGTCCACAAAAAGACTACATCCAAAAACTAGGTCCAAATACGCGCTAAACCGACCCCGACCCAAGGTG
The DNA here is from genome assembly GCA_951800055.1 of Cenopis cana. Classification (NCBI taxonomy): domain Eukaryota; kingdom Metazoa; phylum Arthropoda; class Insecta; order Lepidoptera; family Tortricidae; genus Cenopis; species Cenopis cana. The sequence goes on along the minus strand of OX637479.1, from coordinate 7,178,638 downwards.
CCCCGAAAGAATCCGAACGCGCAGACGAATACGAATAGCGCGGAACATAAAGACTCTTAGACGTTTCGAGTCTTCAGAGTCGTCGTACGCCTAGTACTCGATACGCTAAAAGACGCGCGAGCGGGATCGCGTACTTACGCGTCCATGCCAAAACCTATTCCAAAAACCTGTTCCCGTAAATACGTCTCACCTCTAATGCTCGGGCAACAAGAGTCTTATTAATTGCAAAATCCCAGTTATAAAGCTACCAACTACGAGTAGATGCGCCGATGATTTGAAACTTAATATTTTTTTAGATTAATAGTTTGAAATCTATTTTTTTTTAATGCTACCTGCAAATATAAAGAGTACCTAAGGATAAGCAGCTGCGTAAGTCTAGGTATATGTTTTATCCATACATTGTTCCGTTTGGTTTCGCAGCCAGTTATTCGACACCCAGAGTAAGCGTCTCGCGTAGTCGTCCCAACGTGATACTACTACTATTTAGTTTTAGGAAATATAATGATATAATATGTATGCTAGTCTTTAAGGTATTTGTATTATGGGCCACAGATGCCTGAAATAAATGATTAAATAAATAAATAAATAAATTATCATAAACAAAATTAAATAAGGATATTTTTAACCTGACTGTGGATTTATAGACAGGCGTGGTAATTAAATTTCTATGAAAATGCAATGACGGAATTAAAAAACAATTAAAAACGCGAAAGCTGTGTCAAAATTACCAATACTATTACGATTACGAATACCTGTACATAAACCAAATTTCATCTAAATCGGTTTTGCGGTTTAAGCTTGAAGAGGTAACAGACAGACAGACACTATCACATTAATTATACTAGGATTGTTTTAGTGTTTAATTCAATAAAATATACAAGAATACTTTACAAAAATTACTTAAATAATGTTAAAACTAAATGAAATCTAAAACAGTCCCTTGAGGAATAGTACCGAGCTCGTACCGACGAATAATTCAATTATTAGGTACATATTTATACAAGCGGATGGAAATAAAACCGGTACCTACTCTACAGTGGCGGCGCGTCAAAAATATTTTTAGGGAAGCCGGAATTAATTGGCCGTTCTTATTCTTCATGAGTCATAGTAAAAGAACTGACTGGCTGAAAATTAGGCAAGCCGGTGGGAATCGAGTTGGTGGCCACTGCTACTCTATCAAATTAAATGGGCCTGTATTTGAATTAAATACACCACTGTGCATACTTACGGCACTATGGTGATATGCACAGGCCAATAGCTACCGTTCTGTGGTAAAAGGTGGTATAGTTAATGTAATTTTGTGAAATTTAATTTTTTATTTATGACAATTGTGATGGCTTAATTTTAATTTTATTTAATTTTAATTTTATTAAATTTTTATGTATTTTAGGTTTATTTAAATATTAATGTCGTTTAATTTTAATTTTTATAAATTTGTATGCTTTTTAAATGTATTTTTATAATGTTATTATGGGTCAAAGATACCCGAAATAAATGATTTTTATTTTTATTTTTTATTTTATAATTTTTAATCGAATCTCAATAATTACGTACCTATTAAATAAACTTTTTACAAATACTTCACATGGGCACAGGCATCGAAACTATACCTATATAATTTATAATTATATTAATGCAATAAATAATGCATCGAATCAAAACCTATGAACTTTGTTACCAAGACTTTTATTTACCAGGAAACCGCGCAAAACGTCGCACGGACTCTAGAGAGCCATTTGACTTATTTCGCTGGATGTATTTACCCAACTCCATTCTATTTATGTTACCTAACCAAATATATCTCTTCCGAGTGTCACGGGAATTAGAACCCTAATCGACCTCGTTTCGTTTGAGGCATGGTTTCATTTCGGCCGGTAGACAGTAAATCATTGAATGAAAAACGTCGTATGAGTCATACGATGACGAATTATTATGTGTCCTTTTGGTTTGACTGGATAGATCTGATGTCCGCCTAGGCAAAGTTGGATGGGAACTACACAAAAGCCTGGAGTTTACCAACTTAGATTGAATACCCGTTCCCGAATTACAGCGAGCTGTGGCAGGTACGTTTCAATTGATTGATTAATGATCGGAAATCGAATAGAGTTTTATGACTGTTCGCATTTGGAATTGCATTTCTTAATTGCCAATCGAGCTCTGTTGGGGGTAAATCGATGCATTAATAGGTATTTCCAACGATACCAAAGTTGATGAGAAATTATTCTCCAATTGGAACGTTTTAAAAGTAATATTCCTATTCTGATATCGTAAATAAGTAGTATGGAGCGAAAATTTTCTCATTGGTACGAGCAGCCGTAATTGAAAATAAGATTACAATATTAAGTTTAAGGGAAGATCTTTTCGTAGTATGTATTAATATGTACAGTCGACGTTAAAGGTATGTTTATACTTTTGCACCTTTTTCCATGCAATAATAATAAACATATTATCTTTGATGTCGACTGTATGTGTGGGCGGTCGGTGACTTGCTAGTTTCTCAAATTTACCAGACAAATGACATAGATAACTTTTAAATGTATTTCTTGCATTTTTCATTAAGATATTATGTTTCAAACATCACTCTAAATCGACCATATTCGAGCTAAAAACTGCTTTATCGCGCTTAAATTCTACTAAACATAATTAAATCAAAACTTTACCATCTAAAACTTTAATAAGTATAATCATCGTATCTTATAATCATTTTATTGGTATTAACAATACTTTTGTTAAGAAATGAAATCATAAAAATTTAAAACTCTTAAAAAGAAATAATTTGTTTCCAAAGACTTATTACCTACCTAAACACCTAAAAAACCTACCTAAACAATATCATCAAGCAAAACCGCCAAAGTTAGACTTTAAACAAAAAATAGGGCCCATAAAATAAAAAAAAACAAAATGCTAAATTACGCTACACTTTGATGTAATCCAGTAAAAGCTCTGATGGACTCTAAAAGCCGTTAATTGGACAGCTTTATAAATATAGAAAAGCCACTCTACTTATCGGAGAAAATTTCTGCCACTTTTTGATTGATTTTATTACTCACTCAAGCGACTGGATACAAACATATGAAATAAATAAAATTGACGGTTCTTTCTAGTCTACCCGAATTCAAGAATTTGCATAATCGTGTAAACGTTGATTTATGGGTCAATTGTTGTAGGGAACTATGTATGTGTGTGCGGAGCAAATCTTGCAACCGAATTTCACCTAAACCGATTGAGCTGCATTTTGACATACTTTTGTAAGTAACGCAACGCAATATTATGGTACCACCAAGCTGTTCTGATGATAGATACAGAAGTGGAAGGAGGCCATGGCAGTTGTTCCTAATCTGCACTAGATAAACCTAATAGGTACTATTTTTTAACATGACCTTTGCACCGTATAAAATATAATAAATCTGTAGGTAATTTATGTGGGTAGTAGATAGACTACATGCAGGATATGTCATGTACTGTAAAATATTTGTTTATGTATTGATAGTCTTAGTTAGTACTTGTATTACCTAAACTAGGCAGCACTGCTTCGTAATAGTTGCGAATCGGATTCGGCTCTTGCGGTAGTGGACGAACGAAAAGTAGTCTTGCTGTCTCTGTCAGACCTTGAAAAGCGGGCCACATGAAAGATGAAGGAATTACCTGTAATATAGTAGGCAGCGTGTGCTTATGGTACTGGTCCAGCATGGCGTTGGTGGCCGTCAGCTGCTGCACGTACGTGTTGTGCGAGTCGTAGTACGTGGCCAGAGCGCTCGGACTGGGACTGTTGCAGTAGTGGACGAACGCCGCACGGTAGTCCTGCCGGCTCTGTGGAATAACGGTTTTTCATGTTAGGTTTAAGAGCCCACATATGCACTTTTGCCAATGTTTATCGACCTAGATCTCAACATCTATAGTGATTAAATATCTGTCCTTTCAGTATATTAATCTTGAACTATTTTCCTCCAGTCTGTTGAAAGTGAAAACACGATTTGCAAAAATATTCTCGATACTTTTACTTCTCAAACATAACCCTTTTTTCGATGTTTTTGGTTGGATCTTTAAAACCCTCCCATCTTTAACAATGATTTTTGGTTTCATAGTTGTAAAATAATAAGTTCTCAAACCTTATAAAAAAGATTATCCTTATAAATGTACACGTTAGAATAAACTTCAATATTTACAAAAAACACGTGCTGAGCTTCCGTAGAGAGCGGGATGGTTAATTGAAAACTCACGCGTGTTAAGAGCGGGACTTTTGCAATACCATCTACGCCCTCTGAATTACTGCAGCTCTCTTCCTTTTTATACTTCTATCACAACACATCAAATTGTAATATATTTGCTTCTATAAATTCATACATGTACAGTCATTTCCTTGACATGGTGCCGAAACCAGTAACATCGATATTATTGGTGGTACTCCTATTAATATTTTTACGAAAATAAATATGGCCGTATATTTCTAAAACTGAAGTGTTAAATTTTCTTCATTATCGTAATTAAATCGAATCTGGTAACTTTTTCAATGGGCACATAAAAATATCGATATAGACTTTTTTATGTTCGAAATGGGCAAGAGCATCTTGGCCAGCATCTATAGTCTGTACTTTTAGATATTTCAAAGAAAATAAAAAAAAAACAATTAAAGAGGTTATTTATGAGACAATGTTTGGTTCCTGTTAAATCATTTGTATTTTAAAATAATTGAGCGAAATATATCAGTCCTTTCCATTCCAATAACATGTGAATACGCTTAATTTTACAGAATATATACACATTTACGAATATTTTTTTTTATCATATTACATGAATATTTAAAAAATTCTATGTAAAATGTCACTAAAAATACCCAATCAAGGTTACGTGATTTTCAACTTTGGCGATAGTTTGACATTCGCCATTGCTTGTTGTCATCATGTCATCTGATGCGAGTGCAATATTTGTGGTGTGTTCGAGCTTTCGTTTATTGTTGTTCTTCGTTACTTTTGTTGTTTTATGTTATTTCTTTGTTGAACTTGTTTGTTTTTATTGTTTTGTTGCGGAGTTGTATGTTTTATGAAGACATGGGTGATTGTTGTTGGGTGGGTGATTTTACATTCTTTTAAATACCTAAAAGTACAGACTATACCTACCAGTGGCGGGGCGTCAAAAATATTCTTAGGGAAGCCGGAAATACTTGGCTTTTCCTATTCTTCATGAGCCGTACTAAAAGAACTGGACTGGCTGGGAATTAGGCAAGCCGGTGGGAATCGAGTTGTATGGACGCTCCGCCACTGATACCTACAGCACCTACTATCATATCTATCTAGTACTTATTAATAATATTATGTTATAAACCGGAAAACGCATCTATTCAATGAATTTATCTCATACACGTGTTTTCTACTTAGTATTTGGCAAAACACACAGGGCGTGCTCGTCCACTCAATTTTAATGCTTCCATATGCTTAAGAGCAGCAGTAAAACGACGATGGTTTACGACAATTCACAATTGACTATTTTCGCTGGGATTACAGTTAATGTAAACTAATAGTTCGTGACGCATAAAACTGGTTATTGGATACAGCTGGGCCAATTTACAGCAAATTAACATCGCCATGAAAACGGGAGTGTTGCAAGTTGTTTCAGTTATTTGTAAACTGTCGGGTTGCAAATTATTTTACTACCTACCTACTAGCCGTACCCTTACCATGAGTTTGCAATGTTTGCATTACCGTACTCGCTACCGACTGCGTAAGCGATTTAGTATGGCGATTCTTAGTTCTATTGCGTAACCGCCAGAGGCGCTGTACTTTTGTCCATACTAAATCGTTTACGCAGTCGCTAGCGAGTACGGTAATGCAAACATTGCAAACTCATGGTAAGGGTACAGATCTTTATTTTGCTACACAAATGTTTTTCGTTTCAAGGCAATTTTAATAGATTTGTAATCATTTAGTATGCTAATATTACATGTTATTTAAACAAATAAATATCGGCGAAGTGCAAGTCAGATTCGTCTTTGTGGACGACTCTGGGTACTCGTGTGATTTGTAGCTATTAAATATTTTGGGAATGTCTTGTGTAACGTAAGCTCCCGTCCCTGTTTGGTTAACCTCTATGGTTTTGTTCGTTTTCATGTGAATCGGTATTTGCTAGGCAAGCGCGTTCCATCCTAGACCGCAATATCGCTTACCATCATTTGTGGTCAAGCGCAAACCTATATTGAATAATAATAATAAAAAAAGTATAGTTCGGACACAACTCTAAGGTTAAAATCTGTCAAACGAACAAGCAAAACTAGACTTAGAGCTCTGACTTTAAAGGTAGATTTTTGCTTGCGTTGATTTGACAGCACTTGGCCTTACAGTTTTGTACGAACTATACCTACTATCTTACTGTCACTTTAATTCTTAGTTATAAAATCTCACATGAATTTCAACAGAGTTCATAATTAAATAGTTTCTAAGTTTTTACCGGCATCCGAACCTCCATTTACGCTAGTTATTTTCGAATGGAATTTATATGCAATATTTAAATAAATAGATGTTTTCAAACTACTATACTCGTAAATGTAAGACCTAGAAGTAAAAATTACAGATGATTATATTCTGACGCTCGTTTGATAAGTTATACGATTAGTCTGCTGGTCGGCTTTATGGCGTGTAGACAGGTAAAACTAAAATAAATGTCGCAATGAAATCTACCGTATTGTCGACAGCCGGATTTGTTGGCAAACTTTTGGGGTAAAACTTCTGGAACCTTGTTATCTTGACAGTTATGTTATTTATTAGGGAGAGATAGTTTTACTTTGTTGACCTGTACCCTTACCATGAGTTTGCAATGTTTGCATTACCGTACTCGCTAGCGACTGCGTAAACCATTTAGTATGGACAAAAGTACAGCGCCTCTGCCGGTTACGCAATAGAACTATGAATTGCCATACTAAATCGTTTACGCAGTCGCTAGCGAGTACGGTAATGCAAACATTGCAAACTCATGGCAAGGGTACTGATAGTCATGTCATTCGGCTGATATAATTAAATTATTTAGCCACGAAAACGATATTTACAGACCGGGGCCGATTTTTGAGTGTCGAACGCTTGACTTTTCACTTGAGATCTGTTAAAAAACTATGATGTTTTGACAGATGTCGAGTGAAAATTCGAACGTTCGACATTCAAAAATTGGCCCCCAGGCTCGAACGGCTCAAATGGACACGTTTTTAGGGTTCTGTAGCCAAAATGGCGAAAACGGAACCCTTATAAGTTTCGTAATGTTTGTCCGTCTATCCGTTCGTATGTCACAGGTCACAGCCGATTTAGTCGGAGACTATAAGCACTACAATTATGAAATTAGGTATGAAGGGGTATTCTAAGTATAAACTGCTACATAAAAGTGATGTGAAATCACAATTAAATTACACATATTAAATTACGAGGGACACTCCATTCAAAGCACATATTTTCATCCATTCTATGAAGTTTAAAATTGAAATGTCTGAAAAACATTGAAGTGGTGAACTTTAATAAATAATTTCAAAGAGATTTGAACAAGATAAGTTTAACAGTTTTTGAGTTATCGCTGAAAAATTGTGTTGCCCAAATAAAAAGACACAAGTGCCGTGAGTTCCATATGAAGATTCGACCGTTTTTGATTCAATATAAATATTGGATAGTGGTTTTAAATGTACTACTTAGTCGGTACGAAACCCTTCATTGTGCGTGGTCCGACACGCACTTGGGCGATTTTTTTGACCTCACTGTGGCTTTATATCCCGGGAAAATAACCCGGTCAAAATCCAGGGTAAATCGCCGACAAAACACTGGACTTGACTAACTTGGAAGTTTGCACTCCAGTGAGATTGTAAGGTTTCAACCGAATCTGCGTGTTTATTTGCTTAGACTGTTTATTCTATTTGAAAAATAAATAATCCAAATTTAATCATTGAAATAATGTTTTAGAAATATTTTTAGCCTCATGATGAGGTTAATAATTGTTAAGAAAATACCGACGCTTTGAAATTACCCTGCCTAAATACCTATAAAAAACATTAAAGAGTAAATAATAAATTTATAATTATAGTTACAAAAGACTGTCTTTGGGCTGTGAGGTCGTTAAAAATACATTTTGTAAATTCCGAGTAAGCATGCGTGCTGCCAAATATTAATACATAATAGCGAACAACCAGTCAACCACGGAACGAGAACTATAGAAGTAACGAAACTTTTATAAGGTTAGTATTTAAAGGCACATTAAAAATAAACCTAAAACTGGTAATTTGCACAGCCAAAACACTAATTCTACATCAAAACATTTTAGCCGAGCTGTCAGTATTTTTATGATACGCAGTCGTTATTCTTTGATACCTATATTTCTTTTTATAAATGCAAGTCACAATAATCTCCGTAGTTATTAGAGACATTTAGAAGTATTGCGCTCAATTAGACATAAAACCTCTAATAAACGAATAAATAACCAAATAACTACTACTTACTAATGAAAAACTTAAACTTAGAACTTAGAAGTTTAGGTACTTAGGTATATCTCGTCATCGTATTATAGGCTAATTTTATAGAAAAAAATTTAAAACCAGACCACCTTAACGGAATCCACAGCAAAACCAATTTTCATGAAATCCCTTCTATTACACGACAGATTTAGTTGCGTGTAGGTTGTTGCATACTGAATAGAATGGATAGCAAATTGAAGCACATGGATATTCGGTATAGATTGGTAAGGATATTACAAAAGCCTGCGTTATACAAGCCTTACAAAGTCCTGGAAGTCAATTTGGCTTCAACAATTTGCATGAGACTGTGATTTTAATGAGTTTCACCCTCTCTGGCTGGTCAGCTCGGTGAGTGTGGAAGCGAGCGCGCACAACACAATGAAATCAGATTCCCATGCAAATTGCAGAGATAAATAGAGCCCTAGTTTGATGCCAGGTTTGATATAATGGGAATTTCGATGCATCAATATTGCTATATATGCGCACAGGGAATATCATCAGAATCGGCTATGTAGGTACAGGTAGTTTGTTATGCTTGAATTTATTGTATTGTAATGCTTTGCTTCTGTTATGAGATTATTGTAATGCTTTGCTTCTGTTACTGGGTTTCAGTATCAAGACAATGTAGGATTTAGGATGACAGATTTAGCCTTAGGTGGTTAGTGACCCTGGTTACGATATTTGTGTAATGCACATGAATATTTGTTTCCGAGTCTTGGATGTCTCCTATGTATTTAAAGCGCTACACTGAGAAATTTGGAGACTTTGAAACGCTGTCCTGCCCAGACTAGAAAACAGTAGGGGCTGATTTTCAGATATATGATTCTTGACTATATGATTGTGGTACTGACAATAGCGAAACATGATTGCTTCAAATTTTCTTGATGGAAAATAAATCCAAAGTCGAGTCTATATTTTCCTTTTTTTCCTCAGCCTACTAAAACAACGCATTATTAAAAGACACGATTAAGTTAATATGATGGTATTTTACCTCATCTAGATACTGACAAGAGGAAATTTAATAAATCTGCACACAGTCAGATATTTAACGAGATTTGTCTAAAAAACCATTCTCGGAGAGGGTTGCATCCCGTTTTGTCGTGAGCGAAAAACAAAGGGTGTCTCTTTCAATCGATATATCGCCTTTTTGTATCTATAAAATATATCGTCGCATAGAACCAGCCCTGCGCCACCCGCATCCAGTGGACTCCCACGACTTTTACCAGAACATCAGTCTACCTTGTGGGTTGTAGGACCGGTCGTTTTGGCGCTCCTTCGAAAAGGCCTATATCCAGCAATGGACTTGTTTCAGTTGATATGATGATGATGAGTATCCATAGTAAACTCAAAGAGACTTGCGTTAATACCTTTTTGAGCTTACTATAGGACTAGAATAGGGACGAGTGGAAGGCAAGAGAGCACGTGACCGATCACCAACTCGCCGAACTGACCTGATTAAAAAAGCTACTGAGTCCAATGAGTGCATGGTCCAATGTACTCGCGAAGCCTCTAACGGGCAGAAATGGAAGCTTTCGGCAGAAACTATTACGGTTCATGAGATACAGCCTGGTGACAGACGGACGGACAGCTGAGTCTTAGTAGTAGGGCGGGACCCTACCCTTTGGGTACGGAACCCTAAAAAAGATTATGCGATTGTTTTAGAGCCAAAACGCACAGTGATCCAGCCATATTAGGGGTACAGCGTCGATAGGGTATACCCTTCCTGTACGATTCACTATAGTGTACGATTATCAGGAAAGCCATATGTTTGTTTGCCACCGTAGTATTAAAATCCTACGTACCCTAGCCGCTGTGCACACGTCACACTTTCGATAAAACGAGATAATGCTCGATAACCCGATAATACTCGTATCTGCCTTAAAGTGCTCGAAACTAAAGGTCAGGGGTGATTGATTTACGCAAATTGTGGTGTGACTAAACGTTTAGATTTAAGTAAAGGATATAAATAGAAATACGGGATCTGATGTCTAGTGACTTCAATACGGCCACATATCTAATGTATTTGTTATGTGAAATGTGACCGTAGGAGACTGCTACATACGCTTCCACACTGAGGCTGCGTTTCCACCAGAGATGTGCGAGGATGCGTTTTCATACATTTGACACCTCGCAACGCGCCGAGCGAGGTGTCAAATATATGAAAACACATCCTCGCACATCTCTGGTGGAAACATAGGCCCGTCCCGTGGAAAGTAAATGTTTAGTCACATTTTTCGCTTCAGTATTTGTTTCAGGAAATATGGTTTAAGAGTTAGGTAAATAATTGATATGGGTTCTAGTCAGCCTTGTAAAATACCTATCTAACTCACTTAATAAAATTGTTTACTTATTTACCTACATAATTCCAAGAGATAATCTGTTCTACATTTTTATTTACGTACCTACTGAAACTAAACTCGCCATCCGTAGGCTGAGATTATGTCCACATGTATGAGTTGTTGGCTTTTGTCCTGTTAACTAAATCTTAAACCTTTTAACTCTTATTTCATGCTACACAGAGGTAAAATAAAAAAAGTTCCAAATAAAATGGAATTATATGGATACAATATTTATGGGTATATTTATGTATTTAATTTTGGGTAGGTATATTTATATATATATAGTATATATATATATATATATATATATTTAGTTGTTTATTTATGTGTAGTATAAATATATATTTGTACACGTGTTGGTTTGTCTATCGTTTGGTTCCTATTCTCCACTCAATTGCTCAAAGGTTAACTGGAAGAGATCCCTTACAGGGATAAGTTCGCCTTTGTACATGTATAATCTATTTTGTCTGTATTGTTTCTTTCTCTTGTCTTGTGTCACAAAATAAAGAATATACAGAAGGTCCGTTCCCGCCGTTCTTGAAAATACATACCTAAACTACAGGGTTGCTTCTGTATTGATACTGAATTTTAAAAAGGAGCAGATAAATTAAAAATTCTTCAACATGACATTTAAATATGAACCAGCGTATCTTGGTAAAAAACCGGCCAAGTGCGAGTCGGACTTCGCACATTTAGGGTTCCGAATCAACCTCAAAAATATGATTTATTCATATATTAGTATTTGTTGTTAAAATATACGTAATATTGAACATTGTCACCAAATTTCAAGTTCATAGGTCAATGAGAAGTCTAAAAATTCTTCGGAACAAATTTTGTGACATACGACGGACGGACGGACGGACGTCTGGGCGACACCAATAGGGTTCCGTTTTGACCCTTCGGGTACGGAACCCTAATAAATTGATGCGTGACCCGCTGCGAGTTGTGACTTGTGACCGGCGGCGGTCGAGAGCGCCAACAAAAATATACCTAATTAATTAGGTACCTACTTAACTAAACCATAGTACTACTTAAATACTGGCGTTTTACCAGCGAACGATAAGATGAATGTGTAATGGTTGATCGTCGTTATCAAAGCGGCAAGTTTCAAAAAATTACCTACCTACCTAGGTATTGTAACTACCAAAATGAGAAAACCGTTTTATTTACCTTTCAATATCGTTTGAAAATTTGAAGAAAGTGTAGGCACCGTTTTTTGTTGTATTTAAGTGTATTTAAACAATAAAATACATTCCAACTGTAATAATATCGGTTATTCATTTTGACGTACGTGACATAAACTATCTACGTAGCGGCGAGGACGTCAAGTGATCAACGCGCGCACAACTAGCACTCGCGACGCGACAGTGACAGTCGCGACTAAGCTAGTCCGAAATCAACCGAGAATGCCTGTAAATGTTACGTCATTGTGCGTGCGGCGAAAATGGCACTTTGTACTGAGCGGACTCTCTGCTCCGGCGCGCGCCGCCGCTATTTACTTTGTGCTTGTGTACAATAAAGTATTTACATATTTTACATACATACATAAAATTCGACGTAACATATTTTCATAATAATAAAACAATGTAACAATGCGATTCAGAGAGGTAACGCCGCCAGCGTGATGGGGACCATGCCGCAATGCGACCTGCTCGACGGGGTGTTCTTTTTATAGGTTAGTATATTTTAGTTAGTATTTTTATTATTTCTTAGTTTTTATTTAGTTCTTTTTAGTTATTTTAATTGTAAGTAGTTTTAGCTTTATATTTAACTAGCTTTTGCCCGCAACTTCGTCTGCGTAGAGCTCGGTCATCGCGTTAGAATTTTATCGCTGTTCTTTTATTTCAGGTTTACCTAGTTATCTCTGTTCCATACAAACTTCTACTACCGGGATGGGATGAAAACTGTCCTATGTCCTTTCCTCGGACTCGAACTATCAGTGGCGGAGCGTCCATACAACTCGATTCCCACCGGCTTACCTAATTTTCAGCCAGTGCAGTTCTTTTACTACGGCTCATGAAGTATAAGAAAGGCAAATTATTTCCGGCTTTCCTAAGAATATTTTTGACGCGCCGCCACTGCGAACTATATTCGCACCAAATTTCATCTAAATCAGTTCAGCAGTTTAAGCGTGAAGGGGTTACAGAGAGACAGAGTTATGCTAGGCCTATAAACAAAGTTCCAAGTCTCATTGAAAATAAAATTTGTTTTCATCCCTTCAGAGGGCGAATTTAGAAAAACTCTGAAATCTGTTTTTTTTTTTTAAATTTTGATGTTTAGTCAGGAAGTTTTAAAGTTTCTATCTTCAAAATAATTTTGATCTCCATACAAAATGACCAAGAGGTCATTTAGGGAGTTAAAAGATTAACTAAGTTTCACAGAAACCCTTTTTTAAGACATTTAGGGATGAACTTCGAAAAACGCTGAAATTTGTTTTGTTGTATTTAAACAGAGACTCTGTAAAAAATTTGAAGTCTTTCACTTAAAAAAATGTTGCTCCCCATGAAAACATTGAACCCCTTTTTAACCCCTTGAGGGGATGAATTAAAAAAAACGCTGAAATTAGTTTTGTTTTATTTAAACAGAGAGTCTCTGTAAGAAATTTGAAGTACCTCACTTAAAAAAAATTGCTCCCCATACAAATAATGAACCCCTTTTTAACCCCTTTCGGGGATGAATTTCGAAAAACGCTGAAATTACTTTTTTTGTAATATTATAAGAAACTTTCATACAAAGTTTGAAGACTATCACTATAAAAAAAAAAATTGCTCCCCATACAAACTTTGAACCCCTTTTTAACTCCTTTAGGGGATGAATTTTAAAAAACGCTGAAATCACTTTTTTTCCATTATTATAAGGAACTTTTACACAAAGTTTGAAGACTCTCACTTTAAAAAAAAATTGCTCCCCATACAATATTTCACCCCCATTTTCAACCCTTTAAGAGACGAAAATTTTGAAAACGCACATATAACTTTCATTTTCTTATTTTAAGGAGTCTTTGTACAAAGTTTCAAGTCTGGATCTTAAAAAAATTATTGCCCCCCATACAAACTTTGCACCCCTGTTTTACCCGCTTAGGGGTGGAATTTCCAAAAATCCCGTCTTATCCCTTGCCTCCGTTATATAACCTAACTATAGTGTAAATTTCAAATTTCTAGGACCGGCAGTTTCGGCGGGGCGGTGATTAATCAGTCACCCATCAACTTTATATATATAGATTATGTTATGTTTTTTGGTTACATTGTATATTGTGATACGAAATAAACTACTTCCTATGTATTGACACGGGCAGGGACAGCATCCGATCGGTGTATCCCTTGCATTTCATTAAATTGTCAAATGGGCCACTACTTGTTAGCTATGTGGTACTCGATGGCACTTCGGTACCTCGGTACTTCGGCTCCGCGCACGCCTCCCAAAGGTCCGGAACACCATGGTCCCGTGAACGGGAAAAACAATGTAATAGATTTAGAGCTGATAGTGAGATATAGTACATTACTGCAGAGACCAGTAAGTAAGCCATCCTGGACGAGTATGAGTTAGCCGGCCGAGCCGAAGGCGAGGTCCGGCTATAATACGAGGCCAGGATGGCACTTACGGTCGAAGCTTGTATAGTGCTTTTCTCAAAAATGAAACAAGTTGTATGAATAACAATATTTAAATAATTTTCGACAATTCCGCCTCAATCGTTCTAAAATCGTAGTTAAAGAACCAGCTGTGGGCTGGCGCGCTCGCGGCGCGCGCCGGGCTGGCGCCGGGCGGGCTCGCGGGGGACGCGCGCCGCCAGCTCCAAACTTATGATATGTAATGGGATTTACATACTTACTTCCTGGACAGTAGGTGTTACTTCCTGGACACTTCTGGCAACTGTCCAGGATGAGCCACTTTCGGCTACTGTCTTCACAGATGTTATGAGAACATTACATACTATTTTTGAGAAAAGGTATATTGTACTACAACATATACATGATAATTACTTTATTTGTGTCGAATTAACATCAAGTTTAGGTAATGGATGACAATATTAAGTATGGTATGGTAAAAGTTTGAATTGTATAACCATTAAAGTTATATATTCAGCGTAATATATTGAACGGAATGCATGACTCAAGGCGATAAACATTACTTATCAGTCCTATCTTTCCAATACATCAATAACGCGTGCCAAAATTGGCCTCTATCCGTTTTACTTCACGGTTTGATACAATTAGGCCATTTACACTATGATGCGAGCGGATAACCAGAGCCTAAAATGAGGAGGGAAAATTCGATTTCCCATTGCCATGGAGCGATTGAGCCGCGGGCTTAATAAGTTCGATTAGGCCTGAGCTAGGGTTGTCAACCGTCTCGCCTTAGGCGGGACTTTCCGTTTCCAGCACCTTAGAGGACGCGTCCCGCAGAGGATGCGTGCGGGACGCTGATTGTCCCGTTTTCAGATATAAATAGTGTTTTTTTTCAAAAGTTGTTCGTAGTGAAGAAAAGGCGCCAGAAACGGATTTTTGACGTCTTATTTCTAAGAAACAAGATTTCTTGCACGCCAAGCTGAGCTGTTAAAGCGGCCTTACACATTGATAAAATGAGATGTAAAATGTAAGCTTTCAATGACCTTATTATGTGACTTAACAGAGTATTTATTCAAGTAATAAATAAACCTCCCCGGAAAGGATGCGGACGTACTGCTCGGAATTTGATTTATGATTTTTGAATGATCATATTTACGTACTCTTACGATGGAAGTAACATTCAGATTGACTCCCTGATTCTACAACTCTACGACAATTTGTATCCACTTCGTATGGCGATCAATGCAGTTATTGTGAAATCAGTCTTGTGTCCTAAAGCATTAGGTTTAATTAAAAATGGCCAAACGGGGAGATATGTTCAGTTCAGAAAGATAACAGCTTGAATGCATTATGTACGAGTTACTCAGAGTTTCTGCTCCTGAATTATTAAAGCCGTTGAGATTATGAGAATTGTTAACTCTGAAGCGGGACTTTTGACATACGTAATTAAATTTAAGGCTAATTAAGGATAATTAAGTTGTTTTTAATACTCGTGTAAGAGTTACAACAATTTATTTTTAGGAGGCATAAACAAGTGAGTCGGCAACGCGTGAGTGCTGGTATTGCAAGCTACTAATAGGCGACAGTAACCATTTACCATCAGGTGGGCTGTCAGCTTGTTTGCCACGGACATAATGTAAAAAAAAGTGGGACTCATCTGTGTAGCAGCCTAGGGGTCTATGATGATGGTCGCGTAATAGCGTGATAGACGATAAGATAACTCATCTGGCACTTTCTGATGACATTCGATAGAAAGTGACGGGTGCTTTATCTTGTCGATTATCACTCTATCACGCGACCATCATAAACCCCTTAGTATCCGTGCATTTAGGTGCCTGGTACAATCAAGAAAATAGTCTATCATTTATGGACGATACTGTACAAACAATATAGTTGTTCAGGCATTGTAATCTTTCAATATGAAGGTAGATTGCAAAGCCTCGGTTATCGGCGAACTTTCGGGTAGCCGCGGAAAAATGACTTCTTGACTCTTAACTCTCGGTACGCCACGTTCGGTCGCAGCGGTCGGTGCTCTGGATGAATATCCCCTTACCAGTTGATTTAATCGGTGTGATTTATGTGTGTGGACAATTTATATAATATAGACTCAGTACGGAGAAAGTGGAGACAGTGCTGGCCAGCCCGCGGTACCTAGCAGCTCAGCAGGGACA
Organism: Cenopis cana; assembly: GCA_951800055.1. NCBI lineage: Eukaryota > Metazoa > Arthropoda > Insecta > Lepidoptera > Tortricidae > Cenopis > Cenopis cana. Next base: position 7,162,086 of record OX637479.1, on the reverse strand, counting down.
CCCAGGTTAGTGGTCTGCCCCATATTGTTGGAATGCAATGCCTGTTAAGCGTAGCTTCTAGATTACCGGGACCAGCTATCGAAGGTTTGTTCTTTACGCGAACAATAGTCGAAAAACAATAGAGCAATTAGAATGACAAGATACAATATTTTGACGGCAAGAGAACACGAGGGACGATTTTCTGTTCGTAAACATGTTTTTCCCCTACCATGCGGGAAGGAAAGCCTCTTACGTTTTCGGTTATGTAATTTGAGATAAATTGTATTATAATCGACTTTCAATGATATGATTGCTTATTTAATAAACGAAAAACGTTTTCATGAATGTTTGATAAGTTATCAAAAAATCATAAAACAGGTCCCAAGCCTATTGATAACGTGAAAACTTATTTAGTTACTGTGTTCAAGTAAAATCAATAAGGGCAAAACTGTAAATAGAAAGGAACTGTCAAATTAACGCTAGCAAAAATCTAGCTTACAGTCAGAGTTCTAGTTTTGTTTGCGTTCGTTTGATAGAATTTAGCCGTAGAGTTGTGTCCGAACTATACAAACTAGCGGTCGCATACGGCCAGAGCTATAAAGGTATAATTTCATGCTATTGTCTCCAAAACAAGGAAACGTCTTCAATAATTGCTTCCATGAACTATCGTCTCGCCTCATAATGAGGAACGTTGTTACAAAGTGACGCGAATTCTATAGTGCAGTTAGAAAGTTAGAATACAGACTTGGAAAATTATCTCTTAAGCGACGGAGATACTTAAATATTCATTGCCATTTTCCGTCACTTTTAACATAAAAAAACTTAAAGGTTATTTTAGCTACGATGAAAATGGAATATATTTTTCTTCAAGTATATTCACTATTTTGCATCAGTGAGGTAGTTCAACTTCAAAGCGATATTTATTTTATGCTTCAGTTTTGGAACTTAATTAAATACAAAGCTTATGACTTGTATAGAAGGAACTATTAAATTTTGTTAAAATCTACATTTGAAATGTTGCGTACATTGCGGGATTATTCGACTGTGTTTATCTTAATGACGAATTTCATACGTAGAAATGTAGATAAATGAGTAATCTAGGTACACAAAATAATAATTCATAAGTTGTCTATGTTGAAAGCTATTAATATTTATGTGTCATGTTTGTACATCTTGCTTTTCATTTTAGGTATTTTTCGTTAATTTGATTTAGTAAATTCCGTGTAGTCATTTCATTCCGTATTTAGCTGAACCTAAACCTAGATAGGTACCTTTTTGTGCCATATTTTTTTAGACATTATGGTTAATAAAAATGGGATCTTTAGATTAAGATAAAAACAATATTTTTTGTATGACTTTAGCCAGGTGTGACGTGTGACATGGCTGGGAAGAAGGCAATTGCAGGCAAGGCTGGGTTGCACCAAACCGACTGTAATCGTAAGCGGTGTTCGTCAAATCTGATTGTATGGAAAGTTTGACAAGTTTCTATGGGATGACAGCTGCCGGCGCCATATTTGACGATGACCGGTCTGTGTTCGTACGTTGGTGCAACTGGCACTTATATTTGATTATACGAGTAATACGAAACCTGCAATTGTCATTCCGGCCGAGCCGAGGCTAATATAATAGTGCTTTTCTCAAAAAATGGTCGACGAGAAATTTGAATTAAGATTTGATTTGAATGAACCTTAAAACGTCAAAAACTTCATGCTTTCCTGCCGCAAGTGAATTTTTCCACCGAAAAACACACTTTACTTTTTTAGGTACTAGTAAATGTTCACTTTGCGGGCCATGTTTGAGAAAAATAATAAGCTTACCTTTGTAAGTTGATCATCAGCCTTAGCCAGAATAACTTCGCAGCCCTCGCGGTGAGCGAACAGTTTCCTGGCCTGCACTTTCATATGAAACGTGCGGTCGACGAGCGGAGCGGCAACGTTGCGTTCGAGCGCCGTCGCCGCGTTGTTGTTGGCGATCACGTCGGCTTCTACTTCTTGCAGCAGCGTTTCCCATGTGTGGAAGAGAGATGATGGGCATGATGCTCTGTGGACAAATGGTATAAGGTTAGCTCGATTTCAGTGACACCTCAGATTTGGTTGAGGCCGCTCAAACAATCTCACTTGAGCGAAAACTCTTAGAGTGGTCGTGTCGGAGGTTTCACCTGGATTTTCCCCAAGCCACTCTCCAACCGCGCACCTGCGATCTGGGTCATTATTAGTTGTATCGCCCAAGGTAAGTTAATGTATTATTAAATTTCAGTTCCGTCTTAATATTTTGTGTGCCCCACTCATACAGTGAATACACGCTTAATACGTACGTAAAAACGGAGGGACAATATGTTATTTCAATACGTTAAAAATGCGTTGAGTAATAGGGCCCTTGTTCGTATTCCGTCTGAAATAAACGATATGCTTTTACGGTTTTATCAGTAATTCATTCCAAACGGACGTATCATCATTAAAAACCACTAGACAGCTGATTTTTACTAAGAAACTTAACCAAAAATAGACATTTTAACACCTACACGTGTTGGTGTAACATTATTCGAGGCATTATCTAGACGTAACATTTCGAAATGATGTCACGTCAAGAAAATTTACCGCATTACCGCAACCTTTCCTTAAAGGTATGATGAAATGTCATATGCATTTTATGGGTTGTTACTTATATTTACTTCTTAAAAGCGAATTACGTATAGGTCACTGTTAACTCGTCGACTACCAGTCCCTGGGATCCCAGGGCAGAATAACAAAAGAATGGCATTGTATATTTTTTTCGCCAAGAGAGGACGGCTTTTAATCCACGTTCCAGAGGTTTTCTAATTTCATGGCAACATAATATATAATAATTTGGCTATGATCCGTAAATATAATCATCTTTGTCAACTACCTACTGAAAATTTTTACCAAGCCGAAGCGAATTTATAATTTTGAAAGTGAAAGTGAGTGAAAGTGAAAAGTAATTTATTCCATAAAACACACAAAACAAGACTTTTATACAGGTGCTACCTACAACTATAGACAACTATATCAAATACCCTTAAAAATATAATAATTGTAGGTTCATCGCCGACAGAGGTCACAAGGTAGATCCAGCAATGTCTTGTGTGCAGTAAAGAAAAGGCTAAAACTCAGCAAAATGTTGCAATTTGCAAGAAATGCAAGTCGCAACGCTGTTATTCTGTCCTAGCCTTAGTGAGCATGGTTTGAACAAAAAACGAGACAGAAAAATAATATAAAATGAATAAGATAAGAAGTCCAGTCAGTATCAAACAGTAAAAAGTGCAAGCAAAACATATTTATTATGTGCTACATACTTTAGTTTCTTGTATGTGACAATGTAACTTTATTGAGATAAAAAACATTAAGTGTGATAAATAAATAAATAAAAGTAGGCATAGGAATAATCATAGCGAATTTAAAGTTAAAAATACAATTTATATAATTTATGTATCTGCAACTAGCTGGTCCGGAGCATATCGGTTCCAGAAGCTTGGGTTACCAATAGATGTTCACGCAATTTGCGCTGAAAACTTATTTTGGACCCGCAGTTTCGTATAGGGGGTGGGAGGTCGTTCCAGCATTTGGTAGCCTGGAACCGAAAACTACCACGAAAAGCTGCACATTTGTACTTAGGTATAATGAGTGGCTTATGCATACTAGTTGTACGCAATGCCCGCTGCTGCTGACGCCACTTCAGCTTTAGCAGGAGATACGATGGTTTGCCGGTATTTATAACACCAAAAAGAAGAGAAGCTAGGTGGAGGTGTTGTCTGTACTTCATTTTCAACAGTTTTGAACTATTCAGATATGGTGTTACAGATGTCCTAGGCGGAATAGTAAAACAATAACGAGCGCAAGCATTTTGTACCCTTTGTATTAAAGTTTGGGTTTTTTTGTATAAACAGGGAACAATGACGATGTCGCAGTAATTTAATTTTGATAGAACGAGTGATTCGCATAGTTTGACTCTAAGATCTACAGATATAAACTGGCGTATATTATATAAAACCTTGAGCCTATAAAAACAGTTACGAATAATGTTGACAACGTGTTCCTCAAAACGGAGGTGGCTATCCATTAAGATGCCAAGATTACGAGCAGAGTGTACACGGTCAATAGGAACACCCGCAATTTCCACGTTATGATCACTCGGCTCAAATAACATTGTTTGTCTCTTACTCCCAAGAATAAGATATTTCGACTTAGTAGGGTTTAGGACTAAGGAGTTCTTTGAGGACCACGCGGCAATGCGCGAGAGGTCTTCATTCATGTTCTCAACTGCCTTGTTTACATTTTCTCTGTTGTAAGGAATGTATAATTGTAGATCATCAGCATATAGATGGTATTTGCAGTGCTTGATGCTGTTAGTAATATCAGAGGAGTAGAGAACAAACAATAGAGGGCCGAGAATGGAGCCTTGAGGTACTCCTCTATTAACAGTGCGCGTTTGAGACCGAAGAACTAATCCATTTGATTTTTTTAATTCCACTAATTGGAAGCGATTTGAGAGATAGCTATGGAAAAAATTTACTGCAGCGGAATTAAAACCGTAGTAAGATAGCTTTGAAAGTAAGAGCGAGATATTAATTGAATCAAAAGCCCGAGAAAAATCAAGTAGGGTGAGTATGGTACCATTGCCTTCGTCTTCTACCTCTAATTAAGACAGCTGTATAGCGATAAATGTCGCTAAGAGCATCTCCAAGGAGCAGGTACCTCAAGAGTAAATTGATTGGAATAAACACGGAATGCAGAGCTCGTGGGGTCAAAGCCGACTGACTAGTGGCGAATAAATTTTCAATTTTTCGCTTTTGGTTGGAATTAATCTGTCAAACATCCAGCAAAAATCCGCTGGCAGGAGTGGATCACACTACTTTCCTTACTGTATTAAAATAATGAAATCGTGTTTAAAATTGGCAGTATACCTATTAAATATTTTAAAATAAATATTTGTGGGCAGTAAATAAATATTTTTGGACGGTAAATAAATATTTGTGGACAATAAATAAATATTTGTGGACAATCTTACACAAATCAACCTAGTCCCAAACGAAGCAAATCTTGTACTATGGGTACTAAGCGACGATATAAATACTTATATAGATAAATAGATACTTAAGTACATAGAAAACATCCAAGACCCAAGAGACGATGGCAAGAGGCCAGATGGCATGACCCTGGTACCCTGGAAGTTGGGACGGCCGCTAGTCTGGGACGCCACATGTGTGGATACCCTGGCTCCGTCCCATCTTCCAGGAACCTCGGTTAAGGCTGGGGCTGCCGCCGACGCGGCTGAGCACCTCAAGCGGCGCAAATATGCCACCATTGACGGAGGCTGCATGTTTGAGCGGTTTGGGGTGGAAACTCTAGGGCCGTGGGGACCTGCTGCTCACTGCATCTATAAAGAGCTTGCGAAACGTCTCGTGGACGCCACGGGTGACCAGAAGGCTGGTGCGTACCTTGCTCAGCGCCTCAGCATTGCTATTCAACGCGGCAATGCGGCCAGCCTTCTGGGCACCCTACCGCCGAGCTCCGAGCTTGAGCCCATTTTTTATCTATAAATCTATTTATTTAGTTTTTAGTTTAGTTTATTTTTAGTTTAGGTTACTATACATATTATGTAACTTTGTTGTTTATTCAGAAATAAAATGTATATATATTTATGCCCTCGACTAGACCCAAGAACAAATATTCGTGCTCATCACACAAATAAATCCCCTGACCGGGATTCGAACCTGGGACCTCCAGCTTTACAGGCAGGGTCGCTACGAACTAAGCTAAAGCGGTCGTCAATTCATTAACACCAATTAGTTATTTTAACACATTAATTGACAACGAGTGCTACGCGATACGCTCGTAGCGGATAACATGTTTTATTTCATTTGTAGCGAAAACTGTCTACGAACAGAGAACACGATATTGTGTCCTCGGTGCTGAATATGTTCAAGCAACAACATTTCAGTCAGCAATGTAGCCCCAAAAGCGCTATTATCAATTACAGTCCGCCCGAGCCATATTGAAATTAAACATGACACAGATGATTGAATATTGACCGCGGGCAAACGGGCCATTATGCTTTCAGCGGAACCCATGTTTTCACAGAGCTAAAATATAATTCAAATCGTATGCAAGGGGTGCCTTTCCATCACAGCTGTGCTTTGCTACGTTGCTATGGATGCGTTGACATCCATCAATCATATTCATCGAATCACATAGCATAGCACTGGTGGAAACGGAAAGATATCACATCCTCGCAGCATAGCTGCATAGCATAGCTCTGGTGGAGAGGCAGCCTGATGCTTGTGCTCTTGTAAATGCGTAGCTGAATAATGTAAGGCCGCTACTACACTTCGCTATGCGTGTTCGCGTTGCGTATTCGCCTCCCTTTCTTTTTTAATATTACAAAAAGAGATGCTGAATATTTGCACAAATACGGCGAAGCGTGGTGCTAGCGTATGACAGACCCACGTATATCGCAGAATTTAATCTGGTTACATACATACATATCTGTATAATTTACAACCAAACACATGCCTAAAGCCAGTAGAATGCTCACTTCCCGCCGAAGTAGTAATAAAAATAGCTATAAGTACTACATACGTATATTCTACGCATCAAAGTTTGAATGGATATAGAGCAACTGTGTTATGTTAAAATTCCCTTCAGCCTTTTACTAAAGTCTAAATACCAGTATCCGATAACCAATATACTGTCTTCTGGCTTTTGACACGGACGGGACCTGACACCGAGGTACATCGGTTAAGTGGGTGGATCACAGGAATGGGGTCACAACGATAGATACCGCCGATTTAGGGCATAATCTACGTATTAGATAAAATCGTGGTTTTATCATAGCTTGTTGAATCCAGCTGGGTAATCGCGTATAGTGAAACTAATATTTTATGCAATCACTAGCTTTTGCCAGCGACTTCGTCCGCGTAAAAGGGATGATTTTCGGGATAAAAAGTATCCTATATGTTAATCCAGGCTATAATCTCGTTGTATACCAAGTTTCATCATAATCCGTTCAGCCTACTTATTACCTAACATTAGTCCGACAAGTTACGAAACCCAGCAGGTCGCGAAATAATGCACAGCTAATTGGTCAGGAAGTAAAGGGATAAACCGAAATGCGATGAGTCAACTGAACGAAGCAAAGCTTATTGGAGCACTGTGGATCAACTTTAATTAATTTAAATGCATTCAGCTGTGGTTAAACGGACTGAGAGGCTATGCCGGGTAAATTATAAGCCGCAGGCCTATTCAGCTGTGATTGATAAATACCTACTGGTATGTACCTACAGTTATTAGTTTTTCTCAAAAATTACTCGCATTAAACTTACTCGCTACATATTGGAAGGTAAAGTGTGTAGTTTTGTTCAGACAATTCAGCTCGTATTTTTCTGTTGGAAACGCGACGTTTTTGTATGTGTTTCATATAATTTGCGTTTTTTCGGTGGAAAAATACTCATACTCATACTAATACTCATTTATTCATAATATTATTGGAATATTAGATGTCGGTGTAAAAACACTTGTTGATACTTGTTATAAAATAAACGGCGGGAAATCATGACGTTTTCGACTTTTGAAGGTTAGGTTTATCAAATCTTAATTCAAATTTCGTCTTATTGCGACCATTTTTGAGAAGAAGCACTATATTAGCCTTGGCCGAAACGTCAATTACAGGCTTCGTCTTATAATTTAAGGGACTCGCAAGCTCGTCCGCTTAGACAAATACTCAACCTGCAAATGCCTCCTTCCCGGCCACGGCAATAATGTACTAGGTATTATTTATGTCAGGCACACAACGTCAACAAGGCAGGTAAGTACACAATGCGTAAGATACTAAATAATAATATTAAAAAAAAACATAATGTTGTATGAACAATTGTGAAAATATATGAATACGAGTACACTTCCTTCTGTGAGTTCTGGGTAACGGGATTCAATAACAAAAAAAGTTGGTTGAGCCAATTAATTACGATATCTATTCTAAGGTAGGTAGGTACAGAATTTAGTTCAGTAGTCTTTTTTTCAGAAATGTTACATCCGTGTGTAAAACGAGAAGTAAAAAAAAATTCAAAAATATACGGAAACCCTAAGCTTATTTTTTTAATAATAATCCAGCTTTAAATAAAGTTCGCTTAGTACATGCAAAAGAAACACAATCTAAAGATGTACGTTCGTTTAGCTTCATGTTTACATGTTTACGGAAACTTTTAAAGTATAACACGAAAAGTCCACAAAGGGAATGTCGTTGTTAAAATGCGAGTGGAGTAAAAGTTTTACTTTACATGTCAATTTCCCCGAATAGCTTGATTAAAATAAAGGAAGAATTTATGGGACTAAACATACTAAATACTTTTGTATTTGTAAGTAGGTATTTTTAACTATGTTATCTTAAGACAGTCAGGCGAACTGACCTAAATATACAAAGCGAAACCATCTTCAAAATATGTGATAGATAGATATCTCAACTGCCTGTAAATAAATGACAAAGAAATAGCTACCTCTAGTTGATCGTGTTAAATGTTCCGTAGGATCAATTGTTCGGTCGGAACAGTAGAAATATATCGTTAAATATTTTATGTCACACCTGGCCATAAAGCGGCAATTACCGCACGCTCCGCGCGCGGGAAATCCCACTTCCTGGCCAGGGGGTAACATAAAATTTTGTACTTAACACGGGCGGTAATAAAGAAAGCCTCAGATCGCATATTTATCGCCCTTGCCTTCGGCTCGGGCGTCAAATACCTGCGATCTGAGACATTCTTTGTTTAACCGCCCTTGTTAAGTAATGTACTATTAATTAACACTTAAATATAGTGAAAATGCCCTATGTGCTCAAGACGGTCCACCGTGGACGTGCCGAAGTGGACATTGGCCCGCCTTGAAATTGAAACCCATCTTCAGTAGGTACTTATGAAAATGCTTCAATCTGATAATATAATAAGAAGGCCAAATATATACGACACCAGTATTTTCACATCGAAATTTTCTCGTTGTAATATTATAAGATGATGTTCAAAATCTGTACTTCTCCATACAAACTCTGTGCAAGTTTTATTCGTAAGTTTTGGCAAGTTATTTTCTTTGCTTGTTAATATAAGATATACGAAGAATGTCAAGCAAAAAAAATAAAAAATAAAAATATTTTTTTTTTCTTGAATTTTAACAAAAAATAAGCGTACTGACCAAAAATCATAAGTGTAATGCAAACACAAGCGAAGAAAAACTTGCACAAAGTTTGTATGGGGAATGCTTGCGTATAAAGGAGTCTTAGGGAGACACTAATGTCTTACGCAAAAATATGTGAATTATTAATGTATATTTTTCTGTCTGAGTCCTTGAGCCTGCTTTTTAACCTTCCCCTTGCGCGTTTACCAAAGCGTTGGGTTGGCCTCAAAAGCTTTTCTATATAAATGTATAATCTTATCTATATACACATACAGCTATTAAATCGGACTGGGCGGGGCACGTATATTGCATACAGGAAGACTTGTGGGCGAAAATCACCACCAAGTGGGTCCCACAAAACCGAACTTAAGACTGGTGGAAGGTGGCTGGCAGGCTGCCCGGAACAAGGATGGGTGGAAAGGAGGTCTTTACCCAGTAGGTAGACCATTAAAGTTCTTATATAATGCTTATAAATGCTAATGTGTCTTAACCCTTCGTTTTTTTTACGTTTCAATGGCGGCTGAATTGCTGTAAAATTATTCCAAAACTAGCTTTTGCCCGCGACTTCGTCTGCGTAGAACTCGGTCATCGTATTAGAATGTTTTTGCTATTCTTTTATTTTAGGCGCTAAGCTAGTTATCTCTCTTCCACCCCCTTGCGGTGTCCCATGTCCTTCCCTATGTTTCGAACATTATGATGCAGGTGCGGAATATACTACAAACGCATGAAGTAATGTAGATGAAAACGCGAGCGCAGCGGGCGCGAAATATTTCAAACACTATGATGCAGGCGCGGAAAAGACTTCACACGTATCAAGCAATGTAGTTAAAAAGGCGAGCGAAGCGAGCGCGAAATATTTGGAACTTTATGATACAGGTGAGGAAAATACTTCATACGCATTAAGTCATGTAGATAAAAACGCGAGCGTAGCGAGCGCGAAAATTTTCGGACATCATGATGCAGATGCGGAAAAGACTTTATATGCATCAAGTAATGTAGTTAAAAAGGCGAGCTAAGCGTTCGTGAAATGTTTGGAACATTATGATACAGGTGCGGAAAATATTCATACGCATTAAATCATGCAAATGAAAACGCGAGCGCAGCGAGCGTGAAATGTTTCGAACATTATGATGCAGGCGCGGAAAAGACTTCATACGCATCAAGTAATGTAGTTAAAAAGGCGAGCGAAGCGAGCGCGAATTATTTGGAACATTATGATACAGGTGTGGAAAATACTTCATACGCATTTAGTCATGTAGATGAAAACGCGAGCGTAGCGAGCGCGAAAATTTTGGGACACAATCATGCAGGTGCGGTAAAGACTTTATATGCATCAAGTAATGTAGTCAAATAGGCAAGCGAAGCGAGCGCGAAATGTTTGGAACATTATGATACAGGTGCGGAAAATATTCATACGCATTAAGTTATGCAGATGAAAACGCGAGCGTAGCGAGCGCGAAATCTTTCGAACATTATGATGCATGTGCGGAAAATACTCCATATTCATCGAGTAATGTAGATGAAAACGCGCGCGCAAATTTTTTCGAACATTGTAATATTTGTAATGCATGTGTGTTCGCATCAAGTCATGTAGATGAAAACTCGAGCGAAGCGAGCGTGAAACTTTTAGAACATTGTGATGCAGGGTGCGGAAAAGACTTCTTACGCATTAAGGAATGTAGATTTAAACGCGAGCGCAGCGAGCGCAAAATTTTAAAGAAAAAAAATAGTTGCCGGTGGTTGAATACATATTTTCTGTTTAAAAATTATTGGAGAACCTTTCTACCTTTGTTTGTTCTTTCACATTCAAAGGTGGAGTAGAGGCCCAGGTTGATAGCGCACCCACCCTGGTTGTTCCTGGGAGATGTGTGATTTTCTGAGATTGAGTTTTTGTTTTCTATCGGCCTATGAATTTCGAATTTGGTCATACATAATGTTTATTGTTACATACCTATATTTTACTAACAAATACCTATATACCCTAAATGTGGAAAGTCTGACCCGGCCGGTCTTCGGTATGTTGTATTGTATGGATCAGTTAGTTCATCCAAATTTGCAACTTTGACAAACTTTACTTCGATGCGAACTGCGATTTCGTTTATTTTCTGGCTTTGAGAACGGTCCCCCCCTTCCCCACTCCTGTTATCCCCGTACCCCGAAGAACCTCAAACATATCCCATAACGATTATTAAGAAAATAAATGTCCGCCATCTTGCATTTGAAAATGGATATCATTGTTGTAATCAGCACCCCAAAAAAAGATTTTATACAAAAATATTAATATTTAAATTTATATATATTGAACCTTATTATTGGAACAGTAAAATGGCTTTTTAAACTAATAAAGTTGATGCAACTCGGCCAACTCAAATTATTTCAATCATGCGCATACGTATACATGCCGCAAGTCTTACCATGCAACCGAGAGCCCGCTGCTCTGCGTAGGTAGGTAGAGGTACCCTCCATCGAAAACAAAAAAAAAACACCGAGCTTGCATAGTAAGACTGGTATACCTAGGTTTGTGAATATTGATAGCGACCGACTGTCCAACATAATTAGATCTCTCATATCAAACAGTTAATATGGTTTGAGGGACTTTTGTTTTTTTGTCATTGGCCTCTCAAGTATATTTCGTCCCCCGTTTTTTCAAATACTATCTGTTTATTGCACAATGTTTGAATGGGATTCTTTTTCCTTTGCTTCCAAGTAGATGCTTACCAATTTTCAAGCCTTTAAATCACGAATTGAAGGACTTCCCATACAAAGTTGAACCCCTGTTTTCACCCCTTTTAATCCCCAATCTGTATGATTTTTATAGCCTATAACCTCGCCGAAGATCCAATAAACATATTATTGAAGGCTGCATTAAAATCCATTCGCTAGTTTTCACGTGATAGTTAGACAAATAAACAGACAGACAAACAGACAAACAGACAAACAGACATGAATTCTAAAAACCGTTGAAATGTGTTCTGTTATCGATTCTAAGACCCCTCAATCGATTTTTTTTCTTATATCTTCAATGTACAGATTTTTTACCCTCTTCTGCTTTATTATATGTATAGATGGAAATGGACGCACAGACACTCGTTTTACAAAGTTTATACAGAGTACGATTCATATTCAATTTAAAACATACATATTTAATATTACGGCAGTGTACTCAGTTTCTGTTAACATGTATAATTTATGAGTTTAATATTGAATAAAGTTTTTCCGTAGAGTAACGCTCTAACTGGGTTAAAATTTATGTTTCACGGCTAGGGGCTAAAACCGTGATTTGGTTTACCTATTCGCGCCGTATAGTATTTTTTTACAAGCTATAAAGTTCCTGTAAGGAAACTTTTTTCACACATATTATAACAAAACATACTAGTTACTAGTTGCTGACCGAAATGATATTTTTATTGTCCAGTGTCTGAATTTGTGAATGTATATTTATGTTTAGCATCCAATTGCTGTAATTAGGTTAAGTAAATCATATTTAAGGCACTATTGCATTAGGGTAACCTGTAATGATACTTTCTGTAACTAGTTATAAATAAATAAAAAATATTGGTTTTACACTTTTTTATAGGCAATGGCCAGGCCATTGTCGCGAAGGCTTGTAGAATAATTGTCAAAATCTGTCCCGGACAGGTACAAGGAACAGGTACAGGTACAAGGAGGTAAGTCCTAACCCTGGTCTGATGCTAAATATTGCCTATTTGAAAGATCCATTTGTAAGAAAAACAAACACATTAACATAGCATTTATTTTTACATTACGCGTATATCACGTCTGACTGCAGTCTACTGCGGTACTACAACGCAAAAGAGTGAAAAAGCATAAAAGTTATGGAAAAGTTCATTTCATATAAGGCTTTAATAACATTTTTCTTCTTTGTTGTTCAGTGAGTTGAATATTACATTGCGTACATTCCTGTCTAGAAGTACCTTCGAAAGATTTTGCCTTTTGTAGTTGCCCTAGGACAACTTACTTTAAGAAAACATGGGTTTACTTTTATAGATTTCTAGTTTGATTCAGTTTAGTAAATAGGTTAATCAAATTAAAAACTATAACACGGCATAAAAACTGCATTTTAAAGTCGCCCTTCAATTTAAAAATAACCCCGGTTACCTGTACGCAAATTTTCAATTAATAGTACATTACTTACCAAGGGCGGTAAAACAAAGAATGTCTCAGATCGCAGGTATTTTACGCCCGAGCCGAAGGCAAGGGCGATAAATATGCGATCTGAGGCTTTCTTTATTATCGCCCGTGGTAAGTACAAAATTTTATGTCACCCCCTGGCCAGGAAGTGGGTTTTTTCGCGCGCGGAGCGTGCGATAATGGCCACTTTATGGCCAGGTGTGACATAAAATATATTGTTATAGGTAATATTATGAAGTAAACCATGTGTGAAACGGTGTGGGTTCGACAGAACGTACTGCAAGCTGAATTTTTCACGCCTAATTCGTGACCGACAATGGACCCCACTTTGAGGCCTATCCCCACGTCGCTTAAACATCCGTTTGTCTTCTTAAGTGTCCATCACCCCGACATGGGTCCAAGACATTCACTGCAGAATTAGGGATATAAATAAGTTTGCAACGAGCCCTTATTTTTGCTGCGGCGCTGTAATTTGTTTAGGTAAAGAAATTAACCTTTTATTCGCCTAAAGCATCATTTTCACTAAAATATGCTCGCTGAACGGCTTGATATTAAGCTAGTATCTGTACTGTAACTAGTAGAGAATACATCATTTTATTTCCTATTCCAAAGTATTAAGGTGCTACACTGAGAAATTTGGAGATTTTGAAACGCTGTCCTGCCCAGACTAGGAAACAGTAGGGGCTGATTTTCAGATATATGATTCTTGACTATATGATTGTGGTACTGACAATAGCGAAACATGATTGCTTAAAATTGTCTCGATAGAAAATAAATCCAAAGTTGAGTCTATATTTTCCTTTTTATCCTCAGCCTACTAAAACAACGCATTATTAAAAGACAGGATTAAGTTAATATGATGGTATTTTACCTCATCTAGGTACTGACAAGAGGAAATTTAATAAACCTGCACACAATCAGATATTTAACAAGATTTGTCTAAAAAGCCATTCTCGGAGAGGGTTGCATCCCGTTTTGTCGTGAGCGAAAAACAAAGGGTGTCTCTTTCAATCGATATATCGCCTTAAGACAATGTTCTGCCATATTTATATATGGTCGCTTGGGGTATATATACTGTGTCTTTAAACTTTTCAGTGAACTTCTATGTTGATGTATTGTAACGTAGAACCCCCTAGATTGTTCTACAAAGAAAGTCAGTGATGACCCCGAGACAACGCAATAAGTTTACGAATGTATGTACCCACCCAAAAACCCCCAAAAATATCTACGACAATTTGTCAAGGTGTGCGACGGCTGTCTTTCAAATACAAACATTACCACGCCAGTAAATGTAGCTGTGTTTATCCGTATAACACATGGCTCGCGTTCAATAGCTCACCTCGCCACCAGTACCAATATAAATCCAACCTTAGAGATACAATAGTTGATACGAACCTAGGGCTCACCTTATTCTAGTCATGAGCTAAAGATAGTTTTTGAATTGTGTACCCATAGTTCGCAAGACATCCATCAACTATTGACAGCAGCAACGAGACCGCTAAGAGGCGAACTTGAAACTAATCACCGATCGAAGGAACCCAGTCAGAAACTATGTACACTTCGGTAATAGCCTTAGTAAGTAATAACTGATGATCCTATTTTGACTACATTAAGACCAATTAATTTAGAAGTAGAAATAAAAACCGGCCTAGTGCTAGTCGGACTTCGCACGTTTAGGGTTCCGAACCAACCTCAAAAATGTGATTTATCAATATATTAGTATTTGTTGGTAAAATAAACGTAATAGATTATCTTGAAATTTCAAGTTCTTAGGTCAACGGAAGTTAAAAAAATCTTAGGAACAAAATTTTGTGATAGAGGACGGACGGACGGAAGGACGCGTGAGTGAGAGCAATAGGGTTCCGTTTTGACCCTTCGGGTACGGAACCCTAGAAAGGAGCCAGTTGTGTACAGTACGCATAATTTGTGTTGACATACCTAAGTTCTTATTCCATTGGATATTCTACTTTAAGGGGATATATCGATTCGGGAAACCACGCCCCCCGTGAAAGAGACACGCTTATGTCTTTTGCGCACGGAAAAACGGGATACAAAACTCTGCGGGAATGACTTTTTTATACAAATCTCATATCTGACTGTGTGCAGTTTTATGAAATTTCCTCTTGACAGAGTTTAGATGTGGTAAAATGCCATCATATTAATTTATTTGAGTCGTTTAATAATGCGTTGTTTTAGTAGGCCGCTGATTGCCCGTATTCGCTGTAATTTTCTCAGATTATGAGTAAAAAAAAGGAAAATAAAGACAATTTTTTTTTCTATTGAGAAAATTTTAAGCAATCATGTTTCGGCTATTGTCAAAAACACAATAATATAGTCAAGGATCATATTATATCTGAAAATCAATCCCTATTGTTTCCCCGTCTGGGCAGAACAGTGTTTCAAAGAACCCGATATTTCTCGTTGTAGAGCCTTAACACTAATGTAATTGAGTTTATATTACGAGTGCCTCTACAAACATACGATTTAGACAGTGTGTACCTATGTATAATCTATATATTAGAAACTCCTTTACATTGTTAAATCAGAATATCTAATGGAACAAGAGCATGTATGCCAGTGGCACACTTAAAGTAATTTACCTACCTTTTAGCTCGAGTAAATTTACTCTGAATTGTAGGAAATAAAATTTAGGAGCAAAACAATATGTTGATCGAATTCAAGTTTATAAAGTACAAGGTTAACGTCGTAACGTTTATTAGTATCCCGACGAGTACCTACTAGATACTCCACAGTTGCCACTCAATCTTCTTAATGCTATAATTAATGAATCACGCTGCCTGTCAGGCATGTTCTGTCACAGTTCTGATACAATTGCCAGATTTGACGGTCCTGTTAATTGATGCGTAATATTAAAGGAATTAGCACTTTAGAGGTATATTTATGTTGGTTACTTCGCATCACATTCGAATTTCAACATGTTTTGCGCGCTCGCTTGCACGTTTGCCTAGCTAATGTGTCAAAAGGAGCGCTCGTAGGTACCTAAGAGTCCTAAGACATTGAAACGCGATTACGATGGCTGAAGAACTGCTACACTACTAGGTAGGTATATTGTGCGATTATAATTCGGTATAATTTTTAAACTCAGAGGCCCTTTTAGAGTTTACATTTACGATGTTATCAGTATGTTATGGTATATATTTACATTTTCACTGTCTTTTGCTGTCTTTGTCTTTTAAATTTTGATTTCTGAATTTGAAAATTAGCTGAGACATAGAGCCAAAGGGATATCATAAGGCAGATTACCTATTATATAGCCTAATTTATTACACCGAATCGAATTCCATTTCACTAGCGCAATTTAAGCGTTAATCATGCTTCACTCGTACTCGATTTGAGATATTATTATGTGACCCGAGCGGACAGATTTTATCACCTCAAATTCAGAGGTATAGGGTATTGAAACCGCTTTTGGCTACTAGTATTAGTTTAGGATAAATTGCTCTGTTTCATTTCCTGGAAACTAAGCTTAGTAAACTAGTACTATACTATCACGAGTATAATACAGTACGGTCGACCTCGCATGGGGCTTAACTAACAGTCTTAACACCTTTGTACCGTGTCGCTTTAATGCCATCTATAAACTGTCATACTAAATCTCCAAAGGGTGGAAGCGACAGTCTCAAAGCGTCCAGCAACTTATAAAAATATACATTTAGAAATAGACTTGAGTCAAGTTTACGCAAAGGAGAAATAATAAGTCTAGAGTCAATGTTTAAAGTAAAGATTTTCCTTTTTCCTGGACACTTATAAGTATCACAAAAACATATAAATAAAAAGGTGTCTATGGGTTAAAAATGTTTCGTCTTGTATTTGAAGATGATAATAAACTTTTGACTTGGCTACGAAACTTATGAATTAGTATAGTATCCAATTTTGGCCGTGATTGATTAAAAATATAATATATCTAAGTACACCTACCTATAGGTACGTAAAGAAGTATTTTATGTTTTATATTTTTAATAAAACCGGCCAAGTGCGTGTCGGGCCACGCGCAAGGTAGGGTTCGGTAGTCGTCTACCCGTTACATTATGTGGACTAAAAAGTTCGCAAACTTATATTTACTATGTTTTTGATAGAATTAACAACATTATCTATGGTATCAATGGAAATTGTACGAAAGTTTGCTTTTGCAAAGTACATTTCTGAAGTTCGACTATTACTCGTTAACTAGTAATGTCTACTTAGCTGAGATAGTTTTCCTTTTAAATTCATCGTATATACTATTACCATGATTTTTTTCACATGCCTAGTAGCCACCGTTTAGCTGGCAGGGGGGGGGGGGGAGGGGGGGACACTTAACCATAACAAAAATTATCACTACAAAGCTTAATATCACGCCTACCAATTCTTTAATCAAAAAATGCTTTAACCCCACACGATGGGGTTTGGAAGAAAAAAAAATGCACCACCACTTTACATGTAGGAAAGGTACCCTTAAAAAATTTTTTTTTAAACATTTTATTCTACTGTTTTGTCGGCATCATCGATATGTATACTCGTGCCAAATTACAGCTTTCTAGTACTAACGGTTACTGAGAAAAACGGGGGACAGACGGACGGACGGACGGACGGACATGGCGAAACTATAAGGGTTCCTTGTTTACTACGGAACCCTAAAAAGCTCCCTTTTATTGCAGCTTCTACAATAAATCTGATATAGTTAAATGATTTTGTGCGTGGGAAGAAATTAACGAAGGCGAAAAGCCGTCTAGACAGTGTGGGATTCTTGTCATATGCCATACCATAACGCAGACGCGACGTTGGAACGTTGATTTATTATACCATAATTATTATGATCTGATTATACTGTAACTCAAGCTGCTTCAATGCCATTTTGAGCAAAAGTCAGCAGTCGTGTTAAAATAGTTATTTTTTTAAAATTTCAAACCATTAAAGCTAGTTTCACCAGTATTTTTATTCATAGTCTGTTTGCCATTAGATGTCTCTCCATCTCCATCAAACCGATTTTAGTTCAAATGCTTTTATAATTTATTAGTCTCTATTCTGTCCCTTTGACATTAATATTTATGACAAAGGGCCTGTTAACAGAGGTTAGTTTTATTAACGGAGAACCTATGTTTTGTGCGCTCCTAGTGTTGAAGCACAATGCATGCGCACAAAACATTGAAACTCAAATTAGAACGCGCAACATATATTCCGAATCGACCCTCTTACTTGTGTTCATGTGAAGGCCGCTGTTAAAGAGAAAACAGCCGACAAGCTTATACTTATTATGCATTTAGAAAAACCCGCGAAGTACGCGCTGTTTTCCGTTTCACGAGACTATTATAGCATTTTCACAGAATGATAACAGTAACAATAATGGTCTCGCCCACTGCGAGTGGCGTCGTTGTCCCTAACAACCCACTCGTGAAATGGCATTCAATAGAAATGGGTCTAAATAAGGGGTTTTCAGAATGCATTTCACCAGCCTAGCATTTGATCGCGTTTATGTCGGAAGTACAACATTTGTCCTTCAATTTGTAGTCAATTTTACACAAATCAACCTAGTCACAAACTAAGCAAAGCTTGTACTATGGGTACAAAGCAACGATAAACATACTTATATAGATAAATAGATCTCATCCCAAAGAGAATAAGGTATATTTTTATTCAGCACAACACAAAATATATCAACATTGGAACTAAAATAATATTATAACTAAATTAAAAAAGGTCCCCGAGATCGGAGCCCTGTGGAAGGGTTCCCATAAGGCTGGCTGCGTTCCCCCTTTGGATGGCTATGCCGATCCGCTGGCCAAGGAACGAGCCAGCCCTATGGTCCCCTGACACCTCGGCCAGCCTTTGGGATAGTTGCCCAAAAAGGCGGTGGGCACCGGCGCTCCACGGACCCAGTGTTTCTACGGCAAATGCCGCAAATACATGTCGGTCTGTCAGGCCGATGTATTTGCGGCATTTCGCCGCCTCGGCCGCTGCGGCTGCCCCGCCTGCTCTCAATGATGTTGCGCCTAGGTGGGACGGCGCCAGGGTGTCGACACAAGTAGCGTCCCAGATAAGGGGCCGTCCCAGTCTCCAGGGCACAAGGGTCATACCGTCGGGCCTCTTGCCATCGTCACGAGCCAGGCCGGGCGGTTCTAATACGGCTGGCACGTTGGCGCTGACAAAGGCCCGACGGATAATATCATTGAGAGAGGCGTGGCGAGGCAGACGACCGGCGCTCTTGGTACAAGACAGCCCGTGGTGACCGAGGCTATCCACCAGAGCTCCACAGGGACAGCGGTGGGGTGCGACGATGTCTGCACCCAAACGCAGGCCGATAGACAACCTCAGTGTATTATTGTCCAGAAGGGTGCCATAATTGGAAGAAGGAAAAGCATGTAGCCATGAGCCAGACTCCCTTTCCGACACAGCCAGTAACCGTGCTTTTTCCTGGCTGGTGGAGCAGGAGTCCAACAAATGGGTATGCACTTGCTTGCAGATAGGTTGGTCCCAGATTCTTTGTATATTTTTGTTTATAGGCAAGTTGACTCCAGGGCAGGCTAAATAATAAATAGATAAACTTAAATACATAGAAAACATCCAAGACCCAGGAACAAATATTCGTGCTCATCACACAAATAAATGCGCTGACCGGGATTCGAACCCGGGACCTCCAGCTTCGTAGGCAGTCACTACCAACTAAGCTAAAGCGGTAGTCATAAGAAGTGTGCAAGTGCCCGGGAGACCAATGCTTTATTTCTGACGTTAAAGCAATCATTATAATCAGCGCACACAGCTGACAGGGACCCTTTTTACCCTTGTCCTTTTTAAAAACTTGCAATAGGTAGGCATAAATTAGTTAATTTTTTCTATAGAGAAAATTGTAAGCAATCAAATTTCGTCTATGTATAATAACATAATCAGAGAAACAATTTTATATCTCAAAGTAAGTCCTTATTGTATCCTAAACTGATCAGAACAGTGCTTCAAAGAACGCGTAGTTTTGAAATTTCTGAATATGTGTCTCGATAGTTTATAATTAAGGATAGCGTTTATTTTAAAATTAGTTTAGCGTTAGTAATTGTGAAATAAACAATGCCCTTGTTTGGTCTAATTGTCATTTAATAAATGGGGTCCAACCGCTAACTGAATTCTAGTTCTGTAGAAGCTGTTCGAGGATTTGGGGTATCCTAATGGGTTTTAACCGCAGGCTGTCAGATAGTCAGGACTAGGCCTTAAAATGTGTTTTAATTTAGTTGGCCTGACAGGCAAATAATTCGAAAAGGATATTGTTTTAACCACTGAATATTTTTGTAACTTAACTAATGTAGGTTAATGACAATATAATGAAGTACCTTCGTACCATTTAGTCTATGAGTTTAGCAGTAAGTGCCTTATCAAAATTTAAATATTTTCATCATTCATGAATAAATAATATTTTTTTGTTAATATTTAAATGGTTTCAAAAACGTATAAAATCGACGACAAGTACAGTCAAGGGCACCAATATGTACACACTTTTGGACCTTATTTCAATGAAATAAGGTGAAAAAGTGTATTCATATTGGTGCCCTTGACTGTACATGATTAAATGCAATAAAGACACATACTATTGTATTGTATTGTATGATTTATGGCAAAAAAATGCCATAGCACGTCGTCTACCTTTCATTATAATTATACAGTAACACCAAAATACTCTATTTCATTTAACTTTCCGTACCTTTATCCATGGGACTCACAACGAAATACACCTAACGAAAAACTTTCTGAATGTGTGTTTTAGAGTACGAGTAATAAAATCAAGCACCATTTTGTACAGTCAAGTGCAAAAATATGGGTGCATATGTACAACTTGCTCAAAAAGATGTCCCATACATAGCTCTTATGTCGGTGAATTAAGGTTTTGGTACATATTTATGAGAGGATTCATTCGATACATATTTTTGCACTTGACTGTACCTTATAAAAAGTATTAAATATTCCAAGTGTAAATTAAATATTGTATATAAAGATCAAATGCAAGAATTTATATTACCTCGTGTGAAGAATTTCACTATTAGAAAATCTGAATTTGTACCTATCGTACTTTCATCTCATGACTTTTAATGAGGTACTTACAGTACCGTTACTTTGAATTTGACACTGACAGAGTTTCTATTACAAACATATGATTTTTAGACAGTGTCAATGTAATAGAAAATATTATATTTGTGTTGAAGTAGAAAATCCAATGTCAGTGTCATACGTTACTTACCTGTAAAGTATTATACATTTATACTCACAACAAAATAAGATTGATCGTATCGAGAATGACAAAGTATAATCTAATCAGTCTCACATTTTAATATAATAATACACATAAAATTCGCAGCGTAATACCTGACCTCATACGGATTCCACAATCGAATTTCCACCGTCATACTTATACCCTAAACATAAAATGGATGCAGTAATGCTTCGTTACTTACGTCTGTTTGGAATCACTGGTTTCATCCAATTAAATTTCCATCTACCCACTGAAAGGAAGGAACCATCAATTTACGCAAACGATAAATTTTTATACTTGATTGATGTTTTCTGGAAGTATTCAATGCTTCTTTTAAAAATAACATGCTGCTTGAGTTACGATGATGGGTATAAATATATACAAGGGTTTTATGTTTTAATTCGGTTGTCAAGTATTTATGACTGGATATAAAATATTGCCGATATACTGCCGTCTATTCGGCCTTCGAGACCATTAGAGCGATATAACTAGAGGTATATATATTTTTTTATTAAACATAGGATTGCTCTAGGTCAGCATCTAGCCAGGGGGCAAAGATGAGGCTGACGCTGAAGCGATGCGAGCGGTGAATTTATTTAGGATACATATTTTATTTTTCCTGTACACAATGTAAGTTTGTCTCTCATTGCTACCAAACTTCCACTCAATTGCTCAAAGGTTAGCTGGAAGAGATCCCTTATAGGGATAAGTTCGCCTTTGTACTTCAATCTTTTGTGACGTGTACGTGTTTTAACTTGTTATTGTGTGCAATAAAGTGCTTACATACATACATACAAGACATCAGAGGACAATTTCACTAAAATGAGACCTAGCCGAGTTTGTTAAAGCTTAGACTTTTCACGTAACTAATTAGTTATAGATATGGCGCAAAGATTATTGATATTGAATGTAGTTCGTGACCGGTAAAGATAAGTAACTGACAGAAAAGAAACAAATCTAATGCTTTTACAAAGATATTTCCCGAAAGGAAATGACAGAGATTCAACTTGTCACCAAAATAATGGGAACACGAAAATTGCCTATAAGGCAGGGATCACGACAGAAATTAGGTCATTAATTTGTCAGACTCACAAAATAATTGCTTTGGTGATAAAAGCGACATGCTTTAAGAATGAAATATAAACGATTTACATTTAAACTTCTACTTTCGAAGATTCTCACAAAAGGTCAGTGTTTATCATGTCAGAGGGCTTAAAAACATGCAACTTCATGCAAGTAAATACAACAAACCAGCATCAATACCAGTAACAAAAACCTCGTCTCTCCCCGAGGCATCATCAGGAGATGCTGGCAGGAGATGTTGCTTGAGCCATGTCCGCCGAGCAACCCAGCCAGCGTCGACGTTTTGTCAATATTGGTGGTGGTTTGTTGTACCTATTTACTTGCATGTTTGCGTGTGGAGGGAGGGAGAGTGCATTAACGGCATGCAAAAATAAGCAAGTGGATGCATCTCATTATTTTACTTATCTTTTTACTCAAGTTTTCAATACGGCACTTGTATCGCGTAGGTTAAGATAATAAAAATTGGTTTGAAGTAGAAGAAATAACTATTACCACCTAATTTTAAATTCATAGGTCAATGGGAAGTTTTGAAAACAAAAAAATACATTATTGTACTCGTATCTACTTAACGAGCTCAAAATAACGATGCCAGTGGGGCAGATCAATGTTTTTTTTCGCGCCGCCTTTTAGCTGTATGGGATACTAATATTAATAATTTTGTCTTGAGCCTCGGTCTCTTGACCGCCACGCACACCGCTGCAATAAGTGTCACCATACAGTCATCATACAGACGACAATTTTAACTCAGACTTGTATGGTGATTTTTTTTTGAGGCTTTACAGCTGCATTGTGTATCCACAATTTATCTTTGACCTAACTCAATGGTACATAGTTCATTCCACTCATCACACATCAGTTATTCACCTATCATCATTTAATCTCTCATCTCATTGACGCCCAGAATCACAAAATTACTTAAGAAATAATCATTTATCAGGTTTATTTAGGATTTAGCCGCCCGTACCCTTCGCGGGGACTAAATTCAGACAAATACAGAATAAAAAAAAAACTCAATGAAATAGGAAATTGATATTTGCCGCGCATGCTCATTCCATTTCAAAGTTAATACCAGTTGTTGCGCAGAAATATAAGACACATTTCAATTCGTAACGGTCCCCAGGATCCGAGGAGACCGGAAGACGCTCCGTGAGATTCATCATTTACATCCTACATACGATTTTAAACTCACTTGTCTTAGGCGACTTCCTGACTTGGTGGGGCGGGATCGATATGTGACATTTTTTTCTTTGACGTAAAGTTACTGACGTCGCAAAGATTCCCACTTCAAAGAATACTGTCAGTATTACATTGCGCAGTAGTAATATTATGCGCAGAAGCGGACCAGTACTGCCTTCGCATCGTCCCGCTTCCGCGCATCCCGCGCCAGTCAGGAAGCACTTATTTAAATGTAGGGGCGCAGTAAATATTAGTACTGAGTTGACTGACAGTTGGCACTGACATTTGACAGTTTTCTCATATCGTACCGCCTCCGCGCCGACAAGTCAGGAAGTCGCCTAATACTCAGCTCGTGCTCTCAACATTGCAGTAATGTTCCGTAAGTAGATAATGTAGAGTGGTTCGGCCGTATAATGAAGTCAGGCAGTGAGGTGACGAGATGGGGCGATGCAGACGACCAATTAACCGTCCCACGAGTACTCCAAGGCGCCTCACAATCTTACCCTACTCTCTTCACTCCAGTATAATTTGACTCTGAAACTCGTAGTAAGTATGCGGAATCTTAGGTCACGCGTCAACACTGGTTCGCCACTGGCACTTTGTGAATACCAACCCCTTGACTTCTGACACGACGTGAAACACCTTTCGAGAAAATGAGGGATTTCAATGTTATTATAAATCCCTGTTGCGGTGGAAATTTGAATAAATACTGGAATTCAGTACATAAAAAAAGAATTTTGCAAGTTTAGTGGTGTTTTGACTATGCATTCTAAAAAATAACATACATTTATAACAAGTATTTAACTACCTATTGTATTATAAATAACGGAAAACTATTTTTCTTAACGATTAACCCTTTGACCGCCAAGAACCTATAAAGTGGTTGTGTGCCGTCGTGCCCACCACGACAACAACTACTTAAAAGGTCGGAGTGAAGGTGTACTTTGATCATGAAAAAAAATATTTATGAACTGTTTTAATTTGTTTTTATTGGTTTAGACATTACACCAACAAAAAACAGTGCTGGCGTACTGGGCACGACGATACACTATCGCTTTGGCAGTCAAAGGGTTAATGAGTGGAGACGGTAACAAAACCTTGTCATTTTAATACGTCTCAGGCATATTCATATACTTTTTAGTTAACGGAGATTTGTCTTGTACTCGCAGCTCTAAGACTCGTAGGCAGCAAATTAATGGCTTTTTAAAAACATTTGAGTTTCGGGATGTAAATAAAAAATAAACCTTTTCACACCACCTGCTCGTCAATGCCCAATTATATATCATGCAAACCTTACCGAAAGCAAATCATTATAACCCTTGGCTTAAGCCGGGTAGTAATATCGTACTGAATCTCATTATAACCCGCCGGGTAATAATGTGATTTCACTTTTCATAGTTCTTATAGTTCTGTAATTAAAGTCTAATGTCGTGAAGTCCACTAAGCGGCGAGGAGGCGGCACACCAGCTCCGTGTTTTGTTTGGAACGTCGTGTTCGAAACAAAAGACTGCGTCGTCGGCCGCCGCCTGTAGCGCGTCAAGCGCGTGGTTTTAGTACAATATTTGTAGAATTACATTTTGGAGTTTTCATTATTCTCATATTTTATTACATTTTTAAATAAAATTACTATGTAATATCCGTGCCTCGCACGTAGCTAGGGCTGGCCTTCCTCCCTTCGCAGCAGTTGCAGCAATGTAAATAAATACATACTTACATATTTGTGGACAGTCTTACACAAATCTACCTAGTCCCAAACTAATCAAAGCTATAGTACACTATGGGCACTAGTCGACGATATACATATACCTATAAAGATAAATATATACTTAAAATACATAGAAAACGTCTAAGATTCAGGAACAAAATACTTGTGCTCACCACACAAATGAATGCAAGCAGTCGTCGATGTACTAGGTATTAAATACCAAAATCAAGAGGTGAGAAAAGTAGAGTATACTCCTCGGGGATAAAGCTGTTTTTGTCTTGGGCGCGCTTAAATCCCTCACTACACTCAGGACTCAGTCTTAATTCCCTCGCTTCGCTCAGGAATTAAGTCATTACTTCCTCGCTCCGCTCGGGAGTAAAATTTGGAGTCCTTCGTTGCGTTCGGGATTCAATATCGCACCCGTGACATAAAACAGTGTTTTATACCCTTGGTGTATAATCTACTATTGCTTACTCTTCGATGAATAAAAAGAAAACGTCTCGTGGTTCTTAAAAGAGAGCTATGGATTGTGCCGTTTACGCTCGTCCCATTTCTGTACGGCAATGGCGGCTGCTAGTGCTGTGCACACTGTATTTTTACAAACGACATATATCCATAGAAAAATATTGTCAATTACGACCTTTGAGAAAATACAGAGGGAGTGAGTAATGTTTCATGATTATAGTTCTCTAGTTGAGATTGAATGCATCGCTTTGGTGACATTAAGAACGCGGGAATGCACTCGTAGATGGACGCTATGGCCTTAATTGAAATAACAGAATCGATGCGATGTTTTATAAGCAATCGATGGTAGGTTATTCG
The DNA here is from genome assembly GCA_951800055.1 of Cenopis cana. Classification (NCBI taxonomy): domain Eukaryota; kingdom Metazoa; phylum Arthropoda; class Insecta; order Lepidoptera; family Tortricidae; genus Cenopis; species Cenopis cana. The sequence continues at coordinate 7,135,763 of OX637479.1, read as the reverse complement.
GAATATATCTAAAGTGACTTATCGTATCGATACGAATTCTCAATCTCTTCTAGGGGTCTATCAAAAACTTCATTTCATACCAATATCAATATAACATTGAGTATTACAGCTCGGAGGATTTTTTTTCATATGAAATACATATAAATGCGAATAGTCTCTGACAGATTTCTGATGTGTAGTCTAGCGGGCTCCGTCTACTAGAAGCTATTTGGTAGGATCCATGTTGGATCCGAGTGGTCGTTTTGTCCATTGAAATCTAGCAATGGATTTGAGCGAACTTAATTAGACACTAGAATCCAAATAGATTATGTTGTGTCAATGGATTCATGTGATAAAACAACAACAGGTGTTAACTTTCGTTTATGTCGTGATTACAGTATGTTTATGTATGTAGTTAGACTCGTTATACCATGCATTTTTGTGACGTATCGTGGATTTGGATCACTTTGGTTTTTGGGCAATCAAACAGTGATTATAACTATTATGTAGAGTATGAGTATGTTATAACTTTTATGTAGTGAACTCCCGAAGAGTTCGAAACATGTCGCCCGAAGTGACAATTAATACGTGAGTTTTAACCGTTTAGTAAAATAAAGTTATAACATGTCTCACGAAAGTTTAAATTCAAGTTTTATGTAAAGTATGAGTATGTTATCAGATCGATGCTATTACATAGGTATAACTCGAATCGGCTGTTATTGGACGTGACAGCCACGTCATATTAGCTCCTAGTCCCATCGCCGGCGAGCAGCGAGTACTCTCATAGTAATTCTACTCGTTTTCTCGCTCAAGCGAGTAGAATTACTATAAGAGTACTCGCTGCTCGCCGGCCTGTGGCCTACTAGTGTCTTACGGTTTTATATCATTGGAAAAAGTTCTGTAAAGTATCCCAGTAGCTCTAGTATAAGTTTTTTTCGAAACATTAAGTAATTCGAACCCGTTTGCGTTTTGTCTCGAACTCTATGAAAGTGGTATGAAAACGTGAACAGCGCCTCTGGTGGTCACTAGTGGAAACTAAAACAGCGAGTATAACAATTGTTGCTAACCGATGAACGCGCGTATTTCAAACTCGGTGAGAGCGTTTTCATACATTTTGAGACAAAACGCAAACGCGTTCGAATTAGTTAATGTTTCGAAAAAACTTATACTAGAGCTACAGATCTACGATCAATCATTAACCTTCTGAGTCCGCAATTCCGAATACAAAAAAAACTCACAGTGTAATTTGAATCAATCGGTTCTGACAATAGATTTGAAATTCATTTCTTCTGAAATGAAACGGGACAAAACAAAAGCAACTTTCTAACTTTAAATTTTGGGTTAAATTGAGTTGAACCAGCTTTCTTTCTTTCCTCACACACAACATAGGACATTTCTTTCAACATAGGACTCAGGAGAGTTTAACTGTACATATAACTGTACCTTTTTTTTTTTTTTTTTTTTAACGTTGGGAAAATACTTTTACGTATCCCACCCAGTGAAATACCTGGGTGGGTATGACGGACTATCCGGATGGACCGTACTACCGTCTAAAAACCCAACGAGTACCGGCTACGCCTTCAGTGGGGCGCCGCAGGATCACAAATAGCATTCTACTGCGACGCACCGGCGGACATATAACTGTACCTACAAGTCATAACTTTACTATGACTCATTTCGCAGCAACTATTACAAGCCATTAATCGATATCCAAGTTACGACATAGTGCGATGAACCGGGGTTTGATGTCGTGGTTTGTCAACTAGGGCTATTATAGCGTGTGAAGTTTCGGCGAAATTGGACGGATACGATTCCTTTACAACGTCTTTTTGGAATGAAGGCTTTCTATCAAAAATGTTTTCAATTCACATATTCGAAAATAAACTAATTTTAGAAATAGAAAAACGTTTATGCATCACACAAATAATAAACAGGTACGAAAAAAAACACGTTGGTTTAGTTGGTATAGTTTTTGTGGTAGATACTGATAGAATTGATGAAAAGCCTTAAAGCGTTAAAGACGTATTTCCCGTTAGATATATGGATACTACATATCATTTTATGATTAATATGTACCGTATCTGCACTACAGTTCCATTAGTCACGTAAAATAGGTATTGAAGTAGAACTGTGTCACTTAGTAAAATTGAAAAACTAAAAAAAAAAACTTAATGAAAATCTTTTCAAAATTGCTTTTTTGAGGTTAGATATGAGGATATCACGTGTCGTTTGTGGTATATTGTATAAAATAAAAAATCAGTCATATCTTGTCTGGAGGAACTCAAACTTGCTATGTTTAGAAAATTATTTTCGATTTAATTACAAAAAAAATTTCATACAAAAAAAATGTCTCGGCACTCCCCCCTAAGGGAAATTTTTGTAGGAACTGCGGGTCAAAAAAATTTGTTTTGAGCTCTAGTTTGCGTGTGCCAAACGGCTAAACTGTACATCGATTTGCGTTTTTTTTAATCGTACGGCTCACACTATAACAAAACATAATAACAAACATAGCAAGAGGGTAAAGGGTTATCAAATACTTAGTAATCTAATAGTACATTACTTAACAAGGGCGGTAAAACACAGAATGTCTCAGATCGCAGGTAATATGCGATCTGAGGCTTTCTTTATTACTGCCCGTGTTAAGTACAAAGTTTTATGTCACCCCCTGGCCAGGAAGTGGGATTTCCCGTGCGCGGAGCGTGCGGTAATTGCCGCTTTATGGCCAGGTGTGACATAATAGTACATTACTTACCAAGGGCGATAAAACATAGAATGTCTCAGATCGCAGGTATTTTACGCCCGAGCCGGCGATAAATGTGCGATCTGAGGCTTTCTTTATTATCGCCCGTGGTAAGTACAAAATTTTATGTCACCCCCTGGCCAGGAAGTGGGTTTTTTCGCGCGCGGAGCGTCCGATAATGGCCACTTTATGGCCAGGTGTGACATAAAACTATTTAATAAAGGTTGACTGATTGAGTAGACAAATGACTGAGTACCGAGTATTATGCGAAACCTTTATATTTTCGCCAAAAAATACCTTTATTTAGAAAATAATCAATAATTTTATTACATAAATAGGTAATTGAAAATAATTGTTATTTCATGTTTAAAAATCAAGCTATAGCTACGATTTGATATAAATCCCCTTCCAAAATAGTTTCAAAGGCTAAATGTGGAATTGAATTCTCGTCTATTTCATTCATATTCATAATTTCAAGATTGTATTGTTTCAATAATATTTTGGAAATTATATGTGCGATTTATACGATTGTCAAATAAAATGTACGTAAAGTACGCCAGATATACCAGGTGCAAAGCCATTGTGGGCAAGTAAACGAATTCTACTTTGTCTCTTTTAGTTACTGTTTTATTTTTGTTTCCTTAGTAGTGTCATTTCCACTCGGGACTCGTACAGAATGACATTTTTGTACGACATTAATAATTCTGCTCTGCGTAGAGAGAACGACAGACACACCAAAGTTTTTCTCTCCCTGGCCAATTCTGTTTAAATATCTGTACTTATGTTTCTAGCAACTTACTTATATTTAAAAGCAATAACTAACATGCAAAGTGATGTAACAAAGTGGTGAAGATAACAAAACCAATATTAATAATAATATAGACACAACATAATGGCGTATTGATTATTATAATTACTACTGCTAACGGAACATAGAATTTTAGTCTATTCATGGAAACTATTCTAGAAATCGATACAGTATCCTTTATTGATGGTACAATGGATTCGAAGGTTTGTCGAAGTTTATGTATTTTCCCACTGGCCATCCGTCGAAAGGGTATTGTTTGTGGATAATTAAGTTGTTGACTCAATTGGATCCTTAAAGAGCTTGATCATTAGCAATTTAATTGACGTCGACTTGATCAAAGCTAGGAATTTTAAGTCGGGTTGAGTGTGTACTTAAAACTAAAAAGGCTCCAACACCTGATACCAGGAGCTCTAGTATAAGTTTTTTCGAAACATTAACTAATTCGAACGCGTTTGCGTTTTGTCTCAAAATGTATGAAAGTGGTATGAAAACGTGAACAGCGCCTCTAGTGGTCACTAGTGGAAACTAAAACAGCGAGTATAACATTTGTTGCTAACCGATTAACGCGCGTATTTCAAACTCGGTGAGGGCGTTTTCATACATTTTGAGGCAAAACGCAAACGCGTTCGAATTAGTCAATGTTCCGAAAAAATTTATACTAGAGCTACTGATAACAATACGTCACCCATTTTACGGGCAAGTAAGTATTCTGGATTTACAGACAGCAGGTATACCGCGGTGAAGGTAACAACGGGATATTTATAATGTATATTTGTGTTTGTTATTTTCCTATATTTCAACACTGTTGCAAGCGCCATTATCACGGATGAACTTTTTGGCGTATTGATACTGTAAGTGTGGTGTGTCGTGATCGTGTTCGAGTTTCTAGTGATTATGCGGTCGACAGTACCTACGGCTGCCCTACGCAAAAATTAAGTATCTCAAAAAAAAAAGACATATTTGGAATCTACTTCTCTACTTCCCGTCTATGTATCAAAATAAATCCTTGTAATTCTCAAAATAAAGACAAATATATAATTCAAGTTTCTTTTTTAAAGGCCCATTCTACGCTAAAATCAAGTGTATACCTAGTTTCTATCTTAAAAACAAGTAACTGGAATAGAGATACTTGTAAATAATTTAGACGGTGGAGATACTTGTGTTTGGTTGTTTTCAAGGTTCATGTATGAATGTAATGTGGGATTTTTTATTCCACTAGATACTTATATGATCTTCTCAACGCCTTAACCGATTTTTATATCGTAAGAATGCATACCTCTAGCAGAGACTAGGAATTATATAGACTGCCAATGCCTATACATTGTGGCGTAGTTTTAAAATAATGGGCCTGCTGTAGCTAGTTTCACTATGGAGAGATCACTTTACCATTTAATTCGTATGCCACTAATACCTCTGCTTAACACATAGCGCCATCTGTTGGGAGCTTCTTCGTTGTGTTCATAGATGGCGCTATGTGTTAAGCAGAGGTCTTAGTGGCATACGAATTAAATGGTAAAGTGGCCCATTATTTTAAAATTACGCCACAATGTATAGGCATTGGCAGTCTATATAATTCCTAGTCTCTGCTAGAGGTATGTGACGTTGCAATAATTTTCGTTCTTTTTTGTCTTACAATGCAGGTTGCCCGACAAAAGTGGTGGTTTGCAGACCGAGTACCTATTGCCGATGCCTACCAAGAACATATCGTCGCATAATATTAAATCTAAGCGCACAATCATCTTCATAACGTGCCTTATTGCTTATACAATAAAGTATCTACCGACAAAACTGTAACTTTGATTCTCAGGGATTATCCGATCTGAAAATAGAAAGCCTTCTAAGTTCTCAAGTTGCAATGCTCCAGGGAGGGGGATTCGTTGAAAAGCTTTTTGTGTTCCACCGAGTGTTGGCTGTCGTCTGAAGTCTGTAAATGGCTTCTGCCAATTATCTTCTTATTACTTTACGTTGCAGTACCTAAACTTGGATTAAAGGATTCGTCAAAAATGTCGTCTGGATACTTATTTGAAAGGTAATGTATAATATTTGTAAGACAGTGTTTTTTCAACGTACATACGTATATACGTAAATTAATATGGATTTTCAAAAAGCTTAAACATATTGCAACTAAAAAAACTTTTAAATCAAATATATATTACCCTAGCTCAATCTGTCATGTCTTATTGTATATCAGTATGGGGTGGTTCAGCAAAAACCAATTTTCTGAAAGTTGAACGAGGGCAGCGTTGTCTCCTAAAGGTTATGTATTCTAAACCGTTCCGATTCCCTACGAAAAGTATCTATGACATCAGTGACCTACTATCAATGAGGAAATTGTACATACTCAATGTAACCACGAGACTACACAAAACACTTACCTTTAAGAGGAATGCCTAGCTGCGATTTTCCCATACAAACGTTCTCGACTGTTTCCTCCCTGGTTTTTGAACCTAGAGCAATGATTTTTTCAAATAAGAACAATATCATCAATATCTATGCCGCTACGTTTTGTTTTTTTGGATATTTTTATTATAAAGAAAGTTACAGCCCTCCAAAAATCGCAAAAACGGCTTAGTTGAATTGGCTCCATAAAAAGGCGCAGTATACAAATATGACAACAAATATCCAAAAAAACAAAACGTAGCGGCATAGATTAGTTCTTGCTCTTGCAGTTTCCAAAATTTTATAATGATTGGTTGCGTTTTGGATGAGAAAACAGTCGAGAACGAAACCTCGATTTTTCAGTTTTTTTGCAAGGGAATTTTAGTCCGAGCTGCAGTTGTCCTTATCGCACGAATTCGTGGCGGAGTCAGTTTCTAAATATACGTACACAGAAGGAATAGGGATGGGCAACAGTCGTTGACATATATTGTCGATACGCTAGTGGTGAAAAATTATCGATAAATCATTATTACCAGAAAAGTTATTAATCACAAGAAAAACCCTGAGTCACAATGGAAAAATATTGAATAGAAAGGTGACCTGGGAACCCTTGTCTTTGATATAGGAATAAATGCTACTTAGTTAGTGGTAAAGTTATTAACGAATCATAGGTTTTTATAACCCACTAGCTTTTGCCCGCGACTTCGTCCGCGTAGAACTCATGGCGATTAAGAGTAAGAAAAATGTCATGTAATAGAAATAAACCTAATTTTTTTTATAGATCTACATATTATATAATTAAAAAAACTGACTTCAATGGGGGAGACCGGCGGTGAAAGATGATTATACTTAGATGGTGCACTCTTAAATTCCATACAATGAAATAAAAATCTACATATTACCTATATAATAATAAAAAAAAAACCGACTTCAATCGGGGAGACCGGTGAAAGATTATTATACTTAGATGGTGCACTCTTGGATTCCATACAATGAAATAAAAACCGGCCAAGTGCGAGTCGGACTTGCGCACGAAGGGTTCCGTACCATTATCTATAAAAACGGCAATAAAAAATATATGTTTGTTGTATGGGAGCCCCCTTAAATATTTATTCTATTCTGTTTTTTAGTATTTGTTGTTATAGCGGCAACAGAAATACATCATCTGTGAAAATTTCAACTGTCTAACTATCACGGTTCTCGAGATATAGCCTGGTGACAGACGGAGAGCTGAGCATTAGTAATAGGGTCCCGTTTTATCCTTTGGGTACGGAACCCTAAAAATGGCTATAAGTATGTTTATAATGGTAGAAGAGTAAGTATACGCTCAATTCATCATGGAATCCAACACCAGAACTCAAGTTTGACAAAAATGTAAAAAACAAAAATATACGTGGTTGAAGAGTTCCATTCTGATCATCATATACATACAGTTCTACTTCATCAAATGTCAATTTATTTAAATGTACATGCCTGATTTGTTTGTTAAAATACTAAAATGTGTAATGTAACTTATGTATGCCTTTAACATTTGAGGAGTTCCCTCGATTCCTCATGGATCCCATCATTAGAACTCGAGCTTGACAAATGATTGTCTTGTAAATCTAACTTGCTTAACAAACACAGCAAAGCGGACAATTCGCCAAACGTGAACTATGCGTCGTTAAAGAGTTCTGTTCTGAACATCATCAGCAGTCCCACTTCATCAAATGTCACATTCTTGTATGAAAATGCTTGATTTGTTGATAAAAACACAAAAATCACTGTATGTTTGCCTATAAGATTTGAGGAGTTCCCTCGATTCCTCATGGATCCCATCATCAGATCTGCATTTTGATGAACCGAATTGAGAACATCCTCTTTTGAAATCTTGAAATGGGTTCAAAAGAAACCCATACTATAAAAGAATCACACATTGCGCACGTGAACTTTCAACCCTCGCTTAAACCCTTTAGGGGATGAATTTAAAAAATGCCATAATCAATGTTTTTAACTATACATAAGAAGCTTGTGACCGAAGTTTCAAACTTCTTACTTGAAAAACAACATTTTTGTCATACAAACTTTCATCCCTTTTTTGAACCCTTTAGGGGATGAATTTTTATACCAACTCTATATCATTTATCTTGTTTTTTAATAAGTAACCTTTGTACAAAGTTTCAAGTCTAAGACTTTCCAAATGAACGATTTCCATACAACGGTTCAACCCCTGTTTCACCCCCTTAGGGGTTGAATTTCGAAAAATCCTTTCTTAGTACACGTCTACGTACCCTAAAGAATATATGTTCCAAATTTCATGGTTATATCTTCAGTGGTTTAGGCTGTGCACTGTCTGTCAATAGTTGTCTAAGTAACGCAAGTTTTATAATATGTATAGATAATATTATGGCAGGGCAGCCAAATAAATATACCACAATTTTAGCTAACCAAAAAAAAACAATATTGTTATTTGTTCTTATTTCTGTTTATTATTTTGTTTAGATGTGTAAAATAAAGAGAGATATACATATTTTTATGCCAAGATAAAACGCTATTATTTTCAATATGATATTGCTAAGTATTTCAAGTTAATAAAGTAAAAAAAAGTTTAGGCGTTATTTTATTTCATTTTCCTATTAATATATTGACGTAAATAAACATTTATTATAAAAGCATTACATTAATTTACTTGGTAAGAAAAATAAAAAGCAAAAAGTTCTGTCTATCTCTGGATTTGAACCATGAACCTCTTGATTGCGTGTCAACCATGTTAACGTCTGAGCTAAAGTGGATTCATTTTAGTTGACGAAATTATTGTACAGTTTTCATAAAGTGCTCAAGGGGGGACTTTTTCTATGGTGCGATCTGTACCTACAGCCTAATTTATCGTATGCTGGGTCAGTAAGTAAATTCGCGGGCTCGCGTCTCGCGCCTGTGTGCGTGCGCTCACACATAGACAGCGCCCGCTCCCGCTCCCAGCAGCGCGACAGAAACATTATGTCAAAAATTCAAGATTTGAAAAGTTGGTCAGCTAGGCATTCCTCTTAATCCTATGCTGTTAAACCGTAGACGTATACACAACGTTGCTCCCGTCCCAACAACAAAGTCTGCTTTCGCTAAGCGGCAATTTGCAGCACAATCAGCCTACTTGTATAATAAAATAAATATTAAGTATTTATCACCTGCAACTATATAAATGTAAAAAAAACCATAAAAGAATGGCTTAAAACCAAAAGCTATGAAGAGACGGAGGGTTTATTATATCGTGTGGTATAATGAGTGACTGTACTTTTTACTGAAATTTTAACAAAACATGTACCTATGTTAAATGTAGCAAGTGCCGTATAAAATAAGCACAATTGTTTCTTAAAGACTTATATTTCATGTACCTATTTCATTAATCAGACACACATATTTACACAGCAACACAGCAACACAGCAACACACACACACACACACACACACACACACACACACACACACACACAGAGACACATATTTTTAATTCTTCTAAAATGTTGTAACTTTTTATAATGTTAAATAACAATTTGTTGCTATGGAGGAGCGGGGCTTCCTGATACAGGTATTGCATACTTAATAGGCAGCCTCTACCTTGTAACTTGTAAACCAAATTACTGTTTACGGAAATAAAATATTTTTCATTTTCATTTTCATTTTCACATAAATAGTGTCAATAATGAAGTAGCGTATTAGTATAAAAAATGTTCATAGCAAGTACTAAGTAGTAGTTGTTAAGAGCATAGTACTCTAAGGCGACTTCCTGATTTGTCGGTGCGGAGGCAGTACGATATGAGAAAAGTGTCAAATGTCAGTGTCAGCTGTCAGTCGACGCGATATAGCATTTTTTACTACGCCCCTACATTTAAATGTGTGCTTCCTGACTGGCGCGGGATGCGCGGTAGCGGGACGATGTGAAGGCGGTACTGCTCCGCTTCTGCGCATGATATTACTATTGCGCAAATGTAATACTGACAGTATTATGTCAAGTGAGAATCTTTGCGACGTCAGTAAGTTTACGACAAAGAAGAAAATGTCACATACCTATCGATCCCACCCCGCCAAGTCAGGAAGTCGCCTTAAGACCACAAAACTTCTTTGGGCAAGACAGTGTTTCAGCGATTACTCAAAAACAGTTTGACAAAAACAGATTCACATTCACACTAGTTTCAGTCGAGAGGAAATGACTGTTTTTTTTACGTCTTTGGGAGGCTGCTGCTCCTCAACCCACCAACGGAATCGCGGCAGACCACAGTCCTTCATAATACAACTTTCTTAACCACTGTACAAGTTCTCATGCGACAGGAACTTGGTCATCAAAACCCGTTGTTGGCCCACGGGAGGGCATTGTAATAAGTATACTATTTAGTTTTTATTTTATTTTAGGCAAGAATTCGCAAGAAATAAATGCGTGCCCCATACATTTTATTATGGGAGTACTTGAAAGATTAAAAAAAAAAAACAAAGTATAGGTAATTAATAAACTTTTAATATTAATTTTCTTCTATAGGCGCTGTTGCTACTAATATGTCTGTTTATTGGTACTGCTTGAAAGCATAAACTTCTATATTCTAATGAAATACGAGCTGTATACAAAAACTAGCGACAACTTCGAGGATAACATGAGATATCAAATTTAATCCGTGTAAAATGCGGTCTCTGAAAGAAAGATTTTCCACTCTATTCAGATTTAGCTGCAGGAAATTTAAAATATATGGATATCTTTTAGAAATTTCAAATTCTTTAAATGTGCAAGGCAACGCCACGGAACATTTTCAAATGCTAGCAATTTTAAAGGAGTTGTAGGTAAACTTATTTTTATCTACTATCAGAATATCAATTTCCTTTTTATAACCACCGTTATGTTCTTCTTTATATTCACTTGCTCAGAATGTAATGGAATCTTATCCTCCCAAATTTCAGCTATTTCTGAAAGTATTATAAAGTTAAAATTTGGTAAGCAAAAATGAAGATTGCATAGCTCAATCAATAGCTATTTATACTTAATTAATCACTAGCTTGAAATGTTGACTTTTATTTACTATTCCCTCAACACATATAGGCGATATATGGAGATTAAAAAAATACAATGAAACAATTTTACAATTAATACTACCTTCACGTACAATAAAAACATCCTTCGTCGAAGGAGAAACGACGAACAACGAAGGAGAACGATAATTACGAGCTAACTAACAACACAAACAAACCCCAACCTAACCCGATCGGGAATCGTATCCTAACGAAGTATCTATTCTAATCGACCACAAGAGCTATTCCAGTGTCCATTAGTTTTAGATTCATTGAGTCAGCCTCAGCTCATTTCGCCTTTAACTCATTGGATCCCTGATCATTTGATCAATAACACTAAAGCTAACTGAGCATTGATTCAGGAAACTTGTATCCCTATGGATTAAAAGTTAAACCAGAATACTAGGGGAACTTTTGGGGCCGTTTGTAATTCATGAGCGATTCTGGTGTTTGAATTGTAAATTCTACTTATGCGATTGTTTTTTAAGCGTCTTTACGATTAGATGTTACTTAGGTTACCCGTAAAAGGATTGTGGAGTTACTATCTGAGATAAAAGTTAAAAATACCTAATTGGCGATATAAAACATACTCGTATGTAGTGTGCGATAAAATTCAGGTACGAATGAAAATAATTTACTTTTCATTATGTACCAGATTTGTTCATTTAGCAAATTTGAGGGAAGGTATAGTTTCATCACTTTCAGACTCGAATGCAACATTGAAACTGTTCAATTGAAAAGGAACCCAATAGTTAATATTAATATCACCTCTTGATTTGCACAAAACATAATATTGGCTGTATACACTTTATAAATAGTCCTACACCAACCTGTTTTATACTCGTAAAACTACTACTAGAATAGTAGCCACCTATCGTAAACATTCCGAAAAGACTCGGTTTTACGATGACGTCGCCATTGATACTCATTTGTTTATTTTGATACGATACACGGGAGACCAAGTTTTGCTCGGCATACTTTATTTTTTTTAAATTTAATAAAAAAATCGGTATGTATACTTAGTTTTGAATCGATAATTTTTTTTAAAAAGATCCAAAACCTCATCCTTATGAGGTCGATAGACGATGAATTCTGGACGTCACGGCTTCGAGACTCGCGGGTCTCAAACCCACTGAGTCCAAATCCAGACCTGACCCTAAATCTGTATATGGCCCAGACTCAGGGTTACGGGTGGTTACGGTCTGTTACATATCGACTAGATTACCGTATCGTTAATACATCGCAGCATAATCTTGGTTGACACTGACACTTTGGCCTCGGCACGACTCAATGACAGGACCTATTGGCTCCCATCCAGCTCTTAGCATTGGAATTAACGATTGACTGAGAGATCGTTGCTTCCTAGTTGCTTTATTAGTAATGCAATAAAGCAGATTCGAGGTGATTGACCCCATAACATCTTAATCATCCGTTATTAAGGTAATTCCTTTTTTATTGGCAATAATTTGATTAATTGAATCTGTTCAGTAAATCATATCGGGTCGTAAATATTGCATTTTAATCACTTACTTCATTGGACCTTGTTATTTAAAATTTTATTCACTTGAAATTACATTTTCCATTGATTTGTATAACCGAATCTATCTTTTCTCTGCTATTTCAGTTTTTGTTTTGTGATTTCTGCTTCTTTGAATTACTACAGTAGATGAATGGTAACATGGGTTTTCGTTTAGAATCGGAATTTTATTCTTGTACGGCTGCAATCTTCCTTTGACATATGCATTTCAAACATGCAGTTTTGCCGAGTGGAATAGATACAAATATGCAGTATATTTCCTTAAGAGATATCCAGACGGCTGTATGCCATATCAAATGTGAGGAATATGCAGGAGTTATTTTTTTATTCCAGTGAAGATAAGAAAAAAAAACCCTGCGTTAATAATGATGCGTTTTCTAAGTTATAGATAAATACATAGAAAACAGCCAAAACTGTATTTAACAAATCTTAACAGAGAAGTAATATGAAGGATTTTTAATCTTATTTAGTACTGTCTGAATTTCCTTCCTTTTTAATTTCGCCGAAATGATATTTACCTACTACCTTTTAACGTTTTGCCCTTTAGCTAATAAAGAAGTACCAAAATGAATAATGAGTATTGCGGTACACAAAGGAAACGACAATTTATTTAATGATGTTAAATTTATGAGTTTCAATTGAATGAGATGAAAGTCTTTAGCCGAGTAAATTCTATATTGGCTGGTTAAAGTGCGTGGGAATAGGACTCAGAAGATCTTTTGATATCAACTTGAAATTTAATGACATTACCAAGCATATAAAATTTAATTGTTTTGCAAATCAACCACTTTCTCCTAAAACACACCACGCCGTAATATTAATTATCTATAAACCTTGTAGAATAGTAGACCAAAAAAATCATATAATAAAGAAAATAAGCATTAATAAAAATAAAAAAAACACGACCGCATTAAAAAGATAAAAACAAGTTTCCTAATAAAGAACTCAAGGAAACAGTCAGTTGTTTTGTTTGCAGTCGTGGGACCTAATATTTTGGTGTTTACACGACTGCCCAAAAAAAGGAGTGTAATGTTTTACTTGTATGTAGTAGGTCCCCCGACTGCAAATAAAATATATTTCCTTGAGTTCTTTATTAGGAAACTTGTTTTGTTTTTATATTTTTAATGCGGTCGTGTTTTTAATTTTTATAATTATTATTTTTTTCGAACTTTTTTTTTACCGAACGCTCAAAATGAAGTCTACAGTCCGCCATATTATTTTTATTGCAACGTCACATATCCTATGTTACCCAGGATGACGTAAGGATTCCAACGATACCTCACACATCTAAATCGGTTAAGGCGTTGAGAAGTTCTGGGGGAACAAAAAAAATCACATACATACATACATAAAACCTGAAAACATTACACTCCTTTTTTTTGGGCAGTCGTGTAAAAAGCCATTAGCGTGACGGACCTCGCAAAATGAAGAGTTCCGTATCAATTAATAATACCTAACAGTATGGCACACCAACTAGACGGATTTCGTGTCAGTATAAATAACAAAGGGTTAGTCGTAGCCAGCTCTTAGACCATAAGTGGAACTAATAATGCAATAAATGGTGTTTGGTTGGGGGTAATTCCAATAGAGAAATGTGTTTCATTGGAATTGGTTGTTAGCTCTCGCTCTCATACTTGCATCTACCCCATCGCAGTAACAAAAGAACGTATCCTCTATAGACTCCATAGATCCTCCTTTTTGACGTCGGTTAATAAGTTAAAACCTAACTAGGAATTCTACCACATGGGTAGTACCTTGATTTCGAACTTGGTAGCGAATGCCGCCAGTTTAAGCCAATATTTACACACATTTTCGTTACATGAAGAAAATGAGCTTCCAACTTTTCAGTAACCAACATTTTCGCTCAGAACTGAATAATTTATTCAAATTCCAGACTTAAAAATAAGTTAAGACGGGATTACGGTGCGCGGGATCTTTTCCAAGTTTCAGGTGAACTAGCAATTACCAGCGAGTTCTACTTTTATTTGGCTTCCTTCTCAAAGTCAATAATAACTGCGTGGTAAGGCAATGATAGGTCTTAGTGGATGGCAAGTGTACAATCATATGTAAAACTGTCAGAACTATCATATAACACCGTAATTTACCTACGAGTTTTGTTTGATTTATTTTCGTATTTATTGTAAGTTCTATTGCATTTACATATATTACTAACTGGGCGATAGATAAGCTTATCATGCTATAATGCCGAAAAACTAGCTACGGTTAACCCTTTGTTAGGTATTTATAAAGACAAAAAAATCCATCCAGTTAGTGTGTCATACATTATTATGTATTGATCCGGGTGACTAGCAGCTTCTCATCGGTGGTTAGGGAAAACATTTTTAGGCATAAGTACTCGTAATTTAAATAAAATTATCTACATAAAAGGTTCTATACACTTATCGTCGCTAGGATTAATAATTAATGAGATAAATTACTATTAAAAATATTATCCATTAGGTACCTACCTTATGAATATTTTTTTTTAAAGTAATTTACGCAATTCGATGGTCCCGTGGCACAAGTTCAATCTTTCATTACCATTCAATAACAGCTTTAAAGTGACGAGTTTTTCTTTAATGGCAGTTTGATCAGTAAGGACATTTCGAGGAGAAAGTTGAAAAACGTTTGGTGACCAATAGTGTATTTTCGACGAATTATGTAAATAGTAGTGCTATTAGTCGTATAAAAATACTCCACTCCGTAATCGACTTGTTATATGGTACTACCGCTGAAGCTAATAGGCAAACATATGGTGTCGTTACATCGTTTTCTTTTATAGTCTCATTTATTTTCCTGCGTACATATGAAATTGAGACTTTATGTTATATAACGTAACGTTGTATATTGAAAAGCTTGATTGCCAAAATAGGAAGTTGCGAAAGTAATGTGTTGATATTTCGGTATCGGCCGCAGTGCGCTATATAGGGCTCGACCTCATCCATAATTCAGGATACAACTAGCCAGACCAACTGGCTTGTTTTAGATACTTAAGACAAAAACGTAATGTGAAAGTAGCCACGTGTAAGAAGGTACGTAAATTATACAACAACTGACTTTATGTTAAGTAATTTTATCTCCATTATTTCACGGAACTTTTGACATGTTCCGATTGTTCCATTGTTCCGCCAGATCCAAACCCGGTTGTCTAAAGTAGCTATAGTCTGGCTAATTAAAGCTGAGACTGAGATTTATTTATAACTTTTTAAATGGCAACTATAATATCTACGTCAAATGTGTCAAAAGATACTAATCGTTGAGTCACTGGAAAAAATCCCATACTAAAAATAACATTAAAATATGCCTACCATACGTTCGAAAAGTTACGTGATTACCTCGCTGTTTTCCTACTATGTAATGAAAATTATCCAAAAACGATGCAGATAGCTAGTAAGTATCTAAGGCGACTTCCTGACTTGGCGGGGCGGGATCGATATGTGACATTTTCTTCTTTGACGTAAACTTACTGACGTCGCAAAGATTCTCACTTGACATAATACTGTCAGTATTACGTTTGCGCAGTAGTAATATCATGCGCAGAAGCGAAGCAGTACCGTCTTCGCATCGTCCCGCTACCGCGCATCCCGCGTCAGTCAGGAAGCTCTCATTTAAATGTAGGGGCGTAGTAAAAAATGGTATCGCGTCGACTGACAGCTGACACTGACATTTGACACTTTTCTCATATCGTACTGCCTCCGCACCGACAAATCAGGAAGTCGCCTTAGTCATAATAATAAAAAAAGGGTTAAAATATTTTAAGCCTTTTAGATCAACAATAAATAAGTGATGAACAATAAAGAATAGATTTTATCTTTTGAATGCAGTAGTGTTTTTTTTTTTTTTTTTTTTTTTTTTTTTTTTTTTTTTTTTTTTTTTTTTTTTTTTTTTTCGAACATTTTTTGCTTGAAACCCATACATCCATACTAATATTATAAATGCGAAAGCGTGTCTGTCTGTTGTCTCAGCTTTCATTAGCCAGACTCTTTTAAATCATATTAAATTTGAAAGTTTAAATCAAAGGAATGAAGCCTAAGTCTCATGATTCACCAAACCTACATATTGTAGAGTACTTTTATCTCACGAGTATCTCTATACATGCAAATTTTCTATCTATATTCTTTCAATAAGATGTACTCTAAAAGATTTTTTTAAATAATAATGGCCCATTTCACCTGATTATAAACCCACCAATTATGACCCATAAAGAAGATCTATTGCTGCATTATACGGATAGGTAAAAGATACTCCATTCGCCATTTCCATCTAAGGGACACATTTCCCGAAGTAATTGCGCACCTTACGGTTGACGAGGTATACGGACACCATAAATAATTATTTATAGTCTATAAAATTGTTGACAAAGCCATAAAAAAGGAGTTATAACGTCGAAACAGGAATGTAGTTGTATAGTAAAAAAGCGTAGCTTCACACACGCTTCTATGACTTATCAACATATTGATTATATATTAAATGCCGGCGTAAAATTTTGACGGCGGTTTTTTGAAGTTAGGTGATTGTCTATATCGGTGCCAATACCATATCGGGACCTCTAGGCAAAACATTTCTCGGGCCCCTTTGTCTTTACATACAACGACATTCATTAGATGGTTCCAATTATGAAACCAAATAACCCAAAACGGGTAAACGAATGTACTTACTCAAGTTTTAATAAAGGCCAGACTCAAAGTTCTCCTTTGGTTGTACAGTCAGCGTCATATAGTATGTAGCAGCCAAAGTGGCCAAATAGTTCGGTACACCATATATTTTGTATGGTGTGCCTAAGTATTTGGACACTTTGGCTGCTACGTACTATATGACGCTGACTGTACACAGAAACGAGCACTTTAAAAGTAAAATACGGGCGGGACGCCAAAGCAATGTTAGCACAACAGAATGCAGTAAAACTTCCACTGAGGAACATTTCCCCAATTGTTTGTCACTATACCACATTTAACTGACACTTTAACTAACGGGTGCTTAAGGTGTTAAAACCATCGTATTAGGTGTATTAATACGTATTTGACGACCGCTTTAGCTTAGTTGGTAGTGAACCTGCCTACGAAGCTGGAGGTCCCGGGTTCGAATCCCGGCCGGGGCATTTATTTGTGTGATGAGCACGAATATTTGTTCTTGGGTCTTGGATGTCTTCTATGTATTTAAGTATTTATTTATCTATATAAGTTTATATATCGTCGCTTAGTACCCATAGTACAAGCTTTGCTTAGTTTGGGACTAGGTGATTTGTGTAAGATTGTCCACAAAAATAATAATAATAATAATAATATTGTTTGCCTTTATAATGAAATATAATTAATTCCGTATTCAGACAGGTTTTAAACTAACTCACAAATATCTCACAATAAGTAACGTTAATAATAATCTTAATGATTATTACAAATTACTATGCAATTCTTTATGTATACCACTGATCTGCTGAATAACATTAAACTTTTTATTGCTTAACTAACATACAAATTTATCCAGATTAGTTTCTTCAACATAACTCACTTGAATCAGATTCAAGTGTTTTTATTTTATCTTAGTAGAATATTCTCCATTCAGGTATATTTCTCGACCGACTTTTGCCCGAGGCCGTTCAGTAAAGTTATCATTGTACGTATAACTTTTAACCATTGGGAGTTTTCCAAAGAAAGGTAAATTTACAAAGATTTTGTTAGGCTTGAAAACTTGCTCTTTGTATAATTACAAGAAATATTATTACAAAGTAAAAAAGAAAAAAAAATCTAAAGGTTTATATTTAAAAAAAGAGATGAACCCATTTGTAAAAGTAGTTAAGCAGTGCTTATTGTAGGATACAACTTATTACGATAGTACGTTAGTACGATATTAAGTAATTATGAGTAAGTAAGTCATGTAAGGTTTCTCCAAAAACGCGAACGGTTCTCTCGGATCGAGTGAACACCATGGTTAAACCATTGGGAGTTTTCCAAAGAAAGGTAAATTTACAAAGATTTTGTTAGGCTTGAAAACTTGCTCTTTGTATAATTACAAGAAATATTATTACAAAGTAAAAAAGAAAAAAATATCTAAAGGTTTATATTTAAAAAAAGAGATGAACCCATTTGTAAAAGTAGTTAAGCAGTGCTTATTGTAGGATACAACTTATTACGATAGTACGTTAGTACGATATTAAGTAATTATGAGTAAGTAAGTCATGTAAGGTTTCTCCAAAAACGCGAACGGTTCTCTCGGATCGAGTGAACACCATGGTTAAACCATTGGGAGTTTTCCAAAGAAAGGTAAATTTACAAAGATTTTGTTAGGCTTGAAAACTTGCTCTTTGTATAATTACAAGAAATATTATTACAAAGTAAAAAAGAAAAAAAAATATCTAAAGGTTTATATTATAAAAAAGAGATGAACCCATTTGTAAAAGTAGTTAAGCATGCTTATTGTAGGATACAACTTATTACGATAGTACGTTAGTACGATATTAAGTAATTATGAGTAAGTAAGTCATGTAAGGTTTCTCCAAAAACGCGAACGGTTCTCTCGGATCGAGTGAACACCATTATTATGTACACTGGGCACTGAAGAGTGTCGATGAAAATGCGTCCATCCAGTTCAATAGTATTCAGGGTATCGGATCACAGTCGCTACATGGAAACCGGGGATAAACGCATTACTTCTACTGATTGGATACGACATGGACGGATGAACCGGTTTTGTTCTCTTCTTTTTGTGAACTCATTGAGTATGATGTTTAACAATCATAGGTAAGTATAATATTGTTTTTATAAATTGAAGTCTCTTGTTATTTAAACATCGTTTGATGAAGAAGTATTTTCATTTGAGACTCTTTAATAAGTGTGACTAAAGAAAACGAAAATGCTATCTCCCTCTCCTCGAAAATGTACTGTTATTTGAATTACACTTAAATTATCTACCTAGTTCTACAGGCCCAGGTATGACTGAATTACCTAGTACTAAAATATATATTATGTATAATATTCCATGCAATTTTAGTCTAATCAAATTTTCTAGTTAAGATGTTTGCGGGTTTGGCAAACGAAATGTTAATTTTATTATTTCTAAATTAATTACTTAGCAATGACTTGAATTAAAATGATAAGGTCTTTGTTAAAGCTCTTTATTATTAGGTAACGGATGAAAATCTGTTGAGGTAATCAGTCATTCTGAGCTGACGTGACAATATGAAAGACCTCAAACGAATAATGACGTTGGTAAATACGTCTATGATATAATATATAATGGTCTAAAAGGTTCTTGAGAGTTTTATTGAAAAAAGCTAAAGAGTGACGCCCGGCGGTAATAAAAATGACTGCATTAGACATTTAGAATTTAACAACTTCAAAGTCAGTATTAAACACCGGAAAGTTATAAACATTATAATTCGGCACTTCACTTTTCTCTCTTTATTGAAATACGGAACCAAACTTTAAGCTACGAGTAGGTGCTTAATATAAACATGTTGTAAGTCAGTTACTTTACCACCTTTGTTCCCAGGAGGTTCCCAGTAAGTAAAACTTAATTGCTTTCACCTTGCAGAAACCTTAACAAAACTGCTTTAGAGGTTTATAAATAACAATCATAAAGAACTTTGCGAATCTACGTCAGAAATCGGCTTCAGTTTTAATTTGTTTCTCAGAAGTATGACGCGATCTCAAAACCCTTAATCATTATTCTCCAGAAGTACAAGTGGTTGAAAAGAACCAACAGGAAGCAACTTGCTGACAAGAAAATCTCCACAATGAAGACAAATTGGCGTTCCCATTTAAGGTCTTTATGAGATACCGCTCTCAATGGCCGCCCCTTAACACTTCCAGTCATTAAAAATACGGGATCAATTGTAGAATTATTGAGGGTTTTCCTTTTTAATTGACAACACTGATTTAAATATTTCTTTTACGCTTTATACCTTGAGGAATCATGAAATGGTATAACGTATTCGTTACCTATAGTCGCGTCGGTACACTAAATTATACGGCGATTAATAATTGAGCTATTTCCTTTTGCTGCATTGGTACTTGGGACTGAAAGAATGATTTAAGAAGGGGGGAACCATACAAAATTCAACTGATTAGGGGGTTAAAAGGGGGTGGTAATTTTTTATGGAAAATATTTTCTTTTTTAAGATAGAGACTTCAAACTCTCCTAATAGACTAAGCATTCATATTTTTGAAATTCACCCTTTAAAGGGGTGAATCGGGGCCGGGAGTTGAAAGCTTGTATCGGGAGCAAATTAAGCATTTCTTTTTAAACGAGGAGCGTGAAACTTTGTAGACCTAGCATTAAATACTAAGAAAACAGATTTTAGCGTTTTTTTTAATTCACCTTCTGAAGGGGTGAAAAGGGGTAGAAACATTGTATTGTATGGGAATCCGAAGTTTTTAAAGTGAGTGACTTCATACTTGGAGAGTAGACTTTCAGTTAAAATATAAGAAAACCTGCGCAACCTATCACCTGTTGTGTGTTTAAAGCACTTATTTTAAAAAAAACTCGTGTCAAATTAATAGGTAAAATTATTAGGTAATTAGTTTATTTTTTATTTTAACCATCTATTCTACGAAGGTACACAGGAATTCTTCCAATTCTAAGTCCACTTACAAACTTAGACTAGGTACCTATCATAGCTATTTTATTTAAATTTAGGAAATAAAATGATATGTATTGTATGTTAGTCTTTAAGGTATTTGTATTATGGGCCACAGATGCATGAATTAATTGATTAAATAAAATAAAATAGCAGAGTGGACTAGTTTGTGTTTTGTCTATAACATAATTAAGAATGAGTCAACAATTTAATGATATATGTATAACCTATGAAAGTATTATAAAATCTGTGCTATAAGACATTGGTTTATACGGGTCTAACGCGATATTTATTTATTAACACTTTCACTACCAAGCTCGTCGTAGCGCTACGCAATTTTCTCTATAGCAGTATCCGGTACGCATCTACGAGCAGAGCACCCTCTAGGCGAGTCCTGACATTGAATCTGTTAACCTTTATTCCTGGCGTGTCGGCACAGGTTGGTCATCTGAGATCTTTGAGACCACGGCCGGTGCAACCCGAGTAGGGCATACAGCATAAAACGTCAAAAGTCTTTATTACAAGAGAATAGGAACTTTTGACCTCTTTCGCCAAGCTACTTTTGATGCTGATTGTACAACATACCTCTCTTTCTTGAGTTCCACGTTTTTCTTCCGGAAATTGGCGACGAGCACTTGCAGCTCAGAGGAGTGCCGGTCGTAGATCTGCGAGAGCTGCGTCGTGAAGTCAGCCACTGAAACAAGACAACAACTGTTCAGCCACATAAAGGGGATTCTTCGATTCGCTCAACCACGCCTCCCGTTTCATCGTGAGCGAAAAACATAAGCGCGTCTCTTGCACTTATGTTTTTCGCTCACAAAAAAACGGGACGCAACACTCCTCGGGAATGGCTTTTTTAGACAAATCTCGATAAATATCTGACGGTGAGCAGTTTTGTTAAATCTCCTTTTAACAGAGTTTAAATGAGTTTAATACCATCATATTAACTTAATCGTGTCTTTTAATAATGCATTATCTTAACAGCGCGATTCAGGATTCGTCGCAGACGGAACAGCGCCACCTAGCGGCAAATGCGACCAACATTTTTGACACTGACGTTTAAGGCCCTACAAGAAACGTTTGCTTGTACTCGTAAGTTTGCGAAGTTATATTATTAGAACATTTGCTGGTTCCTGGATGATTGTACTTCTATGTGAATGTAAACATGGAACTCTGTTTAGGTCGTAGAATGCCGTAAATGTAAGATCTAAAAGTGCCAATTATGGCATTCTTGGAGAGTAAAGTCCATTTGTTTTAATTACCTATTTAACATTTGCATGTATTAACCCATTCATTGCCGACTAGTGCTACGCGCTACGCATGTAGCGGATAACATGTTTTTTCTACTTTGTAGCGAAAACTGTCTACGACCGGAGAACACGATATCCTGTCATCGGCGCTGTGTGTTAATACTACCTACACCGAGTATTATTTATTCGCCTAAATATCGAGGTAACAACGTGAAAGTTTGCAAACACGTTTCACGGCTGGCTGGCTAACGTACGTGTAAACAGCATATTAGGCTTTTAAGCCAGTCGGTAAGTTTGCTAAACATTTCAATGGAAGGTCTACAATCAGAGTAGTACAATACAATACAAATACAAATATTCTTTATTGTTCACCAAATAATGTACACTAAAAATAAATAACAGAAACAAATTGCACAATGGTAGACAACAGGTGGTCTTATCGCTAACAGGCTAGTATTTTGGCAAATTCAATTTATTTTCGTCTAGGTACCTAGGACTTGTAATAAAAGGTAAAACGTAAACTTGTGATTACTGTTTTAGCGAGCTATACATGTATCATACATTTATAACTCGCTAAAACATTAATTCAAAAAGAGATTCATTAATTTAATAAATATATAATTTCGAAATAATTAATTACGACGCTGTTATCATAATCTATATATATAAAGTTGATGGGTGACTGATTAATCACCGCCCCGCCGAAACTGCCGGTTCTAGAAATTTGAAATTTACACTATAGTTAGGTTATATAACGGAGGCAAGGGATAAGATGGCATTTTTGGAAATTCCACCCTTAAGGGGGTAAAACAGGGGTGCAAAGTTTGTATGGGGGCAATAATTTTTTAAAGATATAGACTTGAAACTTTGTACAAAGACTCCTTATTATAAGACAATGAAAGTAATATCTGCGTATTCAAATTTTTTGTCTCCTAAGGGGTTGAAAATAGGGGTGAAATATTGTATGGGGAGCAATTTTTTTTTAAAGTGAGAGTCTTCAAACTTTGTATGAAAGTTCCTTATAATAATACAAAAAAAGTCATTTCAGCGTTTTTTAAATTCATCCCTTAAAGGGGTTAAAAAGGGGTTCTAAGTTTGTACGGCGAGCAAATTTTTTTTTTAAGTGAGGTACTTCAAATTTCCCTCAGAGACTCTCTGTTTAAATAAAACAAAACTAATTTCTGCGTTTTTTGAAATTGAATCCCTAAAGGGGTTAAAAAGGGATTCAAAGTTTATATTGGAAGCAAAAATTTTTTGAGTGAAGGACTTAAAATTTCTTACAGTAACTGTTTAAATTAAATACTACAAAACTAATTTCAGCGTTTTTTTTTTATTCATCCCCTCAAGGGGTTAAAAAGGGGTTCAAAGTTTGTACGGGGAGCAACATTTTTTTAAAAGAGAGACTTTCATTTCACTAAAAGACTGTTTAAATGATTTCAGGATTTGTGGATTTGGATAGATGTTTGAAACGAAATTTCTATAGGTCCATAACTAAATAGGTACACACAAAAAATAGCCTAAGTAAATGAGAGCTTTTAACCGATAAGTAGGTACCTAAAGGGATTTTTAGAGGGGTTGAGAATTTGGGTTGACCGATTTATATCTGTACAGCATATTAATAATTTGGTCTCACCGGGTAAAAGTACCACAATTATTATACCGTTTCCTGGATATTAAGATGTTTTAACTAAAAACCGAGCTCTACGCAGACGAAGTTGCGGGCAACAGCTAGTACTATAGAAACCTCATCAAAATAGAATAGTCCTGTTCATCCCCTGTTACACGCTAAACAACAACACAATAAATAAGCGACAACAACAAATAATCTGATGATTATTTACTTAAGTCATTGTAATCAAGGTTCAATAAACTATATAACACATACTAGATATGGTACAGACAGATTAGTGAAAGGCGGCTTGAAACTTTCCAAATTGAAAGTTCCCTTCACGTAAGTTTCTGAAATATTTTCTGGTTATGTTTCTAAGCAGTCAGTTACCATGTTCATTCTTATTAATACTTTTTATAATAAGCTTACTGGCATAAAACTTCTGAATTAAGATAGCTCATTACATCTCACTTGTTTAGTCAAAGTAATTATGACGGAAAAATTAAGTAAAATTTGACATGTAACGTTTTTTTTCAGTAACATCATAAATGTTTCTACAGCTAAAAGGGCAGGAAAAGTATTTAATGTTTCAGCAATTGCTCATTCTATGGTAATGGGCAATTTCTTATTACACATAACAGTGGGATTAAGTACATCAGGACAATAGAACGGCTTTGAAACATAAGCATAACAGCAAAGTTGAACCGTAATTAGTGGGTAATGGTTAATGGTACATTGGTGGTAAGCTCTCAAGCTATTTAATGAGCATGTCCCGTATAAAAGTTGCCCGGATCATTTTCTATCCTAATAATGATTCGAGGTGCCGGCCAACTTCACCTTTCATAAGACGAAGTTGGCTACGCGAATTACACAATGAGTTTAAAAGATGAAAACTTTTCCTGAGAGCGTGGACTCGGTATAATGACAGGTAATAATAGTACAAAGGTTAACTGGAAGAGATCCCTTAAAGGGATAAGTTCGCCTTTGTACATACTATTTCCTTTTGTATTTTTCATAATTGTTTTATGTACAATAAAGAGTTTTACTACTACTACTACAAACCCGTCCTCTACCAGTCCCTGGTATCTCAGGGACGATAACAAAATAATGGCTTTGTTTGGTTTTTTCGCCGGGAGAGGACGGCTTGGCCCGGTTTTATAAAGGTCCGTTAGACTTTATGTCGGTATGTTATGTCAAAAAATGTACTGAATTACTGAAATTTGATTTGACATCTTGGTCTAACGGATTTTTATCAAACCGGCCTAAGTAATTATCTAGGGAAGTAAAACAAAGAGTGTCTCAGTTCGCAAGATCGATAGGTGGGTTTGCGGCCAGCTAATTTGATTTTCCCATTTAATAGCTACCGATTAAAATGCATACGACTCACTATTTCTTTAGGGCATGTAAAAATGTAAATCCGGGATTTAGACTATCTCTCTACAAAATTTTATCAAAACGGCTTCAGCGGTTTAAGGCTTTCTTATTGCAGCGAAACTACAAACGCGACACAAAAAATCCGCTAGGCGGCGCAACATTATCGTAATTCTCCCCAGTAACAAACACAATTACATTTTACACACACTATCTCACTTTACTGTGACAGGTCACTGACCTCGTTTTTTTTAATGATTGCTGTAACTTAGAATTTGAATATGTGACAGACCTTCTTTGTCAAATTAACCAGAATAAGCCAGAGTGGCGCACGTGATAATTAGGTTGTCAACCATTTAAATTTAGAACAGATTGTTATGACATTCACGCAAAAGAGTGTAGACTTGTCATTGCATACCTCTGTCTCTGTTGCGCAGTTTTGACAGATTTCACTTAACTAAATAAGGGCTAAATTTTATCACGACTCGACACAAAAAGTCAAAGTTGCAAGCCACAAATAAGTAGCTTAATTTCAACCACTAAGCCAAGTACATTTGGTGTAATTAGTAATCGCTTGCTCTCTAAAGCACAGGTCACAAGTTCGAATCTCAGGCAAGAGCTAGTTTTTTTTTTGTGTTTTATTTAAAGTTTAAATAATGCTCTAAAATTACGGTTGTTTAAATTTTAAACAACCGTAATTTTAGAGCATAAGTAAATAATTATTGAGCGTTATTTTGGTAAATAAATATTTTGTACTTTTTTTATTTATTTAGAAAAAGATTCAACATAAATATTTTGCCCTGCTAATAAAAGCTTACAACTTTATTTATTAGTTCTTTATTATTCTTTATTTATCGTATGGCCTTTATTTCGAACCGTGAGATCTTCGAGAAGACAGTACGGTTCATAAATCCATTTTAAATAAAATTCAAGATTTATTATATAATTTATTATAAACATAAAACATAAGACTGAGGGATTATAATGCGTGCAACCACAGTGCGTCTATAACAGTTTGTAGCCTGTCTCTCAATAAGCTGAGAAGACGTTGATAATTATGTCAGTTCCCCGCATTTCCTCCCATATTTCATTGCAGTATCTATTGCTTGAATTGCTTCTTTGGTTCTTTCATGCCGATGATCCCACTGTTGAACCATTAAACCCCAAAGATTCTCAATCGGGTTCAAATTTCAAGCGATGGCATTACATCATTACATTTATGCCTGGATGTAGCTGTAGAGTAAACCATTCCCAAGTGACCCGTGCTGTATGGAGCAATTATCTTGAATAAAGTCAGGAAAGTCAGTAGAACAATTTGCAGCATCACTTCGTCCAGTAAATTCACGTAAACATTTGCGCATGATGTGGCTATGAAGTGAAGTTCACCGAAGCCGCTGATCATAGATCTGAGACCGCGACGCCGTCACCAGATATCCTCCCCCACATACTAGCCGTAAGCGGCCAGAATTCCTCAGAGCTTTGGGCCCTTTCTATTTCAGATATTATCCGAGGCATCTTTTCATTTAAATTTGTATTATTCTTTTTTTATCGTTTACGTTGATATATTGGAATAATTACACAATGCAATAATATCACTTTCATCGTAATACTGATGTCATTCTGCTTTACATTGAACTGCAGAGCAAATTGAAGTCGAATAGCGTCAAAACTTTGGCAGGATTACGGTCCGTTTGGGCATATTTATTTTGTTACAATACGAAGCTCAATATATTTAATAATATTCCCCCACGTTAAAAATGTAACTATGTTTCTTTAATTTTTTGGTAATAAACTATTTGTATTTGTATTTTGTATTTGTATTTAAAATATTGTATTTGAAATACCAAGCTTGAATTTAATTTGCTAATGTCAGATGTCAAACTATGTGTCAGTGTCAGGCGCTATGAATATACTCACACATAGACATAAAATATACAATATGCTATATGAAGGAGTGTGACCCGTATAATGGAAAAAAATTCCACATTCTAAAAATACTCAATGAAACCTTTTGTAATAAGAGAGGGTTTAAAAAGGAAAAAAATGATATAATGATAAGCTTTATTAGCCACATTTTATGTTTTCCACTATCTCGAATTGTAAAAGTACCAGGAAAACTATTTTAAATGTTTATTCGTCGATATGACTCACCAGTAATTTACCCTGAAAATGTTAATATCATCTAGTTACTGGTATTAAATATGCGATTTTTATAAATGTCAAACTGCAAAAAGTGCGACAGACGTCCGTCCAGCTCGAGGCCCAACGGCCATCTGCCTACTAAAATGAAGCGCGCAGTTTGCTTTTCTGATATTTTTGAGTTTTGTTAAATATAAAAACATTTAAAAAAAAATTAGCCGTAAAATACACTACTTCACATCGTTTCCTATCTATTGATATATTTTACTCGAGTCTGAGTTGAATATATTTTATATACGACTCACAATAAGATCAAAATTTACCTGTTTTTGCGATGTGAGATCATCGAGCGAAGTTTCAAATATCGTGTTTTCAGCCTTAAAATACACTAGACCGACTCTTAAACTATAACATATCTAAATATCCCATCAATAAAGTGAGTATTTAATGGTTTAAAATTGAATGAAAAATACTATGATTTCGAATAACGTGGTCTTATGGCTTTCCTGCACGAAATTCTGAAAATTGGCGTACTTTAAAATCACTAGTACTATGCGCTGAATTAGTAAGATACAACAAAATAACTTATGTAGGTTAGCCTGATCCTAACACAAAGTTGACAAGGTCGTCGCGTTGTTGCAAATACATTTAAAATTAATAAACAGTACATAAAGTTAATGACCTCTATGTCTCTATTTTTCTATTACATTGTAAATTTTACGCATGAAACAATAATTCTTACATCAAAATGTTTGTATTCATATTCCGCAGGGCCCACCCTTCTTATTCATTATAAAAATATATACTTTTCGAGAAAAGTACGAAAAACTAGTTTTTTGCCGTAAAAATGGCAAAGTTTGATGACATATAACTTGGTATCAGTGACTAGTTGAGGTAAAATGAGATAGTATATTGTTTAAGACGGCCTTTTTTAATACGACGAGACAAAAACACCGCGGAAAAATTAAGAATTACAGTTTCATCAATTGGGTTGCATTCGCATTTATTATATTATAATTTATGTTGTATGCATGCATATTTTTATACGACGTTCGAAAATTATTAACCAACTTCAAAAAAAGGAGAAGGATCTTAATGCGGTTGTATCTTCATATTTTACAATGATATGATTTTATCTTTATGCATAAGGTTAAGTTCCTTATTGCGCGATCAATAATATTGAAATCAAGAATGGGATCTATTAGTAATTCAATTTTTATGAATTCCATTTTTTTTCTCTAAAATTATAAAAGATCTGTAACCCAGATACCCAAAAACCGAATGCTAAATTGGCTCGTCCCTTTTTTGTTTCGTCTCATGTAATATGCAGGCACCATTATGCAGCATATGTCCAAATTTACGACGAGTCTGAGAAATGTTGGCGAGCTTGAAGTGTTGTTAGTGTTTCGCAAGGACTTGTTATTCGGAAGCCTCTGTTCTATTGTGCTATTCAGTAGCTGTCCTGACTTGAATCATTACTCGTTGCCAGCATTACTTGAAAGTTGAAAGTACTTTGGAGACTTATTTCGGATTTGTTCGTGTTTTTCCGAAGAAAAAGAGTTTTACTGGGTATGACATGTCCTGGGATAATCGATCTGACCATGGTCATATGTGACCATGCTCAGATCGATTATCCACAAAATTCATTAATTTCGTTGGAGCTGTTTTGGGGAACTCATTTCTAAATAACTATACAAATATTGCTCGTTTATGAAAATTGCCGATTTTTCAATCGGCAGATAAAAGTATCTGTCATAATAAATGTTAGAGCTGTGTCTTTTGACTTTAGAACTTTTCTTTCCTTTGACTTCAGAAAAAGGCACTAAAGACATAATTAACCGATGGATAATTTTAACCGACGGATGAACCTCGGATTTTATCGGAGGCTTGAAAAATCAGCCCTAATAGTGATAACGTCGGACTGACCGACTTAAACAGATATATCTATTTCGAGATGTTGTTAGAAAACTGTTGATGTGAGCTACTGTGGTCACCTATAAGTGGCTAAACATCTTAGTTAGATTTTTATACTTAAGACTTATGTGTTATTTAGATGTATTATCCGTTGGTGGTCCTTAAATCAAGAAAATAAAAATAAAATAAAACTATTGGTGTCGACGATCCAGGATCATGAATAATATGATGGATGCGATTAACTGAGAAGGAAGACGAGAGATGCGTAATGTCAGACTAAGGCTACTTCTAAACTTCATCATCATCATCATATCATCCGAAAGACGTCCACTGCTGGACATATAGGCCTCCCCCAAAGAGTGCTACAATGACCGATCCTGGGGGCCGATTTTTGAGTGTCGAACGCACGAATTTTCACTCGAGATCTGTCAAAAAAACTATGACGTTGTGACAGATGTCGAGTGAAAAGTCGAGCGTTCGAAACTCAAAAATCGGCCCCCTGCGCCATGGACCCGCATCCAGCTGACTCCCACGATTTTCTCAATTTAGCGGGGCGGAATCTGGTCTCAGTATTTAACTTTTACCGTGATCTTACTGATATGGCTCAGACGTCTAAGTTTTACAGTACATTTGCTCAGTAATAATATAATTCGGAAGTAA
Source organism: Cenopis cana (assembly GCA_951800055.1). NCBI lineage: Eukaryota > Metazoa > Arthropoda > Insecta > Lepidoptera > Tortricidae > Cenopis > Cenopis cana. Next base: position 7,105,774 of record OX637479.1, on the reverse strand, counting down.
ACTTATGCTGGTTTTTCTAAGACGAACTATCGGCAAGCGTTGTGAACACTAGATTTGCTTTTACGGTAAGTAATGGGGGAGGTAACTATTGTGAATGGGCGTAAAGGGAATTACCGTTTTACTTGCGAAAGGGTTTTGTTGAAACCCTTTTTTGTTTATAGTAGGTACTTTTATCTCACGAGCGCGGGCGAGCCATGGCTGTGTGTTAAGCTATATATGCACATTGTCTATGTGTCGTGCGTCAACGTAGGAGTTCACGTTGTCTATTTTTTTTTTTTTTTTATTATTAAAAACATAAGAAATTATACAAAACATGACTAAACGACACCGTTAAACCACAGCTTGGTTTGTCTCGGTGCAGCATTCCACGACAGCTATAAAAAACGACTAAGTAGTACATACAAGTTATCATATTACTTAAATAAACTAAACATTATAAATAGAATAACAAACAAACATTATAAATATTATATCTAATAAAATTACAAGTAATAACTAAGTACTTTATAGCACATTGCACATGCACAGTGTCTTATCGTTATCTTTCGCAGGCCGGCCGGCCGCGCCGTGAGAACCGGTCTGCGCCCGCCAGCTACAGGTTGATCCAATTATGTCAGTGATAATGAACGAAATTAAATACTTATATATAAAATTACTCCATTAATTCCCCTAAATACTACCCTTCAGTTGATTTAACATTTCTTTTTTAAGAATCCTAGAAATATTGGTTGGTGTAATTTTGTCTTTACATTCTTTTGGGAGTTTATTTATTAGATCTGGTAGAATATATTCAGATGTTCTTCGGCCATAAAAATTTCGAAAAGGAGGTTTCTTTAGTACGCGGTTTATTACTTGCCTAGTAGTTTTAGGGTGTGAAACTACATGCTGGATTTCATCTCTAAAGTACTGTTCCTTTAAAATCTGGTGTGTAAATTTAGTATGTATAGGTAGTACGTTACATATATTGTCTATGTTTTCGTATGTGTCACAACTACAACTATGGCTAACCCGCGTTCTTTTGTTTATCTACCGAGTGTGTCTTTGGAATGTGTAAAATTTTACGATTTAGTCCGATGTAAAGCCAAAAGTTACAGACTTGTCTGAGCTCCCTAGGATGCACTATGTTGAGAGTAGGACATGGTGAGATTGGTGAGTGATTAGTTGATTACTTAACGGTTTTGAGTTTGCGTAAGGTACAGTCACCTAAGAAAGTGGTCTACCAATTTTGGACCTAAAAGCACAAGTAATAGAGTCGAAAAGTGGTAGATTTCTTGGCTTACTGTACGGTCAATCAATTTGATTTTGGGGCCACTTCGTACCTTGTCATAGTGACATTAATATGAGATCTCTGAAGTGGCTCCGAAATCAATGTATGTATGTAAGCACTTTATTGTACACAAAACAGGTTAAAACAATATACATGTCACATAGATCAAATTAAAATAAAAAGTCAAAGGTTTTAAGGTCAAATTGGTTAACTGTACATCTACGGTGTCTTCTCATCAACAGGCAGGACGTAAATTGTATGCCACCGTCGTTGTAAAAAAATGATGCTAGAATCGCATGCAAGTTTCATTAGGTACATTGCGGGTTACCGATGTATAAATCAATACCAAAACCATGAATTTTAGCCGGTCTTTAGAAGAAGAAAGTTTCATTTTAATCGTGTAGGTAGTTTGTAAACTACCTACACGATTTGAATGAAACTTTCTTCTTCTAAAACTGTGTAGACTCACGCGTGTTAGAGCGGGACGTTCGCATTGGGACTGTAGAGTCTCTGTTAAATACATACGGTCTAAATATCGTTACTTGTAAGTAAGAAGGTTAATTAGAAACTGTTTAAATTGAAAGTTGAAGACACAAGGCGTCGCCATAGAACTAAAGTAAAGTAATGCAAGTAACAAGTTACACGTAGAATACTTTCATTTTTGTTTATACTAACGAAGCTAACTTATACTTTATTTATAGGTATAGGTAAATTACTTTAACTCACTCACCGCCTAGGATACGATGTCGTATTCTCTGTTCGAAGACTTGCGATATGTGACATTTTCTTCTTTGACGTAAACTTACTGACGTTGCAAAGATTCCCACTTGACGGAATACTGTCAGTATTACATTTGCGCAGTAGTAATATCATGCGCAGAAGCGGACCAGTACTGCCTTCGTATCGTCCCGCTACCGCGCATCCCGCGCCAGTCAGGAAGCACTCATTTAAATGTAGGGGCGCAGTAAAAAGCGGTACTGACTCGACTGACAGTTGACACTGACATTTGACAGTTTTCTCATATCGTACCGCCTCCGCACCGACAAATCAGGTCGCCTTAGGCAAAGTCAAAGAAGAAAATGTGACATATCAATCCCGTCCCGCCAAGTCAGGAAGTCGCCTTAGGGTAGGTACGGGGTGGTTAATTGTAGACTCACGCGTGTTAGAGCGGGACATTCGCATTGGGACTGCCTTGCCTTAATAGAGTCTCTGTTACATACATACTGTCTAAATATCGTGTGTTTGTAATTGTAGACTCTAACCCCCTTATTCATAAAACTTAACAAGCCTCTGCTAACTAAAATGTTGTTTGTCCCTTTCTCACAAACGTACATGTCAAAGTCACAGATAAGGACAAACGAACTTTAGCGGCTTGTTAACTAATAGAGGTTTAATGGACGTTTATGAATAAGGGGGTAATACTGTGTCGAATAATAATGTGTCGGTCGTGTACTAATAATAATGTGTCTGTGTCGAACTCAAATTTTACTCATTAGGATGAAAAGTTTTAATTACGAACTGAAACATTAATAAGAAATAGGTACAAAAGTTCATACTTAGGTAACATTGTTTGATTTTTATGTTTACATGCATCGCGACGATACTAAATTTACTATTACTTAGGTAAAAACTCCATTTGTTTCGAAATTGTTGAAACAATTCAGTTAAATTGCATTAGTATTGTAAAAATTAAATTTCCTACTTAGTATAATATTTTGGAAGTATTTTTCTTAATTAGAGACTTATTCGATTGCCTTTAGTTAACAAAGCTATCAAAAAATATATGTACCATCCCTGTATAAAAGTAAGGATCTTGTAATGTGATTTGATGATTGATGACATCTCTGATGTTGACTGTAGGTACCTACTTTGCGTTTTTAAAACATTATTTTTAATCGTGTCAGAGAATAATATTGGTCAGAGATATACCTCAAATGACTTTTCTAATCCAAACTCAAACGCAGTGTCTTCTGGAATTGCGCTCAAATCTATTAAGCAAAGTGCTGAATTTAAAAGTTGTGCTGCCAACTTTTGTGAGTAGTTTACAGAGACCGAACAAACTCCGGAACTTAGCCAATGGAGTTCTGTTGAACTGTATTACGAAGTCAGTGCATTTTTAATAGATCGTTATATCTGGAACCGAACCACTTGGTTTCTCGTAGCTTGCTGGTAGCATCTGCTTTTAATTTATTGATTTATTTTGTAATTTTTACGCGAATGGTCTGTATTTTAAGCATCAGTTTACCAAAAAAGTAAATTAATTTCTAACATAAATTTACACTAAAACGTAAGACGTAATTACACTTAATAAGAGAATAGTTACTTAACGGTTGACACTCAGAAAAGTCAAACATTCAAGAATTTTCTAAGGTGTTCTTGTACAAATAAATAAATTAGTACGTGCGTAGTTAGTTTAGATGTAGGTAGTGGTAGTAACTAAGGTTAAGGTACAATGGAACTGACGTAATCTTAAGTGATTAAATGTTCCTTAAACAATAAAGGGGGAAAAAAGTGAGTGTCAACCGTTAGATACCTATATTCTTATTCAGTGTAAATTAATTCCGGTATAACGTGCTGAAACGTTTTCAAAATCCGTAACTATAAGGTATTGGTACCTTTTTATTTATATCGCGAAAATGTTCAAGCTATTAGAAGATTTAAGATTAAGCATGATTGATCAAGGTGACCTTTTTTATTTTCTAGTAAAAAACTCTTTTTCATTCTGGTAATTTTCCAATGTTTGTACAGCGACGATTGATCAATTGAACCCTTAGTCAACGTTCCTTCGTAACGAGCAACCCTCAAACCTCCCAGGGATATTCACAAAGGTTCACCCACCTTAAGCTAACCAGTTTAAGCCTGGCATCCGAACACCAGAAAGTGACGTAGCTACAAGCGTTTTATAATGTTTCCAGCGTCACAGGTCCGTGACGTCATAAACCTCTCATTCATCGGCCTTCTTGTCTATTACAGACTATACAAGCAGCGTTAAGCAGGGAGACGGCGTCCTTCGTTGTGCTGTGTAATCCAATGCGGGAGCGGCATACACGACCGCAAACCTGGCAAGTGAAGTTTGCCCGTGGCGAACAGGTGCCCCGCCGATGTCTGACATGAACCCTATAGGGTCATAGTAAATGACGATCGTTTCATGTAGATCCGTTTTGCGGAAAAGGAACAGAGTATGCTCCTCTTAAAACTTCCATCACTTATGACTACGTGATTATTTATTCTTTTGTTGTACTTTCTAGTGTTCCGTACCCGATGGGTCCAAACAGTACATACTATTATAGTATTCTGTGACGGTACCCTATCGCTGTCACTCACGGGCCCATCCGTCCGTGTGTCCGTCCCATTGACCTTATGAACTTGAAATTTGGTGATAATGTTTATTGCGTATACTTTACCAATAAGTACTAATATATTGATAATCAAAGTTTTTCTTTTAAATTTTCTTATTTTTTTCCATGGAAACAAATTAATTTTGCGCTTGGTTCGTAACCCTAAATGTGCGAGGTCCGACACGCACTAAGGCGGTTTTTATCTCCATTTAATTACAGTATTTTTTGCTTTATTGAAAAAATTCTAAAATCATAGATCGTTTTATTTGGTGTCAACATATTACCTATTTGTGAATTACAGTAGCTATACGATAAAGTTTGGCTGGGGATTACACCGAACGTGCCTAGCTCGCGGCTTCCAGATAAACAAAGAGATTGCACGATACGAGGTGCAAATATACATTTAAGTAAACACTCAATATTTCGTACTTATGAATACCCAAACAATATAATTTTTTATTTAATTTAACTTTTGTCAAGCGGATGCGTCCGCTAACGAAATTATAATTTTAATAAAATTGAATAATTAGACGCTACAGGTGGAATTTGAACCCACGACCTCTGGAATCCGTGCATTGCTCTCAAGGCGCAGGGGTGGGCAAGCTCTCTCCATTCAAACTTTGTGTGTTTTTCGTCGCTTGTGTTTGCACTACACTTATGATTTTTGGTCAGTATGCTTATTTTTCTGTTAGCCATAACCTGGAGAAATATATTTTTAATTATTTGTATTATTTTTTTCTCGAGTGCCAAAACCGACGATTTAAACGTGCACAGAGTTTGTATGGAGAAGGCCTTGCCCTACCCTGCGCCTTAACGGACTGAACTACTGTAGAGCATGGGTATCCCTTGCGGTGTTGAGTCTTTCAATCATCACTCGTACACTCTGCTAATTGTATTATGCCTTAGTGAGGCTCGAAGTATTAGGGGGATCCAAACATATGGCGTACATTTTTCAATTTTTCACTTTGATCGAAAATTTTATTTTTTTATTTGCCCTTGACGATTTCTCAATGGCATCATATTGGGTGTCGATCCACAGAGGGGTTATTACGTAACGTATATGCAAAAGTATACCTGAATCAAAAATTGGTTTCAGCTGACCAACCTTTACGTGTACCTTAAAAGTTATAAATATAGATAAGATCAGAAAAAAAGAATAAAATAAAAGGCAAAAAATAAGAGGACTGTTAGAAGTTCTCAAGCCGCGCGAAGGCCTCTAACTTGGCTTAACGACCGCTGACATAGACAGCAGCCGGAATCAACGGCTTAACGTACCTTCCAAAGTAGGGGAGCGCTCAATTAGTAACTTAACTGTTGACCCCGGCAGTTGCTTACCCTCGCATACCGCATGCGGTACGCGGGCGCCACAGGGCTAAGAACGCTCCTAATCGAGGTCAACGCAGATCAACAGGTAATATTTTCGTATAATCCGCCTGTCATCACAAACATTAATTAAAACAACACGAAACCCGAGAGATGAGCGAGATGAGATGCATTAACAGAAATGGCGTCATTATTCATACCTACGGAACCCTTATTTGTTTTCTTAGAAAGCAATTAGTACTCCAGTCGGGAGTGATGCCTTTCTCATTCCTTACACGTTTTGATCGAGAATGATACTTGCTCGTTGAATGCTAGACAGCGAATTGAAAAGTAGGGCCCAGACACATGTCCACGGTACGGCACCGGGCACTGTATACGGTTATGTTTTAAATTGTAATGTGGTGTTATTTTGGTTTGCAATAAATTTTGTTCTATTGTATTCTATTCTAAAACAAATTGAGTAGGCATGGGCACTAGTTTTACAAAAGTACAAACCCCATGGGAAAACTAGTCAAAATCTAGGGAAATCAAGTTAAAATGATCGCATTCTACCTCATCGAATTTTATCTTTTATAGATTACATTCCCAAATTTTTTTTGTTTCATCTCTTTTTCTTGTGCGCAGAAGAAATACGGGAGGCGTGGTTAACGCAATCGAATCAAATTTTCTTCTCAAAGTATATTATATTAAATAAATATTCCGACATACTTATCTACCCTGACGTACCTATACCTTGTTTATTGTAGTTTTATCTTAGATTCTAATGAAGTGATCTTGTGACGTTCATGTTTGAGATGGACAAGAATATTTTATTTCTAAGATTCTTTTGTTGATCACTTATCCCTCTAGGGTCTTAGCAATAAGCCGTCTGAAGAAACGTTTAGTTATTCCTTTGAGTTTATTAAGACTTATGTCATTTGAGATGAAACGAACAAAAGACTACAAAAGTGATATACTTAATTAAAAGGCTTGCGTTGCGTTTTATTTTAATCAACTTAGAAGGGACGAGAGTAAATGATACGAGTTCAAAAAGAGAAAGCAAGTATTAAACGACGTATATTCTGTGTGCCCATTTATTAAAATTTGCCAATTTGTAGCATTTCCCCTTTAGTCATAGTTTGCTGTCCCAAGGTTAGTCGGTTTTCGGGATATATGATACTGGGACTGGAAACCCTACTAGGCGCATCACCGTGCATGTCGGCGCCGCCCCATCTGGACAATTTGCAGGCTAACCAACAGGGTATTCTACTTTGTTTGAAAAAGTACTTAAAAATATACATTTTCCTTATAAAAAGCCACAAAATAAATATATTTCGGCAAAATAAACACGCTTTTTTGCCATAAAATTAAATTAAATTTCAAACCTTTTTTATTCCCGCGAAAACGCTGTCAGCTATTTTGGTGACGTAATATTGGCAAAAACATGAGGAAGTAATAAGTAATAATATTATATTACTTGTGATTCAATTCAATATTTTCACAACAGCCTCAGCGACGTTCAGAATGGACCGCTATTATAGCGCGAGATAGTGACGCGCTCTTTAAACCAATTTAAAATAAATAGTAGTGACGTGATGACGTCACTAAACAATTTTCGTGATGGTGCCTACACTACATAATCTCATGTAAATAATAACCTATTACCATCAACAACTACAGAAAATGATTGGTGGAAATGTGTTGACAAAACCCGTGAGGACTGACTCGGCTCCTTTATCGCGCTCGCTGTACAAGTGACTGATTTATTTTATGTTATATTTTTCTGTATATATAAAAAGGTTAAAAAAAAAGCTGACAACAGAATGATTTGAACTTTTTATTTATTATTTAAGTTATAACAAATATTATCAATATAAAAATAAAATAAATAACCAAAGCGACTCCATTACATTCACTGGTTCACTTTTGACGAAGCAGACGAATGGGATTACAGCAGTAGGCCTAGTACATGATGGCCTCGAGAGTATGTCGGCTTATCTCGAGCAAAGCATCTTTTTTTGATTGGTGCTGTTAGAAAGTGACGGATAGCTCGAGATAAGCCGACATCACGACATATTCTGGCGGCCATCATGTACTAGGCCTACAGGTTGACAGGATTACCGCCGTAACCATTACAATACATTTTAAAGTTTAAGATACTAAATATTATTATTTATTAGTACTTGCGTATATATATTATTATTTATTTAGTAGTTACTTAACACGTTCACAGTCCCCATACAAAAAGTTTCAATTTTCTTGGACATCCAAGCAAATAACTTCCATCACACGTCCGTGCTCCACGTTTGGGTCACTATGAAACAGAATACAGACATTTATTGGTAAAACGACCAGGTATTTCATATCTAACTAAAATATGAATTGATAAATCAGAATTGTCTTCATAAGCCTTTTATCGAAAGCAGATATAGTGATTTCAGTGCATACCTGGTCGGCTATAGTGACCCATGTACGGGGCACGGACTTGTGGAGATAGTTCGTCGTGACCCATGTATGAGGCACTGGACTGTGAACGTGTTAAGTAGTAAGTAATTATGAGTCACGTTCATATACCACGTAAATTAGTGCCAGTAATTTCCCAAAGAATCTATGATAATATTATAAATGTTCGCTGTCATAAGGCTCATAATTATGTCAATCAAACAACACCTACTAACATATTTATACCGCGGATAACTAATACTTACTAGCTTCAGTTTACCAAATATGCAGGATATATAAGTTATTGCCAATTTGGTACCTAGAATTAGTACTTTTAATTATTCTGTGCCTACAGTTCACTAGAATTGACACAAGAGTATTTTAACATTTGAAACTCTCGCGCTTTGTTTATACATAAAATACATAAATATCGCGTTAGACCCGTTTGAACAAATATTATAAGTACATGAGTATTTATCTTCGTCATGTCGTCAATACGAACGTAATGAATGGAGGAATGAAAGGATTTATTAAGTAAGCGAGTGTTGTTACGGAATCCATTATAAGTAGCATTTCGCTAATTGAATGACAATAATGTTTCGGAATGAAAGGAACAAGGAGAACTCATCGCAGTACCTACGCTATTGAATGTTATGTTTCGAGAAGTGTTGAGTCGTCAGTTTGGGATACTTTTCGAGATTTTAAATTAAAATAAACAATTATACATTGCCATAACGTGTCTGTTGTCTTATCAATGCATAGACATAAGTAGTATATGTATAGTATATAATCGATGCGCCATCGAGCGACCGGTGGTAATGGTACATTACTTACCAAGGGCGATAAAACAAATAATGTCTCAGATCGCAGGTATTTTACGCCCGAGCCGAAGGCAAGGGCGATAAATATGCGATCTGAGGCTTTCTTTATTATCGCCCGTGGTAAGTACAAAATTCTATGTCACCCCCTGGCCAGGAAGTGGGTTTTTTCACGCGCGGAGCGTGCGATAATTACCGCTTTATGGCCAGGTGTGACATAAAAGAAATAATATACGTACCTACTTATACAATTATATTATACACTACAGTGTAGTATATTAGTATAAATCGTATCATCATTCTCTTAAAAGCCGGGCTCTTGTCGGTGCAGCTTGAAGCAGTTCTCTCCATATTAAGAAGAAGAAGAAGAAGAAAAACATTTATTCGTGGCACAAAATACAGTACAAATATAAACATAACACCACAATACAGAACATAGCCACGAAATGGCCCCAAATCAGCATAGTGCTAGCCATTGGCTAGCGCTATTAGGTATAGTATAATTTGTATAAACTGTAGTATAGGCACAGAATAGATAATAGTATTACATACAGAACGGCCACGAACCCCCCCGCACCGAGGCCAGTTACCTCATCCATGAGAGGCCCGCTTGGTGGAAACTTGGTGGTAGCTCAGTTCGGCGCGCAACGCGGACGAGTTTACACGGTAGCACGCGCCGCCGATAAAGAAAAAATGGTGTATTACTGTGCGGTGTACGGGTGTTTGTCTACTGGAAATAATAAACAGAGAAGTTTTTATCGCTTCCCAAGTGATTCCAATAGGTGAGTGTGAAATAAACTCAACATTCGTACATAATAGAATTACCTACTTATATTCGCTGGTATGATAATAAAATTAATGACAGTAACATGTCTAGATTTCTGTTACAAAACCAATTATAAAGCTTGGAGGTGAGTTTATATACCAATTACCAAGGTTTGCATTTTATTTGTTAAAACCTGGGATTATGTTAGTAGTAGATCTATACCTGCCTAATTAATTACGATACTAACGAAGAAAATGAATACCTAGACCTTGTAATAAAGGTCTAACTATGTGCTCGCGTAAATTCTAGAACATGATTGTCAAACTACAATCATTAACAAGTACCTATCATAATAATAAAAGTAAGTTCGAACGAGATTCGAGAAGCTTATGGACAAACAACCAATGTGAGCTACTACGTCGCGTCGCCGCGCCGGTGTTGTCGCTCGCAGAGACGCGCTATCGCCTCGTCGCCGCGCGCCGTGATTTAAAATCCAAAATACCGCGCGGCTACAGAATCACTACATAGTATAAAACAACGTCGTTTCCTGCTATCTGTCTGTCTCTATGTATGCTTAGATCTTTAAAACTACGCAACGGATTTTGATGCGGTTGTTTTTATGTACCGCGTATGTGCCGCGGATGCACATACTGTTGGCATGTCATTATGTCATCACGATAGTTTTATTTATCTTACTTTTAAAAATTACACCTATCTACCGTCCTACTAATTATGCAATCATGTATTGCCGTGAAAAATAATAGAATGCAACTTACAAGTCATTGAAACTTGTCTAAATATCAAACATTTGTAAATGTATATATATGTATTTATGTACATTAAAACTAACTATTGTATTGTAAACCTCCAGATTTGAATTCACCAAACTATTCTATTCGACGGCTCGCATCGTATATGTAGATATTATATTCTCCTAAAATATTTTCATGTAATACATAACAAAAATTCTATCGTTTAAGTATTGTATTAGCAAAATAAAGTGACTGCGCCAACCCTACGCACCCGGCACACAAATTGACGCGTGTACCGACAGCGCACGCACACATACTTAGCCACAGCGCTTAGTTTCCTTCGCGTGTCACCCCTGTGGTATAGGATTGTGTAGTAAAGTAAATACACAATTTGACCGGTTTACATGTCCAATGTATTTATTGCTTACGGAAGTGTGCCTGTGCCTATAAACCGACCATGAAAAAACGCTCGGTGGATGATAGAGACAAAACATGGCACTCTTTTCTGTTTCCTCTAATCGCAATAAGGCTATCTTTCTCTATCAAAGCGTGTCAGGGCCTTGTGTATATGGGACATATTAACTGGTTAGTAAAGAAATCGATATGACAGCCACATTTTTTTATAAAATGACGGTGGCAAACAATCGTATGGTCCACCTAATGCTATGCAAACACCGCAGCCTATGATCTCTCCAAAAATAACCATCACCTGGTAATATGGCGTATTTTAGACACTTTTCATACAATATATTATTTATCTTTTTATTAATTACCTACTGCGCAAAACACCTTATCATACTACAGTTTAAGTACCTTACATACTACTACTACTACTTACTGGTTACTTTTTGAAGTATGTTGGCGATGCATCTAAAAACGAATAAGAAATTATTTTCTGGCATATGTAAACATAGTCCCTTGTTAACTAGTACATGTGGCACATACAAAGATCAAACAAATAAGAAACAGTGGGCAACTCTTGGCACCAGATGTGGAAGTTACCACTTACTAACTAGTTTGCGACGGGCACTGTTGTGCCGACTGTGCACTGAAAGTCCTAATTGGTGAGAATTTGCTACCAAAACAGTAGGTAATACTACCATTCTTAAAGACCGAAGAAGAGATTGTTAAGTGTGTGCAATCAGAATATACCGCGTTATTTGAAACGCTGTTGTGACCATACGAGGAAACAATAAGGTTAACGAACAATGTTTACCATTTTTTTTCAACTATTGTTTTGTCCAAGAAATAAAAAAAAATACCTGTTATTCAGAAATAGTAGATTGTACAACAAGTGCATAAAATGGGTTTTATGGACGAGTTATCCACTCTACTTTTCACTTCAGTTGCGAGGAAATTAACAAATAATTTAAGGAAGTAGCCAAGGTTGTAGTCACTTTAGTAAACAAAAACAAATACCTATTCGAAACCGGACCCCGGCCTCTTTTAGAATACAACTGAGAAAACATTATAATATAAAGAGGATAAAGAGAAAATCCTCGTTAAACCGACTTACGATTTTCCAATTCCATCTTGCAGAATGTATTTTTACGGAGGGATACTTTTTAAAAATCGCGACAAAAATAAACAAAGTGGGCCGAAAAAATATCTCGTTTACAACCCGTATCGTGTCCAAATCCGTGTTACATTTTTGTGCCTACGATTTATCACTGAGAGTTGAGACAGAATATTTTATGGCCCTCGTGTTATAAAGTTACAATTTGTAGATATAAACTGCCGACATTACTAGGCAAATGTAGAGGGATCTATCTGGTGCTGCTTGTTTATACGCTAATGATTTTAAAAACAGAAAAAAATATTACATAAAACCACAACTGAAAGAAAGATAGATAGAAGGAGACTATAGGGTAAGACCGAGACGTGCGTTTACAGATCAAGCCAAATAGAAAATTAATGTCATATCGGGGAGCTCAAAGCACTAGAAGAGAATAGAGCAGATTACTCCATCAACAAGAGCTTGGTTCTTAAATATAGGATGATGATTATTAGGGAGAGATATCAACATAAAAAATTAGACAGATTGCATTAAAGTCGTTTAAAACTTTAAATCTTAATACACTATATGTATAACAAAAAAAATGTATATTGTATAGTGCCATTCCAACCAGTTTTCATAGACGATCACGGACTCGTAAAAACCCACGAAAAAAACAACGTTAACGGAGCGAGATATCGCAAATATCGTCATTTTTGGATATTGATATTTTTATGATGGGATCCCGGAAATTGCTAATAGGTACAGTTGGGCAATACGAAGAATAGTATATTATGTAAATAAAACGAGTGTAGAATATTTAACAAAACCTATTGAGTCTATTTAAACTAGAGTGATCCGAAATTTTTAAAAGCTATCCGTCACTTTCTAACAGCATCAACCAGGATAATAAGCTCGAAATAAGCCGATATACTCTCGAGACCAACATGTGCTACAAGTTCGACAAAAATGCTTTCGTATGTAATTCCGTTTGTTTTCCTCTACAGGTGGCATTAGTAAACCGATTCTCGTGATATTTTGTGAGCAGGTTCGAAAATTAAAAGAAAGTTTTTGACAAGCCAGTTTTTGGAAATAATAAAAAAATTTTTTTTCAATGATTTCGTATGTCGTTTCTTCGGCCGGATTTTAGTTTGTTCTCCTCTACAGGTCGCATTTCTCAACCGATTCTCGTGAAATTTTGTGTGCCGCGGGGTAATTTTTATTAATGATTTTGTGTACTACACACAGAAGAACAGCTACAGAAGTAGCCGAATTTCGGTTTGTTCTCTCCTCTACGGGTCGGATTTCACAACCAATTGTCGTAAAAACATGCCTAACTATTATGTATTTGTTATAGTAGGTATTTTGTTTTTGTTCGTTTGTTACATAGTTTCGCAATAAATGGTTTTATGAAAAAAAAACCAACACCATAATATGAGTCAGGTGCTTGAAAAAAACGATAATTTAAATTTAATTTAATTATGTTTCTTAGGTATACTTCCATCGCTTAAAGCAAAGATAATAAAAGACTTCAACAATAGATAGCAAGGAACCGCCAAAGCACAGACCGAAGCTGTTTCCTATCGCTACCACCAGGTCCAGGGTGGTGCGGGCCACCTGCCGAGTGATCCTCTCGTAAGGCCGGTTACTGAGAGAAAATGTCGCGCTCCTCGGTCTCACGGTCTCTTCAGGCTCCAGAAAATCTTTCGACACCACATTATAATCCGGTTCTATGCAAGACGGCAGACAATCACAAACCAGCCCAGTTTCATTCATTCCAGGAACTCTCAGTTTTCTCAATGTCTGGAAGTTATCTGATAAACATTTCAATCCCTCCAAATCACAATATCTCTCCTCGTACATTGGAGGAGAAAAGTGATGAGTGCAGTTGCAGATTTCTAGCTGTGCATCTATACGGCATTGACTGATGCAACCTGAGTAGCTGTAGTATTTATATGCAATGTAATTCTCTGGTAATTCTTCCGGGAATCTACATTGACGAACCTCAGGAGACAGCAAAGACACACCTGGTTCGTTTACGACGTCAGTTATAGAGAAAAGCACATCAGCTTCGGCTCCATACAAAACTAATAACCTCCGATCGTATTCCATATTCCAAAATGGTATATCTTCTGGCGCATGCAGGAATGCTTCATAGTCTTGTGATGCTACGATTTCTACTGAGCCTAGCCTATCCTTGTTGGATGTTCTATAAGAGGGTGTGTTTTCGAGGCCATGCAAGTTGTTCATTGAGAAACATGGACCGTACTCAGTTATTATAGACTGAAAATTGTCACAGCAGTCAAAAGGCCTTCCATTCCACTTGCAGCTCAAAAAAAAGTCGTTACAGTCCGACCGAACAGCAAGAGTAAGTTGGCCAAAATCTGTCGGACAAACAGGTTCATTCTCGCAAAGTGCAAAACAACTGTGACACAAGCCATTGAAGAATCCAATTTCGCCGATGAATCGGTCAAGCTTTCCTTTATCTCCAGGATTGATTTCCTGACTCAGCATATAGATTTTGTCAACGTTGGGTATCTCACAAAGGGTTATCGATGCAAAAGTTGTATTCCAATCGAGGTAATCCGTTCTCGTTGTAAATCGAATCGTGTTCTCTTGGTAATGATTATAGTATTTGCGAATAGTGGCCACCGCAACGATCCAAACTTGGAGGTAAATGACAAAGTAAATTAACCTGTAAATATAATGGACATCTTTCCGCACGAAGAAACTTGGTCCGTGAACTGTTAAGTGTTCGCAAGTAAACTGGAATCTTCGGTAAAATACCAAGACGTGACCCTTTATTTTACACCACATTTTCAGTCGCTTTACAACCGTTTCGATCCTGTGAGCGGCGAAGTGAGACTGAATCAAAGGAAACCACGTCGTTTGGTTATAAAAGGTACGTTATTAAGAGCATCTAAAAGGTATCCATTTAGTGTTTTAAAAGCATTATTATTGTACGAAAAACGTATTTACCTTCAATAATTGGAGTCATATATAGAGATTAAAAGCATTTGATAAAATGACAATGCCGAAAATTACAACCAAAGAATAGTATTTAGACATTATGATACTTTTAAAAGGCTAATTGCATGCTATTTGTTTAGATTTTAATTACAAATTAGATCTTATCATACCTAAAATAACCAGCTAATTCCTTTGTGATAATAAATGCCTGGAAAATTATTAGTAACTTTTCGTAACAAATACGATTATTTTACAAGTAAACGATATCTTCAGCAGTTTAGGATAAGGTAATGCGTTTCCCTGTCTTGCTTTGCTTGCGTCATTTGATAAATTTAACTTAAAAAAAAACATTTATTTTTCCCTAGAAATTAATTCAGCACGGAAACTTAAACAACAAGTTAACAACCTCATATTACTGACATTCTGTTACTCAGAAGTGTCACATTTATGTGTATTGCTGCTCGAAGAAACACAAAAAAAGATACGCACATTATCAAGGATAGTTTTAATTTACTTTTTATAAAACTGCCATCTATAAAACATAAGTTAGGTCTAATATCGTCGCCCCCATGCTAAACTAACATAACTGCAAAAAACAAAATGTTGAGGAGAGCGATTTAAAGGTGCTAAAAATTTTATATTGATTTTTTTTGATGTATTAGTTGAAGTTGTATTGATATAGTATACATGTAGTGTCTTCAAAATGGATATATTACATGATCAATTTCTCAGATAAGCATTATTTTATTGGATTTAGAAATTACAGCACATTCGCAATTTTGCATCTCCATAGAAAGTGCAACAAAGGTAAGTTTTTTCACCATAATAAACTCACGAAACTACCACTTTCGCAAATTAAAACTACTTTTAATATATTTGAACCCAGGTAAAGTGACGAAAATGGCAGTTTCGTGTGTTAACTATGGTGTATTTGAATGCCTTCCTATGCATTTGTATTGAGACATTGATTTGCGAATCTGTATTTATTTGTAATTCCAACAGAAATATATTGTAATATCATTTCAAAATACTTAAAACCATTACAGGAATTTATAAATAAGGGTGAGGCCGTCATTTCTTGTTCCAGATTCCAGTTTAAATCGATTAAATCGATCGAAATCGATTCAATCGATCCAGTTTCAATCGTCCACATTTTAATCACTTCCAATCCTTCCGCCTATAAGATATATAAATGGATTACTAATATTCGTAATCAGCCCAAGTCCTATACAGCATGGAATATTGTAGTCCTTTGGGATTGTTTGGCTAAGTACCAACTTGCCGCAATCGACTCGGTGGATCGCAGAGCAGGGGGCTCATACGGGGACAGTACGGTAGTAGCAACTAAGCTGCAGAGCCTAGCATATACGCAAAGTAGCGTGTCTGTGCGTCTTCTACAAATTGTACTCATACCGCCTTCCCCCTTCTTCCATCGGGCGTCCAGACGAACATGGTTAGGTACCATCCTTATCTGGTTGAAATTGCTCTTGCTCGAACCAAGCTCTTTTCATGAGTAAATAGGCATCTTCTGGGTGAGCTCGCTTCACAAGAGCAATCCTATGTTTAATAAAATAAAATAAAACCCAACGGAAGTGATTTAAATATAGATGATTCAAAATGCTGTATTCGATACCATGTCTGGGAAAATTACGCCAAATACTAAATTAATAAGGGGATATAATTCGTGTAGATTTTAAAATTGGTATAGTTTTACATTGCGGTATTCAGATGAACATGCTATAAAAGATAACTGTACCAATTTTCAAATATACACAAATTATTTCCCCCGATTTAATAAAGTTTCTCGGAATTCTACGTCCACTATCGAATAGCTAAATTTACCAATCCCACTAAGGATCACATTTCAAAGAAATTCTTATAGCTAGTAGTCCTTACGGTCCTAAAATACGATGACGTGAGACGTCAAAATAGCGGCCAAGTACGAATATTTTTTAATCGATTTGGGGATGCTCGATATATGATTTGAATTAAATCATTAATGTTGCAGAAATTTTTAACTGAAGCAAAAATAAATGTGTATGTGGCGATAATTATAATATTTTTGTAGATTTGATAAACTAAAAGGTTTTTTCACCCAAAAACAGCAAATAAAGGTATTTTGACGAAGCTCTTCTGACGCCGGAAACGATTTTGAGACTGGCATATTTAATCGATTAAATAAGTAGTTTTTATTAACGTGGCAGATTTTCCTCCTGTACCTTGGGCAGAGGGTTAAGTTCGAATATAATGGTGTCTCCAGTCTTTAATGTTTTATAGAAGCCACGGGCACAGATGAGTCCTATGACACTGACAGTGAGATACCTGATAGTTATGAACATGCTTCTATTTTTTTTAAGCAGCTATGTTGGTCGACATGCTTATTAATTTTAGTATACACACTTCTAACAATGTCTTACATATTTTTAAGCGAATTAAATTATAATACAACGCTGGTTTATTTATATACAGTCCCGTAATCCCATTACAATATAATTGGAATATAAGACACGTTTTATAACTTTTATTTCAATTATCGATATCTGTTTATCGACAGCATCGCTTCGTTAATCGATACAGACTTACAGACCAACTTTTGCAGTACGTCACCATGTAGGCAATACAAGTTTCTATAATATTAATTTTACTAATTTGCATGTACTGTCAGGATGAAAGTTTATAAAACATAGTAGGCGAAGGCATTTAATATTTCAGCCAAAAAATACACTTTTGAAAAGTAGGTACATTTAAATAATTAGTTTATGCATAAAAAATTACAACTCGCACTATTTAATTTTATGATTATCAACGATAACAAAAACTGCCATTAACAAACATGCATTATATTAAGTTTTTCTTAAGGTACATACGAATGATTTACTATTACAAACTCGCGGAAATGTGAAATTCGCAAAGTTTGATAGTCAAATTTATGTGATGTGGTAATAATAGCAACCATGCAAAATAACTAATATGGCAGATTCGCAAATTCGCTAAAGGTTATGAATGTATAAGAATTAAATACCACCATAATAAACTGACGTATGTGCCCGATTCGCCAATTTGCTGTAGTCTACTTTTTTGGTTGAGTAATAATTGCCACTATATTAAATTAACCAATCTGCAGATTCGCAAATATGCTATAGTTAATAATATGGATGAGGAATAAATGCCACCATAGTAAACTATCGTATCTGTCAGAATCGCAAATTTGCTATGGGCTAATCGTACCGGTCATTAATAATTTCCACCATAGAAAGTTAACGAAAATGGCAGATTCGTTAATTACTCACAGGCGTCCTAACTTTATCGGCCAAGGAAAAATGCCTTATCTACACTTCGCAAGTCTACCATGGGATAAAACAGATAAAATGTCAGATTAGCACAACCGTAACTTTGAAATCTTAAAAGATAGAAGTCTAGAAATTTGTGACATTGTAGATTACCATATTTGGTACATAATTACATCAATAACTCAATTTTGACAAAAATGCACTTATGTTAGTTTAGCATGGGGGCGACGATATAATTTCGTACAGAAGACACAGCAAGCTGTATATCATCATAGCTAATATATTGGGTAGGTATAATCTGTCTCCCAAATCGCAACATAATCCGACACATTGCTTTCAGTTGACCTGCGGTTTAACACGCATAACGCCTCTCTACAGCGAAATGTAGCGTATTTGTCTTTACACCCTGACTAAATCCACTTAAGCCAACATCGCACGCTTATGGTGTTGTGTATAACTATGCATAAGTTTACGAGTGTATATGTGGTAAAATAATAATGAACTACGAGTATTTGCCCATATTCATAAAAATTCACTACTAAAATGTGTTTTGTCCGTTTCTCACAAACATAACAAATGTCAAAGAGAAATGAAGACGAATTCAAACGGAATTCTAGCTAATATAGGTTTGATGAATATAACATGTATACCCCAAGTAAAGTCGTTGTTTGTTTCCCAAGGAACTACAGCAAAAAAGTTATTGGAAAATGGGGTTTTTAAGTATTGTACTTATTTTATAGTGGGCAACGCGCGTGCGATTGCCACTGGAAGACCACCACCATAACAACCCCACAATTGTGTGATGGTGTTATGTTTCTGGTGGTTAGTGAGGTTGCTAGAGCTCCCGAATATGTGTTGAGATTAAGGTAGGTGCATTCCCCTGTCACCTAATTGTAATATGTTTCTGTGAATAAACGACATTCATTCATTCATTCTTTCATTCGTCTGTGCATCTGGGCATAGATGAGGCCGACGCTTAAGCGAGCTCACTCAAAAGATGACTTTTCAATCGTATCTTAAAAAAGGTCTAGGTTATTATTAACTCGGAAACGGTCCTTAATATCAAGCAGGCGATTTATTTGCTTGCTACCGTCGTGGTATAAATATTCACAAATAAATAGTCAGACTGCTGCCAGGATTTTGCTTTACAATTACACATAGCGAAGAAGCCTAATCAGCAGTGAACTCCGTAATTTAATTTGTGCGCTTAGTCGCAGGCATCCATCGGGCTCAAGCAACCGTGCTCCCAATCATCGCGACCTACTTTACCTAATAATACATTCGCATTTCAGAATTGGCTAATTAGTTTTGGGGAAATTATGCTATATGAATATTAATTCTGGCGAATTTCCACCGGATTTAGAGTATGACGCATCACAATATTCACAATTGCTTTACTAATTATAAACTAGATCACTGAATAATGCAGATGGATTGGATAAAACTTAGGGTCCTTATCATTATTAAAGTACACCAAAAGAGCCTATAATGCCCTGCGCGTTCAGTATAAGGCGACTTCCTGACTTGGCGGGGCGGGATCGATATGTGACATTTTCTTCTTTGACGTAAACTTACTGACGTCGCAAGGATTCCCACTTGAAGGAATACTGTCAGTATTACATTTGCGCAGTAGTAATATCATGCGCAGAAGTGGACCAGTACTGCCTTCGCATCGTCCCGCCTCCGCGCATCCCGCGCCAGTCAGGAAGCACTCATTTAAATATAGGGGCGCAGTAAAAAGTAATACTGTGTTGATTGACAGTTGGCACTGACATTTGACAGTTTTCTCATATCGTACCGTCTCCACACCGACAGATCAGGAAGTCACCTAACAATGCATTCAGAGTGTTGTTGGGGCTGCCTAGATGGTGTAGTGCCTCGCGTATGTTCGCCGAGGCCCGCACGGACGGTTTTCAAGCCATCATACGCAAGAGAATCGTCTCGATGCTGGGCCGACTCAGGGGGAGTACCAACAGCATTCTGAGTGTCATTGCTGACAGGTATGACTGCCCAATCTTGTCGCACTGGGTCGGACAAATAAGGTCAGTGGCGCTATTTACATCGAAATAGGTAGCGGTACCTACTCGTAATTGTTTTTATGCAAATTAGCTTACCCCAAAGAAAATAAAATAAAAATTATTTATTACATTTATGTAATAGTGAATTGCTAATGTAATTAGTTGAATTTATGTGATTATTGTAATTGTAATTTAATTTAATTTATTTGCTATGTATTAATGGTTGATGTAATTATTTTAATGTACTAACATGCCTAGATTAAGAAATTTACTAACTATATATGGATTGTAAGTCCGAAATAAAGATTAGAATAATAATTATTATAATTATAAAAGTGCTCATCTATTTAAGCTTTTTCTGTATGAGTTGAATACGTGCCTTGATTTACTTAGATTTTTCATATTGTTTTTGGGTTTTATTAATGATAAATATTTTTTTATTGTCACTCCGATCCCGAATCAACACGTTTTAATGCAGAAATATATTCTTTTCCGCTTAAATTCTACTAGAGTCTGGTCGGAATTAAAAGAAAGGATATAAGGGCGCCCATATCCTACGCTTCTTCTCATTCCGAACAGGCTCTACACGCAATAAAAGCAAGAAATGACTCTTTTTTTTTAATTTATTGGTCAAAATAATAATTGATATAAATTGGTAAACACTGTTTCACCAACGGAAACCTCGTGGGTTTATATGCCGGTGAATAGTCCGCTCTTATATATGTGTATGTAGTTACATTTAGTTACATTGTAATAATAGGTTCAGATAACGCCAGGTATCTTTTTATAGCCGGTATCGACTTGAAGCTATTTAAGTATCTTTGCTGAAGTTCATTAGGTAGTTAACTATCGCATTGCAATTATATCTTTTTAAGTATATATCTAGAGAGACTTCACATAAAAATTATACCTTTCTCATCAGTCATCACCTTTCGCGCCTGTCTCATTTATTTTTCCTCCGTACTTCACTGTTACCCGATATCTCGTCACATATTTACTTGCTCAATCATCGTTATTAATTAAAGTATTGTCTTGTTCTTTGATTTCCGTGCATAATAGGTTTATTGAAACCAAGACCAGCGCTGGATGCAAAGCCAGCATTATGCTGAGCTGGGTCAATTTCGTTACACGGCTCACATTTTTTTCTTGTATCTATTGTAATGTTTTTCTTATTTTGTAGGTGTAATATTTTAATAAATGTTTGAAATTGTTTGAAATGTAAATATCAATAAATTCGAATTTTACAGCCTTATAACTAGAATAAATAATCTCAAAGTTATAAGTGTTCAAAGTTTTAGAAGAAGCATATCCTGTCCCTTTTCCGCAAAACGTACCTTGGCATGGACCGATCGTCATTTACTAAGACTCTACATACTAGTGACGTCACAAGTGCAGCGCTTTTTCTCTCTCTAATCAGCAACATTAAAACGGTTATACCTATCTTCGTCGTTTTTTGAGATATACTTAATGGGGTTTTCATCATTTGGCATATTGTTTGATCTTGTCTTATTTCAAGTAATAATAAAATTTGAGTCAATAACCATAATTAAATACCATTAAACCTGACATTTACGACTTTGGTTGTAACCTCTGTTATGTTTCGATGAAGTAACCTTTTTATTTATTTAAATTTATTGCAAAAATACAACAAGCATATTGGCGGAATAAATATTTTAAAGCTTTTTCTACCAGTCAACCACTTTTTGAAATTCACATTATATTTAACGTTAAAAATCCATCATTATGCTCTTATGGTTCGTTTCATATTCAATTCAAGTACAGCTACGTTTCCCATTGAAACACTGACCATTATCAAAGGGGAACTCGGTTGTGATTCTACGAACAAAAGTAGGTATTTTCTTTTAACATCATGATTAAAGGCATTATCTTTATGGAGGCTTTTCCTGTAATATTCTTGGAATTCGCAATTTAAAAGTGTATCATAAGAATTTATGAAATATGTCACGACAGTGTTAGTTACATTTAGTGTCTTTTCACGGTAAGGTAAAATATCCCAGAGCTTGACTTGACATTTCATGATAGATGTCAACTATTAGGTGTCTATTAAAATGCCCAATATTTGGAACTCCAACGCAAATTTGTAATTTGATTGTTAACATTGTCTGATTAAGCTGTCTTCAATTAAGATCATATAACAAATTGAATGAAGAAAAGTGGAAATCGAAAATGTATTAATTAAGGTTTCAATAAGGATTGAAGGATTAATTAAAGTGAAACAAGAGAAAATCAAGTGAAATAGGAATATAATTATGTTTCGAAATTCGGATTTCGTTGTTAGCTTTTCATGATTCAGGCGACGACATGGGCGTAGTGGAAGATACACTATGTATGATTTACCTGCAGTAGTTTGACACTTTGATAATAGAAGTAAGTAAATATTGTGTTTTTTTCATATCATTTGGCTTGCCGACGTCAACCACATGTTTAGTTCGCCGACGAGCCCGTGTGTTAACCTGTTAACTGACTAAGGCTCGGTTATTTAAAGATTTAGTACCTTTATGTCGTTAAATTATGTCAAACTATTTACCGTGTCGCCAACATTTTTAGGGTTCAAACGGAACCCTATTGTTGTCACTTATGCGTCCGTCCGTCCGTCCGTCGTCTGTCACAACATTTTGTTCCGAAGAATTTTTCAACTTACCTTTGACCTATGAACTTGAAATTTGGTGACAATGTTAATTATTACGTATATTTTACTAATAAATACTAAGATATTGATAAATCTCATTCTTTGAGGTTGGTTCGGAGCCCTAAATGTGCGATATCCGACTCGCACTTGGCTATTTTTTTTAACTAATATTTTTGCGAATGAAATATTATAAATTGTTTTTGATATTTTGCCTTTGAAGAAAATACAGTGGAGCGTGCGGTAATTGCCACTTTATAGCCAGGTGTGATATAATAGTACATTACTTAACAAGGGCGGTAAAACAAAGAATGGTTCAGATCGCAGGCATTTGACGCCCGAGCCGAAGGCAAGGGCGATAAATATGCGATCTGAGGCTTTCTTTATTACCGCCCGTGTTAAGTACAAAATTTTATGTCACCCCCTGGCCAGGAAGTGGGATTTCTCGCGCGCGAAGCGTGCGGTAATTGCCGCTTTATGGCCAGGTGTGACATAAAAAATAAAAATACACATTTGTTTACCGGATTTATTTTCAATCAAATAAAGTGATATATATAATACATTATTTTGGCTAGCTAGTACATTTATTTAATTCATTGAAGAAATACTAGACGGATATGCGGTTACAATTGCCAAGTTGTTCTAGGAAGTAAAGATACTGATTTAAGGTTTCTGTGACGGAAACTTTATTGTTAGTTCTCCCGGGCTGAGTTTTGAATTATTAAGCTGTAACTGCCGCCCGTTGTACACTAGAATTCAGTCGGTACAGCTGAACATAGTGAACATAGATCGTGCAAAGTGCTATCTAACTCATAAACATCAGCCTGTATAAATAATGGATGGCGTTGCAGGCTTCGAAAGTAAATAGTGCACTCTGTTTCAGTTGATCGAGTTGGGAAATATAGTTTACTTAGGCGTGTTCAAGATTTGGGCAGTACGACGAGAGAACTGTCAGGTTTCCGTATTAACTGTTAGTAGCCTCTTCTGCTTCCAGACTGGCGTGGGAGCTCGAATAATATAATATGTACTTATGAACACGGAACATTTATAAATTAACCGGATTATGCAGTTTTTTTTAAATTTCGGTTAAGGGATTCTTATGTTCCTGAATATATATTTTTTAAATTCCATACAAAAAAAAAGATATCGTCATAACTCCTCTCCTTTTCGTTTTTTTTTCGTCCAACGGGTCAAATTGATTCATATGTCCTAAAGATCAATCGTAACGATTTTCATGCTTCATTAACACCATTTGCAGCATCTTTTGGCGTACCGCTAGCACTAATGAAACTGGTGAGGCTGATCATTACCACATTTTTAGACTTCCTTTCTTGGCCGGACACGCGGCAGTGGCCGGATGTAGGTACTGCTATATAATAATTTATTATGCACGTTACAAAGGACGGTATTTCAGGCGTTATTTGTACTTAATTACTTATGCGGTTTAAAGTCATACAAATTTATGAGGACTGGGTTATTCGGTTTCGATATTTATTTTCTCGAATGACATAAACTACAATAATACCGCTTGCCTCAAAATAGAATAATTAGTTTTAAGTAAATGAGACAAAGACAGAGCTATATTATTAATAAAAAACCAGTTACTAGCAATGTTTTTCATTAAGTTTTTCATTAATATACTTTATTTTTTATAACCTGAAAGTGGGTCATTTTTCATATACCTACCCAAGTGGCGTGGCGTGCTGAAAGTGGTGAATTTAATGCTCTATAGCAAGAGATACAAAACAAAAACTATGGTGAATAGTATATAGTAGGTAATATTGGGCCACGCCAGTAACTTATAAACAAATATTAAATAAATACATATTTGTGGACAACCTTAGACACATCGACCTAGTCCCAAACCAAGCAAAGCTTGTAGTATGGGTACCTGTTTAGTTCAGTTCTTTTCAAAATGGTTATTTCGTTCAATCATTTTTTTTGTGCATACTTGGCATTATTTGTAGGTCCTCGAATTTGAAATGAAAAGCGGACTGTTTAACTCGGGTGAATCCACCCATTTCTTACTAAATATCTACTAATACTAAACAGTTAACCATTTAGTAAACTATATGTAGATAGGTATAAAAAACTGTTTATTATTAGTTAAGTAAAGTGGTCTGCGTGTAGGGCCATTATGTCGGTTAGCAACCATCTAATTTAGTCGGTACGTAACATATATCAAATTAAACTAAGTGATATTTATATAGTTTTTTTTTATACAACGACGGTGGCAAACAAACTTACGGCCTGCTTCATGAACCTAGCCTAAGATAGTCACTTTTGACTCCAGAAGAATCACAAGCACGTTGCCGACCCTTTATTTTTGAGGATTCGTTGTGTTGACAGCTAGAGACATGTAGGTTCCTTACTCTCAACACATCGATTTTTTTATCGTATGCCAATTATTTCGAACCGTGAGATCTTCGAGAAGACAGTACGGCAGCTAGTGCAGCAAAACACGTCGATTTCAAATTAGGTTTTATACGATGTTTGACAGTTAAAGTGTCTATTTTTAAACTAACGAATAGCAACCCCGATTGAACAGAAGGGACCGTTGATTGTTAATGTGAGGGGCAAACACTGCTCCTTGCCATTTGCGAGGCAGGAAAAACTCCTTTTCACATCACCTATTCGGATAAGGGCTTTTTCTTCCCTGCTAGGAGGGATCAAAATGGCACTTTTCTTCCCTGCTACGAGGGATCAAAGTGGCACTTTTCTGTAACGAGTAATTGTATTGTATCGATTTTGATAGTTAAGTATTGTATCGATTTTGATAAAATAAATGCACAACCATTGTTATTTCAGATCTTTTATTATTCTCAATAGGTGATGTGAAAAGCAGTATGTGTCACATGGAAGCAAAATTATTTCCACCCTGGGCGTTAATTCTTGAATCCCTCACTACGCTCAGGATTCTATTTTAGAATCCCTCGCTACGCTCGGGATTCTATTATATAATCCTTCGCTTCGTTCAGGATTCAATTTACGCCCACGCCGTAAATATGTCATTTTGCTCCCTTGTGACACAATCTACTATTTACTCCTCTAATAAATTTGAGGGAACGTTCCCAAGTTTTTCTGGTTTGTCCGTTTCTTGACCCAAGTAGGAACGTGGCTACCAACTTTGAGCAATGAACGACATTAACTGTGTTGTGATACTTGCGAAATATCCCCATGTAGGTATATTACTTATTGATACCAAAAAATGTCTTTCTTTAATTTGTTTTCAATATTTAAGGTAAACTCTTCGTATTTTATTTCTTTTGTTTTTTCTTTGGGGCAGACGTGGTGCAAGTATTGAGTTATCTGGTGGCCAGAAATGGGGCATGTAACATATGCCAGCATCTTCTTAGAAAGGCGAAACACGTGTTAAGGTTTTTTAGAAATGAAGGTGGTTCGTTGTATTTCTTTGTGAAGAGGGAAGGTGAAAACATTGACTGCATGTTATAAAACCGGCTAAGTGCGTGTCGTACTTCGCACATTTTAGGGTTCCGGGTCAAACGCAAAGTTAATTAATATTATTAATGTAGAAAGAGCTACACTGGCTCCGAAACGAAGTTTTATCACAGAGAATGGCTTTTATAGTGGATAAAACCGAAAAGCGGTTCGATGCACAATGTGCTTCGCGTTTGCGGCATGCTAGTGGTTACGCTGCCACAGGTCAGAGTGGAAACAGTAATAAGGGGTAACACTTTTTTATACAATGACTGCGGCAAACAAGCGTACGGTCCACTTGATGGTAAGCGGACACCGCAGCCTATAGACGCTCGCAATTCCAAAGTAGTCACGCGCGCGTTGCCGACCCTTTATAAAATTTTAGGATTCACTGTGTTGACAGCAGAAGGGACAAATTTAAGTCCCTCGCTCTCAACTGTTTATCCTACTAATATCATGAATGCGAAAGTAGAAGTTTAGATGTTTGGTTGTTTGTTACTCAATCACGCAAAAACGGGTTATGTTGAAATTTAGTGGAAAACCCCAAAATGGAGAAACCCCAAATTCTGTACAACTTCTCCCTTTTGTCTCTTGTTCGGGCACACTCCATCAACAAGTAATGCACATCCTTGAGGGTTCCGCAATCCTTATAGTTGGGCAACTCTTTCTTCCTCACCAAAGCGCGATATTCACAAAGTATAAGCGCACTGTGACGATTTTACTGCGGCATGTAGGTCAACGTTGTTGTATAGAGTTACCATGTAGAAAGCTTGTTCGCCCCACTAAAACGAGATTTGCTCGCAAATGGATCTTTACTCGTCACATGGTATTATTTAATAAATCCATCCCTAGACACTTAAGCTACAAAACTTACTTATGGATTTTACAAAATTACCAAAAGAGATTCTTTTAGAATACTCTAGTGTTCAGCAGACCATTTTTTTTAATAAAAAGACGGTGGCAAGCAAACGAACGGTCCACTTGATGGTAAGTGGAACGCCCGCAACTCCAAAACAGTCACAGTCACAGGCCGATCCTTTATAAAATAGAAGTGATTCTGAAATAATTCACTAAGTCCAATATATTGTTCCAAAAAAAACTGGCTTTTACATAAATGTTTTTACTCCATTAACGAATATTTTGATTATTTTAAATACAAGTGACGACATTTTTTGTAATTAGATATATGGATTTTGACATTGAAATTAAAAATTTGCTTACCTATTATTTTATATTATTTTGATTAATTTAAGCGACATTATTCTAAAATTAGACATAGGTAGTAAATTTGACTTCACATTGTAATTTAACATTCATGACATTTTATTGTAATTATTAAAGGGAACAAATAAAATGATCACCTAAATAACTTTTGATATCATCAAATTTTCGAACCCTAAAATAAGGTTGAACACTCAAAAAAAATTATCGATCAGCAATTCCGAGTCACCAAAAAACTTCTACCTATTTTTGCAGCACTTGCACCTATTTTACTTATTGCGTTCCTATAAATTTATAATCGCATCAAAAAAATTGTCAAGTACCACCAAAAACACTAAACTACCACCTAATCTCATGCACCTTTTTTCATTAGAATTACATCCAAATATTATACACATCGCATGCTACATTTTAGTAAACAGTTACAAATTAATTGTTTTTAGCACTATAAATATTTCAGTCATTTCCAAAATGTTATAAATTAGAAAGTAAAATTCTAAATTAATTTAAAAAGCAACGCGCAATGTGGCTGTGTGAAATAATAACACGTATACTGCTATCTCACTCAATCAAATACAAAGAATTGTCTGAAGCATAACACCTATTGATATGTCGTTAGAGTGAAAGGTACCTATTGCTGTTTCATTCTAACTACCTATTGCTGATGGTTTACAAACTACAAGTTTTTTTTTTTTTTTAATGCGTTGACGTGAGCGCGTTTGTTTGAAACCTTTTATTTGAAAATGAGTTTTATTGATTTATTAAATTGTTACTTTGTTATGAAAATGGATAAAGGTCCTCAAATGAGTTTACTTTATTAATATAGATAGACTTTCATGGAAAAATTAAAGGAAATTAATAGGTAGAAATAGGTATAGGTAGGTTTAGGTTATGTTAGTTTTGCATCGGCCCGAAGGGCCAAAACAACTCAAAATAGGAGCTCCGCGCCAGCGGAGATCCGTCAATACTGTTCCAATGTCCACTAGTTTGAAATAAAAATAGCTATTTTTATTTCAAACTTCAACTTCTTAAAATCATTTAGCGCTGTCTTGCTCGCACGCGGTGCGACGTGCGAGCGAGACGGACCGTATGGAAAACCGCATCAGTGTGCTAGCAATGAGGTTAGACTAGATTGGAACTGCTTTGCGCGTCGGACATTAAAAAACAATTGCCGCGTGAAATTTGGTGATCATGTAGTATTTCTGGGTATCGAAAGAATTATTTGGGTGTAAATAATTTTAATAGGATTACGAGCCCTGTAATATTTGGATGTAAATTATATGAAATTTGGTGTTTGAAATTAGGTGATCATTAAGTATTTTTGGGTAGTGACTAATTTATTTGGTAACAATTTAATTTAATAGGTTATCGACATGTTACTTCTTTGAGTTGCACTTTATATTTAAAGGGAGTTGAAAATTTGGTGCGAATCTAGTATTTTTGGTAATCAATGTAATTTTTTAGATCATCATTCGGCAACTAATTTGGTGGTTCGTTAAATGCTACCCATTATTAAATAGGACTTCAATGCCACTTATCTCCGCCATTTTTTTATATTTTTGCATGCCAGTTGCTGGTAAAATGTGCAGTTTTCTTCTTTAACAATGTTGCCATCTATTGTACCACATTTTATGCAGAATAAATATATTTGTATTTGTATTTGTAATGCGCTATATATGATATGATATGATATGATATGATTCTTTATTTGTATTAATCGTACATTGTCAATTACATTATTCATATTATCTAATAGAATATTACAATAATAAAAATAAATTATTCAGTCAATTACAGAATAGGTACGAATTAATTACTTAAATATTAGGATAACATGTCACTAAAATAAATTATACAATTAAGTCTATTAAATTTAACATATTTATTCATCTAGGAAATCCTTCACAGAGTAGTATGCTTTTGAGGCGCAATACATTTTGAAACTGCGTGTAAAGCTACGTTCAGTATCTTGAGCTCTGATTGACTCTGGGATTTTATTGTAAATTATTGCACCCATCACACCGAGAGACTTACCAGTCTTTTTGAGTCTGTGCACGGGCACGGCCAGCCCTGGTTTCCGTCTCGAAGAACAGGTATTACCCATCGGGAACTCTTTGGGGTTCTTTCTTACATATTTACCAACCTCGAAAATGAAGAGAGAAGGTACTGTCAAAACCCCAACATTGGCAAAATGCTGACGCGCTGTGTCGTCCTGTGAGACGCGGCAGATCAAACGAATTACTTTTTTTTGAATTATAAAAGGTCGGTCCCTATCAGCTGCCAGACCCCACAGGTCGATTCCGCGCGTCAAGTGCGTGTGGAAGTAAGCATAATACGCTGTGAGTAGGTTTTGTAGTGACAGCGTACGTGTTAGCCGAGATATGGCGTAGTAAGCAGAATTCAATTTCGCACATAATGAATCGATGTGGTCACCCCATTGCAAACCGCCGTCAAAAGTGAAGCCCACATACCGGGCATGACGTACAGATTCCATTAGGGTATCGTTTATAACCACCTCAATATTGGGCTGTTTCTTTGAATGTAGTGAAAATTGCAAGAGGTTTGTCTTACCTATATTTAATTGCATGCCAT
Organism: Cenopis cana; assembly: GCA_951800055.1. Classification (NCBI taxonomy): domain Eukaryota; kingdom Metazoa; phylum Arthropoda; class Insecta; order Lepidoptera; family Tortricidae; genus Cenopis; species Cenopis cana. Next base: position 7,075,418 of record OX637479.1, on the reverse strand, counting down.
TAGCCTCAAACCAGTGTAGTAGTTTACCGACTATTTCACTAACGTTATTTTCTAGTTCTCCTTGGTTACTGCCGTGAACGATAGCACAGATGTCATCCGCGTACATTAAAAACTTTGCGATAGGACTTGGAAATGGCAGGTCATTCATCAGCAATGCAAACACGCTATTGCCAACGTTTGAACCCTGTGGAACAGATCGATTTCCAATCAAGCCTAGCTCAGATCTTTCACCGTTCACGTCAGTTGACTGGCTACGACTGGCTAAAAACGACTTTACGATATCTAAGGCTGTGCCTCGGACGCCATAATGTTCCAGCTTGCCGGCAACCAAATCATGGTCGACTAGATCGAATGCGCGAGAGAGGTCAAAAAAGATGGCGACTACACACCATGCGCAGAACGCATACATATCATGCGCAGAAGCGCAGCAGTACCACCTTCGCATCGTCCCGCTACCGCGCATCCCGCGCCAGTCAGGAAGCACTCATTTAAATGTAGGGGCGTAGTAAAAAATGGTATCGCGTCAACTGACAGCTGACACTGACATTTGACAGTTTTCTCATATCGTACTGCCTCCGCACCGACAAATCAGGAAGTCGCCTAAGGTAACATTAAGTAGAACGGGTTTAAATTTTATTTTATGTTAATATCTCGATTAAAGTGTGTTAATGACAAGCATGTAAACTTGTTAGTAGGTAAATTTACGCTAGGATGCGTCGTATAGAATATAGAATATATTAGCGAGAAACGGAAAAATATAAAATCTACACCACCTTTACTGACTGGCGTAAATAGTATAATTGAGATAAAAGTACTTTAATGTAAGTATTTCTTCAACGATGAAACCTTAATTTCATCTTGTATTTTGTCTACAGCCTCTTTTTCATTAATGAAATATAGCATCAAGGCTATAATAATACCCAAAGTAGTACGCGTATTACCTGCCTTTGTTACCGTACCTATTAAATCATATTAAATGTAGTAAGCATCTCTTCAATAAAGCTTACTCATAGCTAGAGCTACGAAAATGAAAGATTGATATCCATGTTCCGAAGGGGAAATTGGCTGGGAAACATATTACGAGCGAACTAGGTCGGATCTAGTTTCTATTCTATTATTTTAATTATAATAATATAAATACGAAGCTTAAAGACATAATGATGAAACCAGTGAACGGTTCATTGAATGAAACCTTGACCAATATTATGTGGTAGTTTGTAACTGTCAATGAAAGTCAAAAACAATACAATTTAACATACTTTAGGCCACACCGAGGTCGGTGCGCAGTGACAGCAGAGTCGGTACAGAATCGTTACTGCGCGCCTACATTTTAATGAGTGCTCCTGATTTGCGCATCCGAGCACGACAATTTAGGCTTCTAGGCGTTGTTAGAAGGAAGGGGTTAAGAAGGAAGGGGAAGGAAGGGTAAAGGAAGGGTTAGGGGAATGCATTTGAGGACCCAACATGAGTGCTCCGGTAGCTTAGAACCTATAGATCGATTGGCCGCGTATGTCAGAAAGTCGCTGGACCGAATGCTCGGAGCTTAAATTTTTCAATTAGCCTTTAATTTGAAATGTGTAGTTTGCGTTAGCAGCGTGTTGATTCTTAATACAACATTAATATTTACTGTATACCGATAAGTAAGAAAATCTGGACGACGTTAGTGCGCTGTCGAGAAAGTAGAAAAAAATGCATACAAGGTGCACTCTACTGTCATGCCGTAATTTACCTTGAATGAAGTTCGGAAACATGGCTAATCCTCACATAATTCTGATTCTGTCAGGTTTTAACTCTTTGCTCGTGGTTATTAAAAATAGTTCGCAACTAAACAATGTAAATACAATTAGGGATATCGAAAAGTAAATAAATATTCCCGTTATTCCAACATACCGTTGTCAATACCAGACTAATTGAAATGAAGCCATTATGGTATTGTGTTTGAAAAAGAGTTTAACATGCTAAAAGAACTCAAAGGATCGACTGCTAACGATAGACCTAGTGTTTTTTAACTGGGTCAGTACCGATAAAACTAGAAATTCACAAAGGAATGTCGACATTTTTTTGATAGACTGTGGGAGCTTTTTAAAAAAGGCCTTTTGAGATGATTTTCGCAATTTCACGGCATGTGAGCGATTAAACAATTGGATTAGACAGTCAACATCTGGAAGTTTGTTCCTTTATGTCATTTATAAATGTTATATGCCTTGGGTTGTTTGAATTATATATGCCGAATGGACTACTCTGTACTAGTTTGGTTTCACATGACAGGCTTAAATTAGTAAGTAAGGGTACCTAATTTGTTAGTTTGGTATTCACAAAAGAGCTGTCAAAAGAGCCTACCGGGATAAACCGATAGGGAGACGCCCGGTCGGCCGCCCTAGATACCACTGGGCTGATGTTGTAGAGGCTGATCTACATGAGTTCCAAGTTGAGCCGTTGAAAATTATCGCACGACATTCGGGATCAATGGCGTGCACTCGTATTTGAGGCCAAGACATACTTCGGGTCGCTGGGCCAGCGGAGTAAGCAGTAAATAAGTAGTCACAATAGAACTACTCAACATTTTGTGATTGGTAACACTTCTCATATTTAACTGACGAGTAATGTATGCACTGAAATGTTTTACATTGGATATGTTTGTGTAAAGTTGTGTACAGTGAAAAGGCAAGGTGTATAAAACTGAGACCAGCGATGATGTACGGACCTGAGTGCTGGACGGTCAAGGAAACCCATGTTCGAAATGAAAATGCTTCTAAGGTCGGGCGGGATTGCGGGACTAGACAAAGTACGCAAAGAATATGTTAGAGGCAGCTTCAAAGTAGCGCCCGTCTCGGAAAAGCTCACAGAAACCCATCTAAGGTGGTAAGGCGGTATGGCCATGTAATACGGAGGGACCACGACCACATGCTGCAGAAGGCGATGGCTCTCCTGGAGGGCAAGAAAGGACGAGGACGACCCCCTCTGACGTGGTAGACTAGTATGGCCAAGTTTATGGTAGGTAAAAGCCCAATTACCAGAACCGATAACCCAAGATAGACTATCTTGGTGCCGTAGGATTAAGGAGAGCCGATCCCACCTAATATGGGATAAGGACAAGACAAAGAAGAAGATGTTTGTGTACAGTTTGCGAATAGGATGAAACGTTTTTGTTTGAATTTCGAGACCCGCGAATGCCACGTGAGCTACGCCGTAACGCGTAGCAGGATTTATGGAAGGAATCGCACGTAGAGGCTTGGCGCTTAATGAAAACAGTGAATGTTGCAGAAAGTTTGTAGGCGGTGCAACTAAATCCAGAAAAACGAGTTGTTATTATCAACATCTACAGGTATGACTTTATTAACATGACTGATTTGTTTCTTATTATGACCCTTAATTGAAAAGTACCTTGCGTAAATTTTGGGACACCCGTTATAAGCAACTAACGCATTTCAAATAACCGACCCGATCAAGACAGATTCAGACAATTAATTGTTAGCAAATATTATTCTAACCTTGGGTATCTGTGATTTTATAAAGCGAATTAACATTTGTAAAGGTAGCTACTGGTAACCCATGTGGCACAAAGGCGAGAAGTCAAACCGTCTTTTACTATTGTTTTACGCGTGGTTTTTTGCATATCGATTCCATTAATTAACTATGATTGTACAATGCGAAGAACGACATGGGAATAGGAAATGTCATTTTTTTGCATGCTATTTCTTATAATACCAAATCAGGTTTTCAGGATGAATTAACTTTGATTGAATCAGGCGTTACTTTGCGGAATTCCATTACAAATCCAACAATATTCCTTTGCTGTTCCGCTGAAAGAACGTGTAGGTGTGGTAATGAGATGCACCCACTTGCTTATTTTTGCATGCGGTTAAGGCGATATATCGATTGAAAGAGACACCCTTTGTTTTTCGCTCACGACAAAACGGGATGCAACCCTCTCCGAGAATGGCTTTTTAGACAAATCTCGTTAAATATCTGACTGTGTGCAGGTTTATTAAATTTCCTCTTGTCAGTACCTAGATGAGGTAAAATGCCATCATATTAACTTAATCGTGTCTTTTAATAATGCTTTGTTTTAGTAGGCTGAAGAAAAAAAGCAAAATATAGACTCGACTTTGGATTTATTTTCTATCGAGAAAATTTTAAGCAATCATGTTTCGCTATTGTCAGTACCACAATCATATAGTCAAGAATCATATATCTGAAAATCAGCCCCTATTATTTGCTAGTCTGGGCAGGACAGCGTTTCAAAGTCTCGAAATTTCTCAGTGTAGCGCCTTAATAAACCCATCCATCCACCCCAACTTCACAAACACGCAAGTAAATACAACCAACCACCACCAATGCTGACAAAAACCTCGGCACATGTTTTTGAAATTTTATCTTTGTTATCGGTTGACTAGTGACTGGATTTTGAGAGACGGATATATTTTTAACATGTAAAATGACATTTTATCAGTAAAATTTCTGATTCTGATTCTGAGATCTCTTACTATTTGGTGACAACCGTATTTAAAAACACCCAATTAATATTGGCGGTTTATTCCACCTTTTTTAGGGAATTCATATTCAGCCCCGCAGCCTAATCACATAACTCTACGTACTAACGGTAGGTAGGTTTATTTTAATGTCATTTTTGAAGTATACGTATATGAGCTTGGATTAAAAAATAACATTAAAATATGCCTTACGTTAGTATATAAAGTTACATGATTCCCGCAGGGTAATCATAATAATCTACATAAAATTTGATGACTTACCAGTTTTGACTAGCTTGAATGTGACTTGCTGCTGGTTCTTGAGCTGCTCGTTGTGCGCTGGGTGCGTCAGCTCCCGCAGAGCCATGTCTATGGACTGCTGCTGCATCACTGCTCGGGGCTGCATTGGTTCAGGATCGGATTTCGACCAACTGAACTTCCGAAAGAAACTAACTTTCTTCTTTGTATTTGAACCTGCCAAATCGAAAAACGACCATGAAATTTAGGTTAAATTTTATAAATTGTCTTCACAACATAAACTTATAACGAAAACACAACCATAAACTCACATAAAACACGATAAAACCCAAATGAAGATGACTTGATCATAGTGAAGCTTTAGCCGTTATTATTGCGAATATCATGCGCTATGAATGTGATCGGTTAGTCAGTCGCCAGGCATTCCAACTCGAAGCACTCCAAAAACCTTCAAAAGACGATTGTTGAGGCGTTGGCGACGGCGTCGCGGTTCTGAAGGATAGCGGAGAGGGGCTGGGCGCGGAGTTGGGGCGCGGGGGCAGGAGACTGAGTGATGATGTAGCCGGGGAGGGGAAGTGCATCGCCGACACATCAGAACGGCGATCCGGCTCAGGTGTCGTGACGCGGATCTTCGCCGTGAACTGCGGCGAGTTCGCCACTTCAAACAAGGCATCGAAATCCCGATCGAAGATATTTTTCCGAGAAAAAGCCGGCGTGGGAAGGGGTGCGGGAAGCTCGAATTCATCAGGGGCGGGGGTTCTAACAATTTTTCCAAATTCGTTATCCTCATGGCGCCCGAATTTTTTCAGCAGCTTGTTCGCTTTGCGCTCGCGCAGCTTAGCCGGCCGCTCGATAGAGGGCGTCGGCGAGGCCGGCGCGCGGTCCGCGGGCTCCGGGGGCGCCGTTTTGGGGAGGGACGCGGCGCGGGGGGGCCGGGGGCTGGGGGCCGAGGGGGGGTCCGCGCGGGACGGCGCGGGCGGCGGTGGTCCGAAGAGGACGTCAAGCGTGGGACGCTGCCGGGGCCTGGGCAGCGAGTATGTGCCGTATGATTGGGAAACTACTTCTTCCGCGGGATATATTATGTACATCCCTGGTGAGACCGCATCGCGCCGGCCTCTCGCGCCCTCCGAAGAGGTTCACGCGCGTATCGATCTACCTTCCCTTAAACTAACAGTCTCAATGTTGATTTTTCTCGCTCTCAATGGAGTATTGGTTTTACAATGTAAAGAAGAGTAAAACGATTACCATGGAATGTTTTTAAACGTATTCTATTCGTGTTATGAAGTAGAGGAACGAAGGAATGTTTAGTGGGAGGGTTACTGAGCCATGGGTTCTTTGATCTAGGAATTGTCTTCGGGACACTGCAGCCTCAAGTCCATACAAGGCATCTTCATCCTGAGTAACGAAAACAAAGAATAGTAAATAATAAATAACATAAAAATCGGTGATAGTTTTGAAGCTATACCTATACATCATATCACATAATAGAAAGTTCCATAATATATTAGGAGCATACTATAAAAATCAGTCGAATACCTCGAAATTACGATATATAATATAAAATACATTGAAGCGGTATACAATAGATTTACTAAAGCATTTAATAACCGCCCACACCCTCCTTTCACGCGTAATTCTTTTGTAAAACAAAAACGTTTATTTAAATATATGCCTACAGTTTGTAAGCAGTTGAATTTGTTGAACACACAGTTTGCATAAAATACAGTGTTCTCTTCAATTTAACCTTAGCACGTACCTACATGATATGCGTGTACAGTCAACATCAAAAATATCGATCCGGACTAACTGGCAAAAATTTGCGTGTCTTGTCACGTTAAAACGAACAGATATCCTAAATTCGCTTACATACCTACGTGATTCAAGACTAGGTCCATTTGTATAAGATTGTCCTCCAATATTAGTAGGTACCTTCCAAAATAAAATGATTTTACATTTAAAATTATACAGAGCTGTTGCCAGGCGTTCACAATGCTCACTGACGTCTCATAGGCAAACTAGTACATAACAAGTCAAGCCTTCATTTAGGCATAGTTGTTACGAAAGTCAAGTTTAAATTACAACTTTAGTTAAGCAGTGAGTTGAGTCGAGAATTGCATAGCTTGGCTGCAAACTGGGTTTGCAAACGCTTTACCTCATATCGCGAGAACCAGCGTAAGTCAAACTCCGATTACAAAAAAAATATCAAAATAAAATACATCTTGAAGAAAAGATCCGCAAGATATAATAGTTAATTTGGTAGAACTAGAAGATCGGACGTGATTGGTGACTTCTGGTAGTTATAATAACCACCTGGATATGTTAGTTACCGAATAAGGTAAGTTGGAGTCAGACTATCACCAGATAACGACTATGACAGTCCTATTAACTCTTAATGCTAGTCTTGTCCCACCTTACTTTAGTATAAAATTTACATCTGGGTAAATTCAAACTTGCAAAACTCGCGTGGTCCAGTTACATCTGGGTAAATTCAAACTTGCAAAACTCGCGTGGTCCAGTTACATCTGGGTACATTCAAACTTGCAAAACTCGCGTGGTCCAGTTACATCTGGGTACATTCAAACTTGCAAAACTCGCGTGGTCCAGCCATCCTGACTGTCACGATTTGTAACACGCTATGAATAGTAGCCGGCTAGAGCTTGCCTTTAGACAATCGGGTCAAGTATCACCACAATAGCTTACTGAGGCGCCTCAAGCCTCGCATTCTCAAAGCTGACGGCGACGAAGCATTTTTAAAGAACCAGCCCCCTTCTTATATTATGGTGCCTTCTCATTATGTACTGGTACTTTCGAATTGAGGGGACACATTAAGCTCCAATTTTTATGCCGTATCTTAGTTTTTATATTATTTCGTTATCCTGGGGTCAGTGGGTATAGCATCGTAAATTTCCTAACTATTTACTAAACTGAATCAAACTATAGACATAGTTAGTGACGATTATTTAAGCGTTATTGATCAAAGTAGCCTCTTTTTTCCTAAATCAACACCGGTTTACTTATAAAGTTTGTGGGTGGTTTTAAGTACAATAGTTTAGGTTGGGTTCCAATCATCGGTAAGTAAGCGGTAAGTAATCGTTGATCTGATTGTATGGTAAGTGTCTTAGGGATAACAACTACCGAAGCCATATTTAACGCTGATCAGTTCGTAATCGTATATTACAACTCTCCTCAAGAAGTAATAAAATTACTAATCTGCAGATTTACGTTATTATGATCTTATTTTCATCATGACAATAATGGGGAATCATCTGACCCTGATAGATGAATTATATCATTGTACACTGAATGCAAGTAGTATGTAAATAATATTTTATGGGTAGCATTTAACGAACCACCAAATTAGTTGCCGAATGATGCTCTACAAAATTACATTGATTACCAAAAATACTAGATTCGCACCAAATTTTCAACTCCTTTTAAATATAAAGTGCAACTCAAAGAAGTAACATGTCGATAACCTATTAAATTAAATTGTTACCAAATAAATTAGTCACTACCCAAAAATACTTAATGATCACCTAATTTCAAACACCAAATTTCATATAATTTACATCCAAATATTACAGGGCTCGTAATCCTATTAAAATTATTTACACCCAAATAATTCTTTCGATACCCAGAAATACTACATGATCACCAAATTTCACGCGGCAATTGTTTTTTAATGTCCGACTCGCAAAGCAGTTCCAATCTAGTCTAACCTCATTGCTAGCACACTGATGCGGTTTTCCATACGGTCCGTCTCGCTCGCACCTCGCACCGCGTGCGAGCAAGACAGCGCTAAATGATTTTAAGAAGTTGAAGTTTGAAATAAAAATAGCTATTTTAATTTCAAACTAGTGGACATTGGAACAGTATTGACGGATCTCCGCTGCCGCGGAGCTCCTATTTTGAGTTGTTTTGGCCCTTCGGGCCGATGCAAAACTAACATAACCTAAACCTACCTATACCTATTTCTACCTATTAACTTCCTTTAATTTTTCCATGAAAGTCTATCTATATTAATAAAGTAAACTCATTTGAGGACCTTTATCCATTTTCATAACAAACTAACAATTTAATAAATCAACGAAACTCATTTTCAAATAAAAGGTTTCAATCAACCGCGCTCACGTCAACGCATTAAAAAAAAAAAAACTTCTTGCAGTTTGTAAACCATCAGCAATAGGTAGTTAGAATGAAACAGCAATAGGTACCTTTCACTCTAACGACATATCAATAGGTTTTATGCTTCAGACAATTCTTTGTATTTGATTGAGTGAGATAGCAGTATACGTGTTATTATTTCACACAGCCACATTGCGCGTTGCTTTTTAAATTAATTTAGAATTTTACTTTCTAATTTATAACATTTTGGAAATAACTGAAATATTTATAGTGCTAAAAACAATTAATTTGTAACTGTTTACTAAAATGTAGCATGCGATGTATATAATATTTGGATGTAATTCTAATGAAAAAAGGTGCATGAGATTAGGTGGTAGTTTAGTGTTTTTGGTGGTACTTGACAATTTTTTTGATGCGATTATAAATTTATAGGAACGCAATAAGTAAAATAGGTGCAAGTGCTGCAAAAATAGGTAGACTTTTTTTGGTGACTCGGAATTGCTGATCGATAATTTTTTTTGAGTGTTCAACCTTATTTTAGGGTTCGAAAATTTGATGATATCAAAAGTTATTTAGGTGATCATTTTATTTGTTCCCATATTTTATTATCCATTTTGAGCTGACGTCATACAACTTACGTGCCATCGTTCTAGATCGAGATATTCAAAGAACTATTTCCAATAAATTGGCAAATTTGCATTCAAAGATGCTATTTTTGTTCCAAACAATAATTTAAATTCAGATTCATCAGTTTCATCACTTGTTTGTTTTGTTAATTACTCAAATGGAAAGTGAATCAGTCAGCTTTTTCGGAATGCGTCAAATGAGCCAAAGTAAACTTATTTATTATTCAGGATAATTTCTACCTGCTCATGTACTTTCAGGATACAGCTCAGTCCGTTTCCCTTTGAATCAGAAAATAAAGCAAATATTTTGCCTTGGATTGAAATGAATTTTCAGTAACAGATATCTATGCACTCATGCAAATATGATGCACTGTGTTGAGAGCGAGGGACCTTGTCCCTTCTGCTGACAACACAGTGAGTCCTCAAATTTCATAAAGAGTCGGCAACGTGCACCTGTCTCTATAGGCTGCGGTGTCCGCTTTTTTTTTAATACCACGTCGGTGGCAAACAAGCGTGCGGCCCGCCTGATGGTAAGCGGTCACCGCAGCCTATGGACGTTTGCAACCCCAAGGGAGTCACACGCGCGTTGCCGACCCTTTTAAAAATGTATACACTCCTTTCTTGAAGACCCCCATATTGTAGTCAATCCCCGCTTGCCATTATGTGGACCGTCTTTGTGTATAAAAAAATCTATCCAGTGCAAGTAATACTTGTACGAGTGTTTAAGGCCTAATACTCATAAGCGTACTCTAACCGTAACTGAACGGGTACCTAGGTACTGTAAAGTTCAATTGTTTACGTAACTGAGAAAGTGCCAATCATCGACTCGATGCGAGCTGATCATGAACAGCTAGCGAAGTTACTCTGGTCAATGTAACCGTTTGGTAACAGTTACATCTCTCTAGTGAGTAACCATTTTTTTATATTAACAAGCAATTGAAAATTTCTACATATAATAAGAACTACGTGCTACGAGTACGTTATACGTCAGCAAAAAAGTCTCATGGCGAAAAGTTATCCTAATTTTATGTAGGTACATACCCAAATTAGTGAACACGCTTAACTTCTCTCCAGACTATATTTACTAATACCATAACTTGTGCGTAAGCTTGTTCGCACTGATTGCATTAAACCCTTTTCATTGAAAGGCTTATATGTATTAATAAGGTGAGATTGTTTCATAATTTGTATAGCTAATCTTCATCACACAGACGCAGGAAGGATTAAGACGAAGTGCGCCGAACATTGGCTGCCGTGTTTATAAATGACTTATCAAATAACAGTGAGCCTTGCTATAGCTCACATAATATCGACTCACTCATTTAGGTATTTTTCTCTCCCAGTTTGATTGACATACGGATTTTTATCTATATTTTTATTAGATAAAAATACGTATTTAAATCCGTAAATTAGTTTTCTAAGCGTTAATTCTTTCAAAGTGTTGTAAGTGATGTTCGTTAAAATCTAATTGTAAGTTAGACAATAATGGTTACTTTTTTAGGTTTCCATACCCAAAGGGTAAAACGAGACCCTATTACTAAGACTCCGCTGTCCGTCCGTCCGTCTGTCACCAGGCTGTATCTCATGACATGAACCGTGATAGGTAGTTAAACAGTTGAAATTTTCACATATGATGTATTTCTGATCAGACATGATTATTTTGCCGTTTTTATAGATAATGGTACGGAACCCTTCGTGCACGAGTCCGACTCCGCTTGGCCGGTTTTTTTATGATATGTCAGCTGATGGATCCATATTTAACGTTGATGGGTCCGTATTCGTAAGTTGGATTGTTGTTAGTTTGGGTTGCATCAACTGCCCTGAGCGTGGAACAATATTTACCCTACGCTATACGTACATATCTAGTACTTATGTATATTATCTGTCTTTCAAAACCAGAATGACAGATATTGGGCCATATACGCTCTTTTGTGAAATAGGAAGGTATGACCAGCACTGATGCACTGGGATTAGATGTCATATTGTGCACGTACAGTACTTTACTAGCTGTATATAGCTGCATTATATATATGTATACAGTACTAGCGCCAATGCGAGAATACTAATCGAACATCAAAGGAATTAAATCAGCGACATTCGAACTAAGTACCTGCATTTGACGACAGGATTATTCTTAGGCAGTACTGAGTTCAAATGTCGCAGCACATTGAGCATACTTTAGGATTATTTCGATTTTGTAATATGGCTCTAGTTTATTAATTATTATTTAACTTGATTATAGGGCAAGCGAGCGAGCACACAGAGTATATAATGTTCGATTTTTTATACCTAATATAATTTAATACATTCTGTGACCCCATTAATAGTTTGCAGTGGGAACTGTACATTTAAGCACCAACTCATGTTTTTACTAACCTACCCGTTATAGAATTCAGCAGAATAATATTCTCCTACAAAATAACTCGAATTCATCTTCACCTCGTTTTGAATTTTTAATCTAGTATAATTACGTTTAATACAGGATTCAAAGAAGCGCTACGTTAATCCTTGGCAACGGCTATAGACATAAGAATCTTGAGGAGGTCTCGGCTACGCACTTCAACTTGATTTAAATCAAGATTCTTTGACACCGTATGAAATTAAGGAACCGTACGCAGTGTCGATTTCGACTGGTCTATAAATCACTCGGTATACGGCCTAATAATTAACCATATATACTACTTGGTTGTCAGGCCAAATCAACGATCATAAATTAAGTTCCTTACAGCGCGAAAGTGAAACTAGATTTAGGTATTCTTATTGATAGTGACACCACGTGACACGGAAATCGAAATAAAAAAAGTAAAACGTGATTTTGTACCCACACGTCATTTACTTTGTCAAAGTAGGCCACTTTCTCATATGTCGGCGATACGATAGCTTACTGCATCCATACATATATATTACTACTGCACAAATGTAATACGAACAGTAAACGGACAAGTGAGGGAGGTATTTACCATAGGATCCTGTTGAAGTAAAAAATACCGCATGCAAAGTCAAGAAGTAAACAGTTACTTGTGTATTATGTAAATGTCAAAGTGACAAATATAATATAAAGGGGCTATCAATTTCAGTACTATATGCAATTCAACAACGACAACGAGTTACGGTAGCCCAGTGGTTCAAGCATGCGGCTGTCGGCGGTCGTAGGTTCGAATCCCAGCTCGCACCAATGAGTTTTTTCGGAACTTATGTACGGAATATCATTTGATATTTACCGTTAGCGTTTTTTTTCGTTAGAAAAGTATTTTGCCATTCGCCCGAATTCGGGCGAATAGCAAACTACATTTCTTTTCCTGTAAATCTACAAAGGTCTCTGAAAAATATCAATCATCCGGATGGACATTGGCACTTCGCTAATAGAGCTCCTTTTTCGCCACTGCCCTGCAAACAAAGCGATAAATTTGACGTATTTTTATTTCAATAAACGGTTTCCATTGAGCCGCGAAAGAATTAAAGTGGATTTCAACACCGACGACGGATTCCACTTTATTAGGTTTCCAGTTGACGAAATGGAAGTTCGAAAATAGCGGTTTCGTTTATTTTAAAATGTGCCCACGTTTGAAGAATACTTCGGTTGTGCATTATTTCGGCTACGCCCACGTATCTGTTTGGCTTCATGGCCTGAGTTCATAAAGTCTTAAAAATAAGTCTTGACCAAAATAAACGTATATTTAAGAGGAAATTAAAGAGGTGTTTATTAGATACTGCCACCTATACTAATAGAGGTATTATATATAAATGCGAAAGTATGACTGTCTGTCCGTGTGTACTGACACACGCGTGAAAGCGTGAAGAGGTAACAGACAGACAGCTGTCTGTTACCTCTTCACGCTTAAAACGCTGAACAGATTTAGATGAAATTTGGTTTTGGTAGTTTGATTCCCGGGGAAGGACTTATAGGATATTTTTTTTCCCTGAAATCATCCTCAAGAGGGTGGAAGAGCGATAACTAGGTAAGCGCCTGAAATAAAAAAATAGCAATTAAATACTATCGCCGTGGACGACTTCTACGCGGATAAAGTCGCGGGCAAAAGTGAGTAGGAATATTATGTGTAAATAGTACCTAACGTGTTGAAAAATACCATTGATAATTTTAAAGAAAATATACTTAGTATTATCATATTCATAAAATATTCCTAAAAGTCTCCTTATTGCAGACAACCTGTCTGAAACAGTTTTTCAAGGCTTTTGATTGGCCAGATTCACCTTGGAAAATTCATCGTATTTCTCTCAGTGACGTCATTAGTCATATTTCCCTACACACTTCACACTAGCCATCAAGCGTTTTTGACATTTCATAAAAAGTTACAGATTTAACTTAGTCAAATCTTCAAGTCTTCAAATTGACTATCAGTAAAACACCGTATTTTCCCCTACTAATACTACTAACTTACAAACCCAAATTATAATAGGTAAATAACAAATATTGACCACACCAAGCGAATGACGAGACGACGCGACCGTCCGGTAGCAATTCGCCACTGAATGTACTTGCAGCGGCCCGGGGATGTACTTGCAGCGGCGCCACAAAATAAAAAATATACAGAAGGTCCGTTCCCGCCGTTCTTGAAAATACATACCTAAACTTGCCCGACTCACAGGGTTGCTTCTGTATTGATTCTGAATTTTAAAAAGGAGTAGGTACATTAAAAATTCTTCAACATGACATTTAAATATGAACCAATGACCCGCTGCGAGTTGTGACTTGTTGTTGGCGGCGGCGGTCGAGAGCGCCAACAAAGAATATACCTAATTAATTAGCTACATACTTAACTAAACCATAGTACTTAAATACTGGTGTTTTAATTACCAGAACGATAAGATGAATGTGTAATGGTTGATCGTCGTTATCAAAGCGGCTAGTTTCAAAAAATTACCTACCTATTGTACCTAGGTATTGTAACTACCAACATGAGAAAACAGTTTTATTCACATTTCAATATCGTTTGGAAATTTGAAGAAAGTGTAGGTACGCACAGTTTTTTGTTGTATTTAAACAATAAAATACATTCCAACTGTAATAATATCGGTTATTCATTTTGACGTACGTGACAGCGTGACACAAAGTACCTACGTAGCGGCGGGGACGTCAAGTGATCAACGCGCGCACAACTAGCACTCGCGACGCGACAGTGACAGTCGCGACTAAGCTTGTCCAAAATCAACCGAGAATGCTTGTAAATGTAACGTCTGTGTGCGTGCGGCGAAAATGGCACTTTGTACTGAGCGGACTCTCTGCTCCGGCGCGCGCCGCCGCTATTTACTTTGTGGCGGCGCGGCGAACTGACGGAGTGAAAGCCGCCTGCCTATAATCCCACTAATATTATAAATACGAAAGTGTAGATGTTTGTATGTTATAGATATTTGGATGTTTGTTACCCAATCACGCTAAAACAGCTGAATGGATTATGATGAAACTTGGTATACAAGTTTTATCCCGCAAATCATCCCTCGAAGGGATGAAATAGGGAGTGTCGCGGGCAAAAGCTAGTTTGTAATGATTTTGACTGTGCTAGATACGTTAGTCCGAATGACCCGCGGAGAAGGCTTGACGCCTTCTTGACTCATAAGCAGGTCGAGTATACCCGACAATAGGTACCCAGCCATACCCACCCCAAGTCCTCATTGACGTTGCGTGAAATGAATGTGTCTGCACATGGGAAAGACTGTAGAGCTTGTTTTAATTCTATGATAAAAGTATAGATACATCAGATGCCGGTTTTTCCACGCTAAGTACCTATCTAATATGTGAATACACAAATAATTAGGCAAATATCAAGGATTTCCTTCCTTATTTTCTCTTGCTTCTTGTTTTAAGATACTATTACAATTTTTTCCGTTTTTTTTTAATTCGCCCGTTTTATATTAGATCATAACCTTAAGCTTTTAAAATGCATCAAAAACTAGCGTATAATATACTGTTTTATTTTTGTACAACAAAGAGTTACACTACTACAAAATACTAGGACTGCTAAACCACTTACAAAACCGATTCAAAAGCTTAATAAAATAAATATCTCTAAAAACATTCCTCGCTCCTATCTTTGTGTTAATTGGTTTGGAGCACTATTGTTCCCCACATCGTTGGGATATGGCTCAATTAGATTCCAAGAGCAGAAAAATGAATGCCGCGGGCTTCCATTGCCGTGGCATTTTCAATATACTAGTTACGTGATCGTGAGTGCAGTCAAATTATCTGTATGCTATTTGTGGGGACCGGCTACATTTTAAACGACGGATGGAATTGTGTATTGAAAATGCTGAAAATTATTAATAGCGTTTGAGCGTCTTATACGAAAAAAACGTTGACTGGACAATATAGGTAGTTCATTTTTTCTTGTGGACCGACATATCTAAAGTTTTAAAGCTTTTATGATATTATTTTGGCGCTGGACCATACAGGTATGTATTGCGACTTATGACCTATTTTGCTGGTTGGTTTAACCTGCCTACGAAGCTGGTGGTCCCGGGTTCGAATACCGGTCAGGTCATTATTGGTGAGATGAGCTCGAATAATCATTTGTTCCCGATTCTTGGACGTTTTCTATGTACCTATTTTAGTATCTGCTTATCGAAATTGGTAAGTAAATATCGTCGCTTAGACCTAACTTATGTCGGCATATATGTATTTAGACCTGACGGTCTAAATATATTCACTAACGATAAATTTTAGTTCTAGTTGTATTCAAATAATATGCGTACACTCTCTATGGAAATTCAATACAAAGTGTATCCATTACTATAGCTCTTGAGTATGGTTGACTATTTATTATTCACATATACGTCATGATAAGTACACAAATTGAAGTGCCAGTGGGAGTGACCATTTTGTATAAATAACTTAATGTGCCGATGGCGTCATTACGCTTTCGCCCATGAGAATACAGTTATTAGGTAAGTCGAATTACAAACGAATCGAATAACGTAATATAGGAGCATCTACACACACCTAGAACGTAAAATAGCTATTTACACCACACCTTGCCAAAAAGCGCGTTTTTCTGCACGCTGCGCGATCAGAAAAACCCACTTTTTGGCCAAGTGGTGACGTAAAATTGTGTACAAAACACGGGTCGTAAAACAGAAAGCCCTCTCTCGCATATTTGAGACCCTCGCCTGCGGCTCGGGCCCCAAACATCTGCGATATCGGCCTTTCTTTGTTTTACAACCCTTGTATCGTAAATAACTATTATGATACAAGTGCGGAAAGTGAGTGATTTCCGACGAGTGTCTTTCTTATACACGAGCGAGCGTAGCGAGCGAGTTTATAATTAGACACGAGTCGGAAATCATCTTTACGCGCGCGTATCATACAAAGTTTTACTATGCATTGTGCGAGAAAATAGAAAAGTTAATTTCAAATATATAGGTTATAATTTACCTTGCTCGATATGTTACTTATTATCAGCATCTTCATGTAACAACTTCTTGACATAGAGTGCTATTTATTTTCGACATAAAACCATCGTAAGATCATTTTATTAACACAAAAACTTTTAAAAGTGCACCGCAAAATTCATCACAAGTATAGGTTTTTAATTTGGATTTAGCGGCCAAGGAACCTTTGTTGTCATTTTGTGCTTCTTGAAAACTATTTTCTGGGGTTACATTTGATCTGATTCGTCACTTTCACTCGATATTTTTATCAAAAACTAGGTAAACAAGAAATTAATACTTGAAATGAAAAATGGCGGCATTTTTCTAAATACATGCGCGCTCAACATCTATACTACTGCGCATGTGCACATTTGTTTTTAAAATGCTAAGTAGGCAATGGCTTAATGCGCATTCAGCCACGCATAATGATAATAACCTAAAGTGAAAATTTTCAATTTATTTATAGGTAATAAATAAAATCTAAAATGATAAATGATACGTTTAAGAAGTATTAATATCTATGTACCTGTTTATAAGAACGGTAATCTTTAATTGATTAATTTGTGAAATGTTTTTCAAATAATTAAAACTCTTGCAACAGAGTAAAAAAATTTAAAAAAAAATTGAAAAGTAAAAAGCACTAGTGCGGAAAAGTAGCACTTTCCGCACAGTTTGACTGCTTAGAAAACGCACTTTTCAAGCACATGCATTGTAAAATATATTACCACTTTCTAAAACCGAAAGAGTTTGAGACAAATATTCTGTTTTATATGTAAGTAGGTTTTTTCTTTATTAAATCGCGATATTGCTCGCAAAATTGTTATTTTAGAGCCTAGTGTTCCTTACGAGTAAGTGCAATGAACTCATTGTGTTAATGTATGAATGATTTAGAAATGTGTCAATTAGGAATACAATGGCCTAGAAGTATTATATTAAATAATTATAATTTGAAATTTGCACTTGCTAATGCCTATATACAGGGTGGGCCCTGTAACAGACTTTTTTAGAGCGTCTGCAGTATATCATATCCCCTTGTGTCCAAAATGTTTATTTAATATTTCAATTCGGAGTAACTTTGAGCGAAAGTTAGGACCCTCAAGTAATGGATCTTGACACCACGAGATCATAGCACCTCCGTCAATGCGGATTCAGAGGTAGCATATTATGAGTCGTCATGGTTTTAGCATTTTTGGTTTGACATGATATTTTATGGCTTTTTTTATGATTTTTATTTTTTAAATTGTATTTTGGAATAAAATAGTTATTTATACTACTCCAAAAGAGTAATAAAAAACAGGACAACTTTCTGCGCCGAAAAAGAGAATTCATTTTTTTCAACTGTAACCCTGTGGAAATAATTGCAAGCAAGGTTAATACTCTACCGTTTAATTTATTGCTCCTATTACAGGGCCCACCCTGTATAAGGTAACTCTAACAATAATTAACTTATGTAACTATAGAACAACGACATAATGATTTTCTTTCCTATTCGTTTTACTTATGAACACGTAGCATGACCGTTTGACCGTTGCCAAATACCGCTGCTGCACTCTGTCGTCGGACGTTCTACTAGCGATTGTTTTATTTGTATTTATAGCAACAGCGATTTCTGCGAAATAAGACTACTAGTAGCATTATAGTCGGCTAATAATATACAAATACAAATACAAATACAAATGCGTTTATTTTTCCTTTTTTATTTTGCGTTTTTTATATTAGACAACAGCTAATGATTTGTGACGAAGATAAATTTAGATAGACAAAGCGCTGTGAAGATAAGCAGGCTGAAGTGGCAGTGGGCGGGGCATATTTGTCAGAGAGCCGATGCCCATGGGGTAGATGTGTTTTGGAGTGGAGATCGCAAACGACTCGGCCTGTAGGACGACCCCGGCCAGGTATGTATGTAAGCACTTTATTGCACACAATAACAAGTTAAAACACATACATGTCACAAAAGATTAAAGTACAAAGGCGAACTTATCCCTAGAAGGGATCTCTTCCAGCTAACCTTTGAGTAATTGAGTGGAAGTTTTGTAGCAATGAGAGACAAACTTACATTGTGTACAGGAAAATTAAAATAAACGTATCCAAAATAAATTAAAGCAATAAATATACCTACATTGTAATAAAGCAATAATATATATAAAAAATATACAATACATAGGTGGTCTGACAACCTGAAGAGAGAGGCGGGAGCGGTTGGATGCGGGGGGCTGAGGACCGGGTATGGTGGCGCGAATTAGGGATGGCCTATGTCCAGCAGTGGATGACTGCAGGCTGACCATGATGAATTTTAGATGACCAAGGGACCAGAGTACTGGTTTATCGCCCCTAACGGCAGCGCGGCAGCAATGACGTCAGCCTTCTGGCAGCAATGACGTCAGCCTTCTGGGCACCACCGCCGTTCAGCACAGTCCTAGAGACGGTATTTCATTTGTGAATATATAGAATTTTGAATGCTAATTAAGAGTTAGGCCATATTCATGTGATGAGTTTTTAATTATATCCATAACTAGCGGACCCGGCAGACGTCGTCCTTCCCGGGAAAGCAGCGCCACCTACCGGGTCCAAAAGTATTTTCAAACCTTAAAGGGACCATCTCAAATATGCACACAAAATTTCATCCGAATTAGTCCAGCCGTTTAGGAGGAGTTAGGTGACAAACTACGTGTGTTATATACAGAAGAATTATATAAAGATTATGAATAAGTACTATACGAGTATGTAGATATTCTTAGATTATATTTACTTTACTCTTGAGTGGTACCATAGTTGTATTCTCTCGACTTGAGTCGGTTAATAATAAAGAAGTCGCTTTGTGATCGAACTATAAGGGTAGCAATTGCGATCCTTTACAACAAAAAAATATGATGCTTCCATCAAACAACCCTTATCAAACAAGTAACAACACGAGTTGAGTATAGCTACAATTTGGCTGTTTACAAATTCTCTGATAACCAACATACATTTTGCGTACGTATTCTGTGTAACACCTTGTTAGCCAGGGAACATGATGTGGAAAATTCGCTGAAGCGAAATGAGGATGCGGTAAAAATATTAATTTGGTATCTAGTGAAATTTCAAACAAAACACATTGTTGGAAGTTGAAGTAGCGCAACTTCCTCACAGGAGTCACAGGTATATATATTGACGATGTACCTAATTAAGGCGACTTCCTGATTTGTCGGTGCGGAGGCAGTACGATATGAGAAAAGTATCAAATGTCAGTGTCAGCTGTCAGTCGCCTCGGTACCATTTTTTACTGCGCCCCTACATTTAAATGAGTGCTTTCTGACTGGCGCGGGATGCGCAGTAGCGGGACGATGCGAAGGCGGTACTGCTCCGCTTCTGCGCATGATATTACTACTGCGCAAAATTAATACTGACAGTATTATGTCAAGTGAGAATCTTTGCGACGTCAGTAAGTTTACGTCAAAGAAGAAAATGTCACATATCGATTCCGCCCCGCCAAGTCAGGAAGTCGCCTTTGTAGGTATTTTACTTTGTCCCCTAAAATTCGTGGTAAATATTCCACACCTAAATAGATTACTTCTCCGCTATTTGTACAGAATATCATAGGTACCTATCATTAGAAAGGAAGGAGGTCGCGGGTGCAATTCCCGGAAAGTCATTTCCCGCAGGACAACCGCTTCCGATATAAGACGTGCGATCGGGTAATGCCTTTCTATATTAGTGCACGATGCCTTCTACTTTGCACACTTTTTTAATTTTAAACCGTGTACGTGACCTGAATAATAAAATATTAGAAATAATAAAAATTAGAAAGGTACTCATCAACTAATTTCCATCCACAAAATAACGTGCAATAGGAAAACTCGTCATTAAAGTAAAATACATTTTTAGAACGGATCGGTTCCAGTGAATGTCGACAAATACTTCAGAAATGTTTTCTTTGTAAAGATATACCTTTTAATTATAAAGGGGCATGCCCGAGGGTCAGCCGACCATTACTCTCAATTTGTTTGTTTCTACGAATTCTTTGCTTATCTTGTAAGACGAATTCAAGCAGGTCTGTTACAGGTGTGTTTGTATTTATATACAAATACACTGGTGACAGATCCGCTTGAATTTGAATTTGTAATACAAGATACGCAAACAACTCATTTGTTCGAACGCACGAATGAGTTCGTTCCCTGGTTTGCGATTTGTATATTCAAACAATGTACATGAGATAAAATGACAAAACAGTGATATTTTGCAGTCATTATTTTATATCAAGTTGCACCATAAATTGAAACATGGTTGCCTTGAAATTGGCAATTTGATTGAGGTGAGTAATCTATCCTGCGGAAGCGAGAAGTTAAATGGGACGTTGATAAATCTTACACTTTTATCCGGTTAAGTGTTGCCAGGCAATCGACGTGTAAGTGAAGAAGGATGTGTTTAATCTTTTAAAACCAGTTCACATTTATGCCTTTCTTTCCTTGCAACATAGATTGAGAGGATTATGAAAAATATTTACCTACTCAATTTCCTGCAAGTAGTTTGTGTGGGAGAGGTCCCTTTGACTTATATTTATATTATTTGATACAGAGAAAAAAATAATTCAAAGAAAAATTAACCGTGATCTGCACGCAGCCTGAGACGGGAATCGAACCCGTGCCTCTGGTTTGCCGGACCAGTGTGCTTACCATTACACCCCCCAGATCACTACTTATCACGGCGAATCCTTGCCTTGCATTCTTAGGCGACTTCCTGATTTGTCGGTGCGGAGGCAGTACGATATGAGAAAAGTGTCAAATGTCAGTGTCAGCTGTCAGTCGACGCGATACCAATTTTTACTACGCCCCTACATTTAAATGAGTGCTTCCTGACTGGCGCGGGATGCGCGGTAGCGGGACGATGCGAAGCCGGTACTGCTCCGCTTCTGCGCATGATATTACTACTGCGCAAACGTAATACTGACAGTATTATGTCAAGTGAGAATCTTTGCGACGTCAGTAAGTTTACGTCAAAGAAGAAAATGTCACATATCGATCCCGCCCCGCCAAGTCAGGAAGTCGCCTTACTGTAAAACCTGAGTGGACGCTCGAGTCGGGCGTCCAGAGTTGCGTCCACTCAGGTTCTACACTTAAGCCACTACTACTAGCGACCTCTCTGTATTTTCTTCAAAGGCCCACATTGTTTCAGCTTTGTATAAATGTTGCACCACAAAATATAAAAAGTTAACACGAATGTGGCATAGTTCATGATATATCAGGTGATCTAATCGCTTGTAAGCGATGTCTTATATGTCATTTCAAATATGAAGAGAGAGCTAGGTTAAACCGGAATGTCATCCATCTCGCTCAAATGTGCCACTTTGCATTTATTTATTTATCTTATGGCAATTATTTCAAACCGAGTTCTTCGACAAGACAGTACGGTCTGTAAGGCTGGGTGATGGTATTTTATGGTACCCAACCTTATAGAAAACCGCAAATATACATCAGACAACATTTCTTGGTATATTCTAACATGTTGTGTTATTAGTGTGGGGTCGTGAGAGCTCCCAAAGTTGTTGAGAGTGGGGGTCCTGATTTATATTGCCTATTGGCATAGTTTCACGAGAGCGTGTCTCCGCCAACAAACTGCTATACATATACAGTTTGGCGGGTTCTAGGTTAAGCTGCCATGTAACTAATTAAGCAATAAATGTTTTTTTCTGTCGAGCTATCAATACAACGAACTCTCATAATTAAAAAGGGTTGGAGGCGCGCTTGTGCACTGAGCGAAAAAAAATACTAATTATTAGTAACTTTTAGTGAATCCCAGGACAAGGAAATACTAACACAAAAACTGGTTTGTAACCGTTAGTATATAAATACTAACGGTTACAAACCAGTTTTTAATATAGTATAAAGGAGTTTCTTTACAAGGACAAATTTTTTGGTGTTAGTAAATAACTACTATTATTAAAAACTGGTTTGTAACCATTAGTATTATAAATATTATAATCTTCTTGTCCTGGGATTCACTAAAACTTGGTATTTTTTTCGCTCAGTGTGATTGTTCTGAAGTCACAATCATGCATCTGCTCGGCGGTCGGCTTTCCATCAGGCAGGCTGGTTGCTTGTTTGGCACCGTCTTAGTATAAAAAAGAAACATTAAAAAATAATGCTTCCGAAAGAAACGACACCTACATGTTAAAGTTCACTTAAGTTTCTGAAATGTTTCCTTCATAATTACTTTGTTTGGCCTAATGAATACTTGTCTATGATCAGAAGTTCAATGCCAGTCAGCAAATAAAACAACTATTCACGAGAATGACTATGGTAACTGACAGCTGTATTTCACTTAGAAAACTAACAATGGTTTATTAACCTGTTTAAACTAGACAAAATAGAGTTTGAAAGTGATTTATGTATTTTATCAAATGGCATGAAAATAACATATTATCAAATATACATTGGTTGAATACGAATTTAAAATGAACAAAATATTTATACTACAAAATAATAACCAGTATGTTATGCTACTCGTGACAGCGAATATGCCCCCATGGGGTTAATTATTTATTTAGTTCCTTGCGGCGTTTAGCTTCCCGAACGTTACAGTTTTGCTACTGTTATAAAATAAAAATGTTATGCCCGTTGCTCCAGTTTCTGAATATTCAAAGAAAAAATGTAACATAGCAATGTGAAGCTAATCACATAATCATGGAGTAATGCAATTATGTGATTAGCTTCACCACAATATTAAACATTTTCATCATACTTTTTGGTGATTTGTCACTTTGATCCCCTCTTTATGTGAATCACCTAAATTATTGATGAACTGTTTTCTCAGTGTATCCGGGATAAAAAGTATCCTATGTCCCGGGACTCAATCTATCTCCATACCAAACTTCATGTAAATCGGTTCAGCGGTTTAAGCGTGACGGTTCCTAACAGACAGTCACACTTTCACATTTATCCGGACAATGGAAATCATCCCTCAATGGGTTGGAAGTTTGTATGGGAGAGTGATGACTAGCAACTAAATTCTATCGCGATAAACGAGTTCCACGCGGAGGAAGTCACGGGCAAAAGATGGTTACTTACTATAAACTGATTAGTCATCCATCATTAATCAACTTGTTGTATCTAATAATAATAATGTTAGTTAATATAAATGTATAACTGAAATGTTCCACCTTAATTAACAGTTTGTAATATTCTACCGAACAGCTTTTTTCTTCGTCCATTATCTTTGTTCATCACAAAGAATCGATATCGAATCATGATTGATCACGCTCTTTATGTTGCCTATTCATTTTTGAAATTACTAAATTTTTCGTTCAACTTTCCGTAAGTTTTCCGTCTTAATTCAGGTCTATCCACTGTTTGTTAATATGAGTAATGATACTTAACAAACTAGAATATTCATTTATTCATAAAACAAACTAAGCATAAACAGTCCTCAAATTCTAATCCACAACACAGGCTTCGTCAGGTGCGTACATAAACAAACAATCACAACACAGAGACACCAGAGATGACTAGAGCTGAGAGATACTTAACTGGAGCGCAAACTCGTAGAGTATTCTAGTGTTTAAGTCGCCCATGCGGTCGTGTCGTAGGTTTACCCTAGATTTTCCACAGGCCTTTCTCCGACCGCGCACTCCTATCTTTTTATTGGACCCGGCCTATAAAACCACACTCAGGTAAAAAAAAAAAAAGACACTCAACTATGCTTTACCTCCGGGATAGGTCTAAGTTTTTAAGGTCTTTGCTACAACGACACCAAATATCGTTCACCACTGTAAGTATTTACATTTTGACGAGTGACGACCGCTTTAGTGACCCTGCCTACGAAGCTACGGAGGTCCCAGGTTCGAATCCCTTTCAGGGCGTTTATTTGTGTGGTGAGCACGAATATTACTTTCTGAGTCTTAGATGTTTTCTATGTATTTTAGTATAATGTATCTACTTATATCGTCACCTAGTACCCATTGCTTAGTTTGTGGCTAGGTCGATTTGTGTAAGATTGTCCACTTTTTTTTACTGGAATGACTGACGAATGAATGGATGAATGGAGTTGCTATGGCTACGTTCTGTCTCCATCAGCAGATCAACTCGGTAGTACCACAATATTGCATTGTCACCAAATTTACATTAACAGGTATGCCCAGCTCAATCGGCTGAAGATAACTTGTCCAAAATTCAGTTGTTAGATAACATACATATGATACTAACTTTCTAACATAGCAATTTAAATAAAAGCTTGTAAAAATCGTCTTTGATATACTCCTAGGAATGTGCGTTGTTTAGACGTAACTAGGAAAGTTTGACGTGTGTATAAACATGTCCCTACAAGACGAGTTATTACTGTATTATTGGCTGAAACTAGCACAACTTGTACAAATGAATAGAGAATGAATAAGATTACAATACATAGGAATGGCCTTTTCATTGCTACAGTACGAGTAATTTTATCTCACGAGCGCAGTTTAGCCAAAGTTGTAGTTGTGACACATACGAACACATAAGTCTCTACAAAATGTAAACACGTAGCTTCTACGCTGACGCACAAATATACCTCTACAATGTGCGTATATATATCAACACTCAACCATGGCTCACAATATTATGTTTGTAGTTTGTATCTGCACACATCTGATTTTAAGCAATTAGGTGCATTGGATACTAAAAGGAAACTCACACATTAAAAATTGAGACAAACGTTCAAAATATATTTAGCTCCACCAGAATATTTCTCATATTTTAGCAAACAAGTAATATAGTTGTAGCAGTAAACAAACCGCCTCTTTGTTAGCTGAATAAACTGCCACGTTCGGTTTGTGCGTAAAGTTGTCGCTATCGAAAGGCGAATTTTCGAACGAACCGTCAACCATCACTCATTCGCTTAACTTTTTTGCTTTATGGACTTTGGAGCTTTGGTATTTTTTCCACCGGACACAAACTGATGGTTTACAGAATAACATGCTCTTAGTCTATCCAGGCAGCCTTCAGTACAATCAGCATTATAAATATGACTGAATAGAATTTACGACATTTTCTCTAAGCAAAAAAAGTTTAGTACATGTTTACGACGCTGACTGTACAAAGACGTGGAAAATACAAGTACCACTGTCCAGGACATGAGCGTGGGTTTATTACGAATGAAGGAATTCCCAGCGAGCCGGCCTAATGAAAATTTATATGACGGTCAGTTAATGCCACGGCTCGCCGTCTGCAGGTAACTAGTGGAATTTATGTGTCAAAATAAAGAAAAATAAATATGGAACAATAGAACTGATGGTGTTGTTTATTTAGCACATCAGCACTTAACAAGTAACCTGTATACAAATGCACTACGTGAGCTGGCTTTGATTAACTGGTGTGCCGTATGCTTGCAAAAACATTTTTTTTATTTTTTCAGTATCAGTTTTCTGCGTCTGTTTCAGGTCAACAATTGGCAGGAAGTGACCCAGGATTGGAAGAAGTAGCATGCTCTAGTCTCGGAAGCCAAAATTTTCTTTGGAACACTGGACGAAAATAGCTACATAGTTTTGTTTCTCATCGAAAATCTAATACCGTAGCGATCAATCCTGTCCTTTTCGTTTTAAGTTTCGTAAAATTTGACAATAATGAAAAGGAAAATACAAACCTGATCAACGCCTCTACATTGTCAATTTTCCAAATTCGAACTATGCATTTTCTGAGTTTTTTAGAGCACTGACAAAACCAGCCGGCCGGGGATCCCATTCACCGGCAGCGAACACCACTTACGATTGCAGACGGTTTGGTGCAAGCTACCCTAAGGGTCTTCCCAAGCTTATCGACGAGGAGTCGGCATAAGCCGAGTGCTTTACTCCATACTATTCACATTAAGTTCGTAATCGCCGCCGAGCGCAAGTCGCTCGGCGTCGGCCAAGCCGATCGACGTCTTTTTCGCTCCTATTGCGTAGACATTAAGAGTTTTTGATTTGATTCCGCGTCGATATTAGGTGTGGGGTGGGGAGATCCTTAATGTATCTTATATAGGTGTATGTTTAAAAATTAATGAGACTACTAACTAAAGCAAACTTTTACTAATGGAATTTCAATCATAACTGATGTTTAGTGCACTTGGCCGTTTAACAAAACTATGTCAACGCACATACAACGCTCGGTCTATTTCGGATGCTCATTATCAAACTGTGCCAGATGACCGCGACTACAACGCGAATTACTTTCGGTGCTGTCCCTCATTCAAACCCATATGTTAAATTGTTTCATAGTAAGGTTAGACTAATTTTTCAAGTTCAGAAAAGCACAGTTGACAAGCCCCCAATAAGGGCGAGGTTCCCTTTGGGCTGGAAGGTCAGATGGCAGTCGCTTACGTTTAAGCTACGCCAAGTGTTGAGGTACAGCGGACCCCGAGAATTCTACAGAATGTAACTGAAATATAATAAACGGGTCACACACGTCTTTAACGTCGAATATCGCTCGACATCTTTCGGACCAATACGTGGTCATTACGCGTTGGCCTAGGTGAGCGAACGAGACGCGAACGCAAAGCGGCGCGGCGCGATAAAAACAAACAGTCGATACACATTGAAGTGTCCTACGTGAGCGAGCTACCCGCGATATGCGAGCGTCGAGCGGCGCGGCGCAATGCGGGGCGAACGCGATCAGTTGGTTTAAGAATTTCAATAACCGGTTATTTTATTTGACGAAAGTATCGGTTATAACGGGTTTTTCGGTTACGGTTATACCCGGTTTGCATTCCCTAGCTGGTAGTGCGAAGTGGGACGATTCGCGTGCACGTAGGACAGGGCCACAACTTCGCGCCGCATTCGCATGTCACCATGTCGCTTCGCTTCGCGTTCGCGTCTAGTTCGCCCACCTAGGACAACGCAAACGTATGTACATCATGAGGTGTAATCCGTCGCGATTACACCCCATTCCCCACGCATTTCAATATGTCTGAGACTCAAAGGATGTAACTGTACTGGTATTAACGCTAGCAGGATGATGATGAGAAAAGTACAGTCCTCGCCGAGAAATCCTCTGGAGTCCAATAGTACATAATATGTCACCGAAAAATTGTGAACTTAGGTTTAAATATGATCTGACGTGAACTATTATAAAATAACAAAGGGGTCAGTTTATAACCAGATTATATTTACTAACGGCTCTTAGAATATTACGATGCCATATACATCTCAAGGTTTATCTTCATATAATAAAACTCAAAATTATATACATACGTTTAGAGCGAAGCTTTGCTGGTAGAGATCCGTCATAGTTTTAACCATAGTTTTAGCCTGTTTTTGTGTACAATAAAGTGCTTACATACATGACTATTGATTGTTATTGCCTATAAGTAGTTAAATTTAGCAGGCCACCATAATTAAAAATGGCATTGATAAACGCGATACGCAAAAACATTATTTAATGGATTTTAAAATAATTGAATTATTATGAAAAATATGAGAGCGAACCTCATACAATGTGTATGCCCGTCTATTTTTTCTAATACTGTTAACTTACTGTTAATTTTTTTTCTAATAGCATTTGGGCAGCGAAACACCCACACGTTGGTAAAGCCTTTTGAGCACTATATAACCATATGTAATATTCTTACTTCACTTATAACGTTCTTCTCTTACAACATTTTCTTTTTTTGCTTGTAAGTAATCGTTTATTACCTTTGTAGAATATTAATGTTACTTACTTACTTTCTTGGGAATTTAAATCATGTTTTGCAAGAACTGGAAAGGTCTTAGCATTTATATTCAAAGTAGTAGTTTGGTACGAATAGTTCAATCAATAAGTGGAACAAAAACTTAGCGTCTTTTTAGGGTTCCGTAGTAAACAAGGAACCCTTATAGTTTCGCCATGTCCGTCCGTCCGTCCGTCCGTCCGTCCGTCCGTCCGTCCGTCCGTCCGTCCCCCGTTTTTCTCAGTAACCGTTAGTGCTAGAAAGCTGTAATTTGGCATGAGTATACATATCAATGACGCCGACAAAACGGTAGAATAAAATCTTAAAAAAAAATTTTTTTAGGGTACCTCCCCTACATGTAAAGTGGTGCTGCAAATTTTTTTTCTGCCAAACCCCATCGTGTGGGGTATCGTTGGATAGCTCTTTTAAAAATATTATAAGGTTTCTAGAAGCATTTTTTGATTAAAGAATTGGTTAGCGTGATATTAAGCTTTGAAGTGATAATTTTTGCTATGGTCAAGTGTCCCCCCCCCCCCCCTGCCAGCTAAACGGTGGCTACTAGGCATGTGAAAAAAAACATGGTAGTAGTATATACGATGAATTTAAAAGGAAAACTATCACAGCTAAGTAGACATTACTAGTTAACGAGTAATAGTCGAACTTCAGAAATGTACTTTGCAAAAGCAAACGTTCGTACAATTTCCATTGATACCTTAGATAATGTTGTTAATTCTTTCAAAAACATAGTAAATATAAGTTTTCGAACTTTTTAGTCCACATAATGTAAAGGGTAGACGACTACGGAACCCTACCTTGCGCGTGGCCCGACACGCACTTGTTTGTAAATAATACAGTTAAAAGGTTTTCGTACACTCCAATAAAGGCCATGGAGGCTTAACCTTGGATGTGTCCAATGTGTCCATAGGATATAATTTACTAACCCATGCTAAAAAATGTTTTTGACTAGAATAGTTTTATTTACATTCTAGTTGGTACATATTAGGTACATAAACTTAAATTTAATAACCTTTAACCGAAAGATGTATCACCATACAATGGCATGTAAAAGACGTACATTGCTTTCTAGTTACAAAATATGGCTTATATAGTATAGAGAGCGCCCGAGGCGTTATCCTAGCCGCCCTTCAAGCGCAGGTATATGCGTTGTTAATTCTAATTAAACTACGGCTTCATTGTATCTAATTATGAGCATAGCTGGTGGTCTATTCGATTCAATGTATTAGTGTGATATCAAAGTTAGATTCTTTTATACGGGTAACCGGGCTATAATAACAAGCGTCGGCAGGATACGGTATCCGCTTGCCATCACGCAGACCGTAAGTTTGTGACGACTGACGTAGTACCGTAAACCGGGGTTACTTTAGAGCTACTTTGATAGATTTAGAACCCCAGGTTGACCAAATAAAAACTAAAACACGATACTATACTTTTAACTATATTTTTAAAGTGGCACCTCATTTTGAGTTTAATTAGTAAGTTTAATTAGTAGTAGTAATCAAAAAGGGTTGGTAGCGCGCTTGTGATAGTTCTGAAGTCACAATCATGCATCCGCTCGACGGTCGGCTTTCCATCAGGCAGGCTGGTGGCTTGTTTGGCACCGTCTTAGTATAAAAAAGAAACATTTGAAAATAATGCTCCCGAAAGAAACGATACCTACATGTTAAAGTTCACTTAAGTTTCTGAAATGTTTCCTTCATAATTACTTTGTTTGGCCTAATGAATACTTGTCTATGATCAGAAGTTCAATGCCAGTCAGCAAATAAAACAACTATTCACGAGAATGACTATGGTAATTGGCAGCTGTATTTCACTTAGAAAACTAACAATGGCTTATTAACCTGTTTAAACTAGACAAAAATAGAGTTTGAAAGTGATTTATGTATTTAATCAAATGGCATGAAAATAACATAGCATCAAATATACATTGGTTGAATACGCATTTAAAATGAACACAATATTTATACTAAAAAATAATAACCAGTATGTTATGCTACTCGTGACAGCGAATATCCTCCCATGGGGTTAATTATTTATTTAGTTCCTTGCGGCGTTTAGCTTCCCGAACGTTACAGTTTTGCTACTGTTATAAAATAAAAATGTTATGCCCGTTGCTCCAGTTTCTGAATATTCAAAGAAAAAATGTAACATAGTAATGTGAAGCTAATCACATAATCATGGAGTAATGCAATTATGTGATGAGCTTCACCACAATATTAAACATTTTCATCATACTTTTTGGTGATTTGTCACTTTGATCCCCTCTTTATGTGAATCACCTAAATGGGTCATTTTCTAAACTCGATTTTTTTTGTGTCCGAGCTGAAAATCGTAGTGTAGCATGAGATAATACGTACCATTTTTTTTTTTCATAAAGAATACATGTTTCCACGTTGAGGTCCACTCAAATTCACTGACTTATTTGTTTTTAAAATACATTAAAAAGTACCTAAACGCTCAAATTAAGACTCCGTGCCCTGTCCGGCATCTAGTTTTGAATCAATCAAAAATTCCTATCAAAAACTGTACATTAGAATCACTGATTTCGTGTCAAAAACTTTAACTCGATTATATTTAATATCACTGAGCACAGACACTATTCACTTCACTGTGGTGAATAACTTGTAATTGATGTTTAAAAATCGTCCGAGCGCGAGAGTTAAATTTTGTCGGCAAAATTCAAAGGTCCCTGGCAGCCATCGTTTACATTTGATCAGCTTCGCGTCCTGCTTCACATGTGCTCTCAAATGTCAGCTATTATAGATAAAAAAATTATATATAGCAAACCGCATTAAGTTCGAGTAAACCACCTATGTACTTCGGTTTCTGGGTGGGCGACAATTTTTTTGCTTTTGCTTGCAATTTCGGTGGCCCTTAGAAATTCAAATTCTTACATAAGTAATCATTAACATATGTATGCATTATAAAGCACTTTGGTGTCTCTATATAAACGATAACTTAAAATATTATTAACATGTGATTTGATTTTTTTATGATTTTTTTATATCGATTTCCAATTCCCGTGTCCTAATTCCCATAGCTTGTTTACCCAAAACAGCTGATTTTGGGGCACGGGAATTGGGAAGGGTCACTTATTTTGTTAATAAACCGCATTTAATAACAATAATTATGGATGAAATGCATAAATAAATATAATTTGTACTAAGTATATCGATTAGAGTTGTAGTTTATGCGTTTATTTAAAATAACAGGCCAACTTCTACAATTACACTTAGCTTCTTAAATATTTGAAAATAATCAATAAACAAAGTCAATGAACATTATGTACATAAAATCATGTAGGTATATATCGATACATGCGCATTTTATATACAACGACGGTGGCAAACAAGTAAGCGGACATCTCAAATTTTATAAAAGGTCAGCAACGTACCCGTGACTTTTTTGGAGTTGCGAGCGTCTATATGTACATCTGCATTTAGTGATAGTTTTAAATATTAATACTTGTATGATTTTCTGCAAACGAGTTGCTATGTGATTGTATAAAGAGAAATTTAACTTAAAATATAGATTTTTGGTTAATATAAATTTCCTCGGTTGAAACTTGAACCCATGATTGGTAAAATTAGGCTAAATAACTTCGATACAATTGAACTTTATAATTCTTGATAAATTAGATGGTAAATAATAATTTTAATACAATTTTTTCTAAGAAAAGGAAATTCCCATGGACAGATAAATTCCCGTGCCCTGGTCAAATTTTCAAATTGCAATAACTTCCGTAATTTTATATGTATAAGTACCCCGTAAGAAAATTTGTGTTTATTAATTTTTTTATCAAATTATCAGCATAAAATTTTCTATATATTATTGGTATTTCAAAATTCCATGGGAATTTGACAAAAATGCCCGTTTGGTGAAATTGACTCAAATTATTGATGAACTGTTTTCTCAGTGTATCCGGGATAAAAAGTATCCTATGTCCCGGGACTCAATCTATCTCCATACCAAACTTCATGTAAATCGGTTCAGCGGTTTAAGCGTGACGGTTCCTAACAGACAGTCACACTTTCGCATTTATCCGGACAATGGAAATCATCCCTCAATGGGTTGGAAGTTTGTATGGGAGAGTGATGACTAGCAACTAAATTCTATCGCGATAAATGAGTTCCACGCGGACGAAGTCAGGGGCAGAAGATGGTTACTTACTATAAACCGATTAGTCATCCATCATTAATCAACTTGTTGTATCTAATAATAATAATGTTAGTTAATATAAATGTATAACTGAAATGTTCCACCTTAATAAACAGTTTGTAATATTCTACCGAACAGCTTTTTTCTTCGTCCATTATCTTTGTTCATCACAAAGAATCGATATCGAATCATGATTGATCACGCTCTTTATGTTGCCTAATCATTTTTGAAATTACTAAATTTTTCGTTCAACTTTCCGTAAGTTTTCCGTCTTAATTCAGGTCTATCCACTGTTTGTTAATATGAGTAATGATACTTAACAAACTAGAATATTCATTTATTCATAAAACAAACTAAGCATAAACAGTCCTCAAATTCTAATCCACAACACAGGCTTCGTCAGTTGCGTACATAAACAAACAATCACAACACAGAGACACCAGAGATGACTAGAGCTGAGAGATACTTAACTGGAGCGCAAACGCTACGCTCGCGTATTCTAGTGTTTAAGCCGCCCATGCGGTCGTGTCGTAGGTTTACCCTAGATTTTCCACAGGCCTTTCTCCGACCGCGCACTCCTATCTTTTTATTGGTCCCGGCCTATAAAACCACACTCAGGTAAAAAAAATAAAAAAGAAAAATAAAGACACTCAACTATGCTTCACCTCCGGGATAGGTCTAAGTTTTTAAGGTCTTTGCTACAACGACACCAAATATCGTTCACCACTGTAAGTATTTACATTTTGACAAGTGACGACCGCTTTAGTGACCCTGCCTACGAAGCTACGGAGGTCCCAGGTTCGAATCCCGTTCAGGGCGTTTATTTGTGTGGTGAGCACGAATATTTGTTCCTGAGTCTTAGATGTTTTCTATGTATTTTAGTATAATGTATCTACTTATATCGTCGCCTAGTACCCATTGCTTAGTTTGGGACTAGGTCGATTTGTGTAAGATTGTCCAATTTTTTATACTGCAATGACTGACGAATGAATGGATGAATGGAGTTGCTATGGCTACGTTCTGTCTCCATCGGCAGATCAACTCGGTAGTACCACAATATTGCATTGTCACCAAATTTACATTAACAGGTATGCCCAGCTCAATCGGCTGAAGATAGCTTGTCCAAAATTCAGTTGTTAGATTACATACATATGATACTAACTTTCTAACATAGCAATTTAAATAAAAGCTTGTAAAAATCGTCTTTAATATACTCCTAGGAATGTGCGTTGTTTAGACGTAACTAGGAAAGTTTGACGTGTGTATAAACATGTCTCTACAAGACGAGTTATTACTGTATTATTGGCTGAAACTAGCACAACTTGTACAAATGAATAGAGAATGAATAATATTACAATACATAGGAATGGCCTTTTCATTGCTACAGTACGAGTAATTTTATCTCACGAGCGCAGTTTAGCCAAAGTTGTAGTTGTGACACATACGAACACATAAGTCTCTACAAAATGTAAACACGTAGCTTCTACGCTGACGCACAAATATACCTCTACAATGTGCGTATATATCTCAACACTCAACCATGGCTCACAATATGTTTGTATCTGCACACATCTGATTTTAAGCAATTAGGTGCATTAGATACTAAAAGGAAACTCACACATTAAAAATTGAGACAAACGTTCAAAATATATTTAGCTCCACCAGAATATTTCTCATATTTTAGCAACAAGTAGCATATATAGTTGTAGCAGTAAACAAACCGCCTCTTTGTTAGCTGAATAAACTGCCACGTTCGGTTTGTGCGTAAAGTTGTCGCTATCGAAAGGCGAATTTTCGAACGAACCGTCAACCATCACTCATTCGCTTAACTTTTTTGCTTTATGGACTTTGGAGCTTTGGTATTTTTTCCACCGGACACAAACTGATGGTTTACAGAATAACATGCTCTTAGTCTGTCCAGGCAGCCTTCAGTACAATCAGCATTATAAATATGACTGAATAGAATTTACGACATTTTCTCTAAGCAAAAAAAGTTTAGTACATGTTTACGACGCTGACTGTACAAAGACGTGGAAAATACAAGTACCACTGTCCAGGACGTGAGCGTGGGTTTATTACGAATGAAGGAATTCCCAGCGAGCCGGCCTAATGAAAATTTATATGACGGTCAGTTAATGCCACGGCTCGCCGTCTGCAGGTAACTAGTGGAATTTATGTGTCAAAATAAAGAAAAATAAATATGGAACAATAGAACTGATGGTGTTGTTTATTTAGCACATCAGCACTTAACAAGTAACCTGTATACAAATGCATTACGTGAGCTGGCTTTGATTAACTGGTGTGCCGTATGCTTGCAAAAACAATTTTTTTATTTTTTCAGTATCAGTTTTCTGCGTCTGTTTCAGGTCAACAATTGGCAGGAAGTGACCCAGGATTGGAAGAAGTAGCATGCTCTAGTCTCGGAAGCCAAAATTTTCTTTGGAACACTGGACGAAAATAGCTACATAGTTTTGTTTCTCATCGAAAATCTAATACCGTAGCGATCAATCCTGTCCTTTTCGTTTTACGTTTCGTAAAATTTGACAATAATGAAAAGGAAAATACAAACCTGATCAACGCCTCTACATTGTCAATTTTCCAAATTCGAACTATGCATTTTCTGAGTTTTTTAGAGCACTCACAAAACCAGCCGGCCGGGGATCCCATTCACCGGCAGCGAACACCACTTACGATTGCAGACGGTTTGGTGCAAGCTACCCTAAGGGTCTTCCCAAGCTTATCGACGAGGAGTCGGCATAAGCCGAGTGCTTTACTCCATACTATTCACATTAAGTTCGTAATCGCCGCCGAGCGCAAGTCGCTCGGCGTCGGCCAAGCCGATCGACGTCTTTTTCGCTCCTATTGCGTAGACATTAAGAGTTTTTGATTTGATTCCGCGTCGATATTAGGTGTGGGGTGGGGAGATCCTTAATGTATCTTATATAGGTGTATGTTTAAAAATTAATGAGACTACTAACTAAAGCAAACTTTTACTAATGGAATTTCAATCATAACTGATGTTTAGTGCACTTGGCCGTTTAACAAAACTATGTCAACGCACATACAATGCTCGGTCTATTTCGGATGCTCATTATCAAACTGTGCCAGATGACCGCGACTACAACGCGAATTACTTTCGGTGCTGTCCCTCATTCAAACCCATGTTAAATTGTTTCATAGTAAGGTTAGACTAATTTTTCAAGTTCAGAAAAGCACAGTTGACAAGCCCCCAATAAGGGCGAGGTTCCCTTTGGGCTGGAAGGTCAGATGGCAGTCGCTTACGTTTAAGCTACGCCAAGTTGTTGTACAGCGGACCCCGAGAATTCTACAGAATGTAACTGAAATATAATAAACGGGTCACACACGTCTTTAACGTCGAATATCGCTCGACATCTTTCGGACCAATACGTGGTCATTACGCGTTGGCCTAGGTGAGCGAACGAGACGCGAACGCAAAGCGGCGCGGCGCGATAAAAACAAACAGTCGATACACATTGAAGTGTCCTACGTGAGCGAGCTACCCGCGATATGCGAGCGTCGAGCGGCACGGCGCAATGCGGGGCGAACGCGATCAGTTGGTTTAAGAATTTCAATAACCGGTTATTTTATTTGACGAAAGTATCGGTTATAACGGGTTTTTCGGTTACGGTTATAACCGGTTTTTCGGTTACGGTTATACCCGGTTTGAATTCCCTAGCTGGTAGTGCGAAGTGGGACGATTCGCGTGCACGTAGGACAGGGCCACAACTTCGCGCCGCATTCGCATGTCACCATGTCGCTTCGCTTCGCTTCGCGTTCGCATCTAATTCGCCCACTCAGGACAACGCAAACGTATGTACATCATGAGGTGTAATCCGTCGCGATTACACCCCATTCCCCACGCATTTCAATATGTCTGAGACTCAAAGGATGTAACTGTACTGGTATTAACGCTAGCAGGATGATGATGAGAAAAGTACAGTCCTCGCCGAGAAATCCTCTGGAGTCCAATAGTACATAATATGTCACCGAAAAATTGTGAACTTAGGTTTAAATATGATCTGACGTGAACTATAAATTTATTAATAATGAAAACTATAGAAAAACATATTACCTAACAAAAATAAAACTAAATACAGCTAAATTAAAATCTAAATACTTATAAAACTAAATTAAATCTAAAAAAGGCCCCCGCGGCATTGTGCCGAAGATACTGGCAGCATTTCCTCTTTGAATGGCCAAACTTATTCGTTGGCCGAGCCGTGAACTATTATAAAATAAAGGGGTCAGTTTATAGCTAGATTATATTTACTAACGGCTCTTAGAATATTACGATGCCATATACATCTCAAGGTTTATCTTCATATAATAAAACTCAAAATTATATACATACGTTTAGAGCGCAGCTTTGCTGGTAGAGATCCGTCATAGTTTTAACCATAGTTTTAGCCTGTTTTTGTGTACAATAAAGTGCTTACATACATGACTATTGATTGTTATTGCCTATAAGTAGTTAAATTTAGCAGGCCACCATAATTAAAAATGGCATTGATAAACGCGATACGCAAAAACCTTATTTAATGGCTTTTAAAATAATTGAATTATTATGAAAAATATGAGAGCGAACTGATATATAATCTCCATTATATCATTCAATCAATAGTCTATGATCTTATTATAACTATATGATTGTCTGCCAATGTCAATGTAAAATATTCATCCTAATTTCTTTAGCTGATTAAAACCAAGTTATGTTTGGTATTTCGATGATTATTTATCTCAATTTAATCAGCTAAAATAATGACGGGTAAAGAAGAAGATAAAAAAGAAAAATGTCTTCATTAACAGGCCTTTCTTCCGATGCTACATTTTCTGACTGATCAGACGAACCTCATACAATGTTTATGCCCGTCTATTTTTTCTAATACTGTTAACTTACTGTTATTTTTTTTCTAATAGCATTTGGGCAGCGAAACACCCGCACGTTGGTAAAGCCTATTGAGCACTATATAACCAATGTAATATTCTTACTTCACTTATAACGTTCTTCTCTTACAACGTTTTCTTTTTTTGCTAGTAAGTTATTACCTTTGTAGAATATTAATGTTACTTATTTACTTTCTTGGGAATTTAAATCATGTTTTTCAAGAACTGGAAAGGTCTTAGCATTTATATTCAAAGTAGTAGTTTGGTACGAATAGTTCAATCAATAAGTGGAACAAAAACTTAGCGTCTTTTTTGTAAATAATACAGTTAAACGGTTTTCGTACACTCCAATAAAGGCCATGAAGGCTTAACTTTGGATGTGTCCATAGGATATAATTTACTAACCCATGCTAAAAAAATGTTTTTGACTAGAATAGTTTTATTTACATTCAAGTTGCCCACATCGATAGCAAAGAAGTTTACAAGCGATACAGCTACATACATATTAGGTATATAAACTTAAATTTAATAACCTTTAACCGAAAGATGTATCACCATACAATGGCATGTAAAAGACGTACATTGCTTTCTAGTTACAAAATATGGCTTATAGTATATAGAGAGCGCCCGAGGCGTTATCCTAGCCGCCCTTCAAGCGCAGGTATATGCGTTGTTAATTCTAATTAAACTACGGCTTCATTGTATCTAATTATGAGCATAGCTGGTGGTCTATTCGATTCGATGTATTAGTGTGATATCAAAGTTAGATTCTTTTATACGGGTAACCGGGCTAGAATAACAAGCGTCGGCAGGATACGGTAGCCGCTTGCCATCACGCAGACCGTAAGTTTGTGACGACTGACGTAGTACCGTAAACCGGGGTTACTTTAGAGCTACTTTGATAGATTTAGAACCCCAGGTTGACCAAATAAAAACTAAAACACGATATTTTAACTAGATTTTTAAAGTGGCACCTCATTTTGAATTTAATTAGTAAGTTTCACCATTATTCATATAATTTTACATTCACCGAACTTATTTTTAGGCGCGTGGATGCGAGGGCGCGCTATCAACAACAACAAATACCCTAGCCTA
This sequence comes from Cenopis cana, assembly GCA_951800055.1. Lineage (NCBI taxonomy): Eukaryota > Metazoa > Arthropoda > Insecta > Lepidoptera > Tortricidae > Cenopis > Cenopis cana. The sequence goes on along the minus strand of OX637479.1, from coordinate 7,036,747 downwards.
ATAAAGGCTCACCAAAAAATACAAAGAAAAACAAGATTAAAATTAAACATGTTGACAGTAGACAGCAGGCGGTCTTATTGCTGAAAAGCGATTTCTTCCAGACAACCTGATTACGAGTATCAATGTAATTTTGATATCACACTATGGTGACTGAAATAGACTTCCTTAGTGGAAACTTGCGAATAAACGCGATAATATTACTTACGTGCTTTGAATCTACTTGTTTAGAAGGCGAGGAACTCCGTTCGCATTTTCTCGGTAACTAACAATGTTCGATTAAACACTGTAGGTATCTTAAATAACATTTAATTAATTAATAAGGCTGACTGCGTACCTCGCTCAGCGCATCAGCATTACTGTTCAGCGCGGCAATGCGGCCAGCCTTCTGGGCACCGCCGAGCTCCGGGTTTGGGGCTATTATTGTTTACTTGTATATACATACTTTTATTTATGTTTTATTTTAGTTTACTTTTAGATTAGGTTATTTTATTATTCTATTATGTACTTTTTCTGTTTTGATAATTAATGAATTTTTAAATAAAACAATAATTATATACGTCCGTGCTTTTTAAGTAACATAAGTATTTCCCAATTTACATTGGTATTTTATAAAAGATTGATTCGCTACGTGTTCCGATTCCGTAACTCAATTTGTCGCAGACGCTCGTTGAGATGCGACGTGTTGATTTTGTTTGAATTCGTGGCTTGAATGTAATGATTAGTGATCACATTACGCCTGAATTAACCGAAAGGTTTGAGCTTAGAACGTCTAATACGGCACAAATACAGTATTTTATACTTAGGTTTTTATTTCGCCCTTGTTTTTAGCCAGAATATAAAAAACGGCATACATTTTTAAAATACTTTTTCCATTCAGTAACGAATTATGAACTAAACGTAACCTTACTGTATAAGTGTATAATACCATGTTTAAATACTACGGAAATCATAATAAAACACATATTTAATATGGTAAAAAATACTTACTAAGGTATAAAATAAAAACATAAACTTTGAAATTCACAATACTGCAGGTTCGTTTGTAATAATTAAGTCACCGAACACAGATAATCAAAACTTTGCTCAGTCAAAGTCTGCGATGTACTTAAACACAAAACCGTTTAAAATACATTTACTAAAACAGTCTATAAATAGGTACCTACACAATAACAAATTCTTATGTTCAATATAAGTAGAGTGCCCTGTCAATTCCAGAAGACCCAAGGGTCGTCTTTTACTTTTATAAAATTGATCGTAAAATGAGGTACGTTATGACATTGACGACCTGAGAGTTTTTCCAAATAATTATGTCTTCGAAAAATAACCTACGTACATTAGTACGTAGGCTATTTTTCGAAAACATATTATATCTACCATCTGATATAGGCTTGGTTCTTTAAGATAATATATAATTTTATACAGTAGGTAAGTTAGTATTGATCAAAATATTATTGAAGCCCAAGTAAGTATATGTACGGAGTTTCAGTCAAACTGTTACTACAGGTGTAGCGTAGTTAATGTTTTAGGTTTAAGTATTTAACTATTGTGATTATTAAGAGTGAGTACAAAAGGTCGATTAAATACAAAGCTACACACTTGCAACGAAAATTTAAAATAAAATTCTTTTGTTTATTTCAACGAGTGCATTGCAATTGCTTTTCAGTGTAGTCTGCAATGGAATGGACATATGTATTGTAGTGTGGATGTTGGAAATATTCCATTGTTCTAAAGGATAATCTAGTCAATAAGGTCTAGTTTTGTTCGTCCTTACTCATTTCAATGTGTTTCAAACAACGTGTGTGCTGTTATAACTCTTTTTTTTAAATATTTACTTTGAATTTGGTCAACAATATGCCTTGCTGCTAGAAAACTCCTTTAAATAATTACTATGAAAGTAACTTCGCAAATTAACACTAATAACTGCGTAGAAAATATTCGAGGCAAGGCCAAAAAATCCCAGGAGGAGGCTGGCATTGCGTAACACATATTGCTAGGTATCGCTTACTACCCTACTTACTACCTAAGTAAATATTATGCTTGGCTCACGCAGGGGTGTTCAAGCTCTCTCCATACAATTTTTTGACAGTTTTTCTTCGCATGTGTTTGCATTATACTTATGATTTATGGTCAGTATGCTTATTTTTCTGTTAGCCAGAACCTGGAGAAAAAAAAATTAGATTTAAATAAATCTTTTGTAGGTATTTTAATTTTTTTTATTCTTTTTTCTTTACCTTCTTCGTTTATCCAATGTTTACAAGCAAAAAATAAAAGAATATTCAGGAGTGCCAAAACCGACGAATAAATCGTGCACATGGAGACAATCTTTAAATGCAGAATTACTAACTTTAAAAAAAACAAAGTCTTCTTTCAGCAAAATATCATATCTGCGATATTTAAGGTACTTTCCCTTTATGTCGCATAGTCTTGGGACACCTTGTATATTCGTTTTACCTTCTCACTATACATTGTAACAAAATGTACTGGCAAGTAACATTTTAGTCAAATTTCAGGAAAAAAAATGTAATGTTAGTTTGTTGTTAATGTGTAATGTTACTGTGTGTTTGTTGTAAAGTAATACTAACATAATTAGTCACCTCATGGTTTTATGAGCAGCATAGATTGGGTAAAATAAAGACTGCTTTATTTTGCATTTCAAGTTACACAATAGCGCAGCCTATGCTGTTCAAAACTTATTTCACCTCATCCTCATCCACACATCTAGTATATCCTGACGCTAGGATTCATAATAACAACGCAGAATCTAAGTTCGGACTTATACTGGTTGTTACCCCAAAGTGATGTGAAGTGTTGTGAGTATCATCCCTTGTGGCGGTCCAACCATCCAAACACAATTAATAATTAACACGTGACACGCATTCACTTCATTCATAACGTATTACCAACGCGGGTTTTCTGCCGCAACTAGCAACAAGCACAGTCACATGAGTTTGCGGTGTTCCACTGAAGAACATTTTCCTTGTGCCTTGCAAGGACTTAAACACTACCCCTTCATACAAATAATGCGAGGCGATTCAAACGATTATCGCCCTAAAGGTGGAAAACCGTGAAGGCAGGCGATTGTATTTATTTCAAGCCCCAGGATAACACAAGGCCCACATCCCATACCAGTAATTACATATTTTTCTTCAATATAAAAAAAGGTAAAGCCTGTGTTATCATTTGTACCGCTGGCTGTACAGTGTTACCAAAATTTAAGTAATATTGAAAAACCTAATCCTGTTACATTTTCCACGTTACATTGCAGCCACGTTGGATTGGAATGAAATGAAAACAGCCCGTAATTATGTTAATGTAATGCCCAAGTGAAAATAAACAGCGCGTGAATTATGTTTCGTTGCAGTAAATTTGCGGCCTACGGAAATGTTGGTTAATGATAAAAGAATACAAATTTTCTACCTTTTCAATATATTCATTAAACATAACGAAATAATTACACATCAGATTTAGCTAGACACGCGTGTTGGTGCAAGAGTACAGTCAGCAGCAATGGTTGCTGCGCGGGCGAGGTGTTCAAAATGATCTACACACGCTCTTATTCCCTTATAATAAAGATGTGTGAAAATCATTTTGAGCACCTCGCTCGCGTAGCAATCATTTCTGCTGACTGTACACTGCGAATGGTGTTTTTTATGTAGGTGTAAATACTATCAGGGGTATTGCCGCACTAGATATATTATAATATGTTTCACCGCTGTAGGTATTTCAAAGAATACAACAATCGATTCCAATTTCTATACATCAGTTCGTTCAAAAAAAAAAACGGAAAGAACCACGAGTAGAATAATAATCAATATTTTTTATATTTCCTGGAATGACTTGTAGAAAATTACGACTTTCATATGGCTTAGCTCAGTCGCGCGCGAACGCGTCAATATTGTTTCTAGTAGTCACTAAAAAGATAATTTAGATTATTATCCTCATTTTCATAAGGTCTAGAATGGCCACTAGATCGCAACGCTCATGTGGGACTAATTCAGAACATGACTTTTTTAATATCTTTTTGTTATTTTTACAAATTTTTAACACTTAAAACACCGTTCATCTGTAAATAATCTTTAGACGGTGTCAAATCGAAATACTGCTCCTTTCGTATACGTACGGATTTGTCAGCTCTTATTTATGAAAGGTTGACACATTTTCATGAAAACCACAGCCTTTCGCCACAACCTTTGTTGACAAAATATTTATTGCTGAAAAATTATTTAATATGTCCGTATTTCACGGAACCCAGCCGCAATAATGGATATCTTGGTAAATTGTTTCAAACCTACAGCAATATTTATTGTAGAAATTGGATAAAAAATAATGCACCAACCGAAGACTAGCTCTGAGTGGCACAATTAGTTTAATAATGGTAAACTTTTTTTGCGTCACTATGTCAAGTTAACTTATGGTGGCTATATTTATTATTAGTTTCAGAGAATATTGAAATATAAAATCGACATCAATACCTACTCAGTCAAATATAGTAGGTACACACCTAACTATTCTCATATTATAGTAAAGTTAAGTTAAGAAGTTGAACACGAGTAATTCAGTGTTTGATTTCCAGTTTGGTTATTACCTATTGAAAATTCGTAAGTACTTGTATCCATAGTTAAATATTTTTTTACTAGTTCTGTAATATCACACTAACTAAACGAACTGTTCTAAATAGTAAAAATAAGCAGGTACTTTTGTTTTAAAATAAAGTAACTGACCTAAACTATAACATTACCGTACTTTCTAGTTCGATGCATAAATATATACTTAGTACGTAACGAAAACATCAAATATAATTTGAACCAAAACATATCGTGAATAAAAATTAATTTAGCTGAATAATCTCAACCCTCATTATGAATAATTGTTCCTGACGGAACCCCTCATTTGTGGAGTTAGGTTTTCGTAATTAAATTTCCACTAATTGGGACTGGAAGAAATATTTTGGGTCCACCCTGAAATAAGAATTTATTATCGTTGTCATATTTCTTCTCAAACATGATTAGACACGAGAGTAGGGTCAATTGCCTATTACTGATCCGCCAATGACTGGCCACTTAAAAATATGCACAAAAATATTTGTTGCTATTTCTGCAGTTAAGTTAAAGTAACTAGATGCAGAGCTGAATACTAGAGCGTCTTTACGTATTTTGTTAAAGGCGTTTGTACACAAAATTGGTAGCTAATAACAAATAAATAACTTTTTTAGTGGCTAGTTATTGGCGAAAACACCGCACGTTACACACCGAAACGTTAATGAAAATGAATGAACTATTTCTTACCCCTTTTTTCACATCTGACGTAAACACATAAGGAGCAATAAACACGCGTTCATATAAAATTAAATTGTACAAGGGTCTAAAATGAAATAACCCATATCACCACGAGATGGTCACTTTTCCGAACGAAGTGAGGGAAAATAGTTCGAGTGGTAATATGGCTTTTAGACCCGAGTGTATACACTCTACTCTTCACTTCAATTGCGGGAAAATAAATACACAAAGATTACCCACCCACATTACACACAATAAACCACAATGAGAATATGGCGGCATGTTTTTTTTTAAATGCTTTGACACAGATGAATAATAGTTGAAATAGGGTCGAAAAAGTAGTTGAACCCAACAAAGAACTCAACGTTCTATTGGCTGTCGATGTGTCTTGTGTTTGTGGATTTAATATGGTGAAGTATTTTAATTTATCATTGAATTGAAATGATTTGTAAATCATAAATTTATATTAATTATTTCCCTACGGGCTAAAATTGTACTACTTTAGACTTTTCGAGCATGAGTTATGAAAACTGGTTTTATTATATCTTCGCCGCTTTAGAACTTAGAACTGCGTACGTCCCTCTCTACGTTCGTATAAGGCACTGAAATATACTTTGATAATTAACTGTTACAGCGCGGTCGTGAACTTTCTCTTAAAATAGGATAAAGGACGGCCGTACAGTCGCTAATCCTGATATTATCGCATAAACCGTTTAAAAGATCATTTTCAGCGGGGACAATAAATCGTCGCAAGCGCACGTGCCTGTGCCGTCGAGTATTTTTACTCGAACTCGTCACATCTGCTAAAAACATGAAAAATGTGTACTAGTTTCAGTCTGGTGCACTAGATAATCAAATAAGATGTCAGAACGATATTTTAGCTTTAAATAGCAGTACACAGTACAAGTAACAAGTAAGGAAAAAACAAAGAAAAATTTTGATTAATTAATGTTTTACTATTCGCTGGTAAAATATACGTATTAATAACAATACGGTATTAAACCCCTAGTCAAATCAGCAACTTTTTATTAAATGTCAAAAACGATTTGTTAATATGAAGTTTGTAGGGAAATACTGTCTTAGTGACGTCACTAAGACAGTGTGAGTAGGTTTGTTCAAATCAGCGTCATTTTTAAATCTTTATGCTTATAAAATCTTTCAATTAGCTAAAATAACACTTTAAACTCTCGCGCTTTGTAAACATACTTAAAAGGTTTGTTTTAACGGGTCTAACGCGATATTTATGTATAAATATAATATTATGATATTTGTGGTAAAAAAGGTAAATACATAAATATCGCGTTAGACCCGTTAAAACAAACCTTTTAAGTAGCTAAAATAAATTAATAATTGATGTTTTTCGAGTATTTCCGTTAGATCTTTTATTAGTCAAGTAAAAAATAATTTATTTTTACCTTAGTTTAATACCCTATTATCACCACAAGTCAGTGAGTAGTTCAAAATTTCTTCGAAACATAATTGTGTGACAGACGAGGGACGGACGAACGGACGCGTGAGTGACAGCAATAGTGGAACGGAACCCTAAAAACGTTACCAAAATTTTATCTTAAATTTAGTCTAGCGGATTAACCGATAAAACCAAGACTTAATGTCACTCGTTAAAATAATCTAACCCCCTCATTCATAAACGTCCATCAAACCTATGTTAGCTAATGAGCCGCTAAAGTTCGTTTGTCCTTATCTGTCACTTTGACACATATGCTTGTGAGACAGTGACAAAAGAAATTGTAGTTAGCAGAGGTCTGTTAAATTTTATGAATACATAAGGGGGTTAGTATATATGGCGACAAATTATACTGTCAGCTACTAGGCTCGGTGCGATAAGCGGAGTACTATGAAATTTGGTTTTATATATTATTTATTTACATGATTTTTTAAATAGCAGATAAATCGTTTGTTTACATTGTGCACTTGTTACGTAACGGGAGTTATCGCTTGGCCAACAGTCTAGTTGGGCCTTGGCGCGTGGTGACAATGAACGCGACTCAGCGCTAAATATATTCGGCGACCCACCTGCGGCCGGGATTCAAACTACAAGACACATAGCTACAGTACGTTTTCTAGAAAAATATAGCTTGTTTGTAAGACAACATCATATGTTTTTGGAATAATAATACATTTTGAGTTAACATCCCTGTTGACTATAAATAAAATAACGTATTGTAGGCGTGAATATTAATCGCATATAATTCCTGTAACTGTTAGGTGATACGATATACAAGGACGTAGCGTAGCTCGGTAGACGAGATTCTAAGAATTTCACAGGGCTTCATAGGCATAGGGGATTGGCCTAGAAACCAATTTATTGCAAAATAAATAAACAAAAGACGAAAATTAACACTAAGAGACGTACACGACTCAGAAAAGTTCTAAGAGCATAACAATGTATCTATTTAAATTTTCATTAGCGCAAAATGCAGACTGTGTGAAATTACTGGTTCATATTAGTTATTATTGTGATGCAATCAACCTTTAAATGCTACTAGATGTTTGCATAAACGTAGTCAAATACATAATCGCAATATGTTTAATGTTTATGAGTTACAATAAAGATTCCTGTACGATAATTTCAATGAATTGTTGTTAGTGATAAGTACAAAAATGACCGTACCCATATAAAATATGAACACGATGTATGCAAAATATTGTCGGTAATATATTACTTTCAATTAACTGATCTATGTCAACGAAACTGGAAAAATATCTTAGAACCACGTCTGTAAATCACGTTCAGTTTCTCGGCAAATCACCTCGTTATTTATAGTTGGCCTGCTGTCCAATCTAATCTACTCATCGCTCAGCTGTTAGTGACTTCCTCAAAGTCCGACCTTTAAATTTTTATAAACCACGGTCTGCGGCCTTCCGGACTGACACCCGCGCCGGAATTCCTACACACATTTTAAAATATTAAAACGAGCAACACAATAAGTGTTTTTGACATGCGAACAATTTAAAATTTAATCGGGAGTTCCATAACAGATGTTTCACTGATTTCATCATTATAGCGAATTAATGTTGAAATGATTGCCTGTGTCAATTATTTTATTGTTCATTAGTATCATGATAAAAAGTTACGAGATTTCGAATTGACAAAATTAATAAGAAAATTAATGTTTTTATGTATTGCTTATTGTACATAAAACACAACAAAGGGAAAAGTAAAAAAATAGATGAAGTACTATGAAGGCGAGCTTATCCTTTAAGGGATCTCTTACAGCTAACCTTTGAGCAAATGGGTTGAACAGGAAAAAAAATTAAGATCAAATTATAATATTATTAAAGAAAATAATTATCTTAAGAACTAAACTGCAAAAAACTACGTGCCATTGAACTTATGATGGTTTTGGAACTACTTATTTACATTCATCTTAGGGTCTCCTTAAACATATCGACTTATCGACGTGGAGCCGACTTAAGCCAAGTGCTTTACGCCACGACACGACGAGTATTACAGTCCTGAAATCAGAATCCTGACTAGTGGATGGGAGTTGAAGCATCTCGCTCTAACGTATAGGTCCGAACCTTTCTAAACGTTCTGAATGTAATACCCGCTTAAGGCGACTTCCTGATTTGTCGGTGCGGAGGCGGTACGAGATGAGAAAACTGTCAAATATCAGTGTCAACTGTCAGTCGACTCTGTACCGCTTTTTACTGAGCCCCTACATTTAAATGTGTGCTTCCTGACTGGCGCAAAATGCGCGGTAGCGGGACGATGCGAAGGCGGTACTGCTCCGCTTCTGCGCATAATATTACTACTGCGCAAACGTAATACTGACAGTATTCCGTCATGTTGGAATCTTTGCGACGTCAGTAAGTTTACGTCAAAGAAAAAAAATTCACATATCGATGCCGCCCCGCCAAGTCAGGAAATCGCCTAACGGAGCGATTATCAAAATGCATGTTGTCACTTCCTAAAGTGGTGGAATGAGTTTTTATGACGTCATAAATTTTCGCATTATTTAGTTTTTCTGTGAGGCGTAAATGAAGGTAAAAATACAACTATAAAACAAAAAAAAAACAAACTTAAAAATGATCGTGCTGTAAGGGATACTACAGCCATCGTGATAAGTGGCAGTTGTCTAACACATTCTCAAAATTGCCGGGTACTTAGGCAGGGTTTCCCAAAGGACATATTAGGTATATTTACAGTCCTAAGGCTCGTATAGTTGTCATTTACATATCGAAGGACTGCACCTGCGACCCACCTGGGAGAAAAAGTAGGGAACTTCTTAAAAAGAGAGTATGTTAGTACATATATCTCTCAGTAACATCGTTTTAGATGCATGCAGATAGAATACGAATTCTTACTACGGCACCATTTCGTCCTGTGAGGGAAGAAATAGCACTTAGATAGATACAAATGGAAATTCTTTTTAGATACTAGACTTGTGCCGAGTTCGAATTTGACAATAAAAATGTAATAGATAACTAAACTTATCTACACTATGTGGGTAAGCGAACATTATCAATTAAATCAAACTGTCACACTTTTTATTCTCTTGATTGTCAATAACAACCCTAAAGTTCGTCTCTTTTATCATCATAAGCAAAAAAATATTTTAACTATTGATTTTTTCATGATTGTAGACGCAAATCTAATAAACAAGGTGTGAGGGGAGTTCTTACAATAAGTATTTAGTACCTGGGAGACCGAGCCTTGCTCGGTGTTTTCCCGTAAACCAGGCAGACTATAGCTCTACAAAGATCTAAATAAAGATATTAGGTAGATAAACAGACCTATATAAAGCTGCAACCCGACACATTTCTATTGACATAATTGGGTCATAAACAGATTTAGGTTCGCGTCTTCCCTGTGGACATATCAAAAGTTAAGGGCTACAAAGCTTAATTTTGGATTGGTCTAGTAACCCGCATAAACAGCGTCTTCCGGTTCTATAAATCCATGTAATAAAATCATAACTCACATGCTCATATGCCGTTAACTATTGACCACAGGAGAGACGACTTTTGTTTTTTGCAAGTGTTTATGACCCAATTGTTCTCCTAGTGAGGTCCCTCAGGTCTAATACGATGTCTGAGAAAAGTGTAGGGGGTGGCTCCGTCTTGACTACCAGAGAAATACCTCTGAAAACCTCTGAATACCTCTTTTATATCTTCTTATGTACACCATGTTTTAATGTAAAATAAATAATTGATTGATTGATTGAAAACCAAAAAGTTGGCCAACGGCCTGGCTAAACGGTAGGTGGGGGGATGCTCGACCAAATGTCATAGAGAACTGCAAACCATTTGGCGAGGTGACTTTTTTTGGCGATTATTTTTTGGCAAAAATTTCAAAATGGTCCTAGCGCGTTGAGATTTCGCATGCGGGGACTCAGGGGGCAAAACAACTTTTGAGTTATTTTTGCGAGCCCGAAGGGCGAGCTTCAGGCCGCCAGGCTGCAGGCATTCCAGTGGTCAGGTGCGCGCACCTCCCTCAAATGTTTGGCGAGGCCGAAGGCTGAGCCGCGGGAGTACCAAACCACCGAAAACCCCATATAAATACAAGGTTTCGCGAGCCCGAAGGGCGAGCTTCAGGCTGCGAGGCCGCAGGCCGAGCTCGGTCGAGGGCCAAAGTCCCGGAACCCCACCCCGAGTGCCCAAGCCCCCCCCCCCCCCCCCCCCCCCAAGTATTTTTTGCGAGATCGATACGGGAGGAAAGGGTTGCCTAACTATTCATATGACCCATGTATCTTACAAGCGAACCTGAGGGCCGAAGGCCTGAAGGTGAGAGGCAAGGCTTCGCGAGGCCCAAGGCCGAGTGTCCCATCAGAGCGCGCTCTCCATGCGAGCCCGAGAGCCGCTTGCGGCCCGAAGGGCGAGCCCACGCAAACACTCACTATTCCTATCATTGTTACAATCGAACCTGAGGGCCGAAGGGCGAGCTTCAGGCCGCCAGTCAGGTGCGTCCCCCCCCCCCCCCTCCTCTCAAATGTTTATGTTTGGCGAGGCCGAAGGCCGAGCTGCGGGAGTACCAAACAACCGAAAATCCTATATAAATATACAAGGTTTCGCGAGCCCGAGGGGCGAGCTTCAGGCTGCCAGGCCGCAGGCCAAGCTCGGCGGAGGGCCGAAGGCCCGGAGCCCCATCCCGAATGCCCAAGCATCCCCTTCCCCCAGTATTTTTTGCGAGACCGATACGGGAGGAAAGGGTTGCCCAACTATTCATGTGCCCCATGTATGCCTCGCAGGCCCGAAGGCCCGAAGCGTCCCTTAGAGCGCGCTCTCCACGCGAGGAGAGCCACTTGCGGCAAGAAGGGCGAGCCCACGCAGACACTCACTATTACTATCATTGTTACAATCGAACCTGAGGGCCGAAGGCCCGAAGGTGAGCGGTAAGGTTTAGCGAGGTCGAAAGCCGGGCTCACGCGGACACTCGAACCTGAGAGCCGAAGGCCCGAAGGTGAGCGGTAGGTAAAGCTAAGCGAGGCCTGAAGGCCAAGCTCAGCACGCGTACACTCGCGTACACGCGGAACCTGAGGGCCGAAGGACCAAAGCATGAGCGATAAGGCCGACCTTACGCGTACACTCGAAGTTTAGGGCCGAAGGGCAATAAAGGACAACTAAGGACAAATACACAACAACAACACAAATGTTTTTCCTCAGGTCTGCCTTGGATGCGTACATTAAACGTTTTTCTCAAAGGCTTCCTAGGCATTTCAAAGTCCTCACGACACTTGCATATAGGTACACATTTTAAATAAACATCATTATTGAATTCCTGGCTACTTGACTAATTCCTTCTCCGATCTGTTTTAATAACGCATTCAGTAAATAAATGTCAGTGCGAAATAAAATGATAAGAATTTCTTCATCGAGATTCAAAATACATTTTTTTTAAAACAGCGATCAAAATAAACTAAAAAAATCAAAATAAACATAAATAAACGTGAAACCCGACCACATAATGGGCTATGATGGTGCGAGAAAAGGACGCAGCTATGCGGTGGAACGAGACAAAATTGTAAGCATATAAGAACGATTTTAATACTCATTGCAAGAAGCTTAGGGTTGCGTGCCGAACATTCGTTTGAAGCCAGAAAATATGGCTTTGAATGACGCCACGTTATATTGCATCTCTTTCATTCTAATATAAGATGGATATAATGAAAGAGATTAAATATAACAGTGACGTCATTCAAAGTCATATTTTCTGGCTTCAAACGAATGTTCGGCTCGCAACCTCCAGGATGTAGGTATCTATACTTTTTGATTCATTGAAATTATTTGACACCGCAGAACGTGCCCATAGATATAATATATACTCTGTAGTTATAGATGCGCCAACGAGCGACCGGGGCTATTTCTTTCTCATACTTTTGCTCATATTCATATAAAATTTGTACTACGCAATTAGTCCGGTTTGCATGTCCAATGTATTGCTTATGGAAATTTGCATTTGCCTGTAACCCGACCATGAAAAAACGTCCGGTCGGTGATAGGGACAAAACATCTCCCCTCTCTCTCTCTCCGCCTCTTTTCTATTTCCTCTTATAGGAATCGCAATAAGACTATCTTTCTCTAGCAAAGCGTGTCAGCCCCTTGAACGTGAACCTCGTAAGTCGTTGTCATGTGTCATTCTTTATAAATGCTACAAATAACAAAATATAAACTCGCCTCACCATACGTCCTTATATATCTTGACCCTGAGATTCGTGACAACTATGTGCATATTCGTAGGTCAGGCTTATACTGGTTCTTCTGACACTAATTTTCCGTGCGTCAGCAGCCATTGTAAATATCAATCACGAACAAATTTAAAAACATGAAAACTCGAAAACACGCATTTTCTCAAATATAAAACTGAGCTAGATCGATTGCTCGTCCCCGAAAACCCCCACATACCAAATTTCATCAAAATCGTTAGAGCCGTTTCCGAGATCTCCGAAATAAATATATATACATATAAATAAATAAATAAATATACAAGAATTGCTCGTTTAAAGATATAAGATAAGATTAAACCCATATTACTAACGCAAATAAATCTGTAGATTTCAAGTTTACTCTTGACTCGGTAAGTTAAATTATGCAATACCAATTATGGTATTATGGTGTAAGCTAAACATTCCTGAGAGATATATATTCTACGCTGTGTGGTGTATGTCATTATTATATGTACACACTAGGGTGTGAAATTATGCACATTATTATTCAGGACGCTGAACTCCGTCTACTAATGATAGTATTTATTTGAGATTGTATTTATATATTTATATACCTTTTTATTTTATTTCCACAATACTTCAGGTACCTAAACGTTGTGGTCACGCCGACCCAATACATGACACTTTCAATCTTATATCATGATGATAGAGGTAATTAATATGTGTCATCTATTGGACACTAAGGTGTCGAGCACTGGGACATTTACCATAAGTAGGTAAACTAATAATAAAATGAACGTTAATTCGAAAAAGTCGTATATTGAAGAATACATTATAATATGCATACAATGACACAATGCGTCTTTGAGATTACTCGGACGTCTAGATGCACCTTTAAATAAAGGCAATTTTTATTTTTTTTAAATGTGTCGGATTTTTTATATATTACTCGTATTGCTCTCCGTCATAAGAATGTCTGCAAAGAAATGAATCATGATGAGAATGATGACGCTACTAATTATATTTTCAGTACTATTTATAACCTTACACGCAGTAAACGCCTACTATTAATATTTATTTGCAATACGCGAGCCCTTGAGATACGTGTTGTTATTGGCAAGGATGAACTATTTTTTCTTACGAAGTCCCAATGAAAATAGTATCTACATTAATAGTTTGTTGTCTGAACACCGGAAGTCATGGCAAACACATTTATCATTTAGAAACGTAATATGTAATATTATATACCTACTTGAAAGTTAAGTTGGAATCGTTGGTCGACGAGCTCAACCAGTTCATAATAATGTTTCCTTTCCCGCGCCTTGCCATGTTCATCTAAGTAAAGTATTTTATACATAGATTGCACTAACACTAACTTATACCTAGTGTACTCCGTTGTGTTCGGCTAGCAGATCACAATTCAACTAAAAATTATATAAGTTTACATAACAAAAGGATCTTTCTAGCCATCTCAGCCGTTCCATCATAACTAGGTTATGAATGATAACCTATCGGTTAATAATTAGGTAGAGTTGAAAGATGCACTGGAAGCATTTCAAATGGGAAAAAACTTTGGGAATACCAAGGACTGACCATATCTGTCACGTAACCTCTTTTATTCCAGAAAACTACAAGACGATACCATGAATGCGAAAAACATTTATTTCAGGCAACGTGTGACTTGTGACTAAGAAATCCAACATATATAAGTATAGTTCGGACACAACTCTAAGGCTAAATTCTGTCAAACGAACGCAAGCAAAACTAGACTTAAGAGCTCTGACTTTAAGGTAGATTTTTGCTTGGGTTAATTTGACAGCACTTGGCCTTACAGTTTTGTACGAACTATACCCGCGAGTACTATCCAGTCCACCATTTTGGGCAAACATTCGACAACTAGATAATTCAGTGAATAAACTATGAGGCTTGGACTTCAACTTCTACCCGTTGTGAATGTTTTATTTCAGGGCATACCCTGGTCCCTGGTCCCTCTCTTGGTTGTACATATACATATGGCTTTTTAATGCGATCGTTTCTAGGTGGTCACGTAGTTGTAGAGACAAATTTATTTTTAGTGATCGTTTGGGGTTCATTTGTTCTTTACGATCATAGATATAGTATTTACAAGCAGTTATAGATGTGCCATGGGGCGCCCCCGGTCGCCATCGCAATAAGGGGAAGAATATTCATATAAAATGTATACTACGCAAATTGACCGGTTTGCATGTGCTTATGGAAGTGTGCCTGTGCCTAACCTGACCATAAAAAAATGCTCGCTCGGTGAGAGACACAAAACATGGCACTCTTTTCTATTTCCTTTTATAGGAATAGCAATAAGGCTATCTTTCTCTATCAAAGCGTGTCAGGCCCTTGTTTACGATAATGTTATTCAACGCTGCGTAATGTCAATTTGTCAACCCACGCTGGAATCTTCTGGACGTCCTACCGTGCATGTAATATGAGGTGGTTAATATGCAAAAAAAAGGAGTCATCCTGGCTATATGCGGTATGTCCTGAATGAAGAGGCTATCTTTTTCTTATTTTATGTGTAAGGATTATTATTTGTGCAACATGGTACCTACAGGATGTATGTGTAACATTAAATTTAAAAAATAAATGATTTGCTTAGGGTAAATGGCCACTGCCGTTCAGTTCTCTAAGTGCTAAAAAACATTAATAAATACCAAAAAACTAAATAGTAATAATAAACAAAAATTTATCATTGAAACTGGACAAGGAAAAAGTTTGTGACCTGACTTTCGCTTGTTATTTCACAATGGGAGCCCCATTTAAATATACATGAAGCTTCAAAAATCCACAGGCCGTGAACATTTAGACAGCATTTATTGTCATCCCCGTGGTAAAAGGTGTCTCAAAAGAAAGTTTATATTTAGTGGATCTATTGAAAAAAAAAGTAAGCCGTTTATCGAAAAAATGTTTATTAATTATTAAAGTCGCCATTTTGGGAATTTATTTCTTAAAAATCGCCGAAGTACTAAATTTTATTACTAAATTACTAAAGAATTCCCAAGAGCCAGGCTACTGATTAACATAACCCCCGCGCCCCTCGGATTTGTTGCGTTCACGCAGTAGGTAAGCTAAATAAATGTAAACTTTCTTTTGAGACACCCTGTATAAGTAAATAATATGCCAAGTGAAGTGACTTATGCAACCCGAATATTGCTCAAAATTCAGTCAACTAGTACTCGTACACGAAATATATTTCGCGTAATATTCGCGCTTTTTAAAAATGGAATTGCTCTTGGCCAGCATCTAGCCAGGGGGCAAAGATGAGACCGACGATGAAGCGAGCTCACCCAGAAGCTATATTGTGCTATAATAAATTTTCTGAGTTTCCTCGATTGATCCCGTCATCAGATCCTGACATGGTGTTTGTAGTGTTTATACAGGGTGATTTCTGGGTCGTGAGCAGGAATCAGGTAGATAATCAGGCCCATGAAACTGAACAACTTTCCCCAAGAAACCATAGGCCAAAATAATAAAATTAGAAATCAACTTTCATACAAAGTGGCTGGTCACGTGACTATGTGAAGTAGGTTTTTTATGTCTTCAGATTTCGACCTATATTCCTAGGGGAAAGTTGTTCAGTTTCATGGGCCTGATTATTTACCTGATTCCTGCTCACGTCTCCTGAATCACCCTGTATATTAACGGTTAGTTTTAAAAGTGGCTAAGTACGTCAGTCTGTAACCGACCAGTACACGCTATATAGCTACTCCGGTATTTCATTTGAAAGCTATCCCTAAACTCTTTAGTGTTATATGTTATGATTGTAAAATATACATTCTTTTAATAAATAAAAAATCTTCCAAATCGGTCAATATACATGAAAAAATATAAACGAAATAAAAAATAATACATATAAAAGATTTAAACGAATCGAGAACCTTCTTTTTGTTTTTGAAGTCTGTGTAAAAAAATTAGATTTAATCAGACTTATAGCTTCTCTTGACCGCGATTGACTTGTGTTGATTGCTCTTCAGCACCGATCGGTATCAAATGACACGCTCTGCGCAAATGCCACTCAAACACACTCCATCCGCTGTCGTGTTTGACGAGAACAAGTGACCCCAGCCATGCCGGACACTCGATGCAAAATGTTTGACACTCTGCCAAAAATTTTCTCAAATCCAAAAGGAATTATGAATATGTGTTCCAAATTGATATACGCTTTTCTCTCTGGTGAATGAACTCGCGAATATATACACGTAAATACACATTCACGCCCGAGACTAATTTTTGTATAGGATGGGTGGGATTAACGATATTGGTGGGTTATTTCACTACCACGTGTGTACTTCACGAACTTTGTACAATTGTGACTAAATAAAATTGCTGCTTTGATTCGGTCTGTATCTGGTTCATTTGTGTTAAGTGTGTATTTGTTTGTATAAATGAATTATCGTCAATGTAAGTATACAAATCGTTATAAAAAAATGAATTGCCGTACTTCCTTTTTTTTGTCTTTAATATAATTTTGAGGGGATTTGTACTCTATGAAAGAAATTGAAAAAAAAATCGGTAAACTTTAAAATTTGGATTCAAAATTCAGCATATAGAATATTGTTAGTGAATGATACAAACGACAGTAGAAAGGGTTTTACCGGTAAAGGGAAGAGTTGAACTCATTTTCTCTATGTATTTGTATATTTAGCCGTGCAAAATAGGTGTAGTGAGGGCAGCTATAATAAAATGTCTCTACGACTACCTACTCGACGAAACTTATAACATTCATTTATTTCGTTCAACTAGGCTAGAATCATATTAGAAATTAAATTACATATAATAAATAAATAAAATATGTAGTTAAAAGCATGTAGGCATTTAAGTTTTGTTTTTTAGTCATTTATTCAACTGACGACGTAGTTTACTAGGATTTAATTTCCGTTGAATGAATCATATTAACGATTTATAGTGATGGCAATTAAAAATATCCCCGGATGTACTTAATATAATAAAATAACTACAAAATAGAATAATTATTACTTCTGTAGGTGTGCGATTCCAACTCTAAGCTATATTACAACCAACGAATTTCGCTCTGAAAACGTCGTCGGAATGTAATTGGATAATCAACTAATCCGATCATGTTGCTCTACATACAAGTACTTATACCTTGTATGTAGGCTTGAAATAATGTCTGGCTAACTAAATAGGATTAGGTACTAAGAAGTCTAAGCACTTGCTGTTAATTAGTCTACTTAATATGAAAGTACTTGATATGAAATTAAATACTACAAATGTAAGATACAGCTACTTAAGGGCAAAAACATGGATCCTTTCAACTTACTCAAAAATGTGTCCTATGATTGGCTGAATAACAGAGCGTTTGAAAATTTGGAATGCCTATTTCTTTAGCATCACTTATGGTGTGGCAGTTGTTTGGAAGAAGTTGCGATTAATGGTAGAAACAAAATAACCGGAAATATCAAAAAAAATTACAGAAAATTCACCATGACGATGTCATAAAGTTTGAAACGCTTAACCCGGCTATGTCGGCGAATTCAGATATGGGTCCATATTTATAAGACGATTAATTTGATACATAGTTTTACACTTGAATATACAGCAAACGTCAACTTGATGCAACAAGGATAGTGAGTGAAAATATATAAAGGTAAATAGTATTCGAACACTATCTTCAATTTTAATTTACTCTTCATTTCATCAACATCATAAAAATTAAAGAAACTTATTCCAAAGTATAAAATAACTTTGCCAATTTAATTAGTTCCAGCGTTCAGATAACTCCTAGAACCCAATGCTTTGAAGCAGCTGCTGTAGAGTAATTTGAGATATTATAATATTCCACTTAATCAAATTGCTGAAGCCGGTTACTGAAAACAGAAATAAGCTTTAAGTCGTGATTGCAAATTGCTTTTACTGTGCCCTTTGTTCGAACTTGTGCCTTGAGCTATGAGACAGAGCACTGACAAACTGTACTCCCTGTATAAAAGCAAACGAGCCAATTTGACTATAAATTCAAAAATTCTAAATTCAAACATTTATTCTGCAAATAGGCCACAAGGGCACTTTTACATGTCAATTTACAATTTACTCGTAATAAAGTCTGACAATACAAGCATATGCTACCTTTTTCATGAGAAAAATTTATGTACAATTTAAGAAATAATGCCAATAAGAATATAATAATTTTCATGTATACGTTTTGCATACTTACTTGATCGCCAGTACCCTTACCATGAGTTTGCAATGTTTGCATTACCGTACTAGCTAGCAACTGCGTAAACGATTTAGTATGGCGATTCTTAGTTCTATTGCGTAACCGCCAGAGGCGCTGTACTTTTGTCAATGCTAAAAATCGTTTACGCAGTCGCTAGCGAGTACGGTAATGCAAACATTGCAAACTCATGGTAAGAGTATAGGTGTTTTGCTGACTGACGCATAAGGCTGTGGCCCTACCGCGAACTAGTAACCTAACCTAAACTGTGCTCCTTGTTGATAAATTTAAAGTGATGTATTTGTGTTTCTAAATTTTTAATATTTTACCGTGTAAGCGATTTGGTGTTATACTGTTAGCTTATAATATGTGTATTAAAATGAAATAAATAAAATAAAAAATAGAGTCAGAGTGAGTGAACTTGTTCATACCACTGTCGTGGCATAAAAACATATATTTTAAAGGGGTGATTAACATCTGGTAAACATGTAAACAGTGCGCAGCCCCCGGGACATAAAGAAAATGACTGCAGGCAAGAGCCACTACCATAAACACATTTTATTTAGGAACACGAAATGAGTGTAGTTTACCGTACGTACCTCCCGGCTGGAGAGATTATTTACGATTAGTGCATAAATGTCGACGGCAATAGTAGAAAAGATAATTCATATTCAATTATCGTAGCTTGTCTATCGTTAAACGTTGTTTTGGATGATAATAATACTCTTCAAGAACCCGATAGGTGGGTTCCCTGTTCGTATGCTGTACGCTTTTAGAGTAGGTACCCATTTCAACTTGGTTATTACCTATATTGATTTAAACTTGCTCGATTTTCAGACTATTTAGTCCAGTGTCTTGTAGGGAAGTCCGCGTATGGATTCTTTTTTTCGGGAAAGGGAGTAGGTGTCTTAGTACCATAGAAATTACCATCGACACGAGAAGAAGAAGATAGAAATTTAGCAACATAAATAGATTTAGTTTATGTAATTTTTTTTTCTTTTAGTATTTTTAGACTCGGGTGGATACACCTGGTTACACCTGGTAAATTTTCCAGCTATGACGACATAATTTTTATGTATAAAAAAAAACCTTTTTTTAAACCTATTGAAAGGGGTAACAAAAGAAAGGCTCTTCTATCTTCGCTATCAAACGAAATGAAGATCATTAGGTTTTTTTAACCTGACTGTGGCTTTATCGGCCGGATGATAAAGCGAAGGGAGTGCGCGGTTGGAGAGTGGCCTGAGGAAAATCCAGGGGAAACCTCCGACACGACCACGCGGGCGGATCCTTAAGTGGAATGGGTACAAGATAGACAGGTGGAAACCCAGGCGGAAGCTGAAAAAAAGTAGAAAAAACCATATAAGGGTTAGCTAACTTATAAAATGGATACTAACTATTACCATACTAAAATTCAACGCATCTTAACCTTAAGAGGAATGCCTAGCTGCGATTTTCCCATACAAACGCTCTCGACTGTTTTCTCCCTGGTTTTTGAACCTAGAGCAATGATTTTTTCAAATAAGATCAATATCATCAATATCTATGCCGCTACGTTTTGTTTTTTTGGATCTTTTTATTTTAAAGAAAGTTACAGCCCTCCAAAAATCGCAAAAACGGCTTAATTCAATTGGCTCCAAAAAAAGGCGCAGTATACACATATGACAACAAATATCCAAAAAATCAAAACGTAGCGGCATAGATTATTTCTTGCTCTTGCAGTTTCCAAAATTGTATAATGATTGGTTGCGTTTTGGAGGAGGAAACAGTCGAGAACGAAACCTCGATTTTTCAGTTTTTTACAAGGGAATTTTAGTCCGAGCTGCAGTTGTCCTTATCGCACGAATTCGTGGCGGAGTCAGTTTCTAAATATATGTATACAGAAGGAATAGGGATGGGCAACAGTCGTTGACATATATTGTCGATACGCTAGTGGTGAAAAATTATCGATAAATCATTATTACCAGAAAAGTTATTAATCACAAGGAGAACCCTGAGTCACAATGGAAGAATATTGAATAGAAAGGTGACCTGGGAACCCTTGTCTTTGATAAAGCCCAAATTGGGCTCCATACAGGCAACTACTTTTTGCCATTTTTGTCGCCACTGGCGAGGGGATATTATATGTATATCTTATATCTTTAAACGAGAAATTCTTGTATATTTATTTATTTATATATTTATTTCGAGGATCTCGGAATCGGCTCTAACGATTTTGATGAAATTTGGTATGTGGGGGTTTTCTGGGACGACCAATCGATCTAGCTAGGTTTCATGCCCGGAAAACGCCGAGCAAAGCTCGGCCGCCCAGATATTGATACTTTATTGCACATAATAGGAACACATACAGAAAATAAAATTACAAAATATAAAGTACAAAGGCGAACTTATGCCTCCGAGGCATCTCTTACCTAACCTTCGAGAAAATGAGAAAAATGAATATAACGCACGAAGGCCTCAGACAAATTAAATGTGCACAAACATGGACACTTCCTACGGTAGCTATACGGTAGCCTAGTGGTTCAAGCGTACGGCTGTCAAGCGGCGGTTGTTGGTTCGAATCCCGGCTCGTACCAATGAGTCTTTCGGAACTTATGTACGGCATATCATTTGATATTTATTTACCGATGGCTTTTCAGTGAAGGAAAACATTGTACGGAAACCTGCATACATCCGCGAAGAAATTCAAAGATGTATGAGAAGTCCCCCAACCCGCTCTGGGCCAGCGTGGGGAGTACTGCCCAAGCCCTCTCATCTATGAGAGGAGGCCTGTGCTGTGCCCGTTAATAACGCTTTCTGGCTTCGTATCACTATCCTTTACCTACTCACCCGGCAAGGCCTTCTTTCTCGGCGTCTGCAGATTATTTTTAACCGACTTCAGAGTATTTTCATCAACTAATCAAGCATTTTCATTCAAAAAAGTGACATTTGATGAAGTGGAACTGCTGCTGATGATCAGAAATTTGATGAAGTGGAACTGCTGATGATGACTCTTCAACGACGCATACTTCACGTTTGGGGATTTGTTCTCTTCGTTATGTTTGTCAAGCAAGCTAGGTTTTCAAGCCACATTTTTGTCAAGCTTGAGTTCTGATCGTGGATTCCATGAGGAATTGAGGGTACTTACTCTTGTACCATTATAAACATACTTAGGTAGCCATTTTTATTTTATTGTATGGAATCTAAGAGTGCACCATCTAAGTATAATAGCTTTCACCGGCCTCCCCCATTGAAGTCGGTTTTTTTTTTCTTAAAAATTATTTTAATTTTGATATGACTTTAAACTATATGGTATAGTTTACCATCCAATACGAGTAAGCGAGTAATGTTAATTTTGCGGGGCATTTTTAGAAAAGTCTTATTCCTGTTTACAACGCTGCGCCCGCCAATAAACGTACCTACCAGCCCCTTATACTAATTAATCGTATGCTGGGTCAGTAAGTAAATTCGCGGGCTCGCGTCTTGCGCCTGTGTGCGTGCGCTCACACATAGACAGCGCCCGCTCCCGCTCCCAGCAGCGCGACAGAAACATTATGTCAAAAATTCAAGATTTGAAAAGTTGGACAGCTAGGCATTCCTCTTAAAACGTCAAAAACATCATGCCTTCCCGCCGTTTTTTTTGACTGAATCGCAAGTGAAATTTTCCACCGAAAAAGAGTCGTTTTCAAAAAATTTGTACATAGTTAAGGGCTTAATGAAAACAAAATTACGATCGCGTCCTTTGTGTAACGAAAGTAAGCCATACAAAATATATGAGTCTCCTTACACAAAGGAATCAATAGTTAAGTTTTGTTTTAATTAAAGCCCTTAACTATGTTTTTTTTGAAAACGACTCAAAAATGAAAGCTTCTCGTAACTAGTTAAGTAGTTTCTTATTTACCATCAGTTACCGATTAGCTGACTGATGACATGATAACAGTCGCGTTTATTGAACCAACGAGATAATGCCTCCTACGTGTTTTGATAACAAATAATAGAATTGTGATCATTCACCTGTAATTCACATACACGGGTATTGGAAAAACTTTTCTATTTATCAAGTTAGGAGTTAAGTCAGGTGGGAATCAATCTTATGTCAATGTCACAAAGACGGCAAAAGAAAACTTTTCTTACTTTAGCTACATAGATATGAAGAGTACTTTTATCTCACGAACGCTGGTTGGCCATGTTTGTAGTTGTGACACATACGAACACGTAGACACGTGAACTCATAGCTCCTACGCTGACGCACACATAGACAATGTGCATGTACAACACAACCATGGCTCACCCGCCCTCGTGAGATAATAGTACCATAGTTATAGATGCGCCACCGAGCGACCGGGGATAAGAGAAAGAAAATTCTTATAAAATAAATGTATACTACGCAATTTGACCGGTTTGAATGTCCAATGTATTGCTTATGGAAGTGTGCCTGTGCCCATAACCCGACCATGAAAAAATACTCGGTCGATGATAGACTCTATTCTATTTCCTCTTATAGGAATAGCAATAAGGTTATCTTTCTCTATCAAAGCATTTCAGGCCCTTGTTTAGCTATAATTATTTAAGGATAAGCCTTCGGGTGAATTTTAAATAAATAGTATATTAGTATTATTTTTAACACGCATTACATTTAGAAAGAAAATTCAGAATGCAAACTGCACGTCCTCTAATTTCGATATCAAACATTTTATTATCTTTCGATTTTGACTTGATTGACTCGCAACGAAGCCATAATCATTAAAAAAAAATTACTCCAGCGAATTAATGCAGTCTTATTTCATTCGCGGAATGTAACTCCTTCATCTAACGTTACCTAAGGCTCTCACATTAAAACCTAATATGCCCAAATTGCCCAATTTATGGGACCAATTGAACGTTTTAATGTAAGACTTGGGCAAAAGAACCCCGTTATAACTGCAAGTAAGGCAAGTTTTTGCGTTGCCTTTGAATTTTCATAACCCTAGAATATGAAAGAAATGTTCAAAGAAATGTTGTTTCATAAATAAAAACCGGCCAAGTGCGTGTCGGGCCACGCGCAAGGTAGGGTTCCGTAGTCATCCAACCGTTACATTATGTGAACTAAAAAGTCGGCAAACTTATATTTACTATGTTTTTGACAGAATTAACAACATTATCTAAGGTATTAATGGAAATTGTACGAAAGTTTGCTTTTGCAAAGTACATTTCTGAAGTTCGACTATTACTCGTTAAGTAGTAATGTCTACTTAGCTGTGATAGTTTTCCTTTTAAATTCATCGTATATACTACTACCATGATTTTTTTCACATGCCTAGTAGCCACCACTTAGCTGGCAGGGGAGGGGGGGACACTGGACCATAACAAAAATTATCACTTCAAAGCTTAATATCACGCCAACCAATCCGTTAATCAAAAAATGTTTTTAGAAACCTTATAATATTTTTGAAAGAGCTATCCAACGATACCCCACACGATGTGTGTGGAAGGAAACAAAAATTGCACCACCACTTTATATGTAGGGGGGGTAACCTAAAAAAAATTTTTTTTAAAGATTTTATTCTACCGTTTTGTCGGCGTCATTGAGTAGTGAGTATACATAATACTCAATATACTCATGGCAAATTACAGCTTTCTAGTAGTAACGGTTACTGAGAAAAACGGGGGACAGACGGACGGACGGACATGGCGAAACTATAAGGGTTCCTTGTTTACTACGGAACCCTAAAAAGCCTGGCTTCGGAATAGATTATACCTCCGGTACCTATATTACCTTTTTTAAATTGAAAAGATTTCTCTAGACACTTACTAACATAGAGGTATACTGAATGGCCTTGAATGGGGATACAGAATAACATTATTTAAAACTACGTTGCTTGATTAATATCAATAAAGTACAGTTCCTGCTGCACCTTTCGATCTGTTTGAGGTACAACGACGTAGTCAATGATGGACCATTTTGCTTAGAAGTTTCGACACACTTTGCTAACTATGAGCCTGTTGCGACAAAACATTGTAATTTACGTCCGTTAAAATTTTATTGCATGGGCAATTTGGAAACTGTTGGTGCCATATTTTAGGTACGTTAACCAGTCAATTGAATGCAGTTGATGCCACTCACCCTACATCTGCTACAATCAGCTTCTACGACGAATTTCCCTACATAAGGTCTGCTTGCTACGGAGTGCGGTGTAGCACTTCATAGTTGAGCTACGCTTTAAAATTATTATGTAGAGATGATGCCGCTACGTTGGCGACCATGTAGAGATATCGTAGCAAAGTCCAGACTATTCTCAATGAAAACGACTTAAAAATTCAAAATAAGTATACGTTAAAATAATAATTATATTATACATCTGGAAACAATTATGAAAAAAATGTGCTATTGCACGTTTTTAAGTATCTGCTTACTTCTATTTTTTTTATACTTGGCACTTTGATATATTATTTATGATATTGATCTTAGTTTAAAATACGCCTATTTATTGCGATAGCTTGCGTTAAAGTTATGTTTAATTGGCTACTACAAAACGCGTTAAATGAAACAATGAACAAATTTCAATTTCTTCAATCGTAAACGTAATATTATGATGTGAGTCATCATAAAACTGAATATATTTATATATATTTGATATGGAATATGTCACAGTATATAGTATTGTACTTATTTGTTTAATAAATCTTGTTACCAACATGTTGTTGTTTAGAGTCAGTTTATTATAAAAAATGGTTCAAACTTTTAAAAAAGCCGTCCTGAGAAAATATAAATAAAACGACGACATTTACTTTGGAGTCTGGCCGTGATTTACCTTTCATCCTTCTTCTTTCAATCGTTGAATAGCAATTCACTAATTATGTAAAAATAAAAGTAATCATTAACTAATTATGACAACTTTCTGAATTTGAATACTTATAAATACCTACTAAATTTCTGTAATAGCTACGCGAGTTGGATATTTAACGCCCACAATACAAGACAAAGAACGTTAACCTTTGTAATTTTCATTTCCAATGTATGAAAATAAATAAGTTTGACTCACCGTTTAGTAGGTATGTAGTATACTAATACACAATTCACACTAAGACACACACTATGGTCTATTCTTACAGTTTAGACTAGTTCCTAATGGCACACTTATGTTTTTAACACATGAGACAAAACCACACACTATTTGTTTAAGTCCTAGGTAATTCCACACGCACTATAACTATTTTATTTAAGTATAATAATGTCTTTGGTCACACTTAACTTTTCTTATAGGCCTTTAGAGCGATCGAGGGTTAAAATAATGTCTAAAACCATTTATAAAACAGTGTAAATAGTTTTACAAATTGTGTATAGTTTTCAAAGGTTGCAAGTAGAAAGTTTCAGTCGCTTCTTGTGTATAAATAGGTTTTGGTAAAATGTTCCTTTGAGTTGCATGGTGAGAAAAATCAAGCGTCTGATATGTTAATCGTTAGTGTTCAAAAGTCGGCAAAAGTTCTCGAAACTGGTTTTAACTATCATTTTAGTCGATTTCGCGTGGTTTTTTGATTGGATGCGGTAGGGTTAGGGTGTAAGGGAAAGTAGAGAGATGGAGATATGCGTGTTCGTTTGGTCGATCGTAGTCCATGGGCGCGAAGCGCGGCGCGCGGGCGTCGTGCGCGGTGATTGTCGGCGGACTGAGGGTGAGGACGCTCTAGCACGACGCGCGCCAAGGCAACCTGCGTGCACAGCAGTATGCAAACACTGCAATTACCATGGTCCACCGCGACACGACACTTGTATCACAGTTAGCGTTGCTAACCCAGTTCCGTCAATCATGATTTCGGTTACATACAATGTGCTAAAAGCATAAACTAAACCACACTACGGTGGGTCATTAATCAGATCTAGGTTCGCGTCTTTCCTGTGGACATGTCAAAAGTTAAGGGCTACAAAGCTTAATTTTGGATTGGTCTAGTAACCCGCTTTAACAGCATTCGTTCCTATAAATCCATGTAATAAAAGCATAACTTACATGCATTTGCATGCAAGCTGTTAACTATTGACCACAGGAAAGACGACTTTTGTTTTTTCAAGTGTTCATGACCAGACGCGCTAAATTAATACTTATGCTATGGATAAGAAGTATGTATGTATCGTATACAAGTAAAAATGCTAAAGTTATTGGAAAAAGACCGGCCCTTGAACTTAGCTTTTAGAAATTGGGACTTATATGAGTATCCACTCTTCCCAAAAACAACTAAACATACATGGGTAATCAGGTAACATGGGTAACAAAACATCGTCTACTTAGAAAAACCGCATTTTGTGGTTAGCCTTGTCGACCGACAGAAAACATAAGTCTGATGCGGATTTCTCGTGTTTCGATCATTGTTGTAATTTACATGAAGTCCGTGTACGAAGACCAATTTCCTACTTAAGCGATGGATAAAAAGTTGTGAATCCGATGAGAGAATTAAAGCGCATTCACGTGGGCTAATATCGTTCGCGTTCTACATTAGCCATAAATTTAATGCTTTCCGTTGATGTACTAAATTAATTAAATTAATCGATTCCACAACAATTAGCTCAATTATACCGAGCCTTTGGGGCGTTGTAAATTTACAGTGTTGAAATTCAGTACGTGTTGACCCAATTGCCTTTGTTTAATTGTTCTCGAAATGTCAATAAGTATGAAAGTGGGAATGTTCCGTGTTTACATTTTATCCATTCGAAGCACGCTACTACACGTACGCTTCAGTGAAACTGACCTAAATGACCATCGCCTTTACTGAAAAGTCATTGTAAGGAGGGTAGTAGGAAAAGCTCTTATAAGAAACATGAATTGCCATATTTTGTGTCATGTTATTAAATGAATCTTATAATGAGATAATGATATGTTCAAAGTAAGGTAACTATAGCAGATAATTAGACTCTGAGATATGAATTAACAATAGATAACAATAATAATAACTCACTTTACTATGCTGCGCTGAAATAAAAAAAATGTGTGCTCAATTTCATGTGTGCGTATTTTACACTATCGCAAAAGGGGTCTATCGAAAAAAAACTACAGAAAAAAGACATTAAGGACATAAACAGTTCAGAAATTAAATTAAGTGGGCACTTTTGAGAAACAGTCGGACAATAATGTTCTATTGCTATCGTGTGACACATACTGCTTTTCATACCGCCTATGAGACCCAATGCTAAAAACATGAAAGGTCTTACAAATAATTTTGCTACCGAATGGCACATGTTGCTTTTCACACCTTTCATGAAGAAAATAGTAATTGTTGCCCTGAAATGAGGAAGGAAAAGTACGACATTGATTCCTCATCCGAGGCCAACAATGAGTCTTTTCGTGAAATAGAATATGAAGATTATCTGATAATATGTGAGATCATGGAATAAATTCAATTCTTGAAAACTTCCTTCCTGATATTGCATTTGAGTCCTTTTTTTATTTTTTAAAAGTATGGCTTTCACACAACAAGTTTAATTGAATGAAAATATGATTAGTAATTTTTCATTCAAATATCTTATTCATGAATAGTTTTTAAAAACTTCGGGAAATAAAAGAAACATTTTTTCCCGATAGTATCATGGATAGGATATCTGATTTGGTCGGAAAAAGTTCGAAATTGTATCCCTTCCAGCTATACCTAGGTACTATCTGCTTTTCCTCAACACTCTATTTGTTAATCTTCTTTCAACTATATCCTACTTCAAATGCTCAACCATCATCACGAGCTCTTCAATTAAGAAACAGTAAAAATGTTAGCCAGTCGTTACCTCGGAACTGTAAATGATTAAATAATTAGTTGTGCTCAGGCGCATCGTGACGTCACAGTGACGTCACGCACGCCTGTCGCCAAGTCCCAACGCGAAGTCTATTCTTGTCCTGAACGTCGGGCGACACTGAAAATATTTCCGACCACTCAAAGGTCAATTTGTACACATCCATAATGATATCTCTGTATCATTTACTCCTGCCCATGATTCTGGTGATGACTTTATTAATGTATTCGAAACGATAAAGATTAATAGGTACTGATAACTTTATGGTCGGTATGAGTGCTGTTATGCTGTATTAGGCGACTTCCTGATTTGTCGGTGCGGAGGCAGTACGATATGTGAAAAGTGTCAAATGTCAGTGTCAGCTGTCAGTCGACTCGGTACCTACATTTAAATGAGTGCTTCCTGACTGGCGCGGGATGCGCGGTAGCGGGACGATGCGAAGGCGGTACTGGCTCCGCTTCTGCGCATGATATTACTACTGCGCAAAACAGACAGTGTTCCGTCAAGTGAGAATCTTTGCGCTGTCAGTAAATTTACGTCAAAGAAGAAAATGTCACATATCGATCCCACCCCGCCAAGTCAGGAAGTCGCCTTAATTATGTGTTTGTTTCAAGCAGTACTTATAAAAGATGAGAACAACAAATTTATATTGTTTTGTCATTCAGAGGTCATTTTGTACAAGTAAAGGTCATAGCCCAAACTATTAAAATTTGCTAATATATGTTATTTACTATGAAATAAAATAATGATACACAATCCACACTACTTTGGTTGTGTGAAAATATTCTGAAATAACATTTCACTTGTTTTATGCAGGTCTTTTACTTGCCTATCTTTGTGTTTCATGCATGATTAATATAATTAATAATCAAACGAACTTACCTAGTGACGTTTGATTCCAATTATATGAGTGTTACATCCGAAGACGATTACTAATATTTACTTGCAGCAGTACATAAATGCTGTCACCCAAGTCACAAATTCAGAGCTAAAAAGTAAGAAAACGACATTTTGTTCCTCCCACCCCCAGACATCCGGCTCACCAGCGCCGCCGCCTAGGCTCGTCATTTTTTCAGAGTGTTTGTGTGTAGTTATTTTTATATTATTTTTATTATTTTGGGTTTGGGGGGGTTGGGACGACGTAATCGTCTTCGGATGTAACACTCATATAATTGGAATCAAACGTCACTAGGTAAGTTCGTTTGATTATTAATTATATTTCGTGTTACATCCGAAGACGATTACTAATATTTACTTGCAGATGTTTAGAGCAACTGCAATGTTAGTTGATTGCATTACTTATAGCAATAAAAATAAAATATAAAATAGTAATCAATCAGTCTATTAAAGGCTGATTCGCAACAAAATTAAGTAAACACCACATTACAATTGGTGAATTTGTGTTATGATTAACTTGATATGATTGATGTATTTCATCTTCTTTATCATTCGCCAAATGTAGCGTTAACTCAAATATTATTATTGTATTGAAGGACTTTTATAATGATTATTAAGAAATGCATTAGGAGCGGTGGCTCTAACTTGAAGCCTTGTGTGCACTCTCCAGGTCAACCGTGATACTCTGGAGGCGGCCGACGCCGATGCTACCTACACCTGCTAAGAGAATCGTATATAAGTATCTGCATCACTAGAAATCTAAGATAATTTAAAAATGATTTTGGCAGAGAACATAGTAACAATTACCTATATCACTATGCTATATGTTCATTAATATGATAAGGCTAATCGCCTGCATACCTTGCTCTAGTAAAAAAACAATAAAAGTTGTCTTTATTGGAATAATTAAGTAACAGAATAAGTTTTTTGTACCAATGTAAGTATTGTAAGTAGGTAAATTAGGTATAAATAATTCCAGATGTAATTGGGATTGGGATTTAGAGAGTTAAGCAAGTTATTATCCCAATAGAAAAAAGGTATATAATATACCCCTTTTTAAGTTTTTACTAGTGTGTAACCGCCACAGAATAAATAAATAAACGGTTCGATTCACATAACAGGTAATATTGTACCTAGAATAGGAGACAAAGCACCGAGAATTATGAGTGACATTACTAGCAATGCAGAGGAAAATTCCGGTGTACCAAAAATTTTTACAGTTTGTGATGAACATGATTTGACACATTTAATCACCATCTACGTTAATTTGTCTTAAGAATCCCTGCCTGCTAGTATATTGTCACATGATTTATCTATGTAGGATGCAAAAATCTAGGTGTCAAATATTGCTTACAAGTCTTACAACTTTGTTCCAGTGATTGATAAGATAATATTTTAATGATAATAACTCCTCTCGTCCGACTAGTTTATTGGTGTAGACTCTGTACTTAACAGCTGTATATGTGGAGGCTTAATATACTAGAAATTCAGCTAGACATCGTTGTATGATTGCGATTATTCAAATATTCCGATAATTAAATCCAGCTGTTGTTTGAGTTTGAAACATGTAACTTGAACAGGAAAGTTGTTTTTGAATGGACTTAATGTACACAATTCGGTCAAATTATATATATAGTCAAGGTTTGGGCCACCCTGTATATATATATATATGTATATAGATTTCCATGAGACCAATTTATGGCTCTATTGTTAATACCTGGGTACCTATTATATATGTTATTTCTTTTTATCGGTTCCTTGGTAAGCTGAAAGTCATATTTAAAACAAATTCTAAAAAGGGTGCTATTTTTTCTTGGATTCTTAACACTTAATACTATTATTGATAATGAATAATGAAGCCTAATACCTCTGGTCATATTTACATTTTTAAGGTATTCATTATAATATATATGTATATATATTATAGGTACGTTAAATCTTCGAAATAATTTACTGAGTGTAGACCCAATATACGTATTTAAAAACATGGGTTTTAGTAATTTCGTGTAGACAACGTGTGCTGTGCTTAATTTAAAACGGAGATAACTGTGCTCATATCATTGCGTACTTCGCATAAAAATCTTAATCGATTGCGATCAGTTTCGTGTACAGAAATCGAAACATAGGCATCAGGCACAAGCTTGGTCCAATGTATAATATAAGTAATAGAAAGAGCAGATGCAGCACAGCAGCAGTCTAACTTGAAATGATTAAAAACAAATATGTTTATTCAATTATTTCTGTTTAACTTAAGGACTGTCAATAAATAAGTGACATGAATTGAATAAATTCGTGAATATGCTTTACAAGGTGTACGTGGGGATATATGTATATATGTGAACCGCAACAGATTGTTATACACATTCATCAATAAATTCCTTTTAGGACAAAACAATGCAAGACTTGTATTGTGACGGTGTATATTTAAAGGGATATTTTATATCCATTAGACCGATTTTAAAATAGTGTATGATCAGTAGTAAATTCACACCGTCTGTATACCAAATACCAAGTATAAATAAAATATGCGACAAATATTTAGATACCTGCTGTTTTCGAATCGCGACCTGTGATACGATGTCATATCGCTGCCAATAGGCCCGCGGCGGTCGGCTTGACGCCACTGCTTGGCCGTTGTAATGGTCGCGGCGGCACCTGCCGGACCCCCCTCGAGTTTAAAGCACACCGTTGGCGTTTGCTGTGGTACTAGACTCACTAGCGTTGGTTTGTATGCAGAACGGACAGAATTTTATTTTGGAATCGGTCTTGACGATGATAGCCTTCAAAGACCTCTGTTTTCTGATAAGATTCAGTAGAAAAGATGGTATTTAACTCTGATATTCTTGATGGTATCTCTAGAATTTTTAATTAGCGCTTCTTGATGTTTTAGTTACCATGTAGGTGGATTTAGGTAGATCTTTGATACCCGCAGGATGTAGTATTACAATACAATACTCTTTATTGCACACCTCAATTAAAGGACACAGCACAATACAAAATCACAATAAGTAGAGGCAAACAACAGGTGGTCTTATCGCTAAAGAGCGATTTCTTCCAGACAACCTTAGGATAGCGAAAATCAAATATAATAATAACGATTGATAGTATAGGTAATATTCCAAATCATGGAACGATTTTTTCATCAGTAAGCAAAGAAAACAGGAAAATAAGTCTAACGAGCGGCACGATTCGACCAACTCGTTGCTATGCTTGCTTACAGAAAAATACACTGTTTAAAATATGTTGTTTGCATATGATAATTTGTAGTTGTGTTAACTTTGCCTCGGAACAGCTAGCATGGACACATACACCATGGTTCCTCTATACGATAAACGTGGAGCATGGAAAAGGAGCCTCAACACTTAAATGTCAACAGACAAGCCATTTCAACAAATTAAGTGGAGTTTTTATGTACATAAAACGACCTCAAGACATTTAATGTTGATACAACAATATTTATTGTTGTTGTGTTGTGGACTTACATTTATTCGGTGCACTTATACTTGAATAGTTTCAATCTATTTGGTGGAGTTACATTTAAATAGCCTCAACACTTTAAATGGAGTTATATTTCCATAGCCTCAACGCATTTAGTGGAGTTATATATAAATAGCCTCAACACTTTTAGTGGAGTTATATTTCCATAGCCTCAACACAATTTAGTGGAGTTCTATATAAATAGCCTCAACACGTTTAGTGCAGTTATATTTTCATAACCTCAACACAAATAGTGGAGTTGTATTTAAATAGCCTCAACACGTTTAGTGGAGTTATATTTCCATAGCCTCAACACAATTTAGTGGAGTTCGATATAAATAACCTCAACACGTTTAGTGGAGTTATATTTTCATAGCCTCGACACATTTAGTGGAGTTTTATTTGATTAGCTTCAGCCTTATTAGTGGAGTTACATTTGAAAAGCCTCAACACATTTTAGTGGAGTTATATTTATATAACCTCAACACTGAATACATTTAGTGGATGTATATTTATTCAGCTTCAACACATTAAGTGAAGCTGTAGTGATGATGATGATGTAGTGATCTTTGAACATTGACACAACCGTCACGCGTATCCAGATTTACGAAATATATTACAATAAACTAAATTTCTCCACACATGATGAGACCTCGGATAAAGCAATTACTTTTTGTGTTTACATAAATTGCTTATACCTTTACACCGGTTTGGTACCAATTAGAACTGTATTACGGGTGGTAGTCAACAATAAAAAATTAAATATATGTATACTTATTTAAAAAATCCACAGTTTGTATTCATTAAAAATTTCAGTTACCGTAAGATAAAACCATATATTATTAATCTCACAGGTATAAACTAGGTACTTTGTTTAACAGTAGTTTTTGCTTTAATGGCAGAGAATAGGCTACAGAATAGACCGTATGATAGCACGTGGTTCTTATTTTTTGGTCATAGCCGATACCGGTGGCAAACGTTATAGTATCGCAGATATGATATTATTATGGAGCGAAGTAACCTTCGCCGCACTAATAAAAATGTAATAAAATGTAAAATTATTATATTCACTGTTCAGGTGTATCCTCAAAACATGTACATGTACATGACGGAGCGGCCTCGTACCGTCAACAGCAACACCATTTAAGTCGAATAACCATGTATCTATATCACCATTTAGGCGGATCGAACATGAAAATAACAGGTGTAACGAGCTCGTATCCTCGCCACCATTTAGCGGGAGCGTACCCTTACCATCGATACCACATATAGGTGGAGCCACTACATACATAGATAGATAGATGGAGCGATTCTCAACACCATTGAGGTGCAACAAAAACACACGGGTTTAACCGTTAACATCCGTTATATCGTTATTTCTCAAAAGTGTATCCACTACATTCTATGTAAGTACTATATTTCAGAATACGATGAATCTGTGCTTGATGTATCATAATCGAGTTTATTATTGAAGACATCTCGACGGCACAATAAAAAGTATCCAAAAAATAATATTCCGTACATAAGGGTAAAATGAAAAGTAACAAAGCAAAAGCACTTTTATGTCTAGTAGTTATGTCTCGTTCTCGATAGTTTTAACCCTCACCAAGGGTTAATACGGTCTTTTTAACGATACCTAATTACATGCAACTATAGTGTGCATAATTATGTGAGAAAAGCACGTTAGGAACTATGGTTTCCTTAGCATTTAGCCTACCATTTTACGCACGCAATTATCAGCAATTTGATATGAACAATTAATACTTAGTGCATTAATATTATCCGAGTGACCAAGAAAAAAATATACGAAGAGGGTAGTTAATATCGTAGTCCACCATCTAAATACTGTTATCGCTCGGATATAAATAACGTATGTCGAATATTATTGTGAAAGGTTATTCATATTTACCTTGATAATCCAAATTGTTTTCTTGATTAACCTTGTCATCGTGGTGCGTTTATGGTTATTATGATTTTCACTTACTTTCGTTGATGATGATGAAGAACGCCGTTTTCACCTTAATTTTCTTAAGATAACGTAAGCTCTTTTTAATCACGATCCCTAGATCCTACTGATATAAACACTAAACTATTCACTAAACTAAACAGTAAACAGTTTAATTTTGTGCGACTCGGGTGACACACAAATACGTAAATGACGAGCCTAGGCGGCGGCGCTGGTGAGCCGGATGTCTGGGGGTGGGAGGAACAAAATGTCGTTTTCTTACTTTTTAGCTCTGAATTTGTGACTTGGGTGACAGCATTTATGTACTGCTGCAAGTAAATATTAGTAATCGTCTTCGGATGTAACACGAAATATAATTATTTTTATTATAATAGTATTCAAGGTGCACAGTTCATTTAGAGAAAAATATTTTTGGCACTCCCGTTTGTGCGATGATTTATGCCCTTTAGAAAAACATAATATAAATAATATAGTTATACTATAGCTAGGTACTCGACCATCTTGATTAAACCTAGATTTAGCAGAATCCAATTTAAGTTGGATATCTGCAAGTAGATTCTGATGCCTAGAATGTTTACCTTTGTATGTACGACGGAACGGCGAAGGTATACTAGTATTTACGTACAGATGTAGAAAACAACGTTGTTCTATTCTATCGGAGAAACTCGGAATAAGAGTAAACCTGATGTGTCAGTCAACTTAATGTATAGTGAGTGACTTATTTGTTTTCCCCGTGTGCGGCTGGGTTAGAATAGCACCACCCCCTTTCTTCCTGTGGGTGTCGTAAGAGTCGACTATGGGAACAGGGTTGAAGAGTGTTTGTGGGCGATGGGCTATAGTAACCTCACAACACACAACAAAACAACAAACAAACAATGTCACATTTTCTCCATCTTTAAGGCTGGATACAGTGCTCGACCGACGCGACGGTCAGCGCGTATGGTCGGTCGGGCGTAGATATAGACGTATGAAAGCATACGGGCGTTCAGAGCGATGCTCACCATCAGCGCGTATGCATGCGGCCATACAAAACACGCCCGACCGACCATACGCGCTGACCGTCGCGTCGGCCGAGCACTGTATCCAGCCTAAACCAGCAATTTCTAAAAGTGGCATATGAATTAAAGTTCATGTGCTCCACCTACCCCTTTTGGGAATAAAGGCGTGAGTTTATGTATGTTGTTTATGATCATTTAATGTAAAACTTCATCATTAAATCAGATACCAAAATACTGCCGGTCTTAATTGTGACATTAGACATTGACTAATCAAGAGTCATATTAATCCTTGTCATTTTATTATTAAAACTTATTATCATATGGTATTTGGTTGAAAAAATCTGTCTTATCGTCTTCAAAGTTTTCTCGATGGAATAACATTATTCACTACATTTTTATTTAATGGTATATTAAATAACATACAAGACCAAATATAGGTAAATCAAACAAAAAAAGAACTACAAAAGCAACTTTATCCCTTTAAAGGAACTCTACCAGCAAACCCTCTAGCAAGTCTAGCAACTAACTGACTAAACTGTTTGTTCAGTAGTGGAAGCTTCAATTGACGATCTATGTATTGAATTGCCATTTTATGTCCCAGATAGCCCCTTTATAGACCCTAGCATAGGGCTGTCTAACAAAAAAAAACGGCTAAGTGCGTGCCGTATTTCGCACATTAAGGGTTCCAACCCAACCGCAAAATTAAATTTATTTTAATAGGAAGAATAAGGAAATTTCAAAGAATAAATCGGATTTAGTATTAGTATTTGTTGTTAAAGTATAACGTAACAATGAACATTGTCACTAAATTTTAAGTTCATAACTCAATGGGAAGTTAAAAAAATCTTCTGTGACAGACGACGGACGGACGGAGGGACGCCTGAGTGACAGCAATAGGGTTCCGTTTGGCCCTTTCGGTTGCGGAACCCTAAAAAGTGGACCAACTCATGACTTTTATGTTAGTGAGAAAATATCCTACCCGTGTCTAAAACATTTCATAACCATAAGCTCTGCTTGTTTAATTAAAGGGACCAAAAACTAATTAACATTTGCTTGTTCCGTAATTATTTTTAAAAGCATTACAGAGTAATGAGAGAGTAAGGTGCGTACATTAACCTTCACTTGTGATTTATTACCCTACCTTTTTAGGTAAATTAAGTTGTTACTTCTGGGTAACTACAAAATAATATTTAGTGATTTAATACCATATAAGTTAATATTTTAAAATAACTAAAGTTGGCAGTCGCTATGTAAGGCAATACAGAAGTTTCAAAGAGGAATAAGTAGCTACACACTTTGGTACTCTGTGGCTTTCACCCAAGGGGTTAAAACGCTTTGATAGAGAAAGATAGTCTTATTGCGATTCCTATAAGAAGGAATAGAAAAGAGTGGCATGTTTTGTCCCTATCATCGACCGAACATTTTTTCATGGTCGGGTTATAGGCAAAGGCAAACTTCCATAAGCAATACATTGGACATGCAAACCGTCCAAATTGCGTAGTACAATTTTTGTATGAATATGAGCAAATATGAGAAAGACATAGCCCCGGTCGCTCGTTGGCGCATCTACAACTACAGAGTATATATTATTAAAGTTAAAGCGACACGTTACAAAGGTGCTGAGCCTCTCGTGAGACCGACCATACCTTACGAATAGCGTTCAAGGGGTTAATGTTTTTTTTTCAGTGCGCCAACGTTTTTTTTTCATTTCCATTCATGAAAAGGATCGGATCAAATAAGCCCAAAGGAAACAGGACTTAACATACTTTTTATATCCTTTACAGGTGTATCCAGGTCAATAACGATTCAGCATGAATGGACGGGTTCCTGATGTACATATTTCATATCAAAAGGAAAACCATTAGTATAAGCCCTTTTTGAGATAGGAAATATTGATATTTAGTTTTCTTTCGTGTACGCTTTGCTGCATCTTGATATACGAGTAGGTCCTTTTGACTTTGACTGAGTATATTTCGAGTATAAGGTTGACGAAGCCTGTTGCAGATATCATCATTGATCTGTAAGTAACAAAGCATGTTGCTAGTTTGTTGTTGTGCCTCCCTGACGAAGCCTGCGTTGCGGATTATGATTATGTACTAAGCGACGGTATACATACTTATATTATATAGATAAATATACATACTTAAATACATAGAAAACAGCCAAGACCCATGAACAAATACTCGTGCTCACCACACAAATCATAGGCAGGGTCACTAATAACTAAGTTAAGGCGGTCGTCAAAAATTATGCTTAATAACTCTCTAATCTGTAAATTCTCACTTAGAATTAATTCAAAATTCAAATGCAGATGCTTAAAGATCACTATACTATTGTATCGTAGTTTTGTCAAAGTTGGGGAAAACTTCGTATTTTGACGATATCACTTAACCGAATTATTA
The DNA here is from genome assembly GCA_951800055.1 of Cenopis cana. Taxonomy (NCBI): domain Eukaryota; kingdom Metazoa; phylum Arthropoda; class Insecta; order Lepidoptera; family Tortricidae; genus Cenopis; species Cenopis cana. The sequence goes on along the minus strand of OX637479.1, from coordinate 6,998,177 downwards.
ATTTCTTATACTCATTCGACGCAGAATGTTATGTTCTTTAACTTGCTAGTAACTTTACACTTAGATGTATCGTAAAGAATATATGAGCGAGAAACCGAAAAAAGTCCGAAAATTTCGAGGTTTCGTAGCTGTCTGTAAAGTTGTCCCGAAATATCTCGTGCTAGGTACCATTTTTGATATTTACTAAGTAACTAGCATCCATATTACACAATAAAAAAATCTTCTACACCACCTTTTGCTAGAGCACCATCTTATACTGACTGACGTAATACCACTTACACGAATAATAGGTTTTTCATTTTTCACATGTTTTGAAAAAACGGCCGCTGACATTTTATTCAATGATTATAACACGTCTGTAAAAGTTTCGGTCTCGGCCGAAACTAGAGCCAAAACCGAACCTTGGGTTCCGGTTTCGGCAGGGGCGACTCACTCGCGTGACGTCATCGCGCCGCTCAAAGGGGACTTTCAATGCGATAGAAAGTGATGTAGCGAGTGATGCGCGTGCGATAGAAGGAGATGGCCACGCGTAGGCACATTTGACTTGCCTCGCGGGGATTTGTTAACAGTGAGGCTTCTGTACGTAGTACAATTACTTATTCTGTGGTTTCGGCAAAAAGACATGTTTCGGTCGGACACTAATAGAACCACAACGACACCAACAATGTATATGAACATCATTAATTTACAATGGAAAAGTTTTTATTAACTAACTTTATATTACTTACTCCATCTAACCAATCTAAACTTAAATGAAGACAAGCTCTCGTTAAATTTCCGATAAAAATAAAGTTAGTGTAACGAGGAATGGCTATAGGCGAGTCTTTTATAAGAATGTCGTCCATTCAGTGGCTTTTTACGGGGTAATATAAAAAAGCAATAGTAGCTTGCTGTGCGCGTGTTATATAATTTGTTAGTATGTTGTTTAAGTCAAATCATGTAAGTCAACCTACTCGTACTTCCCAAATTCCAGTCGAGTAGTTCACTTTGATGTCAATCCTTATTCAATGAACAATTAATGATTGTTCAATGAAAATTAATAAGTAGTCGGCAATAAAAGCTTGTATTAAAATTGACATCAATTTCACAGATTTGACATCAATTTGACAGAAACTTTCTTGGAAAAGAAACTTTCCAGATTTGATGAGGTTCGCTTTTCAATTGTTCTATAGTATTAGGTAGTAGGTACCTACTAATTTCCCTTTTGAAGGATTAATATACCTACATTTGGTTTGGCCTCCTAACTAACCCGTTTCGATTATCATGCTATCCATACTATAATATAATAAATGCGAAAGTGTGTCTGTCTGTCTGTCTATCTGACTGTTAAACCTCTTCACGCTTAAACCGCTGACCCATTTGCAATTTTGCATGAAATAAGATTTGAAAAATAAAATGAATGAGCTATAGCTAGGTAAGGATATACCTACATAAGTAAACAGGCATTTCTTAAAAAAAATCGTTATATACACCCTGAACCAAAATAAAAACTTGTACATTTTTCCATGTTCGCTGTTATTTTCTTATCATGTGACGCCATCTGTGGGTTTTATTTTTAATTACTTTCACTCATGGAAAGCTCCCCACGTTTCTGAAACTATAACCTGGTGCTGTGTAGTTTCAACATTTTGGCATAGATGGCGCTTACAGTGTTATTTTGTTTCATATGGTTCCACTCATTCCATATTTAGTGCAGCGCAGCAAACAAATTTTTGATTATTTTTAAAACTTATTAATAAACATGGTTACTTTAAATTTTTAGCAGAAAATAGTTAAGAGCCCAAGCTGGATGATCGGTTTCTAACTAAATGACCCGTTTAGGTTTTTTTTCTTGCCTTTAATTAGGTACTCAGGGTTAAAAATTCGAGTTGCTATATAATTCATGACCTTGAAGTTTAAATGTAAGATTCATCAGGGCATTTGAAGTTTTTAAAATACTACGACTTTGGCAAATAAACATACGGTCTACCTGACACTAACTACACCGTAGCTTGTAATATAGTAAAAAATAAATAATAAATAATCTGTAATAAACTGTAACTTATGACGTTATGTTATTTCTTCATATTTTAGTGTGTAAAATATTAATTTGAGGCCGGAGTCTATTTCGAGCCTAACCGCCTACGCACGCTTGCAAGAGGCTGGGGACTGAGGGGCGTGGGCGAAAATTTCATAAAAACGAATTAATTCGAAGCTTGAGATTCTAAAGTTCAAAAAAATCTTTTTATAAAAGAACTTCTTCTAACAATCACTTTAAGATATATTTTATTTATACCACGTCGGTTGCAAATAAGCGTGCAGTCCGCCAGATCTTATTAGCTTTTTTTAGTGTAGCTGGTCTGGACTTAGAACTTATCGGGCAATGTCATACAGACAGACGGAGTGTGCTGTCGAGTATCTAACAAAAAATCCTATACGTGATTTATTAAACGTGTAACTACTAATTTAGTTTTAAGTAATTTATTGCTTCTTTTGGCAATGCCCACCTTTTGTACTAAAAGTTAGTTTTATTTATAATGACTGCAAGTAAATGCAGCGATTGGATAAAAAAAAACAATGCGAATAGCAGGGAGTCGGTACGGTAGTACGGAGCTGCGTGCAATTGGGTCATGGGTCAAGGCTTCTGTCAAGGGCTGTACCACTGACCCGGCTGCTTTCTCGTTACTAGAGGATTTGCCCGGGAGCTTGTATATTCACTTTAGAAAAAATCATAAGTATATTACATTAAAGAGTGGATTTGTCCTATGTTAAAGTCGTAGTATAACCAATTTTTGTAATACATATACACTGTTACCTATTCTCAGCAAATAAGCATTCAGTTATCAAGAACCAGTATTTTAATTATTTTTTATGCAACGTTTGCAACCAATATGTGCCTTAGTTAAGTAAATGTTATAATTTTAATTTAATATATTATAGAAGCTCTCATGTGGATAATCATAGGTATGTAAAAACAAAAACAAAAAGGAGGGTAACCTAGATCAAAACAGTTTGTAAGGAAACAGTTAAAAAATGTCCTGAAATATAATTATACCTACATCTATTCTCCCATGTACCGTACGTGACCCCTGTGAAATAAATATGAACCTGCTAAAAATAAGACGGTAATATTCCACCCACTTGAAGCCTGCAATAAAATTTCCTTGAAATAAAGATTTCGGCTTTCCAGTTAAGTGTGAGGATAAATCTAATATCTGTCTCCTGAAGATGCCTACTTCCAAAAATAGCCTCTCAGTGTCCCGTGGATTCCACGCAGCTACATATAATACTATGTAACTTTAAGTACTGAAGGTTCATATTGTCACGACAAGTCAACTGTTTTGCAGATAAGTTGGACAATTCGTCGACAGAACAGCTTTTTTAAGTTTTTTGAACACGATTTTCACATCAACATACCATATCTCGCTATCAGAAATTATGGGCACTGTGTTATATATAATATCTACATAATAATAATAACTAAAACACATCGTACAGAGCTTTAACATCAAATATTTCGATTTGAATTGGGACAAGTTTGATTAGGAGTTTGACAGACTGCACGGGCGGGCGCCGTGCGCGCGCAATATTCCGCCATCTTGAATTTTCTCCCCATGTCACGGGAAACTCGGCGGACGTAACAGCTGTGAGTGCGTCTCACTGCTCATCCCTGAATATTTTTTTAAACATTTAATATTTCAAGCGCTTATGCCCTGATAGGAGTTAAATAAAAAAAAACAACATTCCATGAACGCAGTTTTAGCCAGTGTGAATAAAGAAGTGAGTTACGACATAAAATTAACAAATTATCGATTTTATATATTTCATTTTTCTGAAACTGTTAGTGCCGTTTTCAAGATTATAAAGTTGCAGTAATTTTGTAATTCTAGAATATTTTGTGACCTGAAGAGAGTGAGACGAGCTCTGAAAAGTCTGAAATCAATAACCGCTTGGAGATACATCGGTTGGCGAGAAAGTTACAGCAGAGGTGAACCATTACACCAATCGTACACAGCGATATAAATAAATAATTATATCATTTGCTGCGGAACAAATTTGAGGTTTGTAATAATCACATAATTCTGATCGATACTCTAATCTGCTCCTGTTTTTGAAGTGCCACATATTTATTATAATGATTTGACTCATTTTAAATTTAGCACCTATGTTTTTAAAATATTAATTATAGTACTATAAATATATAGGTTACAGCAATCTAAATCTTTATTAAAAAGGGTCGAATCGGTGAAAGGAGATTAACGTGAGTGCTACTTGTTATGTACCGACGTCACAGACAAACAGACGACTGCGCGTCTGGAAGATTTACATAAATCTCGCAACATATAATATCTCAACAGTGCAACAAAAAATCTAATAATAGGTAACTATTTGTTTATGAAACAAACTAAGTATACAAGAATTAAAAATAAAGGAAAATTTGAAAACAATTGCCTCCGAGCAGCGAGGACGAGTAGTTTGCGTTTAGCAGCGAATTAAGTATACATGGTCCACAAATTCAAATCAGCAACATTAGGTTTTGTCAGATGCGTACGGAAACAAATGAAATACGAAAGGCTTTCGTTCTTTTTTTTTAAACAAGAATAGCTTCCTAGTTTCTGTTGTTTCTTTCTCTTCTGGTAGGCAGGAGTTATTAACAACACAAAATACGGCTTTTTTTAAATTTACTTTTTAACCCCCGACGCTAAATGCAAAAGACGGGTGTTTACGGTACTTTTATTTCACGAGCGCGGGTGAGCCATGGCTGTGTGTTGAGCTAAGTATACACGCACATTGTCTATATGTGCGTCAGCGTAAGAGCTATAAGTTCACGTTGTCTATGTGTTCGTATGTAAATATCACAACTACAAATAAAGGTAACCCGCGCTCGTGAGATAAAAATACTATACATGTTGTATGTGTATCTGTGTAAATGTATGTCTGTCTGTCTGTCTATATGTGGAATCGCAGCTCCCTAACGGATGAACCGATTTCCGGTTTTTTTTACCGAAGTTTTGATGGCGGAGATGTTTCTTTGGCTCTGTTTTGTGTCGGTCTTTTTTTAATTTTTACTTTAAAAATTAACGTGTTACTTTGAAGGATCTTCATTTTCTTTCACGTGCCCTTCTCTTATGATATTAAAAATACAGACTTATTAACAGCCGTGAGATATAAATTTTAAGTGCTATAAGAAGACCTTGATAGGTCAATTAAGGGGTTCAATATTGCTTTAAACGTTCGTATCATTATAAATAACTCATGGCATGGCATGGCATGGTAGGTACATACCTACTGCCTACTTGCGACTATAAGATCCATAGTCAACCTTTATTTCAACTGAATTCCATTAACCTGTTGGGGTTGTATAACAAATGCAAAAAAATATATTTTATGTCACACCTGGCCATAAAGTGGCCATTATCGCACGCTCCGCGCGCGAAAAAACCCACTTCCTGGCCAGGGGGTGACATAAAATTTTGTACTTACCACGGGCGATAATAAAGAAAGCCTCAGATCGCATATTTATCGCCCTTGCCTTCGGCTCGGGCGTAAAATACCTGCGATCTGAGACATTCCTTGTTTTATCGCCCTTGGTTAGTAATGTACTATTTTAAGAGTGATACATGGTGATTTCGTAAAGAATTGGACGATTGGATTAGCCTATTGGTAGTGCCCGGTCTACGAAGCCTGTGGTCCTGGGTTCGAATCCTGGCAAGGGTATTTACTCATTTGTGTGATACGTACACAAACAAGTAGTATTATAGATTAATAATACAAGTAGGTATGTATATCGTCTTGTTGTCCCTATAGTACAATCTTTAAAGCTTTAACTAAAGACCACTCGTAAATCTAACAACCATAATACCTACATGCATTTGTTTCACGAATTTAATTAAACACGCCGAAAAAGTTACCCGGACATTCTGTCAATATAAATTGCGCCCATATCGCAAAGGATGTGACGACACTTTTGTATTATCTACGATTCTCTTCACTACGTATGTTTCCACTTATATCAATCATTCGTTTACTCTAATCTTATCTTTAAACACATGTAGTACAGGATGTTTTTTACTTAACGGTTATGTGAGTTACGCCATTTTGGATTTAGTAAACAAATGTTCTGCATATGCTGGCTTATTTGAATAGTAATGCCACGGATAATAAAGTTGCGTTTTACTTAATTGTGTTTCTTTTCGGTATGGGTAACGGTTTATCCACTGAAAGTCGTGTTTCAGTAGAATACAAACTGTTGAAGTATTAGCAAGAGTTAATTGTTACGATGTATGCAAAAATTATTGATGAACACGAAATCGTTAACGGAGAAGAGGTGCATCTTCCATTGTAATTTTAATACGAAGTGACGTTCTTAATGTAAAGAAGAATTTCAGTAGAAATTCAAGACGAAATTCTTGTATTTAAAGTGAAATAATGCCACGTCTTGACTTTGTTTCAGTCTATGAAAGTGACTGACTGACCTCTGCCTAGATATATTGTTTAACGATATAAATATAAAAATAAATAAATTACTTTACCTAGATGTTATCTTGTGCAGATGGCCGGTGGCGGAGACCCAAAATGGCAGAAGGATGCGTCAGATCAGAACTTCGACTACATGTTCAAACTGCTCATCATTGGAAACAGTTCTGTAGGAAAAACGAGGTAATGAGTAGTTTGTTATTTTTCCTATAAAAAGCAATCCAACTAATTTTTACAAGCGACTTCGTTCGCATCATCCCCCATTATGAATAAACAGTGCTAACATCCAACATCTAATCGATTGTGTTTTAGTAAATAAGTAGTTGGTCCTTACGGTTTTTTATGTTTCTTCCGGAGCAACCGATTTTTCCAAGATTTGTTATACAATATATCTCAACGTTTGGCGTCATTATATTATTCTCGGCCCCATTGTAAAAAAAACCGGGCAAGTACTAGTCCAACTCGGGCACTGTACCCGTACCGATCATATTTACACAGAAAAAAAAATTAACGCCATGGTACAGCGCCATCTATCGGCGCATTTTATTACTTACTAATTTGCGCGACATAATAACTTAATATGTTTATTGGTTTTTCAATTATAATTCTGTTTTTGGTTTGAATTAAGGCACTTTCAGCATAATTTCATAGGAATTTGCAAAACACTAACGGTGATTAAATTACAAAATTAGTATAGGAACGTTTTTGAAGGATTAAAAAAATACTAATACACACGTGTCACAAATTAATAAACTGACAGTTACTTATCTAGTATTTTTTTACAGTTTTCTATTCCGTTATGCGGATGACTCATTCACATCAGCCTTCGTGTCGACGGTGGGAATCGATTTCAAGGTGAAGACGGTCTTCCGCCACGACAAACGCGTTAAACTTCAGATATGGGTGAGTTTAATAGTCAATTATTGCTGAGGCCCGGAATAAGGGATTGCCTAACGAGATAATTGGCGGGCGAACCTTCTCTGTGGTCCATCAAGAGACGTCAGGCAACCCCGGTTTCCGCCAAGGCAGATATAGCGCTTGTCACAAACAATATGAAGAAATAATACAATGATATTTCAAAAAACATTTTGTGACGTACACGGTGATAATTTGACTTTGATTTAGCTGAAAGCTATTTCGAGGCCTTCTTTCATAGGCGATATTGTATTCACACTGTCTTTTACTTTTAAAGTACAGTGTACATTTAATAAAAGTGTTATTCATTTAAACTTTTAATTTATTATTCTTCTAATCATAGACAATGAGAGTCAATACTTACCTACATATTTAATAAAAGTGCGCAAACACTGTCAAACGCGCGGTTTGTCGGCGGTTTTCTTTGGTGAATGGGTGAATGTAAATTTTCTTTAGTCTTTTAACATTTTGTAAAAGTTTAACGCAGCGGGAAATAATAGGTTTTGTAAGGATGCTTCAACTTCAAAGACATCACAATCTATTTCGGTTGCTTATGGAATATATGGAACATCCATAACATCCGGCGAAGCCTTGCTTGAAAAAAATGTATTTTTTAATTCCATAAAAAAATTGTGTCATTTCAGGATACCGCAGGGCAGGAGCGTTATCGAACCATCACGACGGCGTACTATCGGGGAGCCATGGGCTTCATCCTCATGTACGATATTACCAATGAGGAGAGTTTCAACAGCGTGCAAGATTGGTGAGTTACACACTCCTATTATTTTATACCAATAATTGTCTCTTTTTAAAAATTACACTAACGTGAGACATATTTACACTTGATAAAAGAACAATAAATAAGAGAATCAAGTATTCGTACAAAAACCTGCACTGGCTTATGGGACGTAACTCAATTCTATCTGTGGATAACAAATTACTACTACACAATGCCGTTATTAAACCAATCTGGAATTATGGCATCCAGTTGTGGGGAATTGCTAGCGATAGTAACATTCTGCGTGAAATTGCCAGAGCACCTTGGTTTACGCGGATCGATGAAATACATGATTACCTCAATAAAGGAAGAAATCAAAAAGCATACGAGACGTTATGTCGAGCGCCTTGCGGGCCACCCAAATCCCTTGGCAGCAAAGTTACTCTGCATACGACACAAGCTGTAAACCGCCTAAAACGAAAACACATTGTGTAGGCTGCATAGTGCTTGAGCGAGGCGATGTTCTCCTAAACCGAAAACACACACACACGGAACAAAACTGATTATAGTCATTACCGTCTAATGGCAGTATAAAAAAAAGATAATCAAGAGTGATGATATATGGTACTGAAACGTGATGAGCGCCAAGGGCCTCATAAGAAGGCTCAGTCACTCCGAGGGCTATGCTGGGAGTTTCTCTGCGTGATCGCGTCAGAAATGAGGCCATCCGTAGAAGAACCGAAGTAACCGATAAAACCCTTTGAATCGCTAAATTTAAGCGGCAGTGGGTGGGCGGGGCACGTTGCACGTAGAGTAGAACCGATCGCCGTTGGGGCCGAAAGGTTTTCCAGTGGCGACCACGGAACGGATAGCGCAGCGTGGGTAGACCCCTCACTAGGTGGACTGATGACCTGGTAAAGTTCGCGGGAGTCCGCTGGATGCAGGTGGCGCAGGGCTGGTCATTGTGGCACTCTTTTAGAAAAGCCCATGTGCATCAGTGGACGTCTTTCGGCTGATTCGATGATGATGATGAATAAGAGAACAACGGTTGAAACTAACTTGGAAAGGCACTATTTGCGACATGTTTCGGACTGAAATTGGAGTCCTTCATCAGATTGAGTGGTTTCACGATAAAAAGTCCAAGTGAGTGTCAACCGTTATTCTCTTAATTATCAACCTAATTTGTTAGAACCGCTATAATTGATATGGAGTGGTCGCAGAGCTTTCCTCTAAATTTTTCCCAAACAAATCTGCCGTTCCATGACGAGAGCATATTATAGCTTAAGTTAAACTAGGTTGGCACTGCACAAACAAATCAAGAAGAGAAATCGCCAGCATTGGTAAAGTTTTCCCTTTATTATCTATGTCGAATAAGTATGTGGAAATAACAAAGACTGCTTAGAAAGGGCACGGTGTTTTACTTTTTATGTCGAAATGTGGAGTCTGACTTATCCGAAAACATACGTGATATAATAAAAAATTAGCTAACCAAGTTCAAAATTAGTGCCTACCCTAAAACTTGATAATTAGGATCCCGGGCGTCCTTCAGAATGCTTGCTTTACTGGGATAATGCTGGGAGGATAGCTAGGTTCATTTGTTTATTATAACTTTTTATATTTGATATAGAGCATACCAAGTACTTGTAGTGTTCATTCATGTGTACCAACATCACGAAGAACAGTTATAAACTAGTAATAAAAGGTCAATAATGTTCAAACCCGCCAAAACCGCGCCTTTTACAGCCGATTTGTTTCTATACAGGGTGACGCAAATAAAGACGTACTCATGGGACAATGCGCAAGTGATCCTGGTGGGGAACAAGTGTGACATGGAGGAAGAACGCGTGGTGAGCGCGGAGCGTGGCCGGCAGCTCGCCGAGCAGCTCGGCGTCGAGTTCTACGAGACCAGCGCTAAGGAGAACATCAATGTTAAGGTAAGATATGCTTTGCTATAGGTGAACCGTCTGAGACCACGCCTGGGCCTGTACTGTGAACTTCGTATAGTGCCACCCCTTTCACTCTTATAGTGTATAACACGAGAGTGAAGGGGACGGCACGATACGAATTTCACATTTCGATGTCCGGAGTAGCTACGAACTAGCTAGCACCTACGAACTTGATTTTCCGGCATGTCGCGCTCGCCTTCATATGCGCAGAGCTAAAGGTGCATCCCACGAATGAGGATTGTAGATGAATCTACCACGCGCTGGGAAATAACGAGAAAGATACACATTTTTTTAACGAAACTCACTGTGAAATTATTTGGCTCTTAGCATGCTCAATGTTGCAGATAATTATGAGATTTTTTTCCAAGCTACCATTAGTTTAGTACCTAATCAAAGGGTTAATAAGTTGTATTTTTTTTTACTCCACATTATATTGAGTATTTTTTGTTGCATCAAAACGTTAAACTAAGTAACCTTAACGACTTCTTGAAGTAAAACTTTGTTGAAAATAATTAATGTTTATGTAAATACTAGCTTTTGCTCGCAACTTCGTCTGCGTAGAACACATTCATCGCGATATAATTTTATTGTTTTTTTTATCAGGCGCTATTTCATACAAAGTTTCACGCCCTTAAGGAAAGATTTTCGGGATAAAAAGTAGCCTATGTCGTTTCCCGGGTCTCAAACTATCTCCATTTGATAGCAAACGTCCAAACTGGTTCAGCGGTTTGAACGTGACGAGGTAACAGACAGAAACCCTTTTGAATTTATAATATTAGTCTGGATAGTATACTGTATGAATTTGGTGGTTCTTATGTATCCTATTTTCAAAATATTATTATTTTTCCAGTCTGTGTTCGAGCGATTGGTGGACATAATCTGCGACAAAATGTCAGAAAGTCTGGACTCTGAGCCAGCCATGCTAGCCGGCGGGGCCCGTGGCCAGCGCCTCACGGAGCAGCCACAAGGGAACACGAACAGCAACTGTAACTGTTAATGTACTGTAATTGTTTTAACTGTGGGTTACGGCTTGTGAAGGAGCTGTTGATCCAGTAGTGTGGCACTCGTGGCAGACACAAAGTGTACTAATAAAAGTAACTAAACGAGTCAATATACTTGCACTTAATCCAATTGTACTTTTTACCCAATTAACAAGTCCAGCGATCGCTTCAATTTCATTTTGGTTTGCACAAAGACACAATTTCTAATGGCTTGAGCTCTTTGAGCATGGGCAATTAGATATAATTGATCAATTGACTATAAATCCATTGGTTGATCAAAGAATGATATCAACTACTTTAGTTTCAGATCGATTAATATATGTATAACCTACCGACATAAAAAACAAAAACAAAAAAAGCTTTTGTTTACATGACGGGGATACCCGTCACCGATAGACAACGGCTTAAAAAAATAACTTAATTCTATATATTAAAAAAAAAACAAATGTTGAATCTGCTACGAGTGTTGTATTCGCCGGGTTTTTCAAAGCTACTAAATCAATACAATATTGAGCAGAAAGTGAATCCAAATTAGTAATTTTACTATTCAAACGTTGCATTTGTATTCCTTAATTGAAATAAAAAAAACCGTTACAGTTCTATAAACATGATGTTTTAACCACTACATAATTTGTCACGCGACAATTTAGATTTTTAACACTTAACAACCATAGTATTTACACTTATTTGAACGAAAATTATTACAAAATGTTATAACTTATGTGTATCTATATAATATTATTGATTATTCTATAGGTGTTAGGTAGCTATGTCTATCGTGAGCTGGAGTAGGGATCTGATATTTCTTATAACTAGATGTTAACAGAAATTCCCTTCAATTATAGTGCTTGCAGATGATCGAACGGCCTAACGGACAAATGGGGAGAATCAGGGGACAGGGGAGGGGGTGGGGTGGAGAAAGGTAGAAAAGGTATTGGATTGGATGAGAAATATACATCTCTCTCATTCTTCCCTGTTCCTGGCATGATAGACCGTTCGATCGCTTGTTGAAATTTTAGTTTGCGCTCGTGGACTATGACAATGTACTCTAGTTATTTGTGTTTAGCTTGGACTGAATGTTGTGTATGGCGAGTTAGATTGTTTTAAATGTTATTAAAATTAACAACGACATAAAAACAAATAGGAATTTGAGTCATCAGTTGTTGCAGCGTATAAACCAACTGATTACTTAATCCGCTTGGACCAGTGAGCGTGAATCCAATGTAATTGATGGATGTTTTAATTGATAATTAATCCGAAATAGTCATGCATTTAATATTTAACCAATATAAGTTAAAAATATGAATTTATGTAGAAAAAAAAATGCTGCTTTTTCGTTTAATAAAGTGCTGGTCAAGATCAGTACTTAGTTCGAAAAGCACGTTAATCATAATTAGCTAAATTAGTTGTTGACTTTGTTATAGCTTAATATCGTTTTGGCCTGCTGTCTAATCGAAAATCAGGTACATACTTGTACTTAGAGTTTCACTTTGTAAATACGTTAACCAGTGTATAAAATAAACTACTGTATAGTATTATATCTACGTACTATATAAATCTGTTTGTATTCTTGTTACTACGCTATGTTAATATTTAACTATAGGTGTTTATTTAATCACAATCGTTAGGATAAGACATATTAATTGTATCATTTAGTTTCATTGCATAATTTATATTAAATAAATCCGCTTATAACGACTGTTTTAGTAAGGACATAAATATTAAATTCCGCGGAATATGGGAATTTCCGATTCCATGTACTTATGATGATGACGATGTCTCAGAGTTTCCGACGATAGCGACACCATGATATATTAATTTATGTTGGAGTTATCCGTACAAATGGACTTACAAACATTCTGAATAGGCTAGTCTGCGACGCGCAAAGGCATTTATTCTTGGTAGTAATACCTTATAGTTGGTGAAGCAAAACTTCTTGCCAAGTCGTACGCGCGACTCAGCGATACCTGTCTCACTCGTACTGTGTGAATTAGAAAGAGAATGGTAGATTTGTCTCGAGTCGCGTCGCATCGTCATTTGCGCTAGTCTCTCAGCTTATTACCCAGAGACCAGATGACAAAATTCGAACATTATGAGTCTCTACCTAAACAAGTTGTCGTATGAATTTTAAGCTTTCCAGATAATTCTGAGCATGGTCGACATTTTATATTATGTTAACAAGAGTATTATATTACCCATATTGTCGTTATGGGCGGACCTCACAGTATTCTGTAGGTAAATTTATTCAACGTGTTCCCTAGCGTTGAACTTACATCTAGGTGTATCTGTAGATGACATAGACAATACGATTTATATCAAATTCTGTTGAAACAATGAGCACATTTATTTTTTAGAATCTAATTGTTTATAAATATTAGTTAAGAATATAATCATCAATTATTTTGATAGGTTACAAGCGAACACTTGAAAATACGTACCTACTTCATTAGATACGTATATTTCCATAGCTTAAAAAAAGATTTCTAATGGATTTGTAAAATAAATCCCAACATTACATCGCCAAATATAAATAAACAAATTGAGAATTGTCTTTGGGAGAAGCAAAATTAAATTTTATTGAATACTGTTACTAACGCGCATTATAAAATCTCATCTTATGACTCTTATGAATTACCAATAGTTACTAAAGTATTACGTTCCAAGCAAAATTATACTTAGCACCTGAGTTTTAATGGTAAAAACTGCATATTGTGTCAATTTGACTAAATCAATTACCAGCACTACGACGGGGAATGTTTACTTAAAGAGATATTAATTAATCTGATTATAGAGGGAAAGTTCTTTTGATCGGCTGCATAGCGCGACACTTATGAAACTAGCAAAATGTAGCGTTTCTTTTTTTATGATGAGTTGTTATTTACAACGTTTACGTCACCTTAGGAGAATTAGTTCAAGACAAGAGTAAATTCAGTGTTGTTTATTACTTAGGTACAAATCTCAGCGTTAATCTAGAAGTAAAGGCGCCGTTTACTTCACCTTAGTTTAGTAGAATCAGTTCAAGACACATCTCGGAATTAAGCATTTTTAATTACAAATCTCAGCTACAAGTGACGGCGCATGTTATTTCCAAAAGGCATGCCATAGGGCCCAGGGAAGGATCGTTCAACTATTTCTTGTTGCTCGATCATGGTTGCTTCTCATGAGTCACTCTTTAAATTGCAACTATTTTGTTCGTTACCATAGTTACACGTCTCTTGAGTCACTCTTTTTAAAATTGTGAATTTAGTGGGTTTAAATCTATCAAACATGAGTTTTTACCGTAGATTATAAACCCATTTTGACGTGGGTAATCTCTTGAGCATACTAGAAGTCCATACCTATTATAACATTACTTCTGAGAAACTCGGTTACTGTTGTCTCCTCGCTGACGGGACAGAATAACAACAAGTTAAAGTTGATCGACCCGAGTATAACTTCATTACCCCGGAGTGTCTGGGTGAAACTTGTTGTAAATAACATAGCTCTTGTGTGTCGTGGCCAGTACAAAACGGGCTTAACAGTAGAAGTATCGTATCTAGTGTGTGTGAGCTCTGTAGCAGGGGGCGTGGAGAGGCATATCGTATAGTAAATGGCTTTAGTAGATTGTGTTGACTAGCAACTAAACCATCATAATATTTTTACTAACATTAAGTATTATTTGCAGATATATAAACATATTGAAGTTTTTTCTACGTTATATCACACAAATTTTGGCTCGATAAGCGGCAGAAAGAATTAACTAGTAGTATTCATAATTGTATGTTATATAATATTTGTTGTGTGTTAAAGGAATTATTTAAAGATACACCCGTGTAAAAGATTCACGAATATAATTATATAATATATTTACATGTTTTATTATTCCTAGATTTATACATGATTAGTATTTCCATGACTCTAAAATCAAGAAGTAGGTACCGCAAGTTTTTTTTCTTGTGTAATTATCGCCTTCAAAATAGTTTTTAAGTATTATCGTGCACAAACTTACTGCTCAGTTTATTTATTTAAACTTCATTGCGAAATACGAAGTTACAAGTTATATATAAAGATACAAAAGGCAAACTTAATGCCATAAGGCATATCCACCAGTCAACCATCAGGCCAAATAGAAATGATGAAAACAGACGAATCAGGTACTGAGAAAGTAGTAATCATTATTAATTCCAGTAAGTAGTGTTATTTTATTTATATTGTATGAAATTGCGCACAAAGTGTGACCTCTGATAACTTGACAGTCGAATACATAGGTACAGTTCATTTTCAATCATTGAGCGCGTAAAGGTGCTACGCCAAACATTAGGTACATAATGTAGATTACCTGAACCTGCTAGTCGATTAGGTACCGTGTTTTTTAGGGTTACGTAACCGAAGAGTCCAAAAATAACCGTATTGGTGTCACTCACGCGGCTGTACCTTCGACCGTCCGTCGTCTGTCACAAAATTTTGTTGCGAAGCAAACTTCCCATTGACATTGACATTTTTAACATCCCATTGAATTTTTAAACTTGAAATTTGGTGATAAAATTTATTATCACGCATATTTTACCAAAAAATACTAATACATTGATAAATGAGATTTTTCTCTTCGAAAGTTTTTGTTTTTCCTATTAAAACCTTAAAAATTAACTTATGCGGTTGCATCAGATCCCTAAATGTGCGAAGTTTACACGCACTGAGCTGGTTATTTGTCTGATAGTGGGCAATTACAGTCATCAACCTTGCGAAAGTTTAAAAATGATTACTATAACCGCGTTATTATCCCGCGAGTACGAAAATCACACGAGCGCTGGTGAGCCATTGTTGTGTGTCAATTGACGTTTCACATTATTTATTTGTGTGCGTCAGCGTAGGAGCTATGAGTTCACGTTGTCTATGTGTTCGTACATGTCACAACTACAACAATGGGTGGCCCAAAATTACGTTAACACGGACTTTTTAAGATATTTTTTATTACGACACGATTACACGAGTTTTATATAAAAGCGTTAAAAATACTGTCATTAAGTTAAACAAAACACTAGTTATCTGCAAAATATTCCCCTTTGGCTTTGATATATACTTGCAAACGTACGTTAAACTGACGAGCAAACATCATTTTGCCAATATTTGGGCAAGTATTGCTTTCAGAGCAATGTACATTTCTATGTTTAATGATGCAGGCCCTTTGTCTTTACGGTTGACCAAAACTATAATCGATTAAGGTTAGGTGTGAAAGGTATCCAGCCATTTTTATCAGCTAAAAAATTTAGGCAAATTTTGAAAAATTGGCCTAGTTATTTAAAGATCGGAGCACAGGCCACGATTCTCGCCAGATCTTAATCCATTGGATTATAATTTTTAGTCTTTCTTAGAAACAAAGGCATGTACCACTAAACATAGAAATGCAAACCTTTCTGAAAGCTACACTTACAAAATAATGGGCAAAATAACGTTATAGAACGTGCGGCCTTTTGTTCGTCAGTTTAACATAACGTTTGCAATTGTGTATCAAAGCCAAAAAGGTATAATTTGCAGATAACTAGTGTTTTGTTTAGTTGAATAACGGTATTTTTAACGTTAATATATAAAACTCGTGTAATCGTGTCGTAATAAATAAATTCTTAAAAATTCTATGTCAACGTAATTTTGGGCCAACCTGTATAACATAATATCCTAATAATAACGAACAAAACAATACCAAGCGACTCTCAGGTCTCTAAGTATTAACCGTACCATTTACAATAGATACTCGTACAAACAGAAATGTATTGAGATCCGTTGTGGGTTAAGTAGGTCGCAAGTTACTATCGATTGGGTCAAGGATGCACGGTATCTTGAATCGGTCACATGCATCCATTGACATGTGACATCTATCTTTTCTCCTCCTGGGGCCCGATTTTTGAGTGTCGAACGCTCGACTTTTCACTCGAGATCTGTCAAAAAACTATGAAGTTTTGACAGATGTCGAATGAAAATTCGAGCGGTCGACACTCAAAAATCGGTCCCCTGTACTGAGACTGAGGCCTTCATTATCTTATTAGGTAACGAAAACTTCTAAAACGATACTTACCCCACTCGATGCTGCGGTAGGTCAAATAAATTCGCGCGCCCCCCTTAAAAACATTACAATATTTTTTGAAAAGTTTGTATGGGTTCAGGTAAACAAGACGTAAGCAAAATATAGATCTAATAGGGGGTTTAAGATGGTTTAAGTTTTTGATACCACGTCGGTGGCAAACAAGCGTTTGGCGCGCCTGATCGTAAGCGGTCGCCGCAGCCTATAAACGCTTGCATTACCATTGGCTTGACATGTGCGCTGCCGGCCCATTAAAAATGTATACACTTCTTTCTTGAAGAGCCTCAATACCTACTGTAGTCCCTTGGGAAAACCTCGGCAGGGATCATCATTCCACAACACACGATGCGATTATCGCACGGTGGACGACAATATAAAGCATCTGCCACGTTCCTGACACTATTATAACTTACGATAAAAAAAAAATCTATTATATCTAGTCGTTTATCATTTGTGATAACTGCAACCATAATACGGGGCCTGAAGAAAAAAATCTGCGTAGCCTTACCCCTTATTTTTTTGGCTAGGCTTTTAGAAGCGTCATCTTTCTTAAAAATGTTGAACCAAATTGTCGTGGCAACACGTGCCAGCTAGCTCCAATATCCAAAAGCCACAATTATTCAATACCAGTTAGTTGTAAAAGCTTTGCGGCAGATGGCGTAAAAGTAAATAAATATTTATGCGGGCAGTTCTTGCTCCTTTTCTAAAAAAATATCAGTCACCTAGGTTTACTGTTTTACATTAGGTAATATATGTATTTAATCTAGAAAAAGTGTGCGTTTTTGATACAAAAAAACTGTTTTGTAACGAATACGAAGACGTATTAAATAGCAATTTTTACGTAGGTAAGTAGGTATCTACAGTAAGCCTGAACGGATAACATTTTACCCAGGGATTTTTTTTTCTAAATACTCATTTAACAAGTTTAAGACTGGGTTCTAAAATGTGCATTCCCCACACTAGTGTTTGCGGCAAAGGTGTACTTAACCAGCTGGGTCGACATGGTCTCTCATGCAACAGAAACACCGGCCGCATGTACCGTCACGGCACCACAAACGACCTGGGGGCCGATTTTTGAGTGTCGAACGCTCGACTTTTCACTCAACATCTATCAAAACATTATAGTTTTTGACAGATATCTCGAGTGAAAATTCGAGCGTTTGACACTCAAAAATCGCCCCCCCCCACCCTGGTACGTCGAACCGGCAGGTATGACGAGGGACGATGGCAAGCGCCCTGACGGAGTAACTTTGGTGCCGCGGAAACTTGGAAGGGCCCTGGTGTGGGTTGGGGGTGACGTTATTAATACTAATTTCACAAAATTATAGGCAATTAGTACGGCTCCTTAGCTCGAAATACGGTCCCATCTGGCAGAAAGCATGAAATTTGGCATGCACGTAGCTCTCATATTTGTGCTTCAAAAATTTTAGGGAAACACGTTGACAGGCCTTTTTTTCCTGCCCTCCCCCCCACTTTTGTGTGCCGAATTACAGTTTTTCTTAATTTTATTGAAAACGACTGAAGCTAGGAGAAAACCGTCAAAGGGAAAATGTTCCTTATAAAATTATCTACAAGTAATTCTTTGGATGTATATCGACAGGACCTATAGCTTTCAAAATATACGAGCATTCATTAGGGCAAGTACAGCAGAAAAGATACTAGAGATTACTAACATTTTTGTGCGCATCGGGCTACAAGCATGAAATTTGTACCATAGATAAAGTGTTCCGCGGTGATTCTTTTCAGATGTGGAGATTAGTTAGATTCGTCCCCTGTGCGAGGGGATTGCGGGGTGAATTGGACCAAGCACACCTTTTTTTCGTCTCTTTCTCACTGATCAGTTACGGCTACTATGGCTTGCGGGGTATCGTTTTCGTGTAAAAAAGACATCAGGAATTCATTTTTAGGGCTCCGTACCCAAAAGCTCTAAGCGGAACCCTATTTTTGTCAGTCATAAATCCGTCCGTCGTCTGTTTTACAGGTTTTACAGCCAAACGGTTTGAGCTACAGGCTTCAAATTTTCACAGTATAAGCATCTTGTTGACCCAAAGCCACATGAATTGTCAATTTTTTTTTAATTTTTTTGAAGTGGGTCTCCGTTAGAGCTGAAAGGGGGCGCAAAAATTTTTTTTTGCCCACCCCATCGAGTGGGATATCGTTATTTAGAGCTAATTGAGTAGATAAATACTGTGTTTTTTTATTATAAACAAGAGCGTCAGAAGTCACTAAAGTTCGCTATTATTCAAAATTTATTCCTAAGATTTTCTAAACTTCCCATTGACCTGTGAACTTGATAATCGGAAATTTTGTGTCACTATCTCCTATTAGTAGACAGACTGAGATCTTAATACGTATGTACATACATCTCTAAGTTTACTAATATTGTAATATTTTTAGGTAATAGATAAATGATATTTTGACATGAAAAATTTATTATATTCTTTTTGTCATATTTATTAAATTGTAAATTAACATTATGACATGTAAAAGTGTCCTTGTGGCCTATTTGCAGAATAAATGTTTGATTTTGCAGAAAGCAAGCCCCAGATCAAGATCATACGAAAACCTCCATCTATATGATTGGGATTTGGGATCGAGGGCTCAGGACAACAAAAGGTTGATCCCTACATTTCAATATTTTGATCGCGGTCTCGGGTTTAGTATTAAAAACCCATTTTGGTTGAGAAGAATGCTGAGGTCACGACTACAAAGTATGATTATTAGGATAATAAAATAAGATTAAATAATAAGAAACGTATTTTTATAAGGAAAATTTCTTCTTATTTCAATTAAAATTTGTATATTATAATAGCACCTACAAATATGTTACGTTACCGGTAAGACTGGGTATCAATTGCCTTCCGCTTCAGAACCCATCTTATAGTACTTATAATAGGTGTGTAGATAAAGTAATGTCATGCAACTGTACATAATTAGGCATTAACACAACACGAGTGCCAGTATTATGAACCAATTACATAAGTTTATAGTAGTTACTATTTCTTGATTTTAGTCGCTTAGTTTCAGAGCCTAACGCTTTCATAAATGCCATTATTACCCGATGGCACGACGGATACGGCAAAAAACACGCAACGTAATAAAACACATAATTTCCCATTCAATGTAAAAACCTGATAACACAAAATTGTTATCCCGTGTTTTTGTCACGCTTCCATTTGACGTGTGACGAAGGCAACCGACGTAATCAGTACTTGTCAGTCAGACGAGTACTCTGTCTCTAATACGAGCGTACTAGCATCAATATACCTACGGGTTAATATTAAACGCTCACGTATTAACACTGATCAATGCTAGCTATTGAAACGTTGACGGGGCTTGTCATGACGATTGACTTCATAATGATGATGTTATTACCAGTGCCGCATTATCTATCAATGCTTCGTAAAATCAACAGCAAAGCTCTTATTGGGTTTATAATAAGACGTGTGAAGATCATTCTGGCATTTTCGTATGCGTAGGTAAATACTCGTTCCGCTGACTTAATGACCGCGGAGTAAAGAAAGAGAAAAGAAATAAAAGTTGAATGATTAGGTATACAAAAACATAATATCAGTGTTCCAACGTTATTAAAATAAACTACTCAAGACAAAATGAATTACTCAAATTGCAGTGAAGAAGTGACTAATTTCGTCGAATGTGGTGATGTTCTTCTGTCACAACTGGTTGCCATGAAATATATAAAAATCCTCATAGACAACTGGTAGTGAAACACAGTTGCGATGGCGGTGATTTTTTTCTTCGTTAACAACTGGTTGTGTAACAGGAATAAATCTTCTTCTATCACAACTGGTTGCCATGAAAGATTAAAAAATCCTCATAGACAACTGGTTGTGAAACACAGTTGCGATGGCGGCCGAAAGGGATCATGCCACGGATGTTATCACTTCAATTGTGCAGGAATCAGTGAGTCCAGTCATCGTAAATAAAAAAGGAGCGGCCATGAAGGCAGCCTGGCGATGTTTTAATTGCCGAAATATACCATTCAACCGATACTAGGTAGCTCGGTCGCTGACATTTTGTAAGAAATTAAATCCTTTAGGGACGACTTTAATTCAATGAAGTCGGATGTCAATATCAACAGTATTAAAAGTGACGTTCGTGCGACTTCTCGGGGTCTCCAGGAACTGACGCGAAATGGGGAGAACTCGAAACTTCGCTGGTGCATATGACATAAGACCACTGAGTAGAAGTAGACTGGAACTCATCATCATCATCATCATCAGCCCACTGCAGTCCACTGCTGAACATAGGCCTCCCCCAAGGCACGCCACAAAGCCCGGTTCTCTGCTTTCCGCATCCAGTCGACTCCCGCCCTCTTAGATATGTCGTCCCGCCACCTGGCCGGCGGACGACCCACACTGCTTGCCGAGACGCGGTCTCCACTCTAGAACACGCTTACACCAGCGGTTATCAGACTGGAACTACTAAAGTCAAATCTGCTAGTCGCCATACCCAACACCCAGGCAGAGTCAAATGATCAATTCAAAATGCTTCTGAATACAGTGTAAAGAATTTAATGCAACTTGTATTGTAGTACAAAGTAGGGTCTTGCACCACTGACGAACGCTTCCATCAGTATGTAAGGGATTATTCCAAATTATTTAAAATAGTGTGCACAAAAGCAAAAACAGTGCACTTGAATAATAAAATAAAATCCTCAGATAATAAGGCCAAGACAAATCTACAAATTCTATAGGATATTTCAGCAGCAACGCGAAGATTCTATGGTAATCCGTTCTCTATAACGGACATTCTGTTAGTTGTTTATAGTTGTGTCGTATTATTACGTTGACACCTACGTTGCAGAATTCAAAAATAAATTAGTAATGGCTTACAATGAAATAGATGACAAGATAAATACAATTATTTAAATATTGTGTTTAAACGTAGGTACAGTCAACAATGTAGGGTCGTAAGGATGTGTCAGATATTTCTCCCGCCTTTGTTATGGCAGATATTGGTGCTGGTGACTGTACCATAATTTTGTTGCTAATAATTTGTCTTTTTTTTTTAGGTCAGACGGTAACCTACCAAAATTCACCATGTCAACAACCTTTTATTCATCATATGAACGGCATGGCGTCTATTAGAACTCGATAGCCTAGCTTGTCTACGTACGTCGCAAGTATTACAGTCTGCTGACTGTCAAAAGTAACCACACGAATGAAAAGGTCAAAAGCTCTTATTCCATTACAATAAAGACTTTTGAAGTCTTCATATGCGTTACTTTTGATAGTGACTATACTTACAGAGGACTACAAAGAGATGTATACATTTTAGACCTTAATTACAATGTAATTAGGTGAACAAATGTATACATGTTTGCAGTCGACGGTACATATAAGAAAATGCATGCGCAGGTGATCACTTACTTGAGGGATTCTACTAGTCGATGTCCTGGGGGCCGATTTTTGAGTGTCGAACGCTCGACTTATCACTCGACATCTGTCAAAACATCATAGTTTTTTGACATGTCACGAGTGAAAAGTCGAGCGTTCGACACTCAAAAATCGGCTCCCTGGGTCGGGTTTTGTTGATATGTACAACACTCACAATTTATATTCGACATAACTGTGACAGGGACACTCGCGGAAGTAGATAGTCGTAATATGTACTGTACATAGATTGGTAACGTAAGAACGTACCTATCTACACGAAGGCAGCCACAAATAAAAACAATTTATTATTTTTACAGATATTTTATTGATTTGCCTGATGGTACGAACTGATGCTCGTATGTCACTCAATTTCACTGTTTTAGCTGTCACTTTCATAAATAAGAAAAGTAATCTCTAATGTTTTACAAGTGAGTTCAGTAAAAAAATAATTTTCTCACGAAACCAAACTTTTCAAGACATTTCTTTTCATAGTTGTGAATGAATTCAAAAATTGTTTGGATATTGCTTCAATATTCTCGTGATACGTATTGTGATTTGTGATAGTCACTGTGTAAACAGCGTTATAATTTAATGCCAGGAATGAAATAATCAGATATTATCATAGAACTGCAAACAGTATAAATATTCCCAAGAAGGTTTGCTTGGCAGCCATTACTCCTCGCAGCCCTTAATTGGGTACTAAATAAGAATAACGAGAGTTTATTTTACAGAAGCTTGTAACGGCTGCATAAAATAATTGTCATCCATAAGGAGTAAGTATCTCTGACACGCCATAAGCATCAAGATGCTAGTTCTTGATATGATCATGAATTAGCAAGAGGCAAGAGCACATAAAACGTCATTTCGCTCACATAGGGGACAACCCAACTGGGGAAGTATCTTCAACCCTTTCAAAAGATCGCAACCATAAATAACAATAGTACTTTCTCTTTAGGTATGTGTGTTTCTGGTGGTGAGTAAAGGTCGCCAGAACTCCGGAGGATGCGCTGTTTTGAGACTTTGCGACTGCGGGACCTGCATACGTGTTGTAAGCGTCCATAGGCTATGGTGTCTAATTACCATCAGGCATCAGGCAGGCTGAAAGCTTGGTTATAAAAGAAACATTGTTTTATCTAATATCCAAGACACTAGGGTGCTATTATTTTGTGTTTAATATGGCACAAATATTTATGCAACGACAAGGCTTTCTATACCTACGGTAGGTAAGTATCAGTATTTATCGGCCAAAACAAATATCGAATACAACATTCTCTTTGAAAGTAGAAACCTCAAGTACCTAACTGCTTAACCTAGAATGTATTTTGATATATGTGAGGAAGCCAATGAAGTCACTTACTTACTTGACATATTAAAATATTTACTTACCATCATATTAATCTTGTAATACTAGACTATGTTTACAAACGAGACCGAGTGACCGGACCTAATAGCCGGTTCGAATCGTAAAGGAAAAGACGGTGCTGATCTCATTCCTTGAAAGTTTTTGGTGCGACCTTTGTTATCTTAATGTTAAATCATTTTCCTCAAACGGCGCAGTAATTTTTATGTGTCAGATACGGGTCTTAATGCGTGCAATAATTTTGAGGGAATATTTGACATTAAAGGATGATACTCAGCCTCCACTGTTGTTGTTGTTGTGTTGTTGTTCTTACGACACATCTTGGTATTATATGACAAAGCGGACCGTGATATCGCGATGTAGGTACTGAACAGCAGTACAGGTACTGTGGATCTGAACAGCGCCATCTAGCGGCGTTTAGAGAAACGATGTTTTCAACATATTTACCTATTTATTCACACGCAAGTTAACAGTTTGGCACCAAATTGTAGTAATATTATTTAATAAGAATATTAAAGAAGATAAATTAGGTACAATAACAAACTTAAAAGACTAGACACCTGTACAGCGACCTCCGTAAATTTTTCTTGATTTCTATGTTAATCATTTCTAATTATTAATTTTGTAAATATTAGTGATAAAAAACACCTAAGACACTAGCACCTAACCACCTATCCATAATCGTCCCGGCAACCACTAAAGCGATTTAGTTAATGTTTTGGTTGAGAATCATTCTTCTCATCTCATTAATTTGACTACCAAATTTCACGACTTTCTGGTCAAGATAAAGCATACGTCACTTTCTCGGGACATAAACTCACACATGGTTACAAGGTTTGCTAAGGCAAGATTGTTCTTTTATAATTTATTTTACTCTACCATATCTACTAAATGTTTTTTCTAATATTAACAGACACATAAACTTCGAAAACGATTTCCAGTTGTATGAACCCATCTTTCTCAGATTACCACACAATGATGTCTGAACATTTTCAGTGAAAATTCCCCAGACAGCAACAAGCACTGAGTTATGAGTTAGAGGCGACTTTAATATTGGTTTAGTAAATAGCATTACTAACGTTTATCATTGAAAATGTCAAAATACCTTTTCATTTTGTGTAGCTATGAATCTGTAAAGGCATAGGATTTGGAATATACAGTGAAGCACAAAATTATGTATCAAATTAATCCTCTCCATTAATTCACAGGGCTCCGATCTCAGAGACATAATTTTAGTTCTGTATCTAATTGAAATGGTTAAGAACAATTGTACCATTTGTGCCCAATTGACCTAATCCTCTCTAAAAACGAAATTTTAATCGCGGACAAAAGAGCCTTGGGACATAATTATTTTGCAATAAGTAGTATTTTTGAACTTGACTGTACAATTGGAGACAAGCTGGTGTGTCCACTATAATTTGCACAATTTATTATTGGTTGTGGATAAGGTTCTTTAAACAATAAATGATTGAATTGAACAAGTATATTATCGTAGCTATAGAGGTACGTAAGGTTGTTCCAATTAATACGTATTGGTATGATGATAAGATTGACGCGAAAGTTGTGTAGTTATGTACCTACTTAATCATTGACAGTAAGCATTGAGCTGTTCACGATTGAATATTAACACTACACTATTCTATGGGGCCTGTCGTATTGATGAATGAATTTTCGTGAATGGGTCCGAGTAATTTTTCAAATTCCGACCATGAGCAGATTCCTCCTCCGCAAACTGGCCGAAGTGGCTCTTCATTCATGTAGAACATAACATGGTAGTCACTGGAGTTTTTATCTGTGCATCTATAAAAAAAAGTCCAGAATCAAAATAGAGTACCTACATAGATATAATAAATAAATAAATAATATAATTATACTCTGTAGTTGTAGATGCGCTTCAAAATGAAACCCATTCAATTAATTCGGATAGGTAGATTACATTTAATAATGATGAAAGTTACTATTTCTCTGTTTTTCTTCACTTTTTATAGACTATATAACCATTAGCCATAACTATCAAAAATGCAGCTACTTCAAGAAATCGATTAAAATTAAACAAAAAGACGTCTGAGAATCACTTAGTAATAATTGTGTGAGTACGTATGTGTCCTCCAAATCAGACCAAGAACTCAACAAGATTTTGTGCGGATATAACGCTATAATAATTAAGATGTTTCCTAAATTACTTACTTGTTTAAAACCATGACAAGATTCGCTGCAAATACATTGATTCTGCTGGTTCTCCAATATCGATCTCGCTTTTTTTCAGCGGCTGTAATCGGCTTACTGTCTTTGAACCAACCAAGTGCTGTGAAAACCATATCCAACGTCTCTGCATTCGTAAAGTGTGCGGTAATTTTTCTTCCTTTCCCAGCTTTTGCCATTTGAAAACTCTCTTGTAGATCCATTAATGGCATATGACCGTACGTCTTTGCGTTTTGACGTCCATAACCATTTCCGTAGTAATGTAATAAGTCTCCGATGTATTCTAAAACTTTGAGGTCCTCTGTCGTGAAGAGGGCACACCAAGGACTGGCCTTGTTGCTGAATCCCGACCAAGTGTATCGACATAAATCATAAAGAGCTGTTATATTGTCCTCTGTAAGGTCGTATTCGATACCCAATCGTCTTTGGATTCTATCCTTTGCCTATGTAGGTAAATAATGGAAAACATACATTATGAAAATTTCTTAGGAAGTTTTTACAATTCATTAAACAAACGCCTAGTGTAACCATTATCTTATTACTTCAGCAAGTACACTGTACTACTAACGGGTCTTTAAATCCAATAAACGATTGCATACTCGTATAAATAAATAATATATATAAGTACTTACTACTAAGTAATCTGATGAAATTTTATACTGATTTGATTCTTCATTGCTTCTGCGTTCTTCGGCATCAGCTTTGATGGGCTGAAAATTTAATAAGGATAATTTATAACTGCTCAATGGGCCGATAATTGATCTTTTAAATACTTACATCCATAAAATCAAATCCGCTTATCGGATCTTCGATCACTACATTTTCATTTCCTAGCCCTTCGACGAAGGCTTTAGCACTGTCTTGTACCCAATGATCCTGTGTGGGTCGGAACATAAAGTTCTCTCCGTCTAATTTTCCCAGTTGAGGATACACCTGCTTCAACCTCTTAGCGACACCAAACATTTCCTGACGCCCCTCATCTTGTAAAGCGCTTGTTTTATCAAACATATCGTTGTCAATGGGCCAGTCACGGAGATTGTCGATATCTTGAGCGCAAAGTGAACACCTGCCTTTTTCGTAACTCGAGACAACGAGGTCACGGATAGCGATAGCTTCCTTCATTCTAGTGGCCGATTTGTGATCCGGGTATGTTTTACCGTGGCGAAATATCCCCCAAATACTGATCGGTTCACATTCTGTTGAGCAATTCATATTATTAAAGTTCAATGGCTAAAGAAATAATAATTTAAATGCCTAAACTAAGGCTGCGTTTCCACCAGAGATGTGCGAGGATGTGTATTCATATATTTGACACCTCGCTCGGCGCGTTGCGAGGTGTCAAATGTATGAAAACGCATCCTCGCACATCTCAGGTGGAAACGCAGCCTAAGACAACTTTACGTTACCGGCATGCGAGATTTTGTATAAGTAGGGTATTTAAAAGTAATTTCTTAATCTAACCATGTTAAATTCATTAAAAAATATAAATGTAGACTTCACTTACTTTCTAACCTCATTTAAATTGCCAGCAATGTACAGCACAGTAAATTGACAACGCAGTACACAATACAACCCTTAATGTTCTGTTTACTACGACGTTATCTTAAGCAGTGCACCGAGTACTAGTTTGAAGGTGCGGAGTTAGGAAATTTAATTTTACAGTTAATTCACATAATTATGATTTGCTAATACATTGAAATAATTGTTAATGGAACATAATTATCATCAGTTCCAATAAAATTTAATGCTCACGTGCCGGTAACACACTATTCAAAAAATATTTTTTTATAATATGTATGTTGATAAATAGAGTGAATTTTATTATTTCCCTTATGTACCTAATCTACTACCTTAATTAGGAATAAGAAGTACCTACTTACCTGCAATCTTTATGATGGAATCTCTTATATCCCCTCTCACTGCATTATAGGGAGTTTTACTAGAAAAGTATTTGTATGAACAAGCCGTATTCCAATAACAAAATGATGATAAGGCAATATCCACATAGAGGACAATTAGTATTATGAAAATATATTTCGCATTCATTGCGTATAAAAATAATCGGACCACAAAAAGGCTTCTAGGACACTCAACGCTGTTCGAAGATGAGGTGAGAATAAGTTTAGTTTGACATTTTATTATGCTAAAACGGGTTTGACTTGCACTCTAATCAATTCTAATATGTATATGTAATGTATGCAGACACATGAGCTAAAGTTTATCCTTGTGTTTTCCAGCCACGCTGTTGATACATGTGAATACTTAGTATTATATCAAATCAAAAGCGCTCGCAGAGGGACCCTTAATCGAAATATACTTATGCAAGTTCCTAACTTAACTAGGTGAAGGTAGCGATAAAATTATGTGCTATGATAGAGCTTTACAAATGCAGCAATGTATGATAACTTTCTAAAATATCGATAATTATTAGCCTCGATGGCAAAAAGTATAATAGGGATGTTGACACCAAATAAGAAAATCAATGAGTCCAAATTTTCTCGAAAAAGGATCAAATTCTCAATCAAATAGCGAAAAAAGTAACTAAAAAGAATATATAATTACATGTCTTCAAAGTTTTACGAGGGGGCATCGTCTGTCCCTTTTCCGCAAAACGCACCTGTGCATTGAACGATCGTCATTTACCACGGCGCTCGAGGTCAGTGACGTCACTGACCTATAGCGCTTTCTCTCTCTAACTAAAAACATTTCAACGATTGTAGTTTCGTTATTTTTTGAGATATTTGAATAGAATTTTCACTATTTGGCATAGTTTTATGTATTCTTCCTTATAGAGTAATAATAAATTTTGAGTCAACATCCCTATGGGGCGCTTTAAGCAGTAAATCAGTGATTTCACTAGCTGCCTTTAAGCAGTTCGGTAAAAGTAACTATCATAATAAATTTAAGAGTTAGACTCTTGTCGGTGTAGCTCTCTCCATCTGACTCTATCTGGGGCCGTCTCTTTGACCTCCTAGGTTAAGGATGATTCATGCTAGACCATTGCGGACGCGCGACGGCCGTCGATTACTTGTACTAGAAAACGGGCCAGTCAGGACACGGAATGGTCTAGCTTTAATCATCCTTTATACGACACGACTGCTAGTTTTCTTTGTGTTTTGTTTCATGTAGCTTATCCGTGGTCTTTCCCTTTCTCGCTTTTCTTCAAATTTGCCTTACCTATAATAAGCGTCGTGTTGTATACGATGACCAATCATTTCTCCTCTTCTATTTTCTATAACTTTCAGCAGTTTCCTTTTCTCCCCCACTCTACTCAGCATTTAAGTAACTATAAATACTAATAAAAACCTGCGTGTTAGCGCGTTAAAAAATCAGGTAGTATGTTTACTATATATAATTGTGGTTCGAATTATGACTAAAGATAATAGTTTAGTATGTGGTTTATTGTGTGAACGTAGTCATAGCTTATTCTAAGATATATACTTACTTAATTTTACAGAAAAAAGGAAATGAAAGACTAATATTTGGCACAAATAGTTTATTTCGCAACTATCATCACCAATTATTCCATGAATAATGCAGTAAATATTATAATATTGATTTCATATTTTGTTTTAACATGATAGGATATTTTTTTAACATTGAACAAAAAATATACGATATTATATTTATAATATTTTTCAAGCTATTGATTAATTTACAAACTAAATCATGGTGGTAAATCGAGGTAATGGCTCACCTGTTTAAAAGAAAAATAAAGGGCCCAAGTGTTTTAATAATTTGAGGAAAGGTATTCTTTTCTTAATACCTACAACTTTACTTACTGCATTTCAAACTGATGTGATGTTAGTCCTCCAATTGTTACGATGATGCGATTTTTTATTTATTTCAATGGTATTATTTACAATAATATACAGATAAAATATCAAATGACCATTTTACATAAATTCTAATCCATTATCGGTATTTTACTAGCAATATGGGATATTTGTTTATGTAAAATTAAATACTGTTGTTTTTTTAATTATGTACATTAGTAAACAATAATTAACTGTTGGTAACATGTCAATTTTTAAAACATTCAATACTTTTATAAATTTACTATAATTTTCTTTAATATCTACCTATGTGATAAAACGAAACAGAAGAAAGTAGAATATATTTTCCTTTTTTTTTCAAATTAACTGCATGAAAAAAAAGAATACAAGATAAACAAATATTGTGTGTTCAGGTATATTTAGTTACAATGTTCGGGTAGGTTAGTGTAGGTAGGTATTAAAAGAAATACAGATTTTATAAATACATTTGATAATTACTATAAAATAACAGATCAATAAATGATTTCATCATGATTATACACCAAAAAGTCTCTTATCTTAAATACTTGTCATCGTTTTTAATTCTTAATTGGCTAAATACATGTTTTTTATTTATTCTCAATCTACTTTTTTATATCCAGTAATTGCCTATTTCCATACCTAAGTATAGATCATAATATTAATCATTAGAGAGAGAAATGCATAAGACTTCAAATATCACTAGATGACTCACATCCAATAGAATTTGTAAGTAATTTAATGATTATAAATGAAATTTGGTCCAAAATTGCAATAATAATATTTGAAAGAAGTAATTTCTGGACCAAGGACTATTTGAAGATTGTTAAAATTATTGATCACATGAAATCTTGATCACAAAACTAAAAGCAATTTACCTAGTAGGTAGGTTTGAAACATGAATCGTTACCGTTCAAAAATTATCCACAATATTAGAATACTATTCGTGGGTATATTCTTTATGTTGGGAAACGAGTAAGTATCCCGACA
The DNA here is from genome assembly GCA_951800055.1 of Cenopis cana. Classification (NCBI taxonomy): domain Eukaryota; kingdom Metazoa; phylum Arthropoda; class Insecta; order Lepidoptera; family Tortricidae; genus Cenopis; species Cenopis cana. Next base: position 6,967,341 of record OX637479.1, on the reverse strand, counting down.
GATTTTAACCAACGATTCTAGTGCCTATTTGGACAAAAAAAGTTATACAAACACTGCTGGATAAAGCCTAATTTTCGAGATATGAAATTATTTTGGTAATCCACAAGTTGAAAAATCTCAAGACAAATCTCGCCTTAATAATGTGACGTAACCACACACACACACACACACACACACACACACGCGCACACGCGTGCGCGCAACGCGAAAGCGGTACGTAATAAAAAACATACCTGCCAGCTGCCATCATTTTGAGTAAGTAAGTACGAATAAGTTTTTGTTAAATTTTAAGTTACAGCAGCAACGAGTTTTCACTATTAAGAGAAATGTATTAATGATTCAGTAAATGAAGGATAACTTGGCGGAAATAATTAGTGTACAAGCGGATTTTGGCATAGTTGTAGTTGAAGATGTCCTTAACAACATACTTAAAATCCTGAGGGGTGGGGGGTGGGTGGGTGTGATTCAAGCAAAGAAGACCACTAACTGCCAATTGGCATCCGTCGTCTGTCACACAGATTTTACAGCCAAACGGTGCGAGCTACAGTCTTCAAATTTTCACAGTATAAGAATAGTGTTGACCCAAAGCTAGGTTATAAAAAAATATTTTTAATTATTTTTAAGGGGGGTTTTCTAACTGCGAAAGGGGGGCCCGAAAAAAAATTTGACCTAGCTCATCGAGTGAGGTATCTTTGTTTAGAGCTCGTTAAATGCATAAATACTGTATTTATTGTTTTCAAAAATATTGGAAAACAAAAGAATGGGAAGCAATATTTGATTAACATCGCCCCTTCTAGCGAAAAAGTGTGTAGAGCCTTTTATGTGGAGAATTGTATGTACATTTTTTGTCTCTCAGAACATTTTTTGCTGTGGGCCACCGTTTACGAGTTTTTAACGAAAAAAAACCCTGCCCCCCCCACCCGTTAGCTCCACCCCTACCCCTCAGGATTGTAAGTATGTTGTTAAGGACATCTTTAACTACAACTATGTCAAAATCCGCTTATACACTATTTCCGCCAACTGGCAGTTAGTGGTTTGCTTGAATCATAAGTACTAAATTCTGTTATTACACTAGTAATGTAGGTATGACTGCTGCTTTTAATCACAAATAGTAGTCAAAGGTTATCAATTTGTCATTGTAAGCTTGTTGCTTTAATATTACTTCTGTTCTCTAGCAAAGTGTAGGCACTAGGCAAGTGTGCTAACTTCTTCTGAGGCGCTAAGATGACCGCGTACACCGTGATGTTTTATGTGACGTTTTCATACATTTCGGCCATAAAACGTGATGGTATACGCAATCATCTTAGCCCCTCTGGTCAATTTAATAACGTAGGTAGGTACTGTAGAACGCGGCTTGTTAGCTCGAAAATATGATGGATACGGTCACATCTGGAAGAAAGCACGAAACTTGGCATGAACCCTAAAAATGAATTCCTGATGTCTGTTTTACACGAAAACGATACCCCGCAAGCCATAGCCTTAACTGATCAGTGAGAAAAAGACGAAAAAAAGGTGTGCTTGGTCCACCCCAATCTCCTCGGGCACAGGGGACGAATCTAACTAATCTCCACATCTGAAAAGAATCACTGCGGAACACTTTATGTATGGTACAAATTTCATGCATGTAACCCGATACGCACAAAAATGTTAGTAATCTGCCCTCTAGCATCTCTTCTGCTGTACTTACCCTAATGAATACTCGTATATTTTGAAAACTATAAATCCTATCAAAATAGATCCAAATAATGACTTGTAGATAATTTTATAAGGAACATTTTTTTCATTGACGGTTTTCTCCTAGCTTCAGCAGTTTTCAATAAAATTAAAAAAAAACTGTGATTCGGCAAACAAAAGTGGGGGGGGGGGAGGGGGGAAAAAAAGTCTGTCAACGTGTTTCCCTAAAATTTTTGAACCACAAATATGAAAGCTACATGCATGCCAAGTTTCGTGCTTTCTTCCAGATGTGACCGTATTTCTAGCTAACAAGCCGTACTATGTTTTAAAACGTCACTTACGTCGTCGTCCTTGAATTTAGTGTGAAGTTTGCTTTTCCACTCCTTAAACTAAGGATTCGTTTACAAGGAAGTATCATCGTTAAGAGGCCTTACAAGTTGTAAAATTTTTTGATCAAACATTTTGACAAAAGTATTGATAATAATACCAATACGGTGATTAAAGGATACGATGATTTTATTAAAGTTTTAGATAGTAACATCGCCCTTTTTTGATTTTATTGTGTGTAGTAGAATTTAAGCGGAAAAAAGCAGTTTTTAGCTCGAAAATGGTCGATTTGGAGTGATGTTTGAATCAATATTTCGTAATGAAAAACCCAAAATATACATTTAAAATATATGTCTATAGGTCGCAACAGTCCTGTTCTTGATAGTAACATTTATAAAATGTTAAAATACTCGGTAATTAAACAGAAAATCGCCTAAATAGATGCGCCTTTTTTAACTAATAAGGACCCTTAATTGTTTTATTTTGTTCCAGAAAATTAATTACGTTAATATTGAGTATTGGACCCATGTTGATATAACATTATTAACTCGTAATATCATCAGAAATCCATGGTTAAAATCTGTCGGATTACTCATTTTCCACCGTGTAGAAGGCCATTTTTGAGAAAATACATATTGGCGCTAGATATACCAGTTTATATGAATACAACAATAGCGATTGTTACATAAATTTTAAAGAAAAATACAATTATATTTCTCAATAGTTTGGACAAATGATTTTTGGATTGGGATAAAGTAGCACTTTCTATGCCTATGTTGACCCTTATTAAGTTGTAAGTACGTAATTTTTTACTGATTTGGACATACTTTACTTAAAAATATTAACACATATGACATATGACTTTTAAATTGATGCATTGATGACTTTTAAAATAATTTAATACATATTTTAACCGAATGAGACTCCATAAATGGGCATTTTCACTTTAAAGTGTACCCCCTACTTTTTTAGGATCTCGGTGATTTTGGGTATTCTGACTCAGAATCACGAGTACTATTGATTCAGTTGAAGAAAAAAATGTCCTTTGTGACGAGCCATAGAAACTGTATGAAAAAAGCTCACAAAACTGACTTTTTTTGGAGGGACACTTACTTTTTTTCTTCGCGGAAATGGATAGTACTTGTGATTCTGAGTCAGAATACCCAAAATCACCGAGATCCGAAAAAAAGTAGGGGGTACACTTTAAAGTGAAAATGCCCAAATATCATGTTGCAATATCTAACCTAATTCATTTTCATTTTTGTCAATATCATAGAGATGATATTGACAAAAATGAATTAGGTTTGTATTGTAGTGTCGTTCAGATTATTATATTAAATACGCCACTTAGTTGGTCTTTAGTATACGTAATAATTCCTTTAATAACTTGAACCATCTTAGTTTGAAAAGGGGACGACTAAAATCTTTATGCTTAACCCGATCCCCCGTCCTGCTACAATTTGACGTCACCGTCTTAAGGCGCAGGGTAGGGCAAGGCCTTCCCCATACAAACTTTGTGCACGTTTTATTCGTCGGTTTTGGCACTAACAAATATATATTTTTTTTGTTGTAAATATTAGATATGCGAAGATCGTGATGTGAAAATTTTCAAATATTTCAAAAAAATTCAAAATAAAAAAATAAAATAAATAGTTACTTTAAGCATACTGACCAAAAATCATAACTTTAATGCAAACACAAACGAAGTAAATCCTGCACAAAGTTTGTATGGAGAGAGCTTGCCCTACCCCTCCTCTTAAGCCACGCGCCGTGCATAAATTGAAAACGGTAGTTCTTTTATAATAGACGCCATTGTACGACATTGGACGTCCGAATATTGCTTATAGGTCAGATAGGCTATATTTCAACACTACTGAACACTTTAACCACTTTGATATACAGCATCATGCTGATAATAAAGTCAGCATCCTAAAAATGTATACTGTACCAGTCGCCATCATCATCTGATCGAACAAGAAGTACAAAAATATCTGAACACAACCTTGCTGCCAACGCGAGTTCAGATATTTTGAGCAGACTCATTTATATATTTGACGATGAAGCTAAGCAAACACACCTCATTCGATAAAAGCTGGGCTAATTATAGGTCAAATTGATAAGATTCATAGAGAGAAAATCTAAACTAAAATCTAGGGTGCAAAGTCTAGGAAGAAAGTGTATTGATTCTTATATACTATCTACTAAAATATAGTTGGCAGTTTAGTTTTCGTACCTCGAACTTATTTTAATATAATTGTTATTAGGTAGATGATAAATCTAAATGGCACAAATCTTTCAGTACAATTAATAGTATACCGAACTTCCAAGAAGTATCTAATTAATTAATAATAGAAAGGAGAAATATTTAGACAAGTACAATCAAGATAAGATATTGTAAATATTGTTTTGATAAAAAAAAAAAAACAAATTTTAGAGACCTGTATTCAATTTGAAATCTATCTTCGTATGTCTTTGAAAAAAATAGGAGCATTGTCCATTTTTTGCTCTAGTAATTTATATTGAATTTTTAATATTTTAAACTCACGATTATTTTTCCACACTTTAAGTAAAAGACTAACCCGAACGAACTTTCCAAGATAATAAGTATATATATCTACATAACACTATTAGTCTAACCAATGAAACTTTCTAACTTGAAGAGTTAGAGATTAGAATATGCTTAATGCCATGAAAATATAATATAAATTGTATATTTATATTATAAATGAAAATATCTACCGTCCACTAGGCTATAGAATAAAGCACTTTGAATCATCTGGTCACAGCTATAATATAATATACTTACACTACATACACATTTATTCTTCATTCGAATTTAATTTAAAATTATTTACTCCTACTAAAAGCTTAAATTGATTTTCTGGACGTAAACATCTGTACCAAGTACCGTATTTAGATTGTTTGAGGCGGAACAAGAATATACGAGGCAATTAATGATAAAATAAGGCCCTCCAACTTGATAATCATACCAAGACACTGAAATGAACACCGATTGCTTAACGCCTGCCAGATAGGTCCGCATCAAACAATTTAAAAAGGCACTAACTTAACAACTGAGGTCGTTCGCGCTCCGTACCCAATGCTTTCACGCAGTAATGACCCAATCAGAATGAGTATTTCTCGAACACACATCTTCCAGATGTATTTCAGGCGTTCAAGTGTAGCTCCTTCATCCTGGATCTTGTTTTGGATCTAAGTTCGCCCGTCTCTCTTGCAGTGCTGCTAACAGTGCCTCTCTTACTTCTCTTTCTGAACTCCGCCATAATCTAATGAGCTCTTCTTCTGACAACTGAGACAGTTTGGACCTCCCCCCAGTCGGAGATACTCTGGGGTAAGGTGGCGCTGGAGGCACGTCACTTTCTTCCGATACTAATATTTCTACACTAGCGCGAGACCTTGGCCCATCGATGTTCAAATACTTTTCAGATTTTTCCAATCTCTCTGAAACATCCTGATACGATCTTGTAGATGATCCCTCAGCTCTTCTAACCATCGGTGATGGGGTTCGTAGCCGGGTATTTATATCAGGCGGAGAGTTAGTTAGACAGCTGACATCACGACTTAGTCTTCTTCCGATGTTTAGACTTGTCCGCTCGTAAATTGACCCAGAATCTGAACCGAGAACTGAATCAGTGCTGAATCTCCTAACGTTAAGCCCAGCTAAACTGCATCTTTTTCGCCTGCCTCGTGGGGAGCGGAGCTGTCGCGGCGACCGACCGGGGCGGGGCGAGCGAGACGGCACTTCAGGTGAATGCGAGAGGAACTTCGACTCTGTCAATTCTTCTGAAACTTCAGATGTTTCTATAGCAACGTGTTCTTTTATAGAATCCAGAGACTGGTCGCGACCTTGCTGAACCCTGTGGATAAAATAATGGATTACGTTAATACAGATGTATATGTAAAAAACGAGAAATAAGTAAATGCAGTATTGAATATATATCACCAACCTCCGGATTTCTTGGATCATTTCAAAAAACTGCGCTTTACTCCGTCTTCTTCTACGCTGCTCGTGTTCCTTCTGAAACAAATGTGCTTCCTGTTGTAAACTGGCATCTTATGAATGAATGTTGTCGTATTACAATCGATTACAAAAAATCTTTACCCTTTTCACACTCTTCTGGAAGAGCGACGTGAAGTGTCCCTGGCGTATGGTGTTTACAAGTTCCCGCGCGGCGTGATGTGGTGAAACCAGTTCCACGCAGTTAATAAATCTGTAGAGTTTCTGTGAAGAAAATAACATAAATACAAATACAAATGCGTTTACATTTTATCATATCAAAAAGATTTCTCCGAGTTACGTGGTTCTTTAGTGTTGACTTTCTACTTTTATTTAGACTTATACACATTTTAATTCTCTGAGTACCCTAATGAAATATATTCTAAAAATTTCCTTTTTACCATTGAAAATATCTTGAGATCTCGTCGTTGATCGGGTCGCCACCTTCCCTAACAGATGGTCGAGGGAGACGATGGCTGAGATACGCGTCATACTCGTGATCGGGTGCTGTTTGTGGAGTCCGGTCGTTCATGCTTGCAAGGACATAGTAACTACTTTAATACTAGTGTCTTCTCTTGGAGATTGACGAGAGACATCACCCTGTTATGGATTAGTTTTTGTTGACATTGACTCTGAGAGACACCTCTATATTAAATTGTTTTTTTCCCTTTTATATTTAAATCTTATTATTTTTATTTTGACGCTTTGAGACCATGTACATCTCAAAGCACGTTAGAATAGTCATTATTAAGAATATTGTGACGCTCAGAGACCATTTACATCTTTGAGATATTATATTAAATTTTGTTATTCAGACTGAGACCTTATATATCTCTCAACTTTACTATTATTGTAATATTTGTAATAGATAATAAATATTTTGACATGAAAAATCTATCATATGCTTATATTGTCAGACTTTTTTTAAATTGTACATTAACATTATGACATGTGAAAGTGCCCTTGTGACCTATTTGCATTTAATAAATGTTTGAATTGAATTGAATTGAATTTGAGAAAAATCCTAGCTATGAGTTTTTACCTAAAGACCCAATTGATGAAGCACGAGAATTTTTCAAAATTTCGTGCTGCTCTATTAATGGAATAAAACAAAAGCACTCTGTTTTCCAAGTTAAGCATCAGTTGTACATAATCCTGACGTCTGAATATTAAAGACGTTGCAGACACAAAGTCATTCAAGGCGATTACGACTCGTCTGCAGAGACAAGTACTCGTTCAGTGTTAAAAGCCGCAATGAACTCGCCGACGCGTAATCCATCAGGGAGTGGCTTCACGCCCGAGCACGAAGCATAAAGAGCCCAGCCCTCAAACTAAACCAGCGGTATTAAACCCCTAGTCAAATCAGCAACTTTTTATTAAATGTCAAAAACGATTTGTTAATATGAAGTTTGTAGGGAAATACTGTCTTAGTAACGTCACTAAGACAGTGTGAGTAGGTTTGTTAAAAAAAGCGTCCTTTTTAAATCTTTATGCTTATAAAATCTTTCAATTAGCTAAAATAAATTAATAATTGATGTTTTTCGAGTATTTTCGTTAGATCTTTTATTAGTCAAGTAAAAAAATATTTATTTTTACCTTAGTTTAATACCGTATTGTACATTATGTGTAGTTATTTTAAACCCATTCGATGCCAACGATCGCTACGTGTGCTACGTGGTAGCGCGTAGTAGCATTTTCCCGCCTTGTAGCGGAAATCGCACGTAGAGGCATGACGCATAAATATGTGTTGTCATTGGCGTTGAATGGGTTAAAGTACTGCATTTTGCATGATATTAAGCGTTAAAAAGTGATTACCTACATACGTGTCACCCCGTGCCAGCTAAACGTTATCTATCATACTGGGCATGTGAAAAAACATTGTAGAATACGTGTCACCCCCCTGCCAGCTAAACCGTAACTACTTACTTGGCATGTGAAGAAATATGGTATGGTGGTATGGTTATAGTATTATCCAAATAATATTTTATACATTGAAAAGGAAACTTATCCCAATTAAGTACACATTATAGAACTATAATTGTATGAAAAAATCTAAGTGCAATCAATCTAAATTGTATGAAAGTATGCATTACGTGATAAAGTTATCACGTAATGCATACTTTCATACAATTTAGATTGATTGCACTTAGATAATGTTGTCAGTTGTGTCAAACACACTAAATACAAGATTGCGAACTTTTAAGTCCTCATAATGCAACGGGTAGACAATTATGGTAGACACTGAAAGTCAGTGATTAAGTATATTATCTTTGAATGGAACCATTTATTGCGCGTGGCACAAAACGCACTTGGCAGGTTTTTTTCATAAGTCTATATGCACATTGTACCTATTTCTTTGTGGTAGACAGTTCTTTTCTAGATGGATGAAATAATCAATAAGAATTTTATTTTTATTTTATTTGTGGCATCAACAGCAATAGTAAGTATACAAAGATACCAGTATTAAATAACTATAACAATAACCACTGACAGACATCCACAAAAATACTACCTATTAACAAAGCCAACTTTAGTGGTAACAAAAATAATAATAATTTATATGCACAAAAAGTGTGCATGAGTGGGGAATTGGAGATGTTTGGATGATATTGATAGTGTGTGATAATTTGTTTCTTGTTTATAGCAATATGATTTAAAAATAATCATGACATCAGCTTGGCATTCCATAATTATTTTTGTGTGCCGTAGGATGTCGATATTAATTGGAATAGGTATTCGCTTTTTATACCAATAAGCGTGACTGTGTATCGTAGACTTTATTATTTCCATATTTCTTATAAATATAGTACATAAAGGCAATAACATTAGGTACTTTTCTAGCCATTACACAGATCAGCGAGCAGAGTAATGGCTCATAACAGACACAAAATGCAATATTTATTCGAACTTCAAAACGAGTCATTTTATCATGTCTACGATAAATCAATACCTACTTAAGTATGTAAATAATTTATCGATTTAAGTACAAAAATATGTTTTTTATATATATACTCAGACATATATTAAAATAAAAGTAGCAGACGTACCAGAGAGATTATTAATGTATCGTAAAATTTCATTATTGTACTTATAAAAAATGCACCAATTCCCCGTACGTTCATCGAATCATATTTCATCCGTCAGGTTTATGAAAAAACACAATACAATCCCAATTTTCCAACACGAAACACATTTCCAAATGAATGCATACGTAGAAACTGTTATTATATTATAATAATGCCAAACTAGTTACAGAAATATTACAGTGATTTTTTTCTGTGACTGTCAATAATCTCGTAAGTTCTATGCACAATATTACATCAATTTGAAATTGTTACTGTACCAGCAAACCTAGTGGATTCAAGCTGAGAATCATTGTATTGAATCAAGAAGTTTAGGTATGTATTCTTAACTTCTTGTGTTGAATCAAAACAATTATAGAATGTCATCAAATAAGCTGCGTGACAACTATGCCCACCTCTATGCCATAACATAGTAGTAGAAGGTATTATAGGGGTACTTAGCTGCAGACTTACTTCAAGCATGTCAAAATTTAAAAAATTCGTCGGCGATGCTATTAGGGCCATTATCAAACCGTTCGTTTTGGTATTGAATTGAATTGAATTGAAATCATTTATTGTCAAATACCTACACACTACACACCACACACACACACCACACACACTACATTTACCTCTAATTCTGATGTGATGAGAGATTTATAATGGCGCAAGATTATATTCTGCAGCCTCAATGACCACAATGGCGCAAGATTGAAAGAAATGACGCTCTCTGGAGGCGGAGGCATAATTATATTTATTTTGAATTCTAAGTTACAAAACTTTTATGTGAAAAAGCATCATTATACTCACTTTTTACTAATTCCTGGGTAACGTTTTTAAAATTTTATATCTATTTTGAATTTAAGTAATTTTTTTTTTTTTTTGCGAAATATCGTCATTATACTTGATTTCGACTAATTCAAGAATAAGATTTTAAGTAACAAAACTGCTTTATAAATTGAATTTTTAATTTTGCTCTTTTTTTTATTTTCATCATCATCATCATCAGCCTATATACGTCCCACTGCTGGGCACAGGCCTCCTCTCATAGATGAGAGGGATTGGGCAGTAGTCCCCACGCTGGCCCAGAGCGGGTTGGGGACTTCACATACAACTTTGAATTTCTTCGCGGATGTAAGCAGGTTTCCTCACGATGTTTTCCTTCACCGAAAAGCTTTTTTTTATTTCACTTTTTTCTAATTTTTAATTAGTTTTTTAAAATTGATGATGATGATAATGATTTTCCAATTGAATTATTTAGCTTAATTTAACTTATTGCTTTTTTTTTACTTAATTTCATTTTTACTTAAGTAGGTAATTATTTTTCGGTTATTTTTTTAATTTTACTTTTTAGTTTCATTTTTTAAAATTATATACATAAATTACTTTATCAAATTTGTTATTTATTTTTCCTTTTTATTTTTATATTTTTTTAGTATTTCCTCGCTTTAGTGAGGTGAAAAGATTTGTGTTAGACACGGATGCAAAGTTATTTTACGTCTCGTGTGTTGCAACACTCGCTACGCAAAGGATTCTATTTATGGACCACTTGCTTCGCTCAGGATCCTATTTTCGAACCATATAATCCGTTCGCTAGCTGGTAGTTCAACCTAAGAATCCATTCGATAGCTCATGTTTCAATTCCTCACTCGCAGTTAAAATACAACTTCGTACCCTTGTATAAAAAATACCTAACTATTATTTTATTTATAAACCTGAAATCAACTTTTTCTTTACTTTAAAATTACGATTAATAACGGGATATTATTATTTGTGGTATTTTTCTTTACTGTTTCTGGTTGTTAATTATAATAATGATGAATAGTTATGCTATAAATACTATTTGATGTATATTTTACTGTATGACCAGGTGCGGGACTTTCAGAACTTTAAATTGACTGGAAGTTAAAGATACCCCAGCACATACTTACGCCGGTGATGAAGTAAGTACAGGGTCTGCGTTCCACGAATACCATAAGATGGGTCGCCACCCGCCGGGGCGTTGAAGCAGAATTCCCGATTAAATATTTAACCTGGCACTCCTCTTATTTTTAAACGTTACAGATAAACTGTGAAAAAGAATTCCTGTCAAAGTATTTCTGACATAATAATAATAATAAATATTTGTGGACAATCTTACACAAATCAACCTAGTCCCAAACTAAGTTTTTTTTTGTACCTTATTGTACAGTTTGCTGAATTTGTCTGCCTATGTTCATTTCTTCTCTCATTTGTTCAAAGGTTAACTGGAAGAGATCCCTTAAAGGGATAAGTTCGCCTTTGTACATACTATTTTCTTTTGTATTTTTTCATGTGTTTTATTGTTTACAATAAAGAGTTGTACTACTACTACTACTACTAAGTACATGAAGACATGACATAACTGCTTAGTCTGGAATATCTGACCGAATCCCCCGGGAATTGTAAATGGGGTAACGACCAAATAATATATGGTAAATGTCGTTTAATCTGCCATCTGCCACGGTTGAAGGGGGTAAAGACACAGACACAGTGTCCCACTGGTGGGCGAAGGCTTGTCATTTTAATTCCTCTCGTTCAAGTTTTAAGCAATTTCTTTCTAGCTGTTAAGAAATGGGTTTTGAGAGTACAACCTTACATACGTTACATTAATCTGACTGTTATATTTCGTATGGGAAAATGATAGTTCAATCTACCCAAGATACTTTTGAAACGTTACGTAATCGACAAGCTGTACGTCCGTCATCTCCGCTTCGGCCTACAAAGTCGTTGCCGACTATCATGCATCATTGCACTCCATTGCTAATTTATTCGAATTCTATGTATATATCAATATTACTTAGTACATTAGTTACCTAGTACGGAAAAACAAAAAATATCTCAGAAGGCAGGTATTTCACAGCCGAGACGATTTACTGCCTTGAGGCTTTCTTTAGTACCGCCCGTGGTAAGTACAAATTTTTCTCTCCATGGTCAGAAAGTAGGATTTTTCGCATGCGTATGGTGCGGTTATTACCACTTTATGGCCTGGTGTGAAGTAAATAAACAAATTCTTACCTGGCTAAAAAACATGACGTTTCGGCTCCTCCAAACGGTGTCTTTCGGTTGATGTCGCAACACTGGCAATGTGTATTTGTAGAATAAGTGTTCCAGTATCAATATGAGGAAGCCGACAATCATCCCTACTAACAGCAGGAGAAACACCCCCGCAACTGCCGCGACACCTAAAATAGATTTAATTGTTAGTTTAGGGTAATTAATTGTAATAAGCGGTATGATGTTAGTTTAATGCTCCACTTTAGCGCCGCCAATAAGGCGCTATTTGTATATCGAGACAATTAGAAATAGGGCAGATATCTCAGTTCTGGCCCCTTTTAGAATGATTGTCTAGTCAGACCGCTATTATTGACAACCGCTTTAGCCTTGTTGGGAGGGCCCTAATAGGGATGATGACACTATAAAAGAAAATCAATAAATCCAAATTTTCTACATAAAGGCTCAAATTCTCGATCAAATGGCGAAAAAAGTAATTCAAAAAAATAAGTAAATACGTAATTATAAGTCATCAAAGTTTTAAGAGTGGGTATTTTCTGTCTCTTTTCCGCAAAACGCACCTTTGTATTGAACGATCGTCATTTACTATGGCGCTACTCAACAGTGACGTCACTGTTGAGTAGCACTTTCTCTCTCTAACTACGAACATTCTAACCGTTGTAGCTTCGTTATTTTTTGAGATATTTGAATAGGATTTTCACTTTTTGGCATACTTTTATATCTTCTTTCTATTGAAGTAATTTTTTTTTGAGCCAACATCCCTATTGTATGGTCTAAGGAGCTGAAGGTCCCGAGTTAGAATCCCGGTCAATGCATTTTATTTGTGTGATGAGCGCGAATATTTTGTCCCGGAGTCTTGAATATTTTCTACGTATTTAAGAATCTATTTACTAGCGACCCACCCCGGATTTGCACGGGTGCAAATTATACATATAAACCTTCCTCTTGAATCACTCTATCTATTAAAAACAAACCGCATCAAAATCCATTGCATAGTTTTAAAGATCTAAGCATACAACGGGACAGACAGACAGCAGGAAGCGACTTTGTTTTATACTATGTAGTGAAGTATGTATATCATCGCCTAGTACCCATACTTAGTACCCATACTTGCTTAGTTTGGAGCTAGGTTGACTTGCGTAAGATTGTACACAAATATTAAACAAGACGTGTAAACTTAGTAAATTTGACTTAAATTTGAAATGGGCCCGAACCGGCCCAGTGGCCAGAACCTGGGCATCTGCCCTAGTCTATAATTGACAACGGCGAAGCGGGACCTTTTGTTTTGGAACGACTCATAAAGGGATCATCATGAATGTGAGTATTCTAGTGTTTATACCGCCCGCGTGGTCGTGTCGGAGGTTTCCCCTGGACATTCCCCAGGCCACTCTCCAACCGCGCACTCCTATCGCCTTTATGGGCCCGGTCTATAAAGCCACATTTATACGCTGTGTCGGCGAATACTACATTAACATGCTAGAATAATTATTATTTGTGTTTCCTCCAGCGTCTCAGCGATTAAATGATCCTACACAACTAAGTATAGTAAGTAGTTTAGATTTGGGCCCATGGTTACCTTGTAGAGAACGCTGTACTTTTGTATCTATGACATAATAAAATAATAAAGACGTTCTCAGCGTATGTGCGTTGTTAAACGTGTAATACATACTTTAACTTTGAAATTTTATTTTAACATAATGACGACTCCATGGATTCTAGAACCGCGGTATGCACCCAATAGTCCCAAGCCTACTAGTAAATAATCCAGCGGGGTTATCACGTAACTATATGTACTACCGTTGGTACATATTTAATGTCAGTTTTAGTATGGGATTTGACATTTAAATCTATCGTACTAACGGTCGAAAACGTTACGTGATTACCGCGCTGTTATAAATATAAAATCGACCTCTACATAGTATATATTATAGTCTTTTACAACATTTGTAAATGTCACAAAGGTAGCCCCATTTTTCCCTAAAGTTATTCCATTACAAAACGGCACGTGTAATGTACATTTACATCATTAGGTACATTGTAGAGATACTCCGAGACGATCGTTCTGCGTAATAGACTCGTTTCCGATGCCAGCGATGTATGGCTCCCATTACACAATCCATCAGATTGGCAATTTGTTAGATGTCCAATCGAGTGATTGTTAAACTTGATTGATCGCTTAATTCGATTGTAGGTTTTTACTTTAAGTACGCGTTAGGCAAAGTCAGTCGGGTGGTTGCAATAAATTATAATTGACCGAGTGATACGAACGGTCTCTGTTTTAGCTTCGACAAAAATGCTTTCGGATGTCCGGATTTCCGGATGGCCTCCTCTACAGGTCGCATTTCATCATCCTCCTAGCGTCATTCCAGTATAGTTACATCCTGAAGGATGCCTGGGGTCCGCTACCTAATCCCAAGATTTGGTGTAAGCACTAGTTTTTACGAAAGCGACTGCCATCTGACCTTCCAACCCCAACTATACTCGTACCTTATTGGGATTAGGCTTTGTCAAGTGAGTGGGCAACTTGACCGTTAGAAGTTCTCAAGCCGCCCGAAGGCCTCCAACTTGGCTTAACGTCTGCTGCCATTGACAACAACCGGAATCAACGGCTTAACGTGCCTTCCAAAGCACGGGAGCGCTCAGTTAGTAACCACTCAAAGCGGTCACCCATCCAAGTCCTGACCGCTGCCCACGTTGCTTAACCTTAGATAACGCTAGCGGTACGCAGGCGCCGCTGGGCCACGAGCGCCCCCAGCTCGCATTTCTTAACCGATTATCGTGAAATTTTGTGAGCAGGTACGACAATTAAAAGAAAGTTTTTTGTCGAGTCACTTTTTGGAAATTTAAAAAAACAAACATTTTATCAATGATTTCGTATTTTTCTGCGGCCGTTATTTCCCCTATTGGTCGCATTTCTCAACCCATTCTCGTGAAATTTTGTGAGCAGCTTTTATGACTACATACCTACATAGAATTTTTAGTCAAGTAAATTTTTGTAAATTTTCAAAAAAAAAATTGTCAATGGTATTTTCTCCTCTACAGGTCGCATTTCAAAATCTATTCTCGTGAAATTTTGTGAGCAGGTTCGGTAGAGTTACCTCTATAGATTTTTTTATCGAGTCTTTTTTGGATATTTAAAAAAACAATTTTTTTATCAATTATTTTGTGTTTTTACGGCCGAATTTCGATTTGTTCACCTCTAAGGATATTAATTTCAAAAACTATGTTAGATATCGAACCTGCTTACAAAATTTCACGAGAATCGGCTGAGAAACTCTGTAGGAGAGGAAAAAATCATTGATTTTTTTTTTTTAATTACTCGGCATAAATATTCTATGTAATCACACATCCTGCTAAAAAAAACAATGATTTTGTCCTCCCACTACAGCGATTCTAAGCCGGTTCGATATCCAACATAGTATGTATGTATGTATGTAAGCACATTATTGTACACAAAACAGGTTAAAACAATATACATGTCACATAAGATTAAAGTACAAAGGCGAACTTATCCCTATGAGGGATCTCTTTCAGCCAACCTTTGAGGGATTGAGTGGAAAGTGAGAAAATTAAATAGACAAACTTACAGCGTGTACAACAATGTACACGCTGTGTATGTGTATAGTTTTTGGAAATTGAAAAAAGAAACACTCACGAGGTCTAACTACAGCTCACAGAACTCACGTAAAGAGTATTTGTATTGTATTGTAATAATATGGCATATGGTTATGATTTTTTTGCAACATGCAAATGTTAAATAAATAATATTGTTTGCTGACTCATCGTAACCTCAACAAGATCTACTTTCCCCACTGGGTTGGAATGTCAGACGGCAGTAATTTCGTTAAGAGAGCCTAGTGCCAATACTTAGGATCAGGTGGCAGGCGGACGCTATTAAGGGGAGGTATCCCCAACGCAAATGTCCCGCTCTAACACGCGTGAGTTTACAATTAACCATCCCGCTCTCTACGCAAGCTCTGCGCGCAGTTTTGTAAATATTTAGCTATAGTGATTAAGCCAATCATTTTATCAAAGCAAACCCTGCGAATTTGTCTATAACTATTTACGATCTTTAATTGAGTACAAAAATTAAATGTTAAATATCAGTAATGTAGCCGTAGGATTGAAAAAACATTCCAAAAAGAGGTAACTTCGCGATTTTTTTCTATCGGGTGAAATTCATCAGGCCATGTAACTGACTGCGATTTTGACTAGACAAGATCCTTATGTAACACATATATTTTTTTTAGATTTTAAGACACTATATTCTATGTCTCAGATGGTTTTTAAAAACTCAAAAGTGGTAATACACGGCCTTAAGCTCTATTAGGATGCAACTACGTATTATCATAAGTTTTCAATACAACTCTGGTACCTACAGAAGTTGTAAAAAACAAGTGCGTGTCGGGCCACGCGCAAGGTAGGGTTCCGTAGTCGTCTATCCGTTACATTATATGGACTTAAAAGTTCGCAAACTTATATTTACTATGTTTTTGACAGAATTAACAACATTATCTAAGGTATCAATGGAAATTGTTCGAAAGTTTGCTTTTGCAAAGTACATTTCTGAAGTTCGACTATTACTCGTTAACTAGTAATGTCTACTTAGCTGTGATAGTTTTCCTTTTAAATTCATCGTATTTACTACTACCATGATTTTTTTCACATGCCTAGTAGCCACCGTTTAGCTGGCAGGGGGGGGGGACACTTGACCATAGCTAAAATTATCACTTCAAAGCTTAATATCACGCTAACCAATTCTTTAATCAAAAAATGCTTTTAGAAACCTAATAATATTTTTAAAAGAGCTATCCAACGATACCCCACACGATGGGGTTTGGCAGAAAAAAAATTGCACCACCACTTTACATGTAGGGGAGGTACCCTAAAAAAAATTTTTTTTAAAGATTTTATTCTACCGTTTTGTCGGCGTCATTGATATGTATACTCATGCCAAATTACAACTTTCTAGTACTAACGGTTACTGAGAAAAACGGGGGTCGGACGGACGGACGGACGGACGGACGGACATGGCGAAACTATAAGGGTTCCTTGTTTACTACGGAACCCTAAAAAACAGGGGCGTAAATAAAAAATAAAAAGCAGCTTTCCAATTTTAGATATGATAATCCAAAGGCATGGTACTCAACTGTCATGCAAGAATGTGATTAATTCAGCCCTAACAAGTAGCCGAAGTCAGATAGAAAAGGAAGTAAATGACAGGCCAGTAATAAAGGATTATTATCAAATCAGTTTGACAAATTTATTGACTCGTTTTCTTGACAATACTCGTTTTGAAACGATACTCACCTCAGATTCAGATTACTAACATGTGTAGGTAATATAATTTCTATGGGGTATTTAATTTGCTAATACTCGTATATAAATATTTAAATGCAATCTTATAGTCCACAGAATAAATATATAGTTCTACCCAAGCCTACGGAATTGTAGCAATAATGCGAGCAAATAACTGACAACGGTTGAGAATCTCGTAGACACACGTTAATACAGAAAATCAAACAGATAATACCTAACAAGTTAAGATTACATACATTAGTATGATTTTCTGTATTATCGTGTCCGAGAATAACCACTAAAGTTGTTAACAATGTCTGAACTATCGGACCAAGTACCTAGACACCGTAATCACCACTATAAATGGGCTTAGAAGTCTATGAAAGTGAGATATTTACGAGTGTTAATAACTAATATAATGTTCGGTTCCGATACTATAAAAACATTTTGTTAAAAATACGATAATACTACTAATAAACATTTTAATTTATAATCTTAACTTTTTGACGTTTTAAGGTTACATTTATCAACCCTTAATTCAAATTTGGTGCTATTTACCTCATTTTGAGATTAGCAATATAATTATTAGCCTCGGCCGGAATGACAATTGCAGGATTCGTATTAATTAAACAGCGTCGCAAGCTCGCCCGCTTAAAACGAGTACTCAGCCTGCAATTGCCTCCTTCCCGGCCACGTCATTAATATACTAGCATGTGGTATTTGGCAATTAAATTTTTATCGTATTTATTAATTAATTCTATTTTGACATTCTATAAACACGTGATACGAGTATGTTTGATAAAAAAACTAAAAATAACTGTTGATTATAAACGGTTTGGTGGTTAACCATAAAATTTTATAATACGAGTACTCGTACACGTTTGCATGAAATGAAATACATATATCAAATAATATATTTGAGTTTTACAGGTACCGAGAAAAATGTAGTAGCCTCTTTGTTAAAGATGAAGGAAACGCTTAGCTTCACGAAACATTTGAAGCTAATGAGGAACACGAGTCGAACTCTTTGTAAATTAAGGGAAAGGTGACATGGACCTGCTTCGCAAAAGTTTTCCGTGAAAAACTAAATCACTACATTAATATATTCCGTCTGTTCTTTAGCTCGACCTGCATGCCACTTTTTTATTCTGAGTGTAATTTATTACTTTCGTGTAATTTATGTGAGGTGTGCAGTAATTTAGTAGATTGTGTCTCAAGGGAGCAAAATTATATATTTAAGGCAAGGGATTCAAATGATTACGCCCAAGACAGAAATAGGGATGTTGACTCAAAATTTATTATTACTCCATACGAAAGAATACATAAAACTATTCCAAATAGTGAAAATTCTATTCAGATATGTCAAAAAATAACGAAACTACAACAGTTAGAATGTCTTTAGTTCGAGAGAGAAAGCGCTACAGATCAGTGACGTCACTGACCTCGAGCGCCATAGTAAATGACGATCGTTTAATACAGAGGTGCGTTTTGCGGAACAGGGACAGAAAATGCCCCCTCCTAAAACTTTGAAGACTTATAATTATGTAATTATTTATTCTTTTGAATTACTGTTTTCGCAATTTGATTGAGAATTTGATCCTTTTTCGAGAAAAATCGGATTCATTGATTTTCTCATTTGGTGTCAACATCCCTATTACTTTGTTACCGAGTGGCACATACTGCTTTTCACACCTATGAGTAAATTACACACCTATGAGTAAAATAGTCATGGTCGCCCACAAATAAGGGAAGAAAAGTACGACTTGAATACGTCATTCGAGGACCAAAATTACTATTTTCTGAATAGCAAGTGTGAAAATAATAATGTTTTGTATTGTATTCTAGGAGATCAATAGATTTTCGTTTGCCAGCCGCAGCTGTTCTATAAACGTAGGTCAAAGGAAACTAATCCGCAGACCCCTTTCCAGACGTAAATACCTACCCTTTTTATTCCCATCGTAAATATTTGTCGCCGTGCGGAAATCGAGCCCACGCCACGACCCGCCCATTGATTGGTACGTTCACCTTTCACATGAAAAGATCCAACAATGGGAAATAAATTGTGCGTTCTGACTGGAATACCAAACAGAAGGATAATTGCGTAAACACGAAATAATTCACGTCGATTTGACAAATTTTGTTCATCAGTCATCAACCTCATAACGTTTTCCCGGTTCTTTTAGGCATCATCTACCGGCGTCGGATATCTTCACTGAAGATTCTTCAGGCTAATTCCGGGTTAACAGATATTATTTTTTTCGCCGAGAGAGGACGGGTAAGGAGCAAGGGGTCCGTATTGGCAACTAAACCTAAGATTAGGCGTACTCACAATTTTTTTTTAATAGTATTTATGAACGCGACTGCCATCTCGCCTTACAGCTCAGCGGGAAAACAAGATCGGTTTGCTCAAGATATTTTCCTTCACTGAAAAGCTAACAAGAAAATATCAAGTGATATTGCGTAGATACATAAGTGTTTGTGGTACGCGGCACGAACCTGTGGCACAGTACCTAATTTGTAATCGTTAGGTATATTCCAAGTGTACCTTTTATTAAAGTTTTCAGAATAACTAGGATTGAGTTCGTACCATCTAGAACTACCTACTGATAGGTTATTCTCGTTCGAAACTAAAAGACTGAATTTTGGAAAGCGTTTTTTTCTTTGACAGGTGATTTTGAACAAAAAATTACAGAATTACCAAAATAAGTCGACATACTTATTTATTACCCTTTTACATTAATATTTTTTTAAGGTTCTAAATAATGATAAAAAATATGTCGCAATAACCAAAAAAGAGAATTATAAAATAATAACTAAGGTTTGTGAATTCCGGCAACATGAGAAACAAACTCATCTCTACTACATTAATATACATAATAGGGTAGTAATAAAATACAATGGTGTTGCTAAGTTTTTATCAAACTCTGCTTTTCTATTATCGACATTCAATCTTCAACTGCGAACATGGGGGAAAAAAGACGAGAAAAGTTTGCAACACCGATCAAACTACTTTCAACCATGTTTGTGGTAATCGACAAGCACTGTCTTCGCCAATGGCAATAGTTTTTCTTTTGTGCGATACACGTCAACAAGAATAAAAGAAAATGCATTGTCATGTAAGAATGAAGCGGAAAACAATTTATAAGCTAGGTATAACGTCTCTCGAGCTCGACACTGACCCAATATACTCTCACTCTCACTTTTAATCTTATGTCACGATGACAGAGGTTTCGACCACTGGAACGTTTACCTTAAATAAGGGAATGAATATCTTAGTTCATATCTATACACGACTGTCTAAATGAAACAATCCATTGCCAGAAGACGTTTCTGTAAAATGCACCTAAACGATTTACCTGGATTACGGTTTATATTTTTCTCTTGGCTTTCAAAAGCAGTTGATTATAGACATGGCCACTTTAACCAAACAGTATAGGTAAGAAGGCCCCTTGAATGTAGATAAGTTTATTATCTACTCGCCATTTTACAGAAAAGGCGATGCTTCGACACTGCTCTCATCGAAGTGATTCAAGCGCGATATTTTAATTGCCCAATTGTAAGTTGATAATTTTTGATCAATAAGAAGTATGTATTAAAAAAAAACAAGTTAATGATTCGATACCTGAAGACACAAATAATGATAACGAAGGCTGCTGTATTTGTTACAGTAAAACTAATTTTAAACTAAACCTACCATTCCTAGTAGACGATGCTTCAACTTGTGAGTTTTCCTATATTGCGCATATTGAAACACACCTGAGGGGCGATAAGTTCTGTTCAAGATATTTCATTTCATCACCCAATATTGCCCTTAAGTTTTTGAGACATCTCTACTCTACCCTTTTTTTATGCGTTTTGATTTGATTCGGTTAAGTAAAAGACAAAACCGGCTACGTCTTAAGAGGAGATCCATATTACTTTGGCATAGGTACGAACTAAAAAAAGAACTATGTAACTGTATGACTTGTAGTAATTAACAATACATTGAACAACGCCTCTTTGGCACCAACTACGAACTTTGGCTTCCCTATTGGAAGGAACACGCGAAGGTGATTGGAACGAGAATACAAACGGAAATACAAAGTAGCACCGTTACAGGAGCATAATTTAACGTGCTACCTTTGTGTTATTACATATTACTTGTACAGAATACAAAAGGTAGCCGAAACACTCACACGTTCAAGTCATGTAATAAATGTTGATACACGGTACACATACGAATAAGTCGAATAACGATACAATACAAATAACGCAGAAGCATGTTACGGAATGAGGTACTGTACTGTTATATGTATGTTTATTTATAGATTTGCAAAATAAGAGTCCATTAATATTGCTGTTCGTTTTACTTGTGAGATTAACAATGATAAGAATTCTTTAACTCAGAGACTAAGTAGGCTTTTTACATGAAACGTGATATCCCGCTAAATCATTTCCATTTGACTAAAAAATATTATTATTTTGTATATATATAGTTTTTTGTCTCTGACATCAACTACAAATGAATAGAAAATAAATGCTGTTAGATTTTCTATGGGCGTAGATGGGCTTATTGCACTCTAATAGAAACTTCTATTTCCTCCTCCCCTCTACTTACTACCCCTTTAAGGGATGATTTATTTCCAGAATAAAATCTATCGTGTGCTTTCCAGAGTCTAATATTGTCACCATATCAGCAATCTGGAGTAATAGCTGACAGAATGTGCGACTGTCACAAAAATGTTGGTATAACATATCTACGATCATTTTAATTTTGTTTTAATTTTATTTGGTTTGTACTGTTTCTATGGACCTTCTCAGTAATCTGAATTAAACGAATTAAATTAATTGAAAAAAAATTGGTTCAGCTGTTACAGCAAAAAGGTAACAAAAATAAAGTTCTTTGCCATTTGTAATAGGCATGGATGTACTCGTACTCTTATAAATATTTGTATCAAACATACTAAGTTGAGATGCCTTAATAAATTACTTCATTTTCTAGCCTCTCCACAAACATCAACCGGAGATAAGCAATGTGAGTGAGTGGTACTTTTTTCAACGATAAATCCCATGTTTAATCTTTTAGGTCTGGCGCCCCCCACCCCCGGCGAGGGGACGGATTAACGCAGGGTGGCGATAAATTCTAATGAAATTTCCGCCAGAGACGAGCCAGCTGACTGCTTGGATGTAACGAACACGCATTAAAATAGTGATATACGATACCCACTAACTAGGCCAGGATAATTCGTGTCTTTCATTTACTATTTGGTTGTAGCCAGTTGATCTAAATCTAGACACTCGGCAGCCTGTCAAGCCAAAGTTAAAAAAAAGAACTAACCATTTGGTGGCACTTTTGACCCCTACGTAACTCAAAATCTATTGAACGCACACATATGAAATTTGGTACGTTTATTAAGATTACTAGTTTACGGTCGGAGATTTAATTAGTGATCAAAATATAAACTTTAAACAATCAACAGTAAATGTCGAATGACTTCTTTTTTAAAACCTTACCATTACCAGTAGTCTACTATATTATTGGTGCCGCGCAGATTATTTTTAATAACAGTTTTTTTTAATAATAGTGCGAGTTTTTGTCCAAATTTTTCTTTGTTTTTATTTATGTTTTGCTCTTTTGTTTGCAAGGGAAGGTGGGAAGTGGGGGAGGGGGGTTTTGTGTTCCATTTGCTTAGATTTTTAACACTAATTGTCTCACCGACCTCAATTTTATTATCATATATACGACAATTATTGGAAACTTACCAAGCGGTTTCGGCTGTATTCCATAATCTTGGCTCAATTTGAAACATGGTAATCCACCGTACCATTTGTCGGTTAATATGTCCATGTATCCATTTGTTGAATACTTGGCTATCGTTGCGGATATACTTTTCTGTAACAATTGAAACGTATATTAAATATTAGTCATATATACAATATAAACTTTTCCATATCCCTAACTCTCAATACTGTTTGTACAACGATTTTTTTACATACACACACAAGTAAAGGCCAACAAGCAGAGGCAAAAAGAAACGAAGCAGACTTTTTTATCTAAATCCAACAGCGAGAATGAAAAAAAAACAATGAAACCACTGTCACAATTTGAAACTAACGCTGTACGATTCATCGATTTATGTCGTGGTACGCGTTAACCTCGGAGGTAATATTGAACGATGTCAAGATAAAATGACGTATAATCGGCTAAGCCAGAGCTACACGACACCCTCTATCGATCACACCATTAGCAGTTCGCGTGCGTCATCTATCAATCTTTCACGATCCGAAAGTCTTTCACAAGTTCTTCTGACGCGTGGATATTTTATGCCTATAACACAACGGCTCGGTGAGTTGTCTCTTTCTTCGGATATGAATTATATTTGTTCCGGGAGCTTTCAGTTTGCAATGTATTTTTGGGAACTTTACTTGGAACTATTTCGGTGAATTTCCTAGTAAATATTCAGTCCTAATAAAATTGGGATTATTTCGGTGAATTTCCAACGAAATATTCATGTACAACAGAATACAGATATAACTGCGAAATAGCTAAATTTGTAGCGCTCCTGATATTAAATGTTATGTTTCAGCAAACTAATTTAAAAGCACAAGGTTATTTATTTTATGTTTTTAATTGTCCATTACAAAATTCACTTTATAACATACTTTTTAGAAAGTTTGTTTTCTTCCGGCAGAATCCTACATATTTGCAGAACTGTCTTTTTTATACTAGCAGACAAAAAAATTGTAGGTACCTACTTGAGATAAGAGGGTGTAGTTGCATTGCAAAATGTCCCACTCTAACACGCGTGAGTTTGCAATTAACCATCCCGCTCTCTACGGAAACTTAGCGCGTACTTTTCGTAAATATTGATGTTTATTCTAAACGTGTACATTTATAATTTTTTTTTCTCAGGTTTGAGAACTTATCATTGTACAACAATTAAATCAAAAATCATTGTTAAAGATGGGAGGGTTTTAAAGATCCAACCAAAAACATCGAAAAAAAGGGTTATGTTTGAAAAATAAAAGTATCAAGAAAATTTTTGCAAATCGTGTTTTCACTTTTAGCAGACCGGAGGAAAATAGTTCAAGATTAATATACTGAAAGGACGTATATCTTAATCACTATAGATGTTGAGATCTACGTCTATAAACATTGGAAATTTTGCATATGTGGGCTCTTAAGATCCTTTAATGTTTTTGTTGCCTTTTTGTGTTGTGAATATATGTTTATTTTTATGCTTAATTGACCGAGTAAAACGAGGTCTCTGTTTTAGCTTCGACGAAAATGCTTTCGTATGTCCGGCCGGATTTTTGTATGTCCTCCTCTACAGGTCGCATTTATCAACCGATTTTCGTGAAATTTTGTGAGCAGGTTCGGTAACTATATAGAATTTTTTTGTCGAGACACTTTTTGGAAATTCAAAAAAACAAACATTGTATCAATGATTTCGTGTTTTTCTGCGGCCGTTTTTTCCTCTACAGGTCGCATTTCTCAACCGATTCTCGTGAAATTTTGTGAGCAGGTTCCATGGCTACATATAACTTATTTGTAGAGTAAATTTTTGTAAATTTTTAAAAAAATTTTTTTAAGTCGTTGGCTGATCTCCTCTACAGGTCGCATTTATCAACCGATTTTCGTGAAATTTTGCGAGCAGGTTTGGTAACTATATAGAATTTTTTTGTCGAGTCACTTTTTTGAAATTCGAAAAAACAAACTTTGTATCAATGATTTCGTATTTTTCTGCGGCCGTTTTTTCCTCTACACGTCGCATTTCTCAACCGATTCTCGTGAAGTTTTGTGAGCAGGTTTTATGATTACATAGAATTTTTTAGGCAAGTAAATTTTAGTAAATTTAATTTTTTTTTAATTTATTCATTGGTTTGTTCTCCTCTACAGGTCGCATTTATCAACCGATTTTCGTGAAATTTTGTGAGCAGGTGCGGTAATTCTATATAATTTTTTTATCGAGTCACTTTTTCAAAATTTAAAAAAACAATGTTTTTATCAATTATTTTGTGTTTCTGCGGCCGAATTTCGATTTGTTCACCTCTAAGGGTCGCATTTCACAACAGATTCTCGTGAAGTATTGTGAGCACGTTCTTTGATTACATCGAATATTTTTGTCGAGTAATCTAAAAAAAATTCTATGGTTTGTCCTCCTCTACAGCAGCGGTCGGCAACAGGCGGCCCGCGAGCCTCCCTGGCTTTATTGTTTGTAAAGGTAAAATTTGAAATTCTTAACATCGTGAAAGCGTCTGTATCGCCAACCACGAATATTTTCACAGTTGGTCAGGACGAGATATGTGTTTGTAAGTATATTTTACAGTTACATCTATCTAAATTTTTTTTCAAAAATTTCGCGCCTTCCGCGTTTGCGTTAGACAGTATGAAGTATTTTCCACACCTGCATCTTAATGTTCAAAAAATTTCGCGCTCGCTGCGCTCGCGTTTGCGTCTACATGACTTGATGCGTATGAAGCATTTTCCAGACCTGCATAATAATGTTCGCAAAATTTCGCGCTCGCTACGCTCGCGTTTTCAACGAGATTTGTTATGACTTGATGCGTATGAAGTATTTGCCGCATTTGAATCAGTGTTCGAAAAATTTCGCGCTCGCGTTTACATCTACATAACTTGATGCGTATGCGTATGAAGTATTTTCCGCACCTGCATCATAATGTTCGAAAAATTTCGCGCTCGCTACGCTCGCATTTTCATCTAGATGTGTTATAACTTGATGCGTATGAAGTATTTGCCGCATTTGCATCAGTGTACGAAAAATTTCGCGCTCGCGTTTTCATCTAGGTGTGTTATATGACTTTATGACCCGTCCCCCCTTAAAGTTTCTATATCTGCTATTCTATATGCTTGCATTGATCGAATGAATCGCGAAATTACGATGCGGTTGAAATGCGAATTATCTGGGTTTGGCAAGGAAACTAGCTGGTTTATCTGTGAAAAGTCGGTTTTTTCGTCTTTCTCGTTTTTCACGTAAAAAGGGGTGCGAATTTTTACTACGTTACTGTCGCGTACGGCGTACCAATTTGTTTCGAGTTGATATCAACAGACATTACAGACAGTGATCAGTATTATCATTTGCGGCCCGCGAAGATTTTTTTAGCTACTATGTGGCCCGTGGGTGCTAAAAGGTTGCCGACCCCTGCTCTACAGGTTCGATATCTAACATAGTTTTGGAAATAAAAAAAACACTCACGAGGTCTACAGCTCACAGAGCCACTAGTTATAACAATGTAAAACTTAAAACAGATTTTCTGGTGTAGTCGTATCTATCGCAGGGTGACCCCACCCCCGCTCCAACACCCATTAGGCTTACATACAGGAACGGATACAAATGAGTCGCTCACGAGCTAAGCCCACGTATAATTTCTTGAGCTTCATGTAATAAATTACGTTCGAGACGGGTTAAAACCTGAACACTCTTGGCGCTGCATGTTAAACTTATAAAGGCTTCTTCAAGGCAAGTCAAAGAGAATGTAAACTGGAGTAGAAACACAATTCAGTTTACAGAGGTTTGTTAAGGACACTTACTACTTTTGGAAAAAAATCGAATATTTAAAATGTATCATAGGCTAAATTATTACTGGCAGTTTGGTAGATTTAATCGAGTAAATAGCATGATCTCCTAGTTACATTTTCATTCAACCACATTAACCATACATTTTGAAGAAAAAAAAATCCGTTTGATAAAACTTCAAAATACGGATGACGGGGTATTAAACATGTTTATTAATTATTAATGCTCTGAATAACACGGCTCAAGGGAAAATATTAGCTCACGCTTTATATCAAAACACAAAAGGAGCGCTCGTGGCCCAGCGGTATCTAAGGTTAAGCAACGCGCAACGTGGGCAGCGGTCAGGACTTGGATGGGTGACCGCTTTGAGTGGTTACTAATTGAGCGCTCCCGTGCTTTGGAAGGCACGTTAAGCCGTTGATCCCGGTTGCTGTCTATGGCAGCAGTCGTTAAGCCAAGTTGGAGGCCTTCGGGCGGTTTGAGAACTTCTAACAGTCAAGTTGCCCACTCACTTGACAAAGCCTAAAAACCAATAAGGTCTAGTTTTCCCTCGGAGTTGGAAGGTCAGATGGCAGCTCTTCCGTAAAAACTAGTGCCTACGCCAAATCTTGGGTTTAGGTAGCGGACCCCAGGCATCCTTCAGGATGCAACTGTACTGGGATAACGCTAGGAGGATGATGATGATGGTGATTTATTTCAATACATTTCCTCTTTAATACAATGAACATACTCGTAATAACTTGTTCTAGGAACTTATGGATTAAAGTTCCTAGAACAAGTTATTATGTTTATTGGAGAGGAAATTATATTGAAATTAAGCGTCAGCTAATATTTTCCCAGATGTTTCGACATGGAATTAATTTATTACAAGTACTCAACCTAGGAAAATTGGCGCCAATAATTCGTGTATAAGCGAATTTTGGCATAGTTGTAGAAAGTAAAAACATGTTTTAAACAACATACCAGGCTGGTAGTACGGGTTGACTGGTAGAGAATGAGCAAAAGTTATTGATCGTCGTTGGGTTTACTAAAGCTTTTATATAACTTGCACTGTATGTTAGTAAATATATGAAAGTGGTCGTCAAAATTTTCTATCTTTTTTTTCAGTCAATTGCCGCTATCCGAGTGAGCTCAAATTTGGCATACTTATATAAGTTTGACCATAGCAAGCCCCTAAACTACACAATGTACAATCGTGATTTTTGGACTCATTAGAACCTTACTTGCGAAAAAAATACAGTCGGCAATAAAAGCTTGTACCAACCAGAAATTATACATTTTTAAAAACGCGAAAAAAAACATGATAACATAAGAATACTTAAAACACGTAGACTCGCAAAACAAAAAAAATACCTGTAAAGGAAATCCTTTGGCCATTCCTATAGCATAAGTGTCTTCAATGAAAGCGTGATCTCCAACACGTTGCAGCTTGCACCCATGATCAGTAGCCCGGTAGTAGTCTAAAATAGGAGTATCTGCTATCAAAAGGTCCAACGTTCGATTCCTGAAATACACAAAAACCATTTAAGAAAGCAGCATCATATTATTCGATAATTAAACAATAAGCTTAACAATATACCTATAGCAGGGCGCGAAAATAAATACCGCGGCCCGCATCATAAACACAAAGTGCGAAAATAAAACCCGGGTGAAATCCTAAAACACGAGGTGGAAAATAAAATATTCCCCAACCCGGGATCACGGAAAAATTATTCCTAACCCATTAAGAATAAGGTAGTATTTTTCTTGTATGTCGCTTCGTTAACACGTCTTTATAATACCTAGTGGAATGTTTTGTTTTAGCACCCTTCATGCAAAATAAAAGTTAATACCTTCAGTTGCGGTTTTAATGATGTTTACAGTCCTAATTGTTTGAATGCAGATACAGGGTCTGAGTCAGAAAATAAAAGCTAGTGAATCAAATAAAAGAGCCATTTGATAAATCCACTGATTACTCGACCAGAAAGTTTTACGACGCTGTAAATCAACCGCTACTTATTATTTCAAATACAAGCGATTTAACTGCGTTTAGGTCTTTAAAAATAAACCTTTTATCCTTTGCAACTTACACAAGTAATTTTTTCGTACCTCAGACGCTGAATGCCTTCTTCAATATTCTGTAACGCGTAACCTTTCATCCTTTCCGCCAATTGTGGGTTGCCTCTTTGAACATAGTATTCTGATATAGAAGATTTTGCTGTACCCACTCTCAAGGAGAGCCACTAAAACCATAAATACATTTTGATTTAACCGAAATAATATTTTAAAATTATAAACAAATTCGATATTAAATGTTACATACGTTATTCCTCCCTTGGTAGTCATCAACTGCGTTATGAAAAAATAATCCAGCTATTAGGGCGGCAA
Source organism: Cenopis cana (assembly GCA_951800055.1). Classification (NCBI taxonomy): domain Eukaryota; kingdom Metazoa; phylum Arthropoda; class Insecta; order Lepidoptera; family Tortricidae; genus Cenopis; species Cenopis cana. Next base: position 6,938,044 of record OX637479.1, on the reverse strand, counting down.
TGTTGGCAGTGTAACTGGCAACGAATATCACAGAAAAGCCACCCCAGACATTTATAAGGAACTTGTTAGGCCAACTCTTAGGAGCTTTAAATGCTACTAAATGTCCACATAAAAGGCCCCACATCACCCATAACGCGCTCGAAATGCTAAAGTTCTTTGACCTCTGCCGGCCCCAAGGGTTTAAACCAAACGGTGACAGCCACTCGTATATAGCAACCGCGAGGGCAGTCACATTTAAGGACAAAAATATTGTAATCCATAGTTCAGGAGAAAACGGTAAAAGGAACGCTAATAGGGGTATGTCAGCCTTTTGGTTTGGAGCTGCTAGAAGCGATATGCCACTATAAAAATAAGGTTGACTAAAGTCGATCACTTCCGCGCGTGCCGCAGACACGCTAAGTGCCGCGAAAGACATGTGGGCGGAGCCTGATACTAAATCTCCGACAATTCCATTCCATTTCTGACTCTCTTCGTCCGGGTCATCGTTAACGTTTGGATCAGTGTATTCATCTCTACTATTTGCTTTGAAGCCATTTCGGAACTGTGCGCGATAGTTAAGGTGTTCTGGTATGGTAAACATGGGTTCATCATTAAGGAAGTTTGTAAACTCAGGCAGTCTATTAAATGATCTGACTAGCTTTCGAGATCCATACAGTCCATCTTCGACAAGATATAAATGAAAATCGAATTCCAGTTCCTGGGCAATGTTTTCTAGTAAGTCCATCGCTAATCCATAACAACAATGAGTAGCCATTTTTGGAAGATTAGTAGTAGGCTTGGGAGTTGGAAAGAAGAAATCGCTAGGCGGATGCTCGTCGTCATCTCTTTCCAAATCGTTAAAAGCGAGCGTGAGATTGTCTCGATCTGAAGTTTGTGGCCGATGGCAAGGGATTCCTCTAAGGCATTGCCGGTCTTCGTCGAGTTCTCCTTCCATAACAAATGGTGGTGCTAAGGCGGTAACGATGCGGTATATGGTTCGGGCACCAGCGGACTGGCCGTGGGCGACGAGTTTGCCGCCGGGCCACACTATGGTGTGGAGCCTCACCATGTGCCCGTAAATCTGGCCCACTTGGCTCCAGACATTGCCCCCAGAGGGTCCAGGCACCAAGTTGAAAAAAGTAAATGAAGCCGTTAACGATGGCTCTGGACGCTCAGTGCCTCCAGCGAGGGCCGCTGCTGTTGCGATCCGTGTTTCTCTGTGGACAAATTGTATTTATTTTCAAATTGTAATTTCACTGTATCAAAAATGATTATTATAATATAAATCGTGGCTTGTATTAAAGCGAAAGAGGGACTTGAATCGGAAACATATTAGATTTTCATATCTATTGGTTTTTGGCTCGCAATGGAGACGAGGCATACCCAGACTCCTATCTAAATGAATGGCCGGAGGCTGCTCAGGATCGGGAGAGCTGGAAATGGAGGGAGGAGACCTTTGCTTTGGACACAATAGGTTTCCAATAATAATATTGCGTATTATATTAAAGTTATTCGTACTTTTTTATCCCGTTACCCTCTATTGGGGTGTAGGGCCCATACTTCAAGTTCTTCAATTAGTCCTATTTTGAGAATTTGAAGTAATACTCGTAATGTCAAGTCGATCTCAAAATTAGCGCGTATCTTCAATAATGTACCTTAATTTAATTTAAGCTTACAGAAAGTAAGTGCCGTTTAGTGGAATAAAACAAAATCTAATTAGAAGCGAAATGAATTAATTAACTGCATGAGTACAAATCTTATATCTTTAAACGAGCAATTCTTGTATATTTATTTATTTATATATTTATTTATTTCGGGGATCTCGGAAACGGCTCTAACGATTTTGATAAAATTTGGTATGTGGGGGTTTTCGGGGACGAGCAATCGATCTAGCTAGGTCTCATGCCTAAGAAAACGCCGAGCAAAGCTCGGCCGCCCAGATATTGAGAACACTAAGTGTCAACATTATAAAATTTAAGGAAAGATTTGAAGGAATATTGTTATTCATGTTACCTAATGTTACATGCAAGTGAATGAACTGCATGAACATTTAGCAAAAACATCACACAGTTTATTAGTAGGTAGTTAGTGCGTCAGTGCTAGTTATTTAGCCTTAAACTGTAGCGAACAAGTCTTTAAGTTTGGAACTTGCCAAATTCTATGTAACTTAGCTTTTATGTGCGCTAAAGTCAACGAGTTTTACACTGGAACTAATGTAAATTGTTGTTCCTTTATATTATTACTAATGTATTTGCATCAATCAAAAACATATTTAAATAAAGTGAAAATATGTCGTAGTGTTTTTATTAATGTATTTATTATTTATTACATTGGACTATTTAAAGAACAACCATGTTAGCTTCACTGTAATTATCAAGTCTTACCTATTATTAATTGATTGATCCTCTAAGATTATAATATTAGGTACCTATGCTTATTGTTTAAACTCCATCCTATTTATACTTATGCTAGATTTTGCTCTCTACCGTGGTATTTCATACCAAATTACACTTCCAGTTTCATTCCTAGATATATGTATAAGTATTCTATATTTAAATTATTATTCAATGATTGAACTAACTGTATACCAGATCATCTAGATTTATTACGCTGTGTAGCTGGAACTAGCTTCCATACAAAGTGTATCCGTTATTTTTGCTCGTCAGCTGGTATAGATTCTGGTGTAATTCTGAACGGATCCAATTGCCAATATCCAGTTATTTGCTCAACAACACCACTGGCTTACACTAGATTTATCTTGAAAATTTCTTGCAAACTTATTTGTGTAATAGTTAAGCGACCAAAGGCAAATAAACCCACTTGCTTCATTTTCGCTTTAGTTAGAGAATACAATTTTAAAACAATAATACCTAAGCATCTAAAAGTAATGTTCGTATGTATCTTTATTTTAAAAGTTTTACTACAGTTTTGCATAAAGCACATTAGAGAGACGTGAAACGCAAAATAAATTAAGTTTGATACTTAACTTAAAACGATATGCCGAAACGATGGAAAAATTGCCAGCGTGTTTTAATCGAGAACCTGCTTATGAACATAAAAAAAATTACACTCAGTTAAAACTTGCTCAATTTGTATACCATAATTGCATGCTTTATAATATTCATAACAATACCACTGTCAGAATAAAACTTCGCCGAGTATATTGCCCAGGTGTGGCACAAAATATAACCCCAGCAGCGTCGGCATACTATAGTAGATTGTGTCACAAGGGAGCAAAATGCCATATTTACGGCGTGGGCGTACATTGAATCCTGAACGAAGCGATGGATTCTACAATAGAATCCCGAGCGTAGCGAGGGATTCTAAAATAGAATCCTGAGCGTAGTGAGGGATTCAAGTATAAACGCCCAAGGTGGAAATAATTTTGCTTCCATGTGACACATACTGCTTTTCACATCACCTATTGAGGATAATGAAAGATCTGAAGTGCTACCGGTAACATATTTATAGATGCTCTAATATATATATCAAAAACCTTTCCCCTGAATTAGTCGAAATAGAGTATATTGACGATTTTAGCAAAAAACATTTTTTTTCAACTTAAAATTAAAAATAAGTGTAAAATTTGAAATCCTTATCCCCGAATTAGTCGAAATCGAGTATAATGACAAATTTACGCAAAAAAAATTTTTTTCAGCTCAAAATTAAAAATAAATGTAAAATTTGAAATCCTTATCCCCGAATTAGTCGAAATCGAGTATAATGACAATTTTTCGCAAAAAAAAAATTTTTCAGCTTAAAATTAAAAATAAGTGTAAAATTTGAAATCCTTATCCCCGAATTAGTCGAAATCGAGTATAATGACCATTTTTTGCAAAAAAAAATTTTTCAGCTTATAATTTAAAAAAAGTGTAAAATTTGAAATCCTTATCCCCGAATTAGTCGAAATCGAGTATAATGACCATTTTTTGCAAAAAAAATTTTTTCAGCTTATAATTAAAAAAAGTGTAAAATTTGAAATCCTTATCCCCGAATTAGTCGAAATCGAGTATAATGACCATTTTTCGCAAAAAGTAATTTTTCAACTTAAAATTAAAAATAAGTGTAAAATTTGAAATCCTTAACCCCAAATTAGTCGAATTAGTAGTTAGTATTTATTGAGGTGTGCAATAAAGAGTATTTGTATTGTATTGTATTGTAGTCGAAACCGAGTATAATGAAAATTTGTCACAAAAATTTTTTTTTCAACTTAAAATTCAAAATAAGTATAAAATTTGAAATCCTCATCCCCGAATTAGTCGAAATCGAGTATAATGACGATTTTTCATAAAAAAATGTATTACTTATAATTAAAAAAAAAAAGAATTTTTCGCAATCAAAGACATTGAGCTGACGTTTCATATCGACTGAATTTGATTTTCAGTGATACTAGAATTTTGTTGGTTTTGTATGATGCTTCAATTTTGAATTATTTCATTATATATTATTAAATATTTTATACTGGCAACGGAAATATCCTTGAACAGAAAAGTGCCACTTTGATCCCTCCTAGCAGGGAAGAAAAAGCCCTTATCCGAATAGGTGATGTGAAAAACATAATTTTAGGCTCCGCAGGCGAGTGTGAAGTTCACACTCGCCGTTTACGCCTATTACACGTTCACACTGTGAACGTGTAATATCCGCGCCTACTACCGATACCGCCTGCATTTAATTTCCATGCGGATTGATCGACGAGTAAATACTATGTGGAGGTGCTATTATGTTCATCAGCATCATACGTCATACCTATGTCCAGTGTCCACCAACGAAAATCTTAACCTAAAATAATTTGTAAGCAACAAAACGTCTGTCGATCCATACTTGAACGGGTTTTACTGTTGGGTTTCCGTTCACTTACTTACTGTATAGATATAGATAGTAACAGTAGCAAAGTAGCCCAAGTCATCGTAACACAGGTTTGATAGTAAGTAATAAAGTCAATAAAGATTTATTAGTATAAGAATTAAAAATGTATGTGGCTCCTTTAACTAGTTATATAATGCAGATGAGTAATACCACCTAATGGACATTTCACATTAGTTACTGGAAGGTAAGAAAATTGTACAAGAAATTAAAAACAAGAAGGAAGCACACACGAGCAATAGGTAAGATACATGTTTGTGAGGCAAGTAATGAGAGAGCAGATCTAAAATAATTCATTGATTAGATGATTTTCCTTTTTATTAACTATGTAAGTATGAGTAAAGTATATACCTATCTGCGTGCCCTGCCCTTGTTATGTTACACATACGGAGGATAGATATTTATAAAAGAAATTATAGTGTAAATACAACGTAGGTACTTCCTATTTTTAAATATAAACTTTTTAAAATTTGTCCCGAGATAATAGGTATGACAAATGGCAAATTCCAAGCGTGAAACCATTAAAATAGAGGTATTATACCAGTAGGTACTGTGTCTATTTAATGCAAGTCAGGGACGTCTTTCCTAACGGCGACACGATCGAGATTCTCGTTTTTAATAACTTTATTAGAACCTGCCAAGGTGCCGATTACTTCCAATCCGCTGACCCAGTAAACTGCTTCGTTGCAGATTTTCCGGAAGAGCTGCGAATGTTCGCGTCAATCCATGTCAACCAGTCATCATTTTGTAGAATCAGCTAGCCTGGCGTTCACAATGCTTACGGAATTCGATTGAGGAGAACCAGTATAAGTTTGACCTCTGATTACAAGCAGTTTCTTTGAATTTCAGCATAATATACTGGTGAGCGATGAGGCGAGTCGACTTTGATTGAATAGCTTAACCTGGCCGCCCGCCAACGAGCCGCGGTGCACTCTCACCCGATTTATGATAATGTGATTTGACTTGGAATTAGACCAACGTAATAATATAACTAATATAACAATATTAACAATATATCGTTACAACTTTTATGTCACACCTGGCCATAATGTGGCGATTACCGCACCCTTTGCGCACGGAAAATCCCACTTCCTGGCCCGGGGTGACATAACATTTTGTACTTACCGCGGGCGGTAATAAAGAAAGTCTAAGATCGCAGGTATTTGACGCCCCAGCTGAAGGCATTCTTTGTTTTACCGCCATTGGTAAGTAATGCACTATAATGACACCTACTGGAATCAGCGTTTAATGGCCTAAAACAAGTTTCAGTTTGGCCAATGGAGCTGCTTACAATCCATTTCATTATATGTGGTTAGGTTTTTATATAATAATTCTATACTTTCTATGTGTCATTTTGAGTTATATTAATAATATAGGTAGCTTAGTATAAACAAATAACAGTAATTATTTTCTATATACTACATAAATAAACCTACTATAAACTATATACTACATAAATAGACTGATCGCACAAATTATCAACAAAATTTAATTACCTTCCGAACCTATTAGAAATATAAAGCGCACATAATTAAACATTTACCAACGCTGAAAACCTGTCATAACGAAGTGCAGAAACAATTATTTTGCAAAATGAAATGTAATTTCCTATTTTGTCTGTGTACTTATTCTTGAAAAATTAGGGTTAGATTCAAGGTATTATATTTGCGAACAAATGTTGTGAGTGTTCGCTACTTTTCGCCCTCATTGTCTTTAAAAACAAATACTTAAAAAAACAGCTTGGTATTTGTAATAACGGCATCAATATTTTTGTCCTGTGTAATCTCTCATGTCCATAAAAGGAGGCCTAATACCCTGCTGGGTAGTAACGTATTGGTATTTATAGACGTGTCTACTTAGGTACTAAAGTTATCTCGATTATTATAATTTCTTAATTCAAAAATGTACCTCACCTACCTACTTTTTCTAAAATAAGAACTATGACGAAGTGACACTGACTCGGACTGAAGTCGAACTATGAGCCATACTAATATTATAAATTCGAAAGTATGTCTGTCTGTCTGTTACCTTTTTACGCTTAAACCGCTGAATCTATTTAGATGAGAATTTCGTAATATATTGAGACCCGGGGAAAGACAAAGGATACTTTTTATATCGAAGACTCATCCCTTAATAGAGTGGATGTTTGTATGGAAGAGGGATGAATGATGAATGAGTTCCACGCGGACGAAGTCGCGGGGTAAAGCTAGTTATCTATGTTTAATGTCTAAGGCAGATAAATAAGTGGCAGCTGATGAAAAAAACCGTCATTGAGAGTATCATTACTTAATTACCCCATAATGTGTAAAAAATAACGTTAAACGTTAATCGTAACGCAAAACCTCTAATTAAAACAAGTTAAAACCTCTAATTTCGAATGTTTCATTAAAATCGGTTTATTATGCTCACTTTCATTCGTTAATGACATATGGAGTACTCATTTGGGGTAACTCAACGGATGCCAATCGAGTCTTCATAACGCAGAAACGGGCATTACGAACGCTGGCCGGTGTGAAATCTCGAGTTTCATGCAGGGAACTCTTCGTAACGCACAAAATTATGACGCACTACTCCACATACTTATTTGAAATTCTAATGTTTGTTAGACGAAACTTACCCATGTTTAGGCGTGTTGAGGTCGCAGGTAAGACTATTCGTTCTACAGGGAGATTAAGAACAGTCCCCCGTCGCATGGCACTTGCACAAAAAAATCCACGTGTCATAGGCCCAACGTACTACGAACGTCTACCCGCTGAAATACGTACACAGACCTCGGAAACAACATTCAGGTGTCGGCTAAGAAACTTTCTACTGGAAAATCCTTTGTATTCTGTGAGTGAATTTTTTGACATAATCGCATAATTGTAATTATATTGGAACATTAAGTTTAATTCTGACTTCATTTTTTGTATTGACATTATATTATTATTAAATTGTTGTATGACCATGACGATCCTCTCAGGTGAATTTTAACATACTGCGTCCACTTTTTTAGATTAAGCGGACATCACTGTATTATTTATTTGCTATTGTATTCATTGATTTTATTTGTATTTATTTTTATTGACGATCACAATAGAGATTCTTGTAAATTGACATGTAATTTATTATGTAATCGTATATTGTGAATAAATGAATCTGAATCTGAATCTGAAATGTTAATCTTAGAACAATCTTCCGCTTAGAATAATCTTCCGTCAACTTCTTGAACTAGAAATGCAGTTAAACTGAAAAGTTTCTTGTTCAAAAATTGTTTAGATAGCCGTGAAGTTGGCGGCAACTAATTTAAGTGTCGGTTACGGAGGAGAGGGCCATTAGTCACATGTCGGGAACTGGCAAACGAAAATCTGGAAAGTATTTTTTATGAAATATATATCGCTTATTTTGGAAAAGAATATTATGGTAAGGTTAATTCTATTACGTAAAATATTAATGCTTGGGTATTCTTATTATTTACAACCTAATGTGTCCCACTGCTAGGCAAAAGGCCTCCCCCCTCTTTTTCCAATTATTACGGATTTTTGTTTCTTCTGGCCAGCCCTTAAAAGAAAGTTTTTTGCGCTGTTGGTCATAACTTTGGTCTTTGACATGCTTTAGGTAAACTAAGATGAAATTAAGTCAGCTGTGAATTCGAACTATCAAATGAAATTGATGTGTATCCTAAATGAAAATTATACATATTAATTAAAGTTTTATTTATTGAGGTGTGCAATGAAGAGTATTCTATTGTATTGTATCCATTTTTGATGGTAAGCGCTAATAAACGGTAATAAATTATTGGGATTATTAGTACTGGCTATACTAATACTACAGACTACATATCACAAAACTTTATAAGCGTATGATTCGACATATTTGTGACCTTTTTGCATTGATATTTGAATAATACGGTCTGATTTTAAATAACGGTTATTTTCGAAAACTAGCAATTGAAAGCATTCTAAACTTTCAATAATAGACTATTTGACACATCTTAAAACTTGTAACATGATGTCACTTTATGGATAGTATATCAAAATATCACACTGAATTGAAAATTATAAACTTTTACCAAAATGGAAAAAAATATTTAACATCGAAAATTCGGAAAATTATGTTTTTCTTTTGTCATCCAAAAGTCAAACAAAAGTTATCAATAGAATACTTCAGTAAATATAAATAAAAAAATGTACGGCAACTATGTGCCTAAACGCATTATTTTACAAAATACTTATTTTCCCATACAACCAGGTTGGTTCGATACCAGACGGGTGACGTCATCTGCCCGTGCCAATTTGTAGGAGCCGTTTTTTTAGTCAAATTACCTATAAATTAGAAACGCAATTTAGTTTAGAAATCTGTAAATAACGACTTTTAAAAAATAAGTCTCCGATAGCATTATATCCTACTTAATACTATAAATGCGTAAGTTACTGTGTTTGGATGTTTGTGACTCAATCACGCAAAAACGGCTAAACGGATTATGATGACACTTGGTATACAACGAGATTATAGCCTGGATTAACATATAGGATACTTTTTATCCCGAAAATCATCCCTTTTACGCGGACGAAGTCGCAGGCAAAAGTTAGTCCTAAAATAAAGACGATAGTAACACTGAAAATTTTGTCGTACAAAAAATGTTTAGATTAAGGCCAATAAGATGACGCATAATAAAATAATGGTACGAGACAAAAGAGGAGCAAGATATCTAAGATGAAAATATATATTGTCTATTAGCTTTGCTTTAACAACTGCGAAGTTGGCGCAACAACTAATATAATATATTTTAAGTGCCAGTTAGAGGGGAGAGAGCCATTAATCCCATGTCGGGAACATAATTTTACCAGATTGCGGAAGACAAGCAGTATTCAATGCGGTTATCAAATTTTAAGCCAAAATTAACATATATAGAAGAGCATTATAAAAAAGGAAGTGCTTAAATATCCAGTCACAAGAGCCAATAAACTTTTTCATGACTACCTACTTAACTACTGCCCGCAGACGTAGGTAGTAAAAAACGTTATTCAAACTTCAAAGTTTTTATTAGGTTTGTCGTTTCTATCTATCATAAAGACTACTTAATAAAGTCAGCGTTTCCGCTTGCAAAAGGGCCTCCTTATCTTATTTACCAATAAATTATAAAACATCTAAAGAGCTTGGCCGAGGACCGTAAGAACTTGCTGGTATACTCATCAAGAGTAAAGCTCTCTTACTTTGATGATTATGAATAAAACATCGATTTATAATCGCAGAAACTTATGCGTGAATAATGACAATCGTTTCATGATCAGGCCTATACGAAATTGACGAACCCAATCTAAAATAAATATAAATAAATATTTTTGGACAATCTTAAACAAATCAACCTAGACCCAAACTAAGCAAAGGTTGTACTATGGGTACCAAGCGACGATATATATACTTATATAGATAAATAAATACTTAAATACGCAGAAAACATCCAAGACCCAAGAACAAATATTCGTGCTCATCACACAAATAAATGCCCCGGCCGGGATTCGAACCCGGGACTTACAGCTTCGTAGGCAGGGTCACTACCAACTAAGCTAAAGCGGTCGTCAAACGGCGGCGGCGGTCTCTCACACTACGGTACCTATCAGTCGTCATGGAAAATTCAGCGTTTAAACAGAGCCAGGCCTGAACGTATGTAGTATATACGGATGCCGATCACGTATTTTATTGAATAACGCTTCGAAGACCGTGCCTCCGTGCCACTATTAAAAAGGTCAAGAACTCCCTAAATCTTTCATTCCGAGACCATACTTGACGGGTTTACGAAACCTTTTTATTCGGATAAAATAGCGCTCTTATGGAAACTTTACGAGAACATTTGTGAAGTGTAAGTGTACACAAAGTTGATGTTATTTTTGCATCGTCATACGTGAAAAAAGGGGTGTTTTATAAAGGGTTGTCAACGCGCAAGTGACTCGTTTGGAGTTGCGAGCGTCTATAGGCTGCGGTTTCCGTGTCATCGGATGGACCGTACGCTTGTTTGCCACCATCGTTGTATAAAAACATGAAGTATAAGTACTACAATGTAATTAATATGAAATATTAGTAATTATATATATCTGATGTAAATGATATAATGAAATGATAAATACGTTTTCAATAAATTGCCAAAATTGACGCGCCTCTAATGTGTTCACGTAATTTTTAAATTAAATTCGATATTGTTAGATTTGATTAATATAATAAAAGATTAATTAAGTGTAACATAATATTAAGTAATTTACATAAAATGTATCCTTGATCATGGTAATGTTATATTTTTTGTTTGATACAATAGGAACTGAACACAATGAAGGCGCCTTCATTTTAAAACTGGGTTTCTATCTTTAACACACCGCATGTATTTAAAAATGAAAACGTAATAAAATAATCAAAATTCTAAAGCCTCCATCGTAAAGCTGCGCCTCGCATATTCGAATTTTGAGCGTGAGCCGACAACACCGGGGTAATGTTCTGTCTTCGGCACTGACTCGTTGGCAAACAGCGCTCAAAATGCGTATTGAATTCCCTCAGTAAAGTCTCCCTTTGTCGACAAGAAACGACTTTGTTTTATTGTGCAAGATACAAAATATTGACAATGAACTTCTGAACGATCTCGAATTTGCACACGTATAGGTACGAGTAGGCGGATACGTATGTTGACTAAAAAATCGAGTTTTCTCACTTGACAAGATTAATCTTAGTCCCAATAATGTCTAGTTTCTCACTTGGGCTAGAAGGTCAGATGGCAGTCGTTTCTGTAAATGAAAACAGTAGTGCCTACGCCAAATCTTGGAATTAAGTAGCGGACCCCGGGGCATCCTTCAGGCAGGGAGCAACTCTTCTTGCTAGGAAGCTAAGCTTTACATATACGTAAATTTACACTTGTATTCCCAAAAAGGGTCTCAGAGGAAATGAAATACAATAATCAGAGCCATTTTAACTATAGTAGGTTTAAATATAAAATTAGGCTTCAAGCCCATCACTCACAACATCTTTCAAGCCTGTTTCCATAGACATATCTTACTCCGAGGTGGTTAAAAGGGGTTTGAACCCAACACCACACGGGCCCCCGACCCCACATGGGGCACTGTCAAACGTGCATCTTATTATTTTAATATTGCAATTAAAATACAGCTAACAATCAAGCTGTATCGGTTTACCTTAAAGAGCAAGTCCTTTAAGTTTAAGTAATCCCCGTAGACTAGACCTTTTCAACCCGCTAGCAAATAATTCATTAACCACCCGAACGACCCAGCTTTGCACCGAAATGACAAATCGATTACACGCAATTCTATTAAGAATTCAAAATTGATAAGCAATAAAAATAAATCAACACAAATACGAATACGATACTTTGACCATCCCTTACCGTCCCGGTACCGCATACCGGGTAGAGTCAGTTCGGCCGAGGTCGGGCCTAGCTGAGTTTGCTGGACTCTTCTCAGCGAGTCTAGGTTTAGTGAACAAGGTTTGGTTGAGCAGCTCAACCAATCTCACTGGAGCGCAAACTCTTATTCCAGTGTTTAAATCGCCCGCTTAGTCGTGTCAGATGTTTCCCCTGAATTTTACCCAAGCCACTCTCTAACCCCGCACTGCTATCGCTTTGTTGGGCCTGGCCTACAGTCAGCCGTTAAGTATATTCTACGTTAAGTATTCCCCGTAGACTACACCTTTTCACCCGCTAGCAAATTATTGATTATAAGACTTATAAGTATAACCGGGCGGCCAAGCTCTGAGTGGAAATGACAAATTTGTTTTCTTATCATTTCTTCCATATTAACGCAATTTTATTATGAAACCAATATTGATAGGCAATAATAAATCACTACGAATACGAACTCGGTGCTTTGTCCTGAATAATATAAAAGCTAGGTAAATATTATGATATATTATGGGTGGAGACAAATGGGGACACATATTGCAAAAGTTGAACGCTCTTCCTTATATAAAGAAGTGGAAAAGCTGCAAATGTCTTCTATAACACGTGCCTACTTATACCAAATGACCACGTACCCCTTTTCGCAATATTTAAACTATGATTTGCTAATGTTTTAGTTCACGTTCGCGGTTTATCAATTTAGTATTGCAATCAGAAAGGGCACATAAAATCGTGATAATGAAATAATTAATAATTAGCGTCAGCAACAAGACAATAAACCTAATTTATCAAATTATCAACTTCCACCACTACGAAACCGAGATACTAATTAGTATCGCAAGTTCGTGTAAATGATTGTACTTAAGTAGAGCATGCTGTATTTAGGACACCGGCTTAGTTAAATATCGGTTACCACAGTGTAGTGTCTTGGAGAACCCTCGTCACTGTCGTGACACTACGCGAACACCACAGGCCACGACCGTAAATAAACCTAACCGTACTGATACAATTAATTTCTTTCCAGCTAAAGAAAAGAAAGCTAGTTAAAGAATTCCGAGTATTCGGGGCTTGAGTTGAAGCGCTGTGATGTACAGGGGTTGCGTTGAATCTAAAATGAACCCGTTTTCCCTTTTTTTAGTAAAACAATCTTTCAGTTTGTGAAAATTAAATAGTCTCCTTTAGCATGCCCTCAGTGTTTTGTTACGGTAGTAGATACAGTCTACTACAAAGAAATATATCCGCTTTATTAACTTATGCCATTGTAATATTTTGTTTATGGTCAAAAAGTTGTAGTCGACTATTCAGAATTTTTAGCATGAAAACAATAGACAAACATTTTCTTTACTTTTTTTAGATGATATGGTTATCATACTATTATATTGAAATATAATAAACGGGTCACTCACGTCTTTAACGTCGAATATCGCTCGACATGTTCATGGATAAGGGTGGATTCTCGCCACCGCCGCCGCTGACCGGCCCCGCGCGCAGTGTGAGACGCGAGGCCGTCGCGATAACACCTCATGATTAAGGACCACGTATTGGCCCGAAACATGTCGGGCGAGCCTCAGACATTGAAATATAATAAACGGGTCACTCACGTCTATAACGTCGAATATCGCTCGCTAAGTCATTGCAAATTAAAGTATTACCAATATCTTTGCAATTCACCCAGTAATTCAAACGTAGATAATGAAACCTTTTATCCGGAATGCAATAAAAGCACAAAGATCGCGTATTCCGTTAGTCAGAAGAACATTTTTGTTCGTTTTAATTAAACTAGTTTAGCCTTTAGCGAATAACGGCAGGCATACCATGGCAGCGTTTAGGAAGTAATATCAGTCAGTGGTTAAATACGAGTAGTAGTTGTTTTTGCTTTATTTTCCACTTATTTTGACCAAGTGAGCGAAGTGATCGAAGGTCTCCGTTTCCGCTTGGCAAATATGCTTTCGTATATCCGGATTTCTCAATATCCATCCGTATGTTCTCGTCTACAGGTCGCATTGCTCAACCGGTTCTTATAAAATTTTGTGATCAGGTTCGATTATTATAAGGATATTTTTATCGAGTCATGTTAAGGATTTTTTTAGTAAACGTAAAAAAACGTTCGTGAGGTCTACAGCTCACAGAGCCACCAGTTGACATTGTTCTGAGAGTTCTATCGAATGTTCTATGAATTTTGAGATTTTGACAAAAAACATAGCTAAGCAAAAACGTGAGTGTTAAATGTTGAAGGCAATGCGCTGATTTCTTTGGTAAAATTGGAAGTGGATTATTTTCAAGGAATACCAGTCATCGCAAACCCTTGGACAAAGTGTAGAATCGCTTCAGCGTGTCCACTGCCAAGATAAGGTTTTATGTAGCATAATGCGGGCCCGATATACACCGCGCGCTTAGTATTTTAGGGCCTTATCACAGTGTTTTTACGGGCGGTTTGCAAGCGACGCGAGTCATTGAGCGTGCTCGCCGTGGTTGCGCAGCAACCTCATTCGTTCTCATCGCTTGCATCGCTCGCAAGTCGCCAGTGTAATAAAGCCCTTAGATAGAAGGGTGTAAAAGTAATCTCTCCCTGTTCTCGGACGCGCTAGTCAATTTACTTTTACGATGATGCTCCACGCTTGTAACCATTCTATCAGCCGTAGTTTCAATCCACCGCATTCAAGCGCAAATCGTTTTAATGTCTGTATACAACTGCCAGGCATTGGCCTCTCTATTAACATTTTGTTACATGAAAATAACCTTTATGTTTTCATTTGAAAGGAAAAGTAACCGAGCAAAATGATAAATTATTCTACGTAAAGTTATTGCCTGAAATAGTTTTGATAGAGACAGTATAAGCATAATAATATGTGTGATACCTACCCAATTTAATAGGACGATGGAATGTAGAAATTTACCTTTAATAATAAGATTGCCGAAACAAAAATGAGGTTTTTGTATTGCTCACCTACTTCTATCATTAAAACTTATTTTAAGTATAGATTTTGAGCAAAATATCAAAAATACGCCCGAATAAATAAAATAAAAACGTTACAATGTATTCCCATAAAACTTGGATCGCTGGTAATCCACAAATTTAGATAGGTACCGCTCACCAATTTTATATCAAAAGAATTCGGTTAAATTCGGAACTCAACACAAAAGGAACGCAAAAAGAGTAAGAATTAAGCACTTCGTTTGCAGGATGATATTCGCAATCCATTCCCAGGGATCTACAGTTATGGAGGGCAAAGTTACGGCGAGTATTTTAATAAGAAGCCGCAACGACGAGAAATCCATCACGGCCAAGGGCGGCATAACTCACTGCCCCTACTCCTGTTCGCACAAGGTCATTATGAACAGTTTTGTGGTTAACAATAGGAAATTTTCACTAGAACTTTCGTTTTGTGTCAACTTTTCCAATAATTGTCACTTAAAAGTTACAGGCGACAGGCTTTCTTAGAGGCTTTAAGATATTTCGGTATCGAATGATTTATAGCTTTCACAATAATTGGAAATGAATTATCGTCCTTTAAGTAAAATGAAGTTGACGTGTTATTTGCTGACTGGGGATTCTAGTGTATTCTAATGAATCAGTTTGCTGTTGGTTATACACAGACCTTCCGACATTCGTAAAAACGAGCGCGTGTCACTAATATTAAATCGATTTCAAATCAATATGTTAGTCAAACAGAACCCTGGCTTGAGAGGTTGAAGCGTATTGAATGACCGCTAGCTTAGATAGGTATGCCGGAGTGTAATGTCAACATGATGTCTTGGTCCGCACCTATCCCTACATACTAATCATGGACAAAAGCAAACAGCCGCGTGCTTAACTAGTTGGGACAAAGTTTGCAAAACGTTTCAGGGCTTGTTTCTAAGAGCAACGAGTTGGACCCGTGGTTTGTGCCCGAGACGGAAACTTTCGATGGTCATTCAAACTTAAACATTGTCTGGTAACTTCAAAGTAAATGTAAACTTTGTTGGTGCTTGTTGAAATTATTTAATGATGACTTATAAATCTTTATAATAATATAAGTTTTTATTTTGGTCGCTCTTTTAGCTGCACAGTGCACACATACAATTTAGTGCTAGAGCAAAACAAGTTCACCGATGAATTCGAGAGTATTTACTATTATTTATTTAATTATTCCATAAAATCAACAATTTACAGTCAAGCTAAACTGGAGATAACAACATACCTAATAAAATATGAAAATAGGAAATGAATGGTAGTGGGATTGATTGAGGCTTGTTAAACATTAAAAAAAATGTTTTTAAACCGACTTTGCTTATGATATGGTGTAATTCCAAGCCAACAAAATTATAAAATAAAATAAATAAATAAATAACATACCTGACGAAATCAGCAGAGAAGTCAGCAGCGGCGTCGCTAGGCTCCTCCCAGCAGGAGGCCGCGGCGTCGCTGAAGAACTGCGCTTGCGCAGACCACGCGTCGCACGCGCGCAACACGCGGCGCAGCGCACCCACTGCCATGCGTACCGCCGCTCGAATAAATGAACCGTCTACAACATTTGTTGGTTTTTAGCCTTTGCATTGTCATAGGTATCTTGTCGTAAGGAAACAAAAACAATAAACCGGGCATTAGGTACATAAAGATGGAACGTTTCACTGCAATTTCCGAACTTATAGGTACCTAAGCACACAAGGATTTTGATCAAATTAACAATATTATTATTTATTTTTGTATGACTTAAAACATTTTCATATTACTATCCTTTTCTTGCAGGTAACTTACTTTCTTTTTATATTAAGTATTTATAAATGTGTACCAAATCTGTTTTTGTAAAATTAGCTTCTCCTTCTGTCACTCTCACTAACCTAATCTAAAAAAAAAAACAAATAATGATTATATTTATGTTCCACTTACCGATTTTCATAGGCTGGGGATGTAAAGCTAATAGTCCAACTGGAAGACTATCAAATATTGCGGTATAATTGCCTTTCACTGATTCTTCCAGGTCATCAATATCTTCTTTTATAAAACTTCTATCGCCTCGCTTTTCAATAGATTCCCTTATTTTATACGTGGAGGTCTGCACCGTGGGATTCATTAAGAAATCACTAGTATCACTTGAGAGTGCTAATCTATGCCTTAAGAGTATATTTTCTTCATTATTAATATCTCTTTGCAATAACTTTTTCATTTCATTATTCACATTATTTATACTATTTACATATTTATTAAAAGATTCATTTTTCATCTTGCTATAACTATTACGGCTACTGTTATTTCTTACACGGAAGGACAGTTTATCCTTCTCAATAGAATTGTTTTCAATTTTAGAAGTTTCAACGCCTTTGTTATTTACATTATTACTTTTTACACTCTCCATACTAATATTGCGCCTACGTTCATACAATCGACTTAAATTTAATTTTAATATTTTCTTGT
Source organism: Cenopis cana (assembly GCA_951800055.1). Taxonomy (NCBI): domain Eukaryota; kingdom Metazoa; phylum Arthropoda; class Insecta; order Lepidoptera; family Tortricidae; genus Cenopis; species Cenopis cana. Next base: position 6,920,432 of record OX637479.1, on the reverse strand, counting down.
TAATACTGTGCGCTTCTGACTTATTAATATTCCTACTTATACGATGAATAAAAGAATTCATTGAACTATTTTTTACTAATAATCGCTCTTCATTTTTTGAACTTTTATCTTCCTCGATCTCACCAATATGTCTCGCAGAAACGTGATCGTTAATAACGTTTATCAAATTATTGTCTACTTCATTGCGTTTGCTGCGTTCAAATTCCTCGCTGCTGAGTGCATCTTTCTCATTTCTTACGCTACGAAAATCTAAATCATCGGTCTCGCTGGACTGTGTTCGGTTACCAAAGTTGCGAAAGACATCAATTTCTCGGGATGCATCAATCCATAACCAGAAGAAATGACCATCAAGCAAGTTAAATCGTTTGGCTTCATCCATAACAAGCTTAGCGTATTCGATGTCACATATCAGCACGACAACGCCCCGGGTCAGCCTGGAAATCTTCGCGAGACGTCTGGACAAATAAAATACAAGATTTATTACCTTCATAAATATCTAATAGACATAAGACATATCACATAATTTTAAAATAAATCGAAATACATACCTAAAAACCGCGCGCCGAGTAAACTTTGAGGGAAGGAAAATCCAATTAGGGTCCAACGGATGAGAGGTGAGTATCGACGAGAGATCTTTCCTTAATTTTAGAGTAGAATAGATATCTTCCTCGGCAAGCAAAGTATAAGTATGCCAGTGAGTATGCAGAAGAGTTGCCCTGGAAGAAAAAATAAGAAGTATAGCTTTACCTATTGATGTATTTATTGTTATTATAAAATTTCGCCCTACTTGATATTTGTTGTATATACCTGAGTGCATTTAAAGTTTCCCTTGCAGTAATTTCTAAACGGATTTCCAATGGAAGTAATTCCTGTAAACAAATAAAACATAAATAAAGATTTATTCCGAGGATTGAACAATTGGATAATGACAACATTCACCGTAGACATCAGTAGGTTTTTTTTCTGTGGTAAGAGGTATTAGTTTACGTCACTTCGTAATCGTCGCTAAAGTGGATAACAAATGACCATAATTTTCCGCGACACCCGACTCGTGATCACATCGCTGGCAAAAAGAAATGCGAATATTTCACGACAAATCGTCTAGAAAGGTTTTTCAGAAAGAAAACGTGAAATGAATCGTCTCCGACTAGAACTACGAAATGGAGGGAATTAATCTTAACCCTTTGATTTGATCAAATCTTTTCTTCAGTGAATGCTAAGAAATATACCAAAGAGCTGAGAACCAACGAGAACCCCAGAAGTACATTGTTATTAGTTACGCGAGCGGGCATATTGAATGAGATAAATTGTCCTCAAAATAGAATACAATGGTAAAGGTAAAATAGCTTAATTAAAATATAGAGCTTGTTTGGTTTATAGTGTAGTAGTCTAGTAATTAAGTAATTACTTTAAAACAATATAAAAATTATAGAAAATGGTTTACCCTTAGTTAAGGCGCCTGTAGAGGCAAGGCCTTCCCCATACAAATTCTGTGCAAGTTTTATTCGTTGGTTTTGACACTCCCGAATATATATATTTTTGAAGTGAAAACTTCTTTAGCGGCGCTGAGCACTTTTGTACTGGGGAAAAATGTATAAACTCGCGATAAATTCTATGACCAGGTTAGTTGACCCCTCCTCGTATCGTGATTGCTATGTTACGAGGGGTCCCCAGCTGGTCTTCTTAGAAAGCCAAGGTTCTAACTGTTCTGAGACAATCCTAAGATTTTCCATAAAGATCATATTTCAAATAAATTCTCATGAAAAGTAGCTCTTATTGTCCCTAAAAAAGCGTTTCCAAAGTCCAATATCGGATAGCCAGACTGACCGATTTCCGTAAAGATCATATTTCAAATAAATTCTCATGGAAAGTAGTTCTTATTGTCCCTAAATACGGTGACAGTTCCCTTCAAAATACCTAATGGCCAAGAGTGATGGATAAAATACCAAGGGCCTGACACGCTTTGTAAGAGAAAGATAGCCTTATTGCGATTCCTTTGAGAGGAAGTAGAAAATAGTGCGATGTTTTGTCCTTATCACCGACCGAATTTTTTTTGACGGTCGGGTAAAGGCAATTTTTCATGAAGTGTCAAGAAGATTGCAAAACAAATTGGCAATATTTGGTAATAATTTACCAATTATCAGATCCGTAGGTGAGGTGAGGTGTTTGGGTGTTCAGTGCAAACATGGTGGGGTGTTCAGTGTTGGGCTGTAAAAGCAAACTCGACCGAAAAAAGGCGGATGTTACATTCCATGCGTAAGTACATTTTCTTTGCATTTTGGACCCGTGTTTATTTCTAAAATCTCACCGGAACCAAGTTACTGAGCTAAATCATTAGTTATATCATGAGACACTTGATGAAATAGGAAAAATATGTAAATTAATTCAAAAATAACCTCCAAACATTAAACATACAAACCGGTCAAATCGCGTAGTATAAATCTACCATAGAAGCCAGCTTAGAATGGGGCATGCTGCTGCAAGCTTTGCCACTAGGTGGCGCCACTAGAGTATGCCACATCTCGATTGATGCACATTTAACTTTAAAAAATATTGTACGTTTAAAATACCGTTATAAATAATAATTATTATTAAACTTTGTATCTTAGGCTGAGACACTGTCGGTTAATATTTCAAAGCCATTCAAATACAAAAGGTTTTGTTTAGACAGAAGGGTGTCAGTTATATTTTCGTAAACATATACTCGTCCGTTTAGCGCGATAAAATGGATCCAAATGAAAAATACGGACGTCTGACTCTGACACAGCTAAAACACTTTTACGGCAACGCGAGCAATCAGTAAAAGGACCGCAAAATTAAGGTGGTTGTAGTGGGAAAAATGAGGAAATTTCTGAAAAAAAAAACTAATTATTAATATATTAGTATGTGTTTCGTAAAATATACGTAATAATAAACATTATCAGCAAATATCAAGTTCATAGGTCTCATCCCAAAGAGAATAATAATCACGAACGAATGTCTTGGCACAGACTCAGTGGCGCCACCTAGTGGCAAAGTTTGGCAGCCGCCAACCCCATTATTCTCTTTGGGCTGAGACCTATGAACTTGATATTTGGTGATAATGTTTATTATTACGTATATTTTACGGAACACATACTAATACATTAATAATTATTATTTTTTTCAGAAATTTCCTCATTTTTCCCATTACATCCACCTTAATTCTGCGGTCCTTTTACTGATTGCTTGCGTTGCCGTAAAAGTGCTTTTAGCTGTGCCAGAGTCAGACGTCCGTATTTTTCATTTGGATCCTTTTTATCGCGCTAAACGGACGAGTATATGTTTACGAAAATATAACTTACACGCTCCTGTCTAAACAAAACCTTTTGTATTTAAATGGCTTTGAAACATTAACCGACAGTGTCTCGACCTAAGATACAAAGTTTAATACTTATTATTATTTATAACGGTATTTTAAACGTACAATATTTTTTAAAGTTAAATGTGCATCAATCGAAATGTGACAAACTCTAGTGGCGCCATCTATGCAGAGCTTTGCGCCGCCTGCCCCATTGATGTCCCATCATTCAGTCGGTCTATAATTCGATTTCGGGATACCAACAAACAATAAAAAAATCCCCTGAAGATTACCCCACGTTTCGGGAAATTCAAGTAATTTAATTTTTTCAGTTTTTCAACAGAGGATGAATTCCGAAAAACATGGATTTGAGGACTGAGGGAACAGGAAAAGAGAATTGGGAAAAAATTATCTATAAGTAGGTATTTGTTTATTTATTGTAAATAAAGTTATAAATATATTAAGTAAATTACTTGTTCTAATTTAAAGTTTATCCTTTTATTTCAACAACGACATACCTGATTTATCTATGAAAAACAAAAAGGAGCATGTAAGTAGTAGGCACTTTAAGGTTACTTATTACTTATAGTAATTAGTAATTACTTACTACTTTCATCGTCTAGAGACTAGAGACTATTTATTAATTATCGTATGGCATTTATTTCGAACCGTGAGATCTTCGAGAAGACAGTACGATTGCCAGTTTTTGACAGACTTAACATTTAGCATGGTTCTATGGGTGGCGTGATGACCAGCAAGTCAAGCGCCGAGCAGCAAGACAAGACCAGCGACCAGCGACGAGCGACAAGAAGAAAATGTATAGACTTGAATCAGGGAAACCGCCGTTTTAAGCAACGGTAATAACTTTATATACCTAGGTAAGATTATCACAAAAAGAGTGGCCGGTCGGGATCAATTATTTTACGATATCGCCTACGATATTGTGTAAATTTAGTTTGTGAATCAAAATGCCGACTTACTACGGAATTCGATCACTTATGTAACTATGTAGGTATTAGCCGACTAAATTTTAGGGTATTTTTTACCCGACTGCAAGGCAGGGTTATGTGTTTCGCGCGTATCTTGTATGTATGTATGTATGTAATATTCTTTATTACCTGACATCTTCTAATTACCTGAACGGATTTTAATGTTTGAGATATCGTTAGATTTTTCTTACCAGCCCGAGTGTTCTTAGAAATGTGACGTCAAAAAAAACAAAGATGGCGGCCAGCAGACACCATTTTGTAAAACAAATAAAAAATAAAGTTGACGAACTATATCATGTGGGGTATCATTGAATAGGTATTTTAAAATCATTATAAGGTTTCTTTAATCATTAGTTAGTGAAAACAACCGTTTAGGCTTTACAACTATTCAAAATTTAATAGTCGGATCCACTATCCGCTATGCGTAATCACTCATGTTTTCATTGTCATCGTCATTCGAGGTTTGCTTTACACACGTTTAACAATTGCAACAGTGGCGGAGCGCCCATACAAACTGATTCCCACCCGCTTGCCTTACAAAATCTTGCTACAAACTACTTGCTGTTAAGTTAATTTAATAAATCATCAATTTATGAATACAAAATATCCATTACCTAAATACAATTTGATAATACGATTTACTTTAGCGTCATAATAGATTTAAGCTAACCACTACGAAATCTACGCACGCGAATGCCAAACGCAACGCACTTCATAAAACCAAACAAGCCGGCGGAGTTTAGCATGCCTCCTAGTATCGTGATTGCGATGTTAGGAGGAGTCAACTCAGCTGGTCACGTAGGTGGTAATATAAGACCAGCTAGATGATTGATTGATTGATTGATTGAAGTTTCCTCTTACTGGCTTTTCCACTAAGTCCAATATCGGATAGCTAGACTGAAAGTAGTTCTTATTGTCCCTAAATACGGTGACAGTTCACGTCAAAATAGTAGCAAAGCGTGATGGTCAAAGTACGAATAATTTTGAATCGACTTTGTAATCGATGCTTGGTTTCCGATTTCAATTAAAACTTTAACTGTGCAGAAAATTATAATTAAATCCAAAATTTACGTGCATGTGAAATGATAATTCATCTTCGTGTTAATTTGATAAATTATAACGTTTTATGCACTCATGTGTGTAGATGGATTATTCGAATATGAATATCAATTTTGTTATTTATTTTCTTTAAATCATGTCATTGAATTTTCACTTCTAACGGCACTCCCGGAGTGCAACCCGTTGTTTTTTTTACTTGTTAATATTGGATATACAAAGAATCATAAGCATACAAATTCAAAAATTTCAAAAAAATGAAAATAAAAAAAATAATAATCTTGTGGTTCTGGCTAACAGAAAAATAAGCATACTGACCAAAAATCATAAGTGTAATGTAAACACAAGCGAAGGAAAACTTGCACAAAGTTTGTATGGACAGGCGCCTTAACCTGTTACAATAAAAAAAAATACAATTTCAATGCACGTACTTTTTTAAATATTAAAAACACCAGCATTTATAATATTTACATTTTTATTACTTGATATGAAAATATAAGGCAACGTGACACACCCCGTCACGTCGTAGCATTATTTCACAGCGTTCTAGCTTTTATCGCGATTAATAGCCTGCTACACGAATGGAATTGTTGGTGAACCACTATTAACAACATGGTTTTCGCATTTACTAATATATAGGTATTCAAGTTGATTTATTATTTACATTCTATTAAATACATTTGTATTCACGAGCGGTTAGTTAAGAGATCAATCTTTACACCCATGTGCCGGCGCGCACACATACCTACTCATAACATATTTATAATATAATTCTCTCATACTCTGAAAGTGATGGTGAAGTTTATCTAAGTCCAGAGGGACCTAGCTGAGCTCCAGACCGTCGTCGACTGGACGGAGATAGCTAGGGACAGGGAAGCCTTTGCTTCTTCTTCTCGTGTCGATGGTTTCCTTTCTCGGTCAAATCGGTCGTACGAGACCAGAAGCTGGCTTCAGCTAGAGCCCTGTCTGTTGCGTCACGAAGGTCTTGCTCTGAGCAGGAGTACGGGCACGCCGAGCAAGACAACATATATGCGCCATAGTTTGTGGAGCCGTTCCGCACACACACCGAGAGTCCGAGTCGTTTATGACGCCCCATTTCATTAGGTTATCTTTACTGCGGCCGACCTGGGAGCGCAGTCTAAGCCTTTGGTCTCTCTGATGAAGCTCTTTGGTGTCGGAGGCCAAGATCCACTTCGGGTCGTTGCGCCACAGCAATACGTAAGTAAGTATATTTTCTCAAAAATAGTATGTAATGTTCTCATAACATCTGTGAAGACAGTATCCGAAAGTGGGTCATCCTGGTCAGTTGGCAGAAGTGTCCAGGAAGTAACACCTACTGTCCAGGAAGTAAGTATGTAAATCCCATTACATATCATAAGTTTGGAGCTGGCGGCGCGCGTCCCCCGCGAGCCCGCCCGGCGCCAGCCCGGCGCGCGCCGCGAGCGCGCCAGCCCACAGCTGGTTCTTTAACTACGATTTTAGAACGATCGAGGCGGAATTGTCGAAAATTATTTAAATATTGTTATTCATACAACTTGTTTCATTTTTGAGAAAAGCACTATACAAGCTTCGACCGTAAGTGCCATCCTGGCCTCGTATTATAGCCGGACCTCGCCTTCGGCTCGGCCGGCTAACTCATACTCGTCCAGGATGGCTTACTTACTGGTCTCTGCAGTAATGTACTATTTCTCAAAAATAGTATGTAATGTTCTCATAACATCTGTGAAGACAGTATCCGAAAGTGGCTCATCCTGGACAGTTGCCAGAAGTGTCCAGGAAGTAACACCTACTGTCCAGGAAGTAAGTATGTAAATCCCATTACATATCATAAGTTTGGAGCTGGCGGCGCGCGTCCCCCGCGAGCCCGCCCGGCGCCAGCCCGGCGCGCGCCGCGAGCGCGCCAGCCCACAGCTCGTTCTTTAACTACAATTTTAGAACGATCAAGGCGGAATTGTCGAAAATTATTTAAATATTGTTGTTCATACAACTTGTTTCATTTTTGAGAAAAGCACTATACAAGCTTCGACCGTAAGTGCCATCCTGGCCTCGTATTATAGCCGGACCTCGCCTTCGGCTCGGCCGGCTAACTCATACTCGTCCAGGATGGCTAACTTACTGGTCTCTGCAGTAATGTACTATTAAGTGGCGTGCTGAAAGTGTTACATTTTTGCTCTGGAGCAGAAAAAACGAAATAAAATATTTAAAGCATTATTTTGACCGCTTCCAGAAAATGGTCCATTATCCTAACGATTTTAAAATGGATTCGATAGGATTTGACTGATTCAGAAAATATTTTTGCATAGGCAGTTGTATTTTTTTTTAATTTCTTCGTATTCGAAATGAAAAGCAGAGTGTCTGTGTGACTCGGGTGAAATCACGCATTTCAGCCTAAAACTATTGTCACTAAAACATCTCGTCTGAAAAGGGAATTTTAACCCTTGGTTAACAATCTATTTATTCATCTCCATTATTCTCAATCCATTCATTCATTATTATCAAGCTGTTATTTCTATTCAATATTGACATGGTGATAATCCTGATACATTTTTATTTAATTTTTCTATCTCATTTCATATGTAGCACACCTAATTTAAAAAAAATATCAGAATAACTTACTTTAATACATTGTTACTGGCAGTATTGTTTTCATTTGCGATAAAACTGTGGTTTTGTCCTCTGCAGCAACAGTGACAGATTTATTGTAGCCGAGGCAACCTCAGGACAGTTTCATTACTTTTATTGCTTTTGTTTTTATTTGACAGCTAGTTTATAAGTTTTTCACTGTTCCCAAAGCCTGGACAGTATTTCTTTTAGTTATATTAAAATATGCAAGATTTTTGTTGACTAATTTAAGTTGATTAAGTATATTGATTATAGCAACGCAGACAATTAAAGGCGTTATTAACATTTCACCATACTAAGAAAACTTTCATAATATAATACATTCCAACCCCATTTGACTTGCCTCAGGACCGGAGAATATGTTTTGGTTAATTTAAAATTCCCGCGACACCACGCCATTAATGATATCGTACGGCGAGCCTTGGTCTCGGCAAATATTCCATGCGTCTTAGAGCCCCAGGGCCTAAACCGTACTGACGGCAAAAGACCGGACGGACTCACACTGGTTCCCTGGGTGAGAGGGCGCAGTCTACTATGGGATGCAACATGCGTCAGCACCTTTGCTCCCTCTCACCTAGCAAACACGACGCGTGCAGCTGGCGGCGCTGCTGAAACCGCCGCCAAACTCAAGCAGGGCAAGTACAGCAATCTGGAGCCAGTATATGAGTTCGTCCCGGTTGCCGTGGAGACTGGTGGGCCCTGGTGCGCCGAGGCCAAAGCATTCGTTGCCGCTCTAGCTCGACGCCTAAGAGACCGTGGAGGCGATCCCCGCTCTGGTGAGTACCTGGTGCAAAGGATATCCCTCTCCATACAACGAGGCAACTCCGCCAGTGTACTAGGAACCTTTGCGCCAGGTGGTAACAGAAGCGAGGAATTCCCCCAAATCGCTCATTGAAAAAATTGGCGGGATTTGAACCCAAGACCACGGCCTTTTTTAGCTTTAGGTAGTTATTATATACTTAAAATGAAATAAACTACTTATTATTACTGATTTAAGAAATATATCAATTTAAGACTGCACCGAGCAAATTTCTGAATAATTGCGATGGTTGGATCACTTGCTGTATTATTATTACTAAAGCTTGAATTCTGTAATTCCTATATATGATATTTAAGGATACACTCTACACGTCATGTGTTTCAGAAACACAATTACTTATAGTTTTCTTCATAAAAATTCAATCCAAAGTTAGCTCTACTAAAGGAAATAAACGCAAACTACAACGTTAATACTTTATGAAAGGTCTTCAATTTTTGAATAGTAACAAAACTACATGTTATCTAGGTCGTATGTGTTTAACATTTGCAAAATGTGGAGATTTTTTTAACAATGCAAAGGAAATTCCGAAAATTTGACCGGCCGCCGTAGTTTTCTTGCCGGCAGATGGGCTCCGGCCCTCAATGGGAGCAGACGTATGCTGCTTTTCTCAGTTTGACATCTCATAAAAACACGCTTTTTGACAGCTTGCTCGTATACAAATACAAAATGTATACCACACACAAAGATTGCATTAATTGAAGTAGGGTAAATAAATGTTGACGTGTGGCTATTGAAGATTCTTTTAACATGGAATTTTTAGTATTAGCCATTCGTTATAACATAAAAATGCAATCTTTGGTCCCCAATGTTTACTAATGCAACTAAATTATAATGATTTCCTTTACGAAAAGGCATTTTAAACGTAAAAAGGTTACCGATGTATTTCATTTCAAAGTAATTTACTTTTTATAAATTGGCCACCCAGAACGGAACGTTATGACATTTATGTCACTCATCATATTTCAAATTAAAATTTGTAAACAAATTGTATTTTTATATTTCAATAATTTAACGAATCTAATGTTATATTTTATGTGTATATGTACGGCGCATTCACGTCAAACAATGATTACCTAAATATATCGCAGAATCTGCATAAACAAAACATATCCCAGAATCTGTAAAAACAGGCACAATTATTATGGTGCTTTGAACAGAAGTTTATAAAATATCAGCGTTATACCAAGAAACAGATCTAGAGTGCTCTCTTGCCGCGGAAGCAGAAGAAAGAATATCGGAGTTTCTTCGCCAGTTTGAGTGATGTGGATTTAAATTGTGTAGTGTCTAAGCCGCCTGGTCATAATATAATTATACCTAGAATGAAAATAATAAACCTATGTTTCATTTATAAATAATAAACCACGTAGTTGTTGGGGATGTGGTGACAATGACGATGTCTAACAAACAAATATGCAGTAATTACTTATAATATTAAACTGCGCTAGTTTCTATCTAAAGCTTTCATGCGTTGGAAATCCCGTTGCTTTGATTTTGTACAAGTAAGTACTTATGTCGCATCGCAATAATTGTCTCGACGTTATAGTAAACGAATAGCAAATAATAATAATTGCTATTTATTATTGATGAAAATAGACGCAATGTTAACCATTATTGAACCTTATGTCGTTGCAATAAGGTTCACAGATGTTCAGTTAAGTGTCATCGACGGCACGATTGCTCACACTAGAAGAATATGTAAACGCATCCTGCTAATTATTCCTTTCAATTATGGACCTTATAAGAAGTGTATAAAAGTTAATTTGTCAGAGCTGATACAGTAGTGGTCCGGCCAAGTTCCACAATTGCAGACTGTTACAATGACTTTCTTGATGATATTTGTTATATCATTAGGTTTTATAGTGCTTGTCATTCACGATAACGACGATGCGCAGGGAATGTCTTACTATTCTATGCGCAATTCTGCGGATTGGGTTACGACGGGAACTACCTATAAGGTTAGGTACTGGTTCCTCAAATACAAAGTTAATTCACAATATTGCTGCAGTTATCCCGTGCCGTATAAATAGTTTCAGTAGTTATTATATATATTGTAATAAAACTACCGCTTCTTCTCTTAAAACTTGCATTAAATCAGTGTCCATTTTAGAGTTAACCAACTGATAAACAGAAAATAATCAATTTATGAAAATAACCTATTTAAGGTACAACATATACTCGTATCATTAAAATCACCAAGTAAACTCTCAAAATAAGTACCTAAGTCATAAACATAAAACAGTCATAACATGCACGAACCGATTAGGAAAATTCTTTCTCTGTTTTAAGTTGTATAAAAATGAGTCTGTGAGGAAAGGGCAAAACAGGGGTTTGACAAGTTTTATTTTATAAACAAGGAACTGAGTATTTTACTACCAAAAATTCCAAATTCAAGACATTTTCAGATACAACTAATACTTGAGTTTTGATTACAGATCAGAACTTGACGATTTTTGTTACACTTCTCTTATGCACCAAGAAACCTTTAAATATTCAAAATCTATATTGTCATAAGTTGACATAAACATGGGTCAATGACCCGACCCAGCAAAATGAGGTAGTGTGCGTGAATAATGCATGTGTGGGTTAATTGGGTAAATTATTAAAAAAATTGAAATTTGACAAGCGCTGAGAATTTACCCCGCACGATAGGCCCTTAAAACATTTGATAAATTAAACCTTACAATGGGAGTTTAATTTAAAGTTGCAAGTTAAAGTTTACTGAAGTATAAGTCACGCCTAACCTGTTTTATTATGAGACATATACGTTTGACATTGACGTTCAGTTTTTTACCATCGGTATCCATCCACACTGAAAAAACGAAACGCTAGCAAAGTACCAATTTGGCTCGGTTAAAAAATAGTTAGTTACATACAACCAAGATTTAATTAAAATGCGAAAAAATGCTTAGTAAATGATAAACAAGCAAATTCTGTTAAACGTTTTTGGTTATTGTAACAAAACACTTATTAATTTCCGAATGAAGATCTCGGTAAAGATAATCTTTACCCGACTCAGTTAGAAATAACGAATTTTACACTGTCATTGTTTAACTAGTGCATTATTTAATGACAGACCTTGCACGACTTGCTTAATATTAGATATGTTGTTTTGTTGCAAATAACTGCGTGAATCACTAAGAAACAAACAAGTTGCTTTAGTAAATATAATCCTTCCTAGGCAACGGTCAAATCTGACATGTTCTGCATCGCGCTATCGAAGTTTCTTAAGTCAGTTGCGTATATAGAACTTCCAACCAACTCTCATTGGACTTCGGTCCCTGAGAGATCTCTCTATTGTCGTTTCTTCCTGTGTCTCCTATCTATTGTATATATGTATGTATATTGTTTGTAGATATCCCTTTCATGTACATATTAACACTGTATATTATTCCTATATAGGAGCACATTTCTCTTCTATATTGGTGACCCCGACGTGATTTGATCACGCAACCTTCTGGTATTTAGCTGACAACTGCATTATTCAATTTTAAACATGTAGTTACCGAATAAATCGTTTAAAAATACTAAATAACTGGGTTAGTTTTCTCTGATTACAAAGTAACTACCCAATCCCTCTATGAGAGGAGGCCTGTGCCCAGCAGTGGGACGTATATAGGCTGATGATGATGATGATGAAAGTAAAAATTGGCTAATTGCAGCCAATTTAACTTTAACAATTTTTAACCAAGTGTATCGGTTACTATTTGATAAGTGAGAACAACAAAGTTGACTTATTTAATTTTAGCTACAAAGTTTGCAGGTGCTATATTGACAAACTCGGTGGGTTATTTTTGACAGTATTTTTGTTATTTTTAACCCAGACGTTTTTTCAGTGCATCCATCCATTATAGGGACAGATTTGAGTCATTTAGAAAAAAGCTACATAGGTTAGGACTTCGTCTACCTTTTAGCTGATTTCTCTGTTTGTCGTTACACGTTTTTGACTATGTAACAGTGGCGGAGCGTCCATACAACTCGATTCCCACCGGCTTGCCTATACTTTTCGGCCAATCCAGTTCAATTACTAAGGCTCATGAAGAATAAGAAAGGCAAAATATTTCCGGCTTCCCTAAGAATATTTTTGACGCGCCGCTACTGCTATGTACACATGGATGAACAAATTTTGGTACCTACACTACTTTTATCTCACGAACGCGGGAGAACCATGGTTGTATGTTGAGAATGAGATATACATGCACATTGTCTATGTGTGCGTCAGCGTAGGAGCTATGAGTCCACATTGTCTATGTACCTAATCGTATTGTGTCACAACTATAGCTATGGCTAACCCGCGCTCGTGAGATAAAAGTAATGTAAACATAACTTACTGAAATGTATATTTGTATATGTGTTGTTTCCGGTTTGTGATATCCCGTTATTAATCGTAATTCTAATGTAAATGACCATGTGAGCTTAAAATCTTATATTGACTTGTTCACGGTGAGTAACACATCAACTCATCCACACATCCCTATGAGATTTATGTACAGTATTAAACAAGACAACAGTTGAAATAATAATGGCATGCAGAACAAATGGAACGGTAAAAGCGGAAGCGTTATGGAAGCAACAAATTGCAAAAAATGAGTTTGGAAATAGCAACACAAGGGCATCTTTGGCAAACAACGAGGAATCTACACCTGCAGTACTGACTAATCATTTATGTTAAAATGGAATACAATAAAAATGCCCATACACACAAACCTCAGAGACCCCAAAGACGCATACAAAAGCCTAAAAAATTCATGCTATCTTATAGCTGTCAGTACTGAAAACATTTTCATATGATGATTATCACAAGGCTCCCTAGTAAATCTTTGCTGACAAACCGAATTCCTTCTGATCGTGGTTGTATCTGATCAAAATCATAGGGCTTGACCCCAATCCCAATCTCCAACCCCAATCTCTAATGGGGTTGGAATCTAAGAACATGAAAGATATTATTAAAATTTGTTTGCGTAATGATCTAATCTGACTGCATCGTGCAAATGCGTTTATAATTAACTTTCACCTGTGCAAATGCGTTTATATTAACGATTGTTTATTGTAACGCAGTACTTTACTCACGTTGGCAATAGTGTAGGAGAGGTGCAGATTTGAAGGCGAGGCTCTCAGAACGGGCACGCCGGCACGCGCCGCCGCCGTCACGACCGCCGCCGCCGCCGCGCCGCCGCCGATCACGAGTAGCGTGGCCACGCGTCGACCACCCAGCGCGTGGCACGTACGCTCGAGAACCCGCGCACTGAACCTATTTAAAAAAATTAAAACCGTGGGTTATACTGCATCTGCGTGGCATTGGTGAAGGGCATATTAGGAGAGGATACGGCATATAATTATTCGAATAATGGCGAACGGTGTTTATTAGGCTTCAAAAATTGATTAACATATCGATCGACGCTTCACATTTATTATCGTCGAATAATCAGTGGTTATAAGATAAGATAATATTTATTGAATATAAAACCTTATGAGATGTTATGAGTTGAATGTGTATATCTCACGTTCAGAGAGGTTTCATATAGTAATACAAATGGATATGTGAGATGTAGACATCGCGTTTTTTTTTAAGAAAATTATTTTGTTTAAATATGTTACTTATACAAAATTTCCAATAATCGAGTTTTACGAAAAAAATTTATTATCGAACCTGCTCTCAAAATTTCACGAAAGTCGGTTGAGGAATGCGATCTGTAGAGGAGAACAACCCGAAATCCGAACACACGAAAGCATTTTTGTCGAAGCTCAATCGGAGACCTTCGTTTCACTCGATCAGAGAGCTAGAGGCTAATATCCAACTTGTATAAAAATGCTTCTAGTAAAATAAAAAACATCACGTGTTTTAGTAAATGAAGCGCAAAAAATACTAATTGTCGCCTCTTGGCCTCGGGACGTGTCGCACCGCCACTTCGCTGGAATTGTTTGTTTGTTATTGTTTTGTTGTTTGTTGTTTCACTATTTTTTTTAATTATGTGGATGCCAACATTTTACTCTTATTTTCGTGATAAATAATTAAAAACAAATATCACTCAACTTTCAGTGTAGGTATATTTCAATCGATTTTTGGGAGTTCTTACAATATTAAGTTAATAAAAATATTGAGGATAGCAACATATAAACTTTTTGCAGACTCCAAGAATTTCTTGATTTAATCATTCACATTCATTGACTATTTATAAAATATGCAACTCTATATCGACTAATAAAATACTGACACCAATCACGTTACTTCAAAATAATGAATTGACAAACTTTACATGTACTTACATTCGTACACAAATTCCGTCCCTAGGTTGGGAACGACATGTATGTATGTGATCCCCTCGTGGGGGGAAGTCACGAGCTTCGAACTGTGATTAATCGAGCTATTTGTGCCGAGGTGTGTGTTTTACGCGCGGCAGCACTCGTTGTGCCGTAAGCACATAAGCGTGTGTGTGATTCGTTAGCCCGGATTAGCCATTGACTCGACTACTTTCGTTACCTATTTACCTACACTGTTACACACGTTGATTTAAAAGAATAGGATATACCTACAGATCATTTCTAGATATGATATAATTAAGAAGGCGTAGATGGCATTGCAAAAGTCCCGCTCTAACACGCGTGAGTTTTCAATTAACCATCCCGCTCTCTACGGAAGCTCGGCGCGTGTTTTTCGTAAATATATTTATAAGGATAATCTTTTTTATCAGGTTTGAGAACTTATCATTTTACAACTATTAAACCATACATCATTGTTAAAGATGGAAGAGTTTTAAACATCCAACCAAAAACATCGAAAAAATGTTTTAAAAATAAAAGTATCGAGAAAATTTTTGCAAATCGTGTTTTTACTTTTAACAGACTGGAGGAAAATAGTTCAAGATTAATATACTGAAAGTACAGATATTTAATCACTATAGATGTTGAGATCTAGGTCGATAAACATTGGCAAAAGTGCATATGTGGGCTCTTAAGATACGGCCTTGTACCTAATGTATCGTACCTACTACTATAGGTACCTAGAGTACCGACGGTACTAGCAAATAGTCTCTCTGAAAACCTTTGTAATGCATTTTGTCGTCACTCTGAGATAAATGGACCAGCCAGAAGGCACGGAATTGAAATAACCCGGCGACGCGTTCCGATTGCACTTACATACTTAGTTAACCGCAGGGTGGATCGCTTACATTGTTCGGATCAGAATGCAGCGGTGACCTGGTCGCTCGAGTGACTGAGTTACAGTCAGTTCTAAATTCACGCGTAAATTCATTACAGAGAATAAACATTTGGGAAGGTGTTAAAAAAATCTTAGTTTCGAGAGCACATTAGAACTGACTGACATTGTTTACCGTTTTATCTGTTATATCTTTTTTTTTTTTAAATAAACTAGTTTATTTCGTATCACAATATACAATGTAACCAAAAAACATAACATAATTAAATATAAAGCTAAAATCTGTTTGTATTAATAAATCTAATAAGCATTTTATTACGAAGTTTTTCACTGTAACTGTGTTGCCATTGGAGTGTAAACCATTAATAATATTCGTAGAAATACTAATTGTAAATGACTGCCGTGTCAAAAGAAGGTATAATTAGTGTTTACGTCAGAAACAAAACATCTGTGTTGTCCGCAAAATGAATAATAGTTATGTCTTCATAAGTAGTGAGTCGTAAAAGCCAATAAAGGATAGACTAGACAAACCCATTGTATATTGTTGACAACATTGAGGGACTGTTCACATAAAATCAAACGGAGCGTATCGAAACCCTCCGATCTTCGCAAATATAAGTGACTCAAGGAAGAGCTTTACCTGTCCGTTGTAAAAACGAGTAGATTTAAATAAACTAGTACGAAATAACGTACAAGTTAGAACTTAGAGGCGAGTTACAAGATTATTGATTACTTAGAACAAGTGTGTAAATCTAGATTTAAATCTGGAAATATAATATATAAGCACTAAGCATTCAGTCTGTTATTTGTTTTCTAACCAGTTATTGATCAGATCGTAAGATAATTCTTTTCGTATGCCCAACATATATAACTATACTAATTTAATAATTTTACTTTTAACTAGGTACTACGTACCATGATATTTTTAAGATCAATTTACACACATACAGTTGCAGTGATCCAATAGATGTGGTACGACGCTAATTGATTTACAAAAACTACGCAATGGATTTGGAGATCTACAACGTCGAAAACTCTTGTTGGCAACAACAAGTGACACTGTGACCAGTTATTTCTAACAATATAAAACTAAATTGCTATTATTAAGCTAAAGGGCTTACTACAATTTAATTACTCTAATCACTTAGTTTTCGACCGATAATAGTCGCTTGACCACGAGGGCTGTATTAAAGATCTCGAAACATGGCGTTAGATTAGTTTAAATAGTTTAATTAAATGAGTAACAACCGCGGAAACCAAAGACAGTATTAAGAACATCCTGTTTATAAGAAATAATTTATAACAACAAATCTAGCTACAAACCACAACGAGCATAAACCGAGCTCATGCAGAATACAAACCAGAGTCGCTCCGTGCACTCAATGTTTCACGAGTCGTTTCAAATTTAAACTCAAACGCGTTTCTTCATTTTGCACTGTCTAGCAATTTAGGCCAATGTCTTCCCGAGAATATCCTAAGGCATGGGACCGTTTCGAGCGTACCATTAATGGTGGGACGATGAAATTCATAATAGAGGATGTATCTGAAGCGATGTGGAGCACCGCAGTAGAATTCATGCTAGGAAATTATATTAAGGAAGATGTTTGGTGGAGTACGGCGGGTAAGTTCTGAATAGTGCATTAGATAAACTCCGATAGTAGGTACTAGGTTTAGTTTAGTTGAATAATGTTTGTGACGGGGTGTGTTAGAACTAACATTGGTTTAACATAGTAAACTAAACATGCCATTTATTAAGGCATTGTAATTTAACGTGTGAGTTTTCGCTGTAAAGCAATGTGAACGAAATTTTAAATAGATTTTCGCTGCAGATGGAAGTCCGTTCAATAAATTAACACACTTCACTGTTAGTGAAAATTGGAATGGACGTATAATCATTGTTCTCTTATTTTGAAGTCATTTCAACTTGCTTTTAGAAACATAGCACGATCGAAAACTGAAATTGAAAAACACAGCCATGTTCATTTGAATATTCCTTCGCCTTTTTTCGTGTACATTTTCATGCTCGTTTAGTTCAAAGGTATCTAGCAACCAATTTAAATGGAGGTTCGTTACTTTTTTGTAGACTTGTGATAATTGTTTTTTGACATTGTCTTTGTTTTTTGTTTTTTCCTTTATTTCTAAAATTTCAGCGTTACTGCTTAATACAAAATTAAATTTAACTTTCGTATTTATAATATTAGTAAGATAAAATTTGTATAATCGGAATTCACTATGTTTAATATAACACTAACTTTTAATTCTTACTTTATTTAAAACACATCCTCACTTCTATAGAACTTCAATTATACTGGGATTTTTGAAGTATATTTCCTATTCGAGTAAATGTCCTTGGTTTATATTTATCTAGAAAATTATAAGATCTATTCAAGTGAGTGTGATTAGTTTAAATTGGATGCCCTCAAACAAAAACAAAGAGAATAGCGGCAGTTCCGAACCCTGTAAGCTGATCATCCCGCTTTCCCCGCTCGCGCTACAATTTACAGCTTTTATCGCGTAAATAATTGCCTTTTAAAATATCTCGTTTGAGGGCCAGTAAGTAGTCGTTAATTTGAATCCATTGTAACTGTATAGCATGTAAATTAACAAAAGCGAGTCTATGAGCCTCTTGTATTTAAAAAGTGGTCACAAACGTTAATCAAACTTATTTTAGCTAAAATTGGTAAGTACTTGGTATTACTAACTAACTACTATGTCTTCATCGGTCACTTTGTCGTTTGCGTTTGTGATATAGGGACAAAACACATTCTAGTTAAAAAAAAATGACAAATTTTATGAATCTGGGGGTGAATGTTTAACCCAACACAGCAGCTATTTATACCATGCTCAACATACTAGTCCTTTAGACCGTAGAAATAAGGCGTGCCAAATCCATTGCTACTTTCAAGACACAGCCATCTAAAAGAATACTATCTGTCCCTCCCATGATTCTTTCATCCTACTTTGTGCTTCTTTCAACTCTATGGCTGTTATTGTAGTTATATATTAATGTATATATATGTAGGAATATGTGTATGTTTATAAGTGTGGTTATGTGTGTATGTTTATTTTTGTGGAGTTTAGTTTGCCACCCATTATAATTCATTTCTCGCTATATTTCCGCTACCCAAAGGTTGTCTGGAAGAGATCGCTCTTTAGCGATAAGACCGCCTGTTCTTTACCTCTAGGTTTAAATGTACATACTCTGTAATACGAGTAGTTCTATTTATTAAGGTGTGCAATAAAGAGTATTTGTATTGTATTGTATTGTACTTTGCTCGTTATAAAGAAATTGACTGTAGGTATACGAATATTACGGAAAACATGTTAACATCCTCCTCGCATTTCCTGGTCGTGCTCTTGACACCTCCTAATCCCATGACTATATTCGAATATGAAATGAATTGGGTTATACGGATATTTCAATATTTCTAAAACGCATGGGAGTTTTCTATGTAAAACGTGTACACGTGTGTAATGTGTACACGTAGTATACATGCATACGTATATTTTTTTAAGAATGATACTTACAAATGAACAATCCACCACCATTAGCACCATCCTCCTGACGTTTACTACCCAGTTCTGTTTAATTAATATTAGGTATCCAAGTTTTAACCGACACCCGACAATATAACTTTCGTTTAATTACTTTATAAGTGCTGACACCCGTCGATAAAGCAAAACTTTTAAATGTTGGTTGGTTTAGTACCAATGTTAATTAAATGCCTTGTTTTCGTTTCCCAAAAGTCCCCAAACCAGGACCTTCTCGAGCCGCCGCATCTTTGAAAATGTACTCCATTCGTAAGATAATCGCTTTTTGTGCGAAATCTGCAAAGCATGCATCTGAAAAGCGTTCATTCAAACATGGAATTCTGCATTCTGAGTACATTTACATATGTAGATAGCGGCGACTCTAGAAGGTCCTAGTTTGGGAGACAAAAACAAGGCCTTCAATGAACGTTTTTACCGGATCTTATCAGTTACCAACTTTTCGAGTTTGCTGTATCGACTGGGTATTGAGCTCAATCATGCATATAATTTAATTTTCCTAATTTACAAAGCCAATCCCATCGTCACTCAATACTTGGCGTAATATTAATTTATAAGAGTTAAATACCAACGGTCGAGTCGTGGAAATATATCGTACGAGACCGAGATCAATGCCGTACTCGTATTGGAGGCCAAGACACACTTTGGGTCGCTGGGCCAGCGAAGTAAGTAAGCATAAGCACCTTCGTTATAAAAACAGATACCTATAATTGGATGTGTGTAAGAAAAAAAAACCCTAACAAAATTAAATCACAGCCAATAAAAAAACTCTTCTTTAATGAACTGGGTACTTCCACTAAGCCGTTAAGGACCCAACGCTTTTTGCAATTAACAGAATCCCTTCTTATGTCGGCGAACATTTTGGCACGCAAGAAAATAAGTCATTAGCCTTATTCAGTGGACGCAACCGCCGTCCAATTATCCCAAGACTGCTCGGCGTTTCACAATAGTCCTCGAATCGCGCCAAGATCCACCTCTGGTATATCCTGATAGTAAAGCTCCGTAACAACTGCGCATTACCAGAGGTCACGCTGACACTGGTCGGATGAATTGTTAGTAATCGTTGTGAATATTAATCCTGGGGTTCATCCTAATGTGGTCCCATTACACACCCCTCCCCGCATCCTCGGATACTTTCCCAAATTATAACTTTATTGTGCACTTCCCTCGTGATCAAATGTATAATTTTGAAAGCATAGTTTAAACAAAACCGGGTATAAATCCCACAATACCTATAAATGTCTTATGTAGTGCTTTAGTACTAATAAGTACTTGACATATTGAAATATAATAAACCGGTCACTCACGGGGTGTTAGACGCGAGGCCGTCGCGACCACTCATGATTAAGGACCACGTATTTGTCCGAAACATGTCGAGCGATATTCGACGTTAAAGACGTGAGTGACCCGTTTATTAGTTTATTATATTTCAATATGCCTGAGACTCACGGGAGTTTTCTATTTAAAAAGTACTTGACATGCTGAAATAAATAAATATTCCAATAACATCGCGGAAGCTGAAAGCACTAACATAAATTAGTGTAATGTGTATTTACTAGATCTATAGTGTAAACCTACTTTGCCGTTCTTTTATTACTTTGTTGAAATGAGCTTTATTCTAGATTATAAGTAAATAAAAAAACCTAAATAATATTAACTATTTAATCGATGTGCTTCACACGATGTTTACTGTACTTACATATTTCTTAGTTTAATTACTTAGTCTTATTAATTTTAACTAGGTAACGATATAATTTTATCACAGCGGCAAAAAATAATCATTTCCTTCAATCAAATTAGTACGAGCAGAACATCGAATTAAATCGATGGATCAGAATAAAAAAGTTAAGATATCCTCGAAAAAACAGTCGTCCAATCCAACAATAAAGCCCGTTTCAAACGTCCGGGACTAATTGAGATTGGGAATTCATTTTTCAATTCGTAGGTTATTAATTGACTTGAATTTAATATAGGCCGTAGGTGATTAATTAAATCTGTCTACCTTTGAATAGGTACGGCGAGGGACCCCGAGGCGGTTCAGGAGTACCGTGTGTTGTTGACGTCGATCGTTAGGCAGAAAATGTCTCTTGCTTGCTTCATTGCCGATGGGGACGGATCAGGCCATACGTTGGTTGGTGTAAATCTTTGCCTGCCGCAAGTAAAAGGACAGTTCGTCGATCATAATCCGGTAAATAATAATTATTTTAATATGTATGTAAAATGCACTCTATAAGAGTACTACTGAATAAATCCCGCCAGAGGCGAGTAGGCTGTATCAATAATTACACTTTAAATGTAGTGTTTGAACGTAGAACATGTGGTTCTTTTGGGTTACTTGTTCAATCAAAATGTTGTTATACGTTTAAAAAAACCGGCTAAGTGCGAGTTAGATTTCGCAGATTTAGGTTTCCGAACCAACGGCAACATTAAATTGGTTTGTTCTCGCGACCCTTTTATTTTTGAGCCCCCCTTAAAACATTTAAAAATAAGTTTTGACTATTTGTATGGCTTTGGGCCACCACGATGCTTATACTGCGAAAATTCGAAGACTGTAGCTCCAACCGTTTGGCTGTGACAGACGACGGACGGACGGACGGTTGCGTGAGTAACAAACAGCAATAGGGTTCCGTTTGGACCCTTCGGGTACGGAACCCTAAAAACGTCAACTTCAGAGGAAGTAACTTGGAACTGTAGGTTTCTCTCAACAGTACCTACACATCTCTAAAGCTGTAATTTTATGAAGTAAAGCCTCCAAGATAGATACTTGTCTTTAATTGAAAATCAACATAAATAATATAAGTACTCACAATACCATTATATTTCAATCATTTTGTGCAGGGTATAAGCCTCCTCCTCCCTCTCGCCACAATTCTGAAGATCCTGAGCCAATCTCAGACAGTTGTTAGTACATGTTTATTTATTTTGCGTACAATGTATATTTACGTTTAAATATGTAAATGCTTTTAGATAGATATACATAATATAGAACACTCGTATAAACTAACAACCGCTTTAGCTTAGTTGGTAGTAACCCTGCCTACGAAGCTGGAGGTCCCGGGTTCGAATCCCGGCCGGGGCATTTATTTGTGTGATGAGCACGAATATTTGTTCTTGGGTCATGGATGTTTTCTATGTATTTAAGTATTTATTTATCTATATAAGTATGTATATCGTCGCTTGGTACCCATAGTACAAGCTTTGCTTAGTTTGGGACTTGTTTGATTTGTTTGATAACCTACATCGAGAATATGTTTATAATTTATAATAATGTAAAGTTTCCGCTTATTCAGTAGTAGTTTACTTATAATTGTTTGGTTAAACTCTTGGTAATATAGATTTGCTAATATAGGAGTCGTAAGTATTTACGACGTTTTAGTAACAGCTCGCTATATTTATGTTTTACATAACCAATATATTTTTGTAACATGTATACAATACTACTGAAATTTGATAAGTATTAGTCAGACTTATGCCAGGAACTACGCCGAGGCCCAATGATTCCGCTCATTTCAACATAGACATAGAAACGTTTTATTAAACATCACATTTATACCTTACATATTAAAAACTTAAAACTAACAAAAGGTAAAAATGAAATGTTTAAAAGGGCATCAGTTAAGATGTTTATTTGTATTTAGTGTCACCTAATTGGCCACTGTTTTTTTAATATCTAGATATTATGTTTAGATTGTATTGCAGCTGATTCGCGAAATACATTTATACAGTAAAAAAAAAATCATATTGCAGACATCAAACATGAAGTTAATTTCTGAATGGCGTGTATCAAATTAATATACCTAAATATGAGAATTTTATCTGTCAGTGTACTCTTTTTTGTGTAAGCTTATAGCCAAGATCACTTAAACCTGATGAATTGATATATTAATCTCACATGCTGTGCCCAGCAGTAGCGAGTGTAGATTGTAGAAAAAATGTATTTTAGTTAGTTCCAACGGTCCCAGCTATTTAATTTATATTGTAAATACCTTTGCCTTGAATCGAGTGTACACTTGATACAAAAAATTAATTACAAACCACTGACATAAGTTTGAAATAGAAAACTTCCGTGAGTCTCAGACATATTGAAATATAATAAACGGGTCACCCACGTCTTTATCGTCGAATATCGCTCGACATGTTTCGGGCCAATACGTGGTCCAGCCATATTCGACTATATAGACGTGAGTGACCTGTTTATTATATTTCAATATGACTGACATAAGTTTATCAATAAATATTTCATTAAAGAGAACAAAAGAATAAGCCAAAGTCAGTTTCATCTCGGATCCCATTTCATCTGAGCTTTACGCCGATCACCGTTCCGCCCTAACCGTGGGACCGTTGCCGTTTATTCTTCAATTTCTATTCGAGGCCGACCTAGTTTAAGCCCTTGGGGACTAAGTTCAGCATTATCTATATTACACGCTATCAGTTTATCATGAATTTATCCCTCTGTAATCCTTTAATGTTATAGTTTAGTTTTGTATTTTAAGGTTTAAGTAATTTTGCTGACCAATACTTTCTTGTAGGAATTCTAATATTAAAATACCTTTATCGGTAACTCTCTAAACAGTAAACAGCATTTTGATTGGATTGATTTTAAAGATTCAGGCGTCTAGGCTAGTTTTTATAGCCTATTTATAATTTATAACAAATTTTTATCTAATAAGTTTGGTAATCCTATCTTCACCGTATAATATGCTATAACATATTAACAGTTAGATAATAACATTAATTTTACCTACAGCCGAAAACCGAAGCTGGCCTGTTATCCCTACGCATGTTTGCCGAGGCGATGAAAATACCCGTAATTTATGATAAATACGGTGTCGGTGAATACCTAATGGGAGCCGGCCTCTCTGTGGCCCCAGAGTACAGGAGATTGGGCATCGCCACCAAATTACTCACGGCAAGGTACGTCTTAATACTCTTAATCACATCGGGTTATACGGAGATTCGTTCGCTTGGAAGTCTATTCACAAAAGCTGAATCAATTTTCATTATGGTGCCTATTGATCGATTGGGTTGTAATAGGCCGTTTGTGTTAATTGTGATAGTTATCAGGGGCTAAACTAACAAACGTAATAAATAAAACCTAGTTCAGGAAAGCTTTTCAGAAAGGATGTTTTATAATAAGAATAAATAAAATTAAAACATTGTAACACAACACGAATTATCAAAACAAGAATTGTAAATTATTTCTAAGGAATGCTTTTTTTGTTGCACGTTAAATTTCCCAGACAACGTGACTATACCAGTTAGCATACATAGTGTAATAGTTTTTCGTCTAAGTAACTGTTTATTAAATTCCATTTTTTTATTAGACTCATAACATAACAAAATGTGTCTTCCTATCATAAAATTGTTCAACGGTAATGTTTTCGCAAAAGTATTATTTATATTCTTATTACATGTTACAGTCTTTTCAAATAAAGTGTAGAGACGAAAAAAAAATGACGATGTTCTTTAGTATGATCTGAGTGTCCATATTACATGAATATATTTGTAAACTCGCTGCCAAAATCATTGCAGACACTACAAAAGGAAAGTGACAATTGAATCGCAACAAGCTGACAAAGTGTCCGTTATTCCATCCATTATTGTTAACTTGAAGGGTTTCCGCCGAGACACTGCAACTTGGCACTAGTAACTTTGGTTTCAGCCATTATGAATTACTTGCTAATATAACAAAGCGTTTTGGTTTGGTTTGTACATTATATTATTTATAAGTATTCATGTATGTACCCGACTGCAAGGCAGGGTTATTATTATTATAATATCTAAGTTAGTATCTGTACCAATGGTTATCTTAATAAATAATAAATTGTACGACAACTATATACACTATTTCACGACCAAGACAGAAGTAATGTACTGACAAATGTACCTATTTCTGTTATTTAAGCATATTAAGATGCGTTTTAATAGTCTATTAATTATTAAGATCAGTCAGACATCTAGTTAGAGCTTAAATTATTTTACGAATGTCAATTAAAAAATAATTAAGATAACAAACAGTCGAAGGCATGGATTTGGCCGAAAAATCTCATTTAATGCTACTCCTAAAAGGGTTTTTTGTTTTTTAATTATTTTTTTATTTATTTAAGACTCTTTAGTTTCAAATGTCGTCCTTGAAATTGTTAAAAGTGTGCAAAGCAAACCTCGAATGACGATGACAGGTGAAAACATGAGTGATCGCGCATAGCGGATAGCGGATCCGACTAAACTTTGAATAGTTATAAATCCTAAACGGTTGTTTTCACTTACTAATGACTATAGAAACCTTATAATGATTTTAAAAGACCTATTCAATGATACCCCACATGATATAGTTCGTCAACTTTATTTTTGATTTGTTTTACAAAATGGTGTCTGGTGGCCGCCATCTTTGTTTTTTTTTGACGTCACATTTCTAAGAACACTGGAACGGGTAAGACAAATCTAACGATATTCCAAACATTATAATTCGTCCAGGGAATTGGAAGATGTGAGGTAATAAAGAATATTACATACATACACACAAGATACGCGCGAAACACAAAACCTTGCCTGCCTTGCAGTCAGGTAACAATATAAATAATCGTAAGCACAATGTAGATACTAAATTGCTGACAATCTACTATGAATTGACAAACAATCTGTACTGTGTTTGATTGATTGATTGGTTGATTGATCTTATAAAGGATCGGCAACGTGCACGTGACTACTTTGTAGTTGCGATCGTCTATAGGCTGCGGTTTCCATTTACCATCAGGTGGACCGTACGCTTGTTTGCCACCTTCGTGGCATAGGTACATAAAAAAGGTAGTTAAAATATGATTTAACTCTCATAACTTAGCGTTTGTAACACGGTTTCACTGATAGTTTTTAGTAAATGGATAACAATTTCACATATTGGAGAGGCTCCGTAAAGAAAATATGCTTTTCATAAAGTATTTCAATCCTATGAGACCCTCTCCCTATAAAATTACTATCCAAGAAGAACCCCTTTCCTAAAACAACAAATGGTATACTAGTTTGGCTGGTAGGTAGGTATCTACATTTTTATACCACAAAAACCTAGGTACAGTCAACATCATACATTTAGGAGAAGTTAAGGCACCCAAATAAATAATAATTCGTACGTACTTATATCTTTATACTTAACGACCACTTTAGATTGGTGGTTCCAGGTTCGAATCCCGGTCAGGGCATTTATTTGTAGATATGATGAACATGATTCCTGGCTCTTTGGAGTTTTCTATGTATTTGAAAGTACCCATAGTACAAGCTCTGCTTGGTTTAGGACTACGATTTGAGTGACACAAATATTTATTTTCCATCAAGCTGAAGCTTCCGCTAACGAAATTATAATTTTCAATTACGGTGAAAAAATGAAAAATTGATCGCCACAGAGCAGAGGTACCGCGGGTATCTCTTGTGGTGACGAATCTTTCAATCACTTAATTTTTCTAATTAAGCCTTAGAGCGTCTCGTAGAACCTTCAACCGTGAAATTATTACATGTCAATCGGTGTCAATGATTCGTTAGCGGACTCTTCAAATTATAAAAAAAAACATTTCCACACATTATTTTCAGAATCTCGTTATCAAAAAGCCTGGGCTATCGTGCAACCGGCGGTATCTTCACCAGTGAACACGGTCAGCTCGCTGCTGAGAAAGCGGGCTTCGAGTGTCTCTACACAATACCGTATAAGAATTTTGGGAAGCGATGCAACATCAGGTTTAATAGTAGCACTCAAGAGCTGAAGATATTAGGTGCCAAAAGCGAATAATCAAACAAGAATACTAAAAGCAAAACACCATAAACATGATAAATAGTTATAGTTTATAATATAGTACCTGGGACACTGATCCTTGCTCGGTATGTTCCCGGGAATAAGGCTGATTAGTGATTATTCGAAATTTCAGCGAATTCGTTAGATCGCTCGTAGTATTATGGTATATATATTATGTAACACCATTTCTTCTTGTATTATTATTACTGATAATACATTATTGAAACCTCACCAATATCGGATCAGTGTTTTTTTTTTTTTTCATTCATAACCTCTTTTACTAGAATATTTAATCCCGCTTCATAGAAAAAGGAATATTATTTTATCTTCAATATTGTTATTTTATTTTTGTATAATTATTACAAATAAATGAATAAATATTTGTGAACATTAACAAAAAATAAATAAAAAAGCATTACTTAGTTAAAGACAAAGCTTAGTCCAAGATTTGTATCGAGAAACTCTAATGGCAACTTGTATTGCGTCTCGATTTAACTTTATTACTTCCAGAACTTGAAATTCGGTATTAATTTATAACGCGAAGGTGAAAGGAAGGCGAAGATAATTAAGATTTAATTGCGTTTTCAGTCTCAATAAATTTCCACTTATTCCATTTGCGATGATGAACCAATATTTTAATCCGTACTGACATTGTATGACTATGACGTAATTGTAATTATTTTTAATTTCAATTGTATTTTTATGTGCTTCTTTAAATAAATTATTTTTAAACAGTAAACATTTGGTACATTTTTTTTTATTGTTTTTTTAAACAATTAAAGTACTGCTCATAGTAAAAATGTATGCCGCATTAATTTATATCTTGCTTATAACGTCAGTTAATTCTATACTTTCGCTGCCAAGCTTTTCGTAGCGCTACGAAATTTCTTCTACATACTAGAAAACGCATGTTGTGCATGGCTACTCGTTTATCTACAAGCAGAGCACTCCTTATGAGAGTTCTTGGCAATTGTCTTGTTAATGGGATAAGGACAAGCAAATTAATGATGCAAATATGTAAATAGTCTGAGTACCAAAGTAAAAATTCTTATAAAATAGTTAAGCATATTTATTTTAAAAACCATGCATGTTAAATTGGAATAGAGGTAGGTATCCATTACAACAATACAATTATAAAATCAGATTTTACTAAGTTAGTACCATTTTTTAATCAAAGTACCATTTTGTTACCCGTCAAAAAGAAGGATTGACTCTTGAGATCTTTGTAATAATGGACCAGAATGTATTTGAGTTAATACTCCCGTGTGTAGTGTGTGCTATACAAGTCACATTTACTTGATGTAGGTCAAGTTTACTACTGTCTGCCCTCCTGGAAGTTTTTGGTCTGTTTTTAGTTTTACTTTACTTAAAAGTGGGTTACATACAGAATGATCACACTCAAAATATTCGCGAAATACGAAAACTAACAAAACCAACTTTTTCTATTTATTAATTGTTTTACTAATTATTATCAGCTCCATTGTACTATCGAAATATCTACTTATATAACTTAAAATTATATTTCGGTGTGAATCTCATCTAAAATATACGTCTCATACATAACATTATGTGAAAGTTCTAAAATATATGAATCTCTTAATAATTAAAAATCACTCCAAAAAAATAAGCTTAATTTTCAAACCGTAAGGCGCTAACAGATCGTGACATCTCCCTGATCATAAAGACCAACTTTCCGACAAACAAAACAAAAAGACACTCTTTTAACGCGAGAACAAAAGCGGACCGCGGAAAGGGGCACTTTATTAATGGTCAAGGCATAAAGTTTACAATGGATAACCTCACAACAGTGCAGTCTAATTAGGTTCATCTTTCTCATTCCAATTGAATTTTAATACTTGTCGCATACTCGTTCTGACGTATACCGTGGCGTGCATGGAAGCGAGCACGTCATACAAATTGAAATACTATTGGGATCGGAAGCGATGGACATGACTACGCGTTGGGCCCAGTGTGATTAAGAAACCATCTGGCATAGCATTACGGAACCTTAAAAAAGACATTAACTTAGGGAATTAGTGTATAGTACAGACGGTATCTCAATGAGGCATTTTTCATAAAGGACCTTTTTGTGACTTGAAAATTCTGTTGTTACAAGTTTATATGAACGTTAAGGGATAAGGATTATAAGAATACAGAGTAACAATTTACTTGAATGTTTTATTAAGTGCACTATTCACTACTACAAGAATCGAAGAAGAAAAAATCTTTTTAGTTTAATATATAAGCATTAATTAATAATAAGGTTATAATTCGTTCAACTCTTAGTCCAGGCCCAGAACTAGAAAACGCGTCTCTAAACAGTGCAAGCGGCAAATAATGTAACAGTTGGGGTGATAACGTTATCAGAGAGTTTAGACCTTGCAGAATACGGATCTACCTGTCGCCATCCCGAAATTCTGCAGGGTCTAAACCCTCTGATAACGTTAATTGTCACCCCAACCGTAACATGATTTGCTTCTTGCATTCTACTTCTTGAAAAACGGTCCCTCTCTATCAACAAACCTTCAAAAGATGAATTTTGGAGTTGTTGAATAATGTAGAAGTACCTAGCCTGAGTATGAGGAGAAAATGTAAAGCAGAGCTACTGTCGTGATTTATTCCTTGTTTACCAAAATAACATATTAGATTTGATGTGACTACTACTGGTACTAGTGTAGACATCGCTATTTTTTACGATTCCAACCCCACGAGGCTCCACTAAATATTGTGGAAAATTTCCAAAAACATATACGAAAGCATTTGCCCACGCCCAAGCTGCAACGGAGACCTTCGATCGCTTCGGTCAATTGATCTATTACTTACTACTGCTTTCCGACACCTACATGTGTTTACAAACGTCACATGTCACAGCAGAAAACAAATGATGGCGCCGGTAATCCGTTTGAGATCACAATGGAAACTGCCCACATTGTCTATCTTTAAAAATGGGCCGGTATTTATCATGATATTCCCTACTTTGAAATATCTGTCATAATTTTAAGGAAAGTGAAGGAATGTGTTCTCTACTCTCAAATATCGCTCCATGTACCGTAACAATTGTTGTATCTACGTAAATGAAAAATATATATTAGGATTAAAAGGTGTTTATGAAATTTGAGTGGTACTTTGTGATATCGCCGCTTGTAGTCACGACTTATCCAAAGTCCTCAGAAGTAAATGTACATATATCTTCCATAGTACCTACAGTTTAAACGATAATAATGATGAATCTTATATCTTAACCACACGCTTAACGGCGACGTAGGTAGTAGTATATAATTACAGAATTTTATTAAAATTTTAAATCTAGCTTAATAAAGCAGAATATCGTTTAGACTATAATCCATACAAGTAGATAGGTACCAGTTCGTGGCCAGAAGTCAGTAATGTATAAAACATTATCCGCGACACTCCTCATAAAGACATTACCGTAAACGGCGCAAATGAAAATGTTGATCCCTCGACGCGTAAAATCTTTTTAAAAGTATCATAAACAAAAGTGCTTCACTTTTTACTTAGAGGGATTGACATCAATTTGAATGGGGCTTCCCGCGCTATCTCAGCTGATATGAATGTCATCAAATAGCTATGGAATAACACATAAAGCTGTAGAGAGATCAAACATATCAGTATTTTTGAACAATGTGCTTAGTGCCCATTGATCAGCTATTGCTAGAAAGGGTGAAAATATGGTGAGAGTTTTATGCGTTTCCTATGATTTTGAATAAAGACACAAAAGTTAGAATATATCTTCCTTAGGTACTGTCAGGATAAGGTCTGAATACCTAAAACAAATTGTGTGAACATTTTATGGGAAAAGTGAAACAACTGGGTTGAATAAATAATGCGCATAAGTATATAAAGTGCGCGAGTCAGAAGAGACAGCAGTAGGGCATGCAATTTCCTGGGAATTCCCGGGATTTGGTATGGTACGGGTACCGGTACTGCAAGCCCTAGACTGCAGGTATGATCTTTAAAATATATTATTGGAATCGACGATAGGTATTATGTTCAATAGGTTCATATCAGTTGTTCGAATTATTATTGATATTTTTAAACAGTCACTTTTTCAGACCCTCATAATAACGCCTGCAGCTGACGTCTTATAGAAAACTCCCACAAAAACAGATTTTAATGGGCGTGACTGTCGTACCCTTCATTTCGTAGAAAACCCATTTATATGCAGAATGTTTAATTTTGCAGAAATCCGTCGAACACCCATTATCTCTTTATTCCAGATAAGGTCTTGCCTAATATTTGTAAAGCTTCAGTAAACAGAATCTAATCCAGTACCCTTACCATGAGTTTGCAATGTTTGCATTACCGTACACGCTAGCGACTGCGTAAATTAGACAACTAGACACTGGCGATTCTTAGTTCAATTGAGTAACCGCCAGAGGTGCTCTACTTTTGTCCAAACTAAATCATTTACGCAGTCGCTAGCGAGTACGGTAATGCAAACATTGCAAACTCACGGTAAGGGTTGTATATGTTACATACCATCATACCACTACATCAATTACAATACACACTGCGTTCACTGCGTTTAGGTGAGAAGACAATAAGCGAAAATAAACAGTCCGATTTCAAATACACTCCTAGGTAACTGAATGATATATGACCATCCAAAAATAAATCAAAAGTTTTCAGACACCTCACCTCTGCGGGAATCAAACTACGAAACTATACGCCTCACTGCTCCGAACATGTTCTGATCGGAATGGAAACAACTTCAACAATATCCATAAAGTACCAAACAAACGTGTATTGCCTGTTGGGCTTGTTTGCAGCCGAAACTTGAAAAGGTTCTCAGGAGTTCTATATGAACCGACGTATTCAAACGGTATCGGTATGATGTTTGGAGCGATTCGTTTTGACTCAACGCTTATTTATTATTTTTAAACCACGAAACCGGCAAACAGGCATAAGGCCTTCCACATCAGATGCTTACGAAGACATCATCGTGGTTTTTGCGCACTTGAGACTATACTCCAGTCACACTTTGCGGACCCTTTTTTGTTTCGAGGATTCGTTATGAGACAAATATACGACCTTCATTCTCAACACAGCGTAGCGATCTCCTGAAGCTATAGCGACCTCAGACCACCAAGAACACAACAGAGCAACTGATGGTGAAGTGGCAGCTGAGTGGTTTTTGATGGTGTTTTTATTATACAACGACGGTGGCAAACAAGCGTACGGTCTACCTGATGGCAAGTGGACACCGCAGCCTATAGACGCTGGCAACTGCAAATGAGACACGTGCGCGTTGCCGACTCCCCTATTATGGTTGCGGTCCAATGTAAGGTCCTCTACAAAAGACCTTACATTCCCGTTTGGGTGGTTCGGAATATGAGCAGACCTACCTCTGTGGAAGCGAGCAAGGGCAGCAATGTCATACTAATATCATATCGATACGTCGAGTCAGATCTTACGTCGATAGCCGTCAGTATCAATATTCCTATTGTGGTATGTCTTCGATGGATCGGAATGTGATGTTTTGTTTTTTAGGGCTTCCGAGGGCTTTGAGTTTTCAGTACTTCTCGACAAGTGCCTCTTGCAAACACAATGCACATGCCTCAAAAGCTTTCAGTCAGGGAAATCAAGAGGAGTCAAGGAAACTAGGAATTTTATTTGTATTGTAAATATTTTATGAGAAATAAATATCGTATCCGTAAGACAAAGCCGTTGGTAGATACTCGTATCGGGACGCCCTTGACGTCTAAAAGGATTCAAATGACATGTTTAGTAACCGAAATAGCATTATTAAATAATTCATCATCCTCCTAGCGTTATCCCAGTACAATTGCATCCTGAAGGATGCCTGTGGTCCGCTACCTAATCCCAAGATTTGGCGTAGGCACTAGTTTTTATGGAAGCGGCTGCCATCTGACCTTCCAACCCGAGGGGAAACTAGACCTTATTGGGATTAGGCTTTGTCAAGTGAGTGGGCAACTTGACTGTTAGAAGTTCTCAAGTCGCCCGAAGCTCCAACTTGGCTTAACGACTGCTGCCATAGACAGCAGCCGGGATCAACGGCTCAACGTGCCTTCCAAAACATTATTAAATAATTAATTAAAAAAAAAAAACAATTTGATGAAACAACGGTACTCCGCTTTAACTAAACGTTAAAATGACGTAATGTCGGTTACCGTAACGTTTAAACTCAGATTAAAACCTAAAACGTTTATGATCAAATCCGGCCCTGGGCGGGGTTGTCCGTTAGACCAAATGTCAAAATGATCAAATGCTGGTTCATCAGTACCTACAGTTTTTGAACCTTTTGACATGAATTACCGATATGAAATCTGACGGATCTCTGTAAAACCGATCCCTTACATCGTATAATAACAGAGGCAACGTAGAAATCTAAACAACATTATTTTTTGTTCTACAATAAGACGCCGTAAAATTAGATGAATGTTAATAAAAATACTAAATATGTATTCCCTAAAAGTCTCCCAATTCCTTTGAATCGCCAGTTCTGCTACTTTTTGTTTTTTATTAAAATTGCTGTATTCATATCACTATAAAAACTGTGCAAATATATTCATTTAAGTGAACGCTAGGTCAACTTACAGATAGGTTTATGAGAGCTGAGTACACATCTTGAGGAACGCTGGCTACCGCTATCTATCTACCTAAGCTTGTCCTGCTTAGAATATCAATTTCCTAACGGACGGGTCGTATCTTGGAGGGCTAAGTGCTCTCGCCCGATCACCGAATCGAACCCTACGATAACTAATAAAGTACTTTGGTGTAATATGATTTACGTACTTTTGGCATCTAACGTCAGACTTAATGTGTGGTAATTAATATAAAATTGATATATATGTACAGTCGGGGTAAGAAAAGGTTGGTCACCTTAAAGTCGAAATTTGCTTGCACCATGGCAATAATCGGTCCTGCCAACCTTTAATTTCCAACGAAACACGAAACAGATATTTGCAATAAGTGATAATGACAGGTCAGCTTAAGGTTTATAAGAGAAAATATTGACACTGACAAACACTGACAATTAAATAGAACATATTTGATTATTACTCTTAAAAAGTTGTTTATTTGACTAGGTCATTAAAAAGGTTTGATATTGATTTGAAATTGACGCTTGTTGTCAAATCAAATAAGTATAATTTTATATGCACTTGTCTACTTACAATAGTTCTTTGGTTTCAAAAGGTACTAAGAGCTCTGATTTTCTAAAGGAATTCATTTAATAACTGACGAAGGTTTTCGTACCCCGACTGTACATAAGAAAACCGTGTGCACGACGCTTCTATGATAATTGATAGTTCGTTATTTCATTGTTTCATTGACGGTGCAACAAAGGTATATGTTTCAGCTTCGACAGAAATGCTATCGTATATCCGGCGTAGGTATGTCTTTCCAGCTGTTCTCCTCCAGGTCGCATTTCTCAACCGATTCTCACGCATATCAAAAAAGAAACGTGTAT
Source organism: Cenopis cana (assembly GCA_951800055.1). Lineage (NCBI taxonomy): Eukaryota > Metazoa > Arthropoda > Insecta > Lepidoptera > Tortricidae > Cenopis > Cenopis cana. The sequence continues at coordinate 6,885,694 of OX637479.1, read as the reverse complement.
TGTGTATACCAGTTTCTTCGAACTCCTTTATCTCACTTTTTATATGAAATATTAGTCGCTATTTTACTAACTAACTAGCTAACTTTGGACTAAAAAGTACATCCTTTTTGGTGGTTCACTCGCAAATAGGTAATGGACAGGGTTATTGTCACATTCTAGATAAAATTAATGGTATGGATTAGAAATGTGTGAAACCGTAGAGAGGTAGCGATCAGTTAGTAAATACAGTCAGGTTTAACCTCCTGTTAAAATACATTGGGCTTACGCTTCAGGGGACAAGCCCAGCACTGTGGCGGACACTTCAGCTTATTGTGTTGAGGCTGAAGCTGTATTTAAGTACAAACTTCCACTAAAGCCTTTGGGCATCTCTCGCAAAGCCAAATGAATACCAATATAATATATATTCACGGGAACCATTTATCGAACCATCTATCTGTTTAAATGGAGTTGGCATTAGATTGTTTACCTACTAAACAATGGTGTCATTATTAATTAATCATCTTCAGTCTTACGATTTGAATGGGTAGGTACCTATTACAAATAAAATAAAATAACATACATCATTCAACTCTCACACCGTGTACACTGCTCAATGCGTACTAGTTCGTGTTTTGTCTTTACCAACTTAGGAGTGATGCGTTCTTCTTCGTATATTTAACCATATATAGCTTGAATAATGGAATTGTATGGAGATAATGGGTTAGGTATTGTACTTATATTAATACCTGACTAGCTCAGCGTCAATAATATTGTGTTAGAGTTGACTTACCGTTCATCTTCTGGCAACTCGATGTAAAGCGGCAGCAGCGTGATATTCCGGAGATGCAGCGGATAGTCGCCAGCGAGGTACGTCTGCGAGATCTCCGCGAGGCTCTTGTTGAAGGCGCGCACGACGGCGGCGGCCGAGGGCGGCGCGGCGATGCCTACGTAGAACGCTGCGCGCGCGTCCGGCTGCAGCACGCGCAACTCGCGCGACGCCAGCGCGCACGCGCACAGCGCCGCCCACACGGCCCACGCACGCATCGCGCCCCCCGCCGCCCGCCTCACCGCCGCGCGCGCCCCGACAGCCGCGCGCGCGCCGCCATACCCCCCGCACCAACACCATCCACCCTCACACAACTAGTCCCTCAATTCCAACATTTATACACTGGCAGCCGATTGCGAGGCCGAGCGGAACTTATTTATGTGCACGTTTTTTTTAACACTGCTATGGACGGTTTTTGATGTTACGGGTAGACACGAATGGTTCTGCGAATTTGTTAACTCGGCAAGTTATCTGCAACAAAAGAAAAAACATGTAATGGAATCGCAATTAATTGAGTGTTAATACTCGTATTCAACTGGAATTTAAATTTGACATCGGCAAGGCAATTATCCATACAAAATTTACCTACACGTACGTATTCGTGTTACCGAAAATGAATCTGTAAAATATAAATTCCTAAAATGCCTTAAAATACTATTTTTAACGTACCTATCTTAAAATAATCACAAGCGAGGCTTCACATGTTTAGTTCAACGGAAACATAATTATAGGCACTGAATGTTGGATACTATCTCTAAACCTATTTACATACGGTCGTTGCTCATATTTTCAATTTCAGTATCTTTGTAATAAGGGATACATTTGGAAGTTATGACCAAATATGTGTGGCGGAGTGTACCGACCCTTGTCACAACTCGGGCCCGCAGTAGCTAATTGAAAGTGATTTGAACCCGAGCCGCTTATATTAAATTCATTTCAAGCGCCATCTTCCATATTTCAATAATATATTTTTACTCTCTCGTTCTTTAGGTATTCTCTTCCTTTTATTTCAAACTTTTTTTACCGTGGACTGAAACTTATTTTGATGAAACTTAAATAAAATAGTCTTGACACGGAAACGTGAGCCAAATTACTAAAGTCCGCTGAAATTTATTGAACTTTCGCGAATCAATCACGACATTGACAACTGGTTTGTATTATAATAATGTCATTGTGTCGCAAAAAACTTTGGTTCCCATATCAAAGGTTTACATATCACAGTGGATATTTCAGGCTCTCTCCGAACCTTGTTCGTCGTCTCCTATCACTCACACGCATTTTGATCAAACGGGGTTAATGCACAGGTCCCATCGCCGGCTAGCGGCGAGGCTTTCATAGTAATTCGTGCACGTTCATTTTGACATAGGCTTGGTACTCGCTGAAGCAAACGCCCATAATAAACTTATTGACACAATATTGACATACAAAACTTAGGTGTTTTATTTTACATTATCCATGTTGAACACCCCGTACTTACAGCGTCTATGAGGAGGCCTGGCTGGTCGAATATTTGCTGATGATGGTGATTTTTACAGTAATTATTTCAACTTGTAGGTCGTGGGTCAACCCCAGCTCATTGGTACAAATGGTATTGGCAGCTTGTACCGCTGGGTTCAAAAAAATTTCAAACATTATCATTACGTTAAGGTAGCTTTACGGTGAACTTAAACAGTGCGAGGAAAACGGTCTAACCCCTACAATGTCTACTTTTCCCTCTGGTTAGAAAAGCCAGGTAGCAGCAGCTGTCGTAAAACTAAGTGCCAACGTGAAATCTTGGGATTATGTGCCAAACAGTGCCAAAGCGAAATCTACTATATCTCAAACCCCATACTAAAAATGACATAAAAATATGCCTACCGCGTACGTTCGAAAAGTTAAGTGACTACCCCGCAGGTCTTCTTTAGAATACAACCATATAAAAGCGCTAGGAGGATGATGATTGCCAAATGAAATGCCAATGCTCATCGAAAGAAGGTCAACAGCCGCGAATAACCAATCTTCGCTTGCATCAAATTTCAATAGCCGCGGAAAGTCAATCGGTACTTGCCTCAATATAATTTCAATAGCGCGGAAAGCGGCAACTTTCATTCCCGCTCTGAGTCTCTGAGCGCCAGCTAACTTTGCCGTCAGCTACTGCGTAACCGCAGCTACTTGCCGTTCAGCTCAATGGTTCGGAATTTAGGAGCTTTGTCTGTTGCCGTACAATTCATACTAATATTATAAACGTGAATAAATTGTTTGCTACATTTTTACGCTTAAAGATTTGAACCGATTTAGTAGCAATATGGTATTTACGGAGATAGTTTGAGTCTCGAAATTTGACACCGTTTTTTTTATACCACATTCAAACAGTCAATACGACCTGCCTGGTGGTAAGCAGTCACCTTAGTTTAGAGATATTTCAAAAACACTCATTTTAATCGTTTAAATAAGTATCCTCTAAAAAGGTGGAAATAAAAATGAATAATGTACAGAATTTTAATCATTTAAATCATCCTCTAAAAGGGTGGAAATGTAATTTATGGAGAGATATTATCTTAGTAAATCTCGTTGCGGACTGAAATGTATTTACTTAGAAAATGTTGCACAAATTAGATACAAGAACTCAACTCATGAAGGCTTGATTGTGAAATAAATGAAATCTAATCTAATCAACTTTATTACATTACATTATTATGTGACCGTATAGTACGTATCAGATATCGCGCCAACAGGATGTCTAATTGTCTATGTTTGATTTCTCTCGTGTAAAATTTCTAAATTCAATCCAATCATATAAATGTGTAATGTACTAACAACCTAACAAGTTTCACCGCTAACAAGCATACTGCAAAACCTCATTCTTATGGACAGCAGGGAGAGCGTGTGAGAAAACTTTAAATAAATTCCTGGAAAACAACAGAAGCGTTAAACTTACTTACATAGTATTGTTGGGTTTAGTTGGATTTTCTCAGTGTTTCAGCTTCATCAAAACACGTAGGTACTGCCTCATCCCTATGTAATGTGAAAATGAACTTTAAAGTAAGCAGTCATTTCCATTTACATTGAAATAATTATTTTCGCGAATGAAGGTAGTCTGGTAATCTTCTATTTAGCATTGAACCAACTCATGCCCGTATTATATTGTAGTTACCTAGAAACAAGTCTATTTATTCAAACTAGACGACATTCCAAGCGACTTATTTCATTAAAAATGAGAATCTTAATATTTATTCGACTGATTTTATGCTCAAGTCAATCTATGCACATTACATCCAATGTAGCCGCTTCCTTTTCTCTTGACTATACAATTCAGCAATTTGTTTTATGTTTAAAGAATACTGTAGAACTAAAGAACTGAATGTCTCGCATCTCATTATGCTTGAAGCAATTTCATCTCATGTTCGCATTTATTACATTACTGAATACCTTTACATACGCTGTCAGCTCTAATGACGTTATTAGAATCTGCCTGTATGTGAATAAGCTTAGCAATATGCTCATTTTGAACTAACAGTTTAGCTTTGACTTATCTTTAATGAATTACTACTTTTCAGTATTAAGTCTTTCTTGTAATGGGAAACTTTTCAGTTTTCCTTATAATGTAAAAAATATCGTAATGTAAATAATATGTATTATTATTGTAACGTCGGTATTCTTTCGGTAAGACAACGTAAATCTAAATAACATTTTAGTTTCAATTGGCATTTGAATTGTTTTACGATGAATATATTGTACTCCTATAGTTTTTTATTTGTCTGATAGTCTGTCTCATGCACCCACCTTTGCAAGTTTCTGTTTATGGTTGACTGGTAGAGAATGCCTTGAGGCATTGAGACCGCCATTTGTACTCATAGCTGTAGCTTTGTTTAGTTTGGGACTAGGTTGATTTGTATAAGATTGTCCACAAATATTTAATTATTTATTTTCTTTATTTTTATTAATTGTTTATGTGCAATAAAGTAATAAATAAATATAATAAATAAGTTTCAACTCATTTTTTAATAAAAAAATATTAAGTGACAACACCAATAGTATCTGCCAATGGACCCATATAACAATGTAACAGACTAACATCCCACAGCAACAGACGGATATTACGTAGGTAGCTACTTTGGAGCAAACATATTGTGACATTGTCAAAGGAATTCAACAGACAAGGAAACACGGATGTTTATTACACTGACTGAACATGCAGTTCAATTGCTCGGAACTGTCGGCTATGGTTGTTATATGCAAGGACGTTTCATAGACTGAAAGAATAAGGCCGGTCGCACATTGGACACGTTTTCGTACGAAATTACTCGTCCGAACACGCACGAAGCCGCGCGAACGATCCCGACCTTGAAAGTACTATCATGGGAGCGCGCTCACTGGATACGAATTGGTCGTATTAGCATTATTTAGATGTTATTTAAATTATATCTTTTAGTCGCAAAAGTAACATGGGTAATTATTACTTTATCCATGCACAGTCGCGTTTCTAAAGTAAACTTCAAACATTAATAAGATTCAGTGCAATTTTCTTTGACGGCATTCGGAAAAGAAAAGTCTTGTGCACGTTTTCTATTATTGTGTATTTCCAACCAATCTTTTCCATCTGTACCTGACAACAACACAATTTATATTTTCTACTTTATCAACAATGTCAAAAATCTAGACACGAGGCAGCGTGTCAAGCCAAGTTTAAAAGAAGAGAACTAGCGACGCGTGTGTTATATTACACGAACTATTTCGAGGCACTTGTGACCCCCTACGTAACTCAAAATCTATTGAACGTAAACATATGAAATTTGGTACATTTATATAGATCCTTAAGGCTAACCAGAACCTAAATTTCATGAATATAGCTCAATCGGTTATTAAGATACCAACATCTAAAAATCTGGATTTTTCTCACTGACTTATTGACTGGCTTAATAACCTAACATCAACAACTAAATCCACTTCCAGATGATCTAGCACGTTAAAATTTGGCATGCAGCTGCGTTATTGTGTGGTGACGAATTAAAGAAACAGTTTTTTTTAACAGCAAATAACAGTGATTTTTTTACGATTTGTAATATTTTCAACATAGCAGTTAGATCTCAAATCTTTTATCGGCGAAGTCGACATCCACGAATTCATAATATTGAACTTGGCTCCCATTTTCACATTTGTGTTTTTGGTGGAATTTATGCTATAGATAAATTTCCCAGAGCTCGGAATCGCATAATGTAGTGGTTGTAGCGTTCGCACAAAAAGGAAAATAATTAAATTTCATGTTAATATTTAATGTATGATGCTTAGCTTACTTACCCTGAAAAAGTAGAATAAGTTTGTACATTTCTTTCTTTTAGTCGCTATCATTTAAATGTTCACCTGAGCTGTCACAAGCAGTGACAACAATATGAACATTAATTTCATTTTGTGCATTTCCTCTACTTGACATCTACATAAAGCCAGCCATCCACGATCAATTCGACGTAGAATTGATCGTGGGTGGCTGGCTTAATATTTCCCTTTCGACATGACGTCAAATATGTTCCTAGTCCTTTAGCCGTAATTGTGGGTTGTTAAGGTTCAACATAATGTTTTGCATGTTTAATAGAATGTTTCTTTTCGCTACATATCCTTTAACTGTTGACAAATATCAGACGTACCTACCTATATTTTAATGCACTTTGATACTGACATTGTTGCTGACTTCTTCTTCTTCTTTTAAAAATGGCTTTCCATCAAATTTATGATGATTTCGCATTAATATTTGTTCAGGGCCGTTGTTCGGTAACGACACCATGACAGTAGGCAACAAAGACAGTGTACGGTAGTGGATTCTGCTCGTCGTCGCTCCGGGCACATGTGTTCACCAACGCGGCGACGAGCAAAATCGCTTTTTGAATTATTTCGTTAATTTATAATTACCTAACCTCGTTTCATGTTGCCAGTACCAGAGACCAAAAATTTCAAATTTAGAATGGCTGTAAACACACCATACCACTACATATGCAATTCCGAGCTCTCGACAATTTATCTATACAAACATTATTGTAATAAGAACTCTTTCTCTTTTGAGTGTTATGCTAGTTTTCATTCTCCACTTTGTTTTTTTTACGTTTTCTGAAATGTGGTCCCTTATACAAACGAGGAAAGTACAAATGAAAGAAAACAAACAAGGATATACTCGTAAATTCACTTTTGGTTAGGGAAAATTCCAAGTAATATTACTAGTGATGCTGAGAGGCCTAGGGACACCAGTCATTTTATCTCTATTATCCAGGTAGTCTCTGATTAAAAATTGTTGTTGCCCTTGTTTAAGCTTGCAAAAGCGATTCCGTCAAATTAATAATGAACATAGTTATGTCGGAACCAACTACGTATAAGACTAACAATTTCTGTGTTGCCTTTCACAGCTGTATTTTCCATCGAGAGCATTATTATATGAAATATAGAGTCGCCTTTATACGGGTGAGTTACGGTAAACGGTTTTAGTCGTCACCTACAAGGTGGTACGACTAAAGCACTCTATATCGTAGTTTAAAGCCAAACGTATTTGAAGAAAAACTGTACTGTGTGTACTGAAAGAACATATTCTAGAGAAGTAGTTATAGTTACGTATAATAATTCTACAATAGTTGTAGGTAACTACTTCTATATTTATTGGTTAATAGGCTCTTGACGAAATCAAAGACAATTCGATTTTATATCTTTTTAGGGTTCCGTAGTAAACAAGGAACCCTAATTTAGTTTCGCTTTGTCCGTCCCTCCGTCCGCGACTTAGCTCATTTAGTAACCGCTTGTACTAGAATGCTGTAATTTGGCATGATACATGTTGGTCATGCCGACAAAAAGGTAGACCTATAAATTATTGAAAAATAGCCGATTGTTAACCAAGGGCTGAAAGTCACCCATTTCTGCCGAGATATTTGAAGTGAGAGCGCCAATAGTTCGAGGCTGAAATGGGTGGTTTCATCCGAGTTAATTACTCTGCTTTTCATTTCGAATAATTCGAATACGAGGAAAGTAAAATATTTAAAAATAAATAAATATTTGTGGACAAACTTACACAATCCGACCTAGTCCCAAACAAAGCAAAGCTTGTACTAACGCGACGATATACATACATGGATAAATGCATACTTGAATACATAGAAAACACCCACAACAATTATACGTGTTCATCACATAAATAAATGCCCTAAACGGGAATCGAACCCGGGACCTCCAGCTTCGTAGACAAAAAAAAATCAAATATGCACATTTTCGTTTCATTTTTCACAAAAGACAAGATGTAAGACAATTGACATTATCTAAAAATTAGGAACTGTGTTATTTGCAACGCGAAATACTGGTTAAATTCAATAACAATATGCACAAACATTTTCTCAATCAGTGAAAAGAACATTTTGGCGGGAACTGTTGACTGACGTTTATGGTGTTTGTGTATGGACCATTTTATTTTATTTATTTTGAATAAAAAAATAATCGGCTTAAACGCTCAGACTAATTAGACTCGACGTCAAATAATAATACCTAGTGAACGAGATGGTCATATACAACTTTATATAAGAGCGACAGAGAGAGACATAGACATATGATTTGTTGTCCTTGTCATAGTTTCCCTTTTTTATCGGCCACAAACTATTGATATTACTTTCGACTGTGGCAAAAAAAAACCAAACAAACAAATTAAGGAGGTTGTTGATGGTAAGCAATCAAGCATTTGAACAAGTATACGAGTAAGATCTCTGTAGAATCTGTACTGTAGCTGTATAGGTTAGTGCCGATGCCCAATTTAACTCCGATTCACCATACAATTTTTTTTAATACTTTTCTGCTCTAGAGCAGAAATGGACCACTTTCAGCACGCTACTTAGATGAACAATGACCCACTTTCAGAGTATGAGAAATGAAAAATATTTTTTTGGGTATCTTCCCTACAGTGGAGCTGCAATTTTTTTTCTTCTAACTCCCACTGAGTGGGTTATCGTTGGATAGCTCGTTTTAAAATATTATAGGTAGTGTTTCTAAAACCATTTTTATTCAGTAATCCGTTTGCATGATGTTAAGCAAATTGATAATTTTTGGTATGGTCAAAGTCAAATCAAAATCAAACATTCATTCTGCAAGTAGGTAGGCCAAGTTTTTCGTTCGCTAGTGTTCATCATAAATACAGTTTCATATATAGGTACTACCAGTTGTAACAATACATCGTTACCATAGATAGTTTCTATTTCTACATAAGTTACGTGTATTCAACCCCGCAAACGTTTTAATGGTTTAAGGGTCGGCCATAGCTATTTTAATGAGTTCCCAGAATAAACTGTGCATCACTGTTGGTTTATTTGCATGTGTATCAGATTCTGTTAATGGTACATCATTACAATGAAAATGTTTCTAATTTCTATGTCAATTTTAGGTAATGTGTAGTCGCTGTTGTTATATTAAGAGAACAGTAAACGAGTGGAGCTCAGTATTATTGTTTTTTACTGACAAAACAAATCATTTATTGGCATCTATAATGGATACATAAGTGCTATCTAATTGAGTAAAAAATCCATAAGATCATCAAAGAGAAAAAATAAAACAGTAGAATAATCTTAAAAACTAAAGAATGCAATTAGTTGTCTTACATGTGAGTTGAACAAAATTATATACCCATATCGGAAATGTGTCAATCGTGCTTAACAGCACACAAGTTTCAGTCTCTAAGGCAGTAAAACCGCGCAGTTATAAAGTAAATTGTTGGCGTTAGTGAGAATATCAGTAGTTCGTCGTTCTGCCCAGGTCGTCCCTCGAGAGCTAGCTAAAAGGACGACACGGCCTACAGCGGATGACAAGCTGCGAAAGTGTCTGCCCATTAAATTCGCCGTTACGAACCGAGTTGTGGGGAATTGTTTTGATTTACAATGGAGGGAAGTGGGATCATTGGGTGTTAGATATTAAACAGAAATTAAAGCCGACAAATTTTAAACAGGGCTCAAGTTACTTAATGGACACCCCTTCATTTTAAGTTGTTTGTGTTCATTTTAAAACCTTTAATGTTATAAATGACGAATAAATGTTTATTCCTTTCTTTCTTTCTTTATGTACAGGCGTACATAAGGTTAAATGATGGTCGAAGATGTAAAATATAAAATACTTTAATGAAAGTTCTGCAAACTCATTGTAGGAAATAATATGTATGGGACGCGTGTGTGCGGTCCGGCGACCAAGGCGAAATAGAATGAGCCGCGCCCGCGGCTGCAGGTCGGTGGGGAGCTCTCCTCGCTCGCCCGTGTGACGTCATCGTAGGGGCGCGAACATACTGGGGGCCCTTGAAAGCCCTGCTTTCAAGAATCATTGAGAAGACAGATGCGGTTCAGTGCTCGTCTGATGACGCCTCTCATGGTGTCTATATCAGCGACCCGTGGTATTCCATCTGAACCAGGATGTAGTTTCAGCACTCTGCCTAGGCGCCATGCCAATGGAGGTAGATTCTCTTCTTTTATGAGGACGAGGTCTCCCTGCTGCAGGTCCCTGGAGCGTGTTTTCCATTTAGATCGTTGCTGCAGCTCCATGACGTACTCGGACTGCCAGCGCCTCCAGAAATGCTGCCTCATTTGCTCGAGAAGTCGGAAGCGATCCAGCTTGTTAGTGTTGACGTCCGTCAGATCCGGTGCTGGGAGCGACATCAGTGGCCTGCCAAGGAGAACGTGCCCTGGTGTGAGCGCTGAATAATCTTTAGGAGAGGAGGAGAGGGGGCAGAGAGGTCGGCTATTGAGGATAGCCTCAATTTGAGCAAACAAAGACGATAACTCCTCAAATGTGAGGTGCGTGTTCCCCAATATGCGCTTAATGTGAAATTTAGCCGATTTAATGCCCGCCTCTACGTAGCCGTTAAAATTAGGAGCGTAAGCCGGTGAGAATCTAAATATTATATCATGATCAGAGGCAAAATCTAATATTGGTCCTGAATACTGCTTAAAAAATTCATTTATTTCCTTTGCGCCAGCGACAAAGTTCTTGCCATTGTCGCAAAAGATTTCTCTTGGCTTACCCCTACGTGAAATGAATCGACGCAGGGACAATATGAAGGCGTCTTTTGACAGTTCACTCACTGCCTCTAGGTGAACACACTTAAATCTAAGACAAATAAAAAGACATAAATAACATTTTGTTATTCTGCAGCCACGCCCACGCCGATCAGTAATTAGAAATGCTCCTGCAAAATCTACAGCTACAGTAGAAAATGGGAAGTCAGGCGTGATGCGTTGTGACGGCAGATTACCCATCATATTATTCATTGTTTTGCCATAATAGCGAATACACAGCATGCATTTTTGAGCCGTGCGCCGTGCCAGGTCCCTACCCCCGATGGGCCAGAACTGCTCGCGCACGGATGCCAGCATGAGCTGAGGTCCCGCATGTAAGAGGCGTATGTGCTCGTGAGAGAAGATGAGCTTTGTGAGTGTGTGCTTGGCAGAAAGTAGTATAGGATGTTTTATTGAAAAGTCATATTTAGACTTACCTAGCCTGCCCCCCACTCTCAGGATTCCCTGAGAGTCAATAAATGGTGCTAATGAAGTTATGTGTGATTTTGGCTTTAGTTGTTTATTATTTTTTAATATGTCTAGCTCGATAGGAAAACATTTTTGTTGTGATAACTTTACCAAAACAATTAAAGCATTTTCAAGTTCGATAGTAGTCAGAGGGCCTTTTGTTTGCTGTTTTTTGCATTTAATATCAATGAAGCGTAATACGTATGCGACTACTCGCTTAAGTTTTTTAAATTGTGAATATTTCTGAAAGTCTATTACGGAATCGAATGTACTATCGACATTTGTCAATAAGGTCGTGATTGGCTTACATTCAGGTAAGTCATTTGTCATGTCAGCAGCATTTAGTACCGGCCAGTTTTCCTCGGGCTCTAAAAGAAATGATGGGCCATGCCACCACAGCTTCAAAGACTGTACATGTTGAGGGTCAACCCCGCGAGATGCAAGGTCAGCGGGATTGTGAGCTGTGGGGACATGACGCCACGAAGAGATGTCGGTAAGCTCTTGAATGCTCGCGACACGATTTGCTACATATGTTTTTAATTTGGATGGACAAGTATTAATCCAAGCTAGTGCTACACTGGAGTCAGTCCAATAAACGCAGCGAGCTATAGGCTTGCGAAATGCTTTGTTTACAGTCGAAGCAAGTCGACTAGCAAGAAGTGCAGATGAAAGTTCCAAACGAGGTATCGTCGTGGCCTTCGTAGGAGCCACTCGGGACTTCGCGCACAGTAGGTTGACAGCTTGTTTACCTGACAATGATGTGTATTTTATGTATATACACGCACCGTACGCGGCCTGAGATGCATCGCAAAATGAATGAACCTCTATAACTGAAGTTAAATCATCATCAAATATATGCCTGGGCACCGTAAGAAGCTTTAGGTATTTTAAGTTATCAATGAAGTGGGCCCAGGCGCGCTGGATTTGAAGAGGTACTTGCTCATCCCAATCCAGTTTAAGTGACCAAAGCTTTTGCATAAGTATTTTGGGTTTGACTGTACACAAGGTTAAGAGGCCTAAGGGGTCAAAAATCTTAAAAGTCGTGGATAAAATTGAACGCTTGGTCAAGATGTCAGATGTATTGCTAGTGTCGTCAATATTAAAATGAAGGGTGTCTTGATTAGGATTCCAAAGCAAACCTAGTGTATGTAGTGATTGGCTAAGAGCTAAGCTGTCATTTTTAACGTTGTCTGCCTCTGAATCTATTAACAGCTGAGAGTTAGATCGATATTTTCTTAAGTTGAATTTGCCTAACGAAAGTGTCCTAGATACAGCCTGTTTTATGTTAAGTAGGTCAGTCTCCGTGTCACACCCGGTAAGTAGGTCATCACAATAGAAGTCATTTTGTATTATAGTCTTAATATACGAATCAGCTGACTCCTCACCGAGCTGCCACAAGCATCTGGCCGCTAAAAAACTGGAACTAGCGAAGCCGTAAGTTACAGTGTTAAGTCTGAGCGTTTTGATAGGTAGCGATTCATTCTCACGCCACAGAATTAATTGTAAATCGCGATCTAACTCATTCATAACGACTTGTCTGTATTGTTTTTCTATGTCACCAGACAAGACAAACCTATAGCAACGAAATCTTAATAGGATGTTAAACAGTGAATCCTGTATATTCGGACCTACCATTTGAAGGTCATTGATGGAGAAGCCTGATTTTGTACGCGCTGATGCATCAAAAATTACCCTAAGCCTGGTAGATTCGCTGGTATTTTTCAGGACAAAATTGTGGGGTAAATAGAAGGAAGCAATAGGGTTGTCAACTGTAGCATCAGAAAGATGTCCAAGGTCACGATATTCTTGTAAGAAGTCAGAGTACATTTGCTTGAGTTCTGGTTTCTGGCTAAGGCGTTTTTCCAAGCTTAAGAAACGCTTTTTTGCTAAGAAGTACGAGTCTCCCAGACAATCTGGGGAATCAACAAGAGGCAACCTAACACAAAATTGATCGTTCTCTAAACGAGTTGTGTTTTGAAGAAAGTGCGATTCACTTTCAGTCATGACTGGCTCTAATTTATGATGTGAGGGAAAGTCTTCGTAGTCCCAGAATTTAGTAAGTTGTGATTCTAAGTCAGGTTCATGCTGGCTAGATACAAAGTTACATGATATGGCTTTAGAAGGTTTAGCGATAACAGGGATGGGCCCAGCTATCAGCCAGCCAAGCTTGGAGCTATGTAGAATAGGTAGCTTATTCCCTAGAGGGCGCTGCTCTGACCCGATGAGGTCCCAGAATATGTCGGCTCCTAAAAGAACGTCAATTTGTGATGGTTGATTAAAAGTCGGGTCTGCTAATTTAATAGATGTTGGTATATTAAGATGGTTCACAGGTATGTAGTTCTTAGGAAGTGATTCAGTTATACGAGGAAGCACAAGAAATTCATGGTCGCGAACGAATGTACTCTGCCTAGACCTCATGAGAGCAGAGCAGCGTTCTGGAACGATGTTAAGAGGTGTATCACCTATGCCCAGGATGCTTGTGGCACTGGAATGCCTTGAAGGCAGCTGAAGACGTTGCCTTAAGTCGTTTGTCATAATCGAAGACTGGCTACCACTATCTAGAATAGCCCTGACCGTTTCTACTTTATTATTATGTGGATTGACGATGTCAATCAAAGCTGTGGACAGCAGAACTTCAGAAGTAGATACTGCTGACATGACGATCGAAGAAGAAGAAGCCTCACCACCACCATTATTGCCAGAAGGGCCAAAGGAGGCAGGGGGTGAGGGTGTGTTAGTGTTGTGTTTGTGTAAGACTGTGTTGTGACGCCTCTTACATACGCGACATCCTCCCAGGCGGCAGCGACTCGTGTCGTGGTCCGGGCGCAAGCAGTTCAAGCACAGCTTGAGCTTCGCAGCCTGGGCCCACTTTTCGTCAGTTGACAGGCTGCTGAAAACCTTGCAATCGAAGATACGATGCTTCCCCTGGCACACGATGCACGGCCGCTGTGTCTTGTCATTCGCTGAAATGACAAAGGATTTGGTTTGAGGCGTTTCTAATCTAAATTGAGGCTTGGAGTTAAGAGGCTTGTCTTTTTTAGCTCTAAATAAAGCTTCCAAAACATCTGCACGAGATTGTAAGAATTTCTTAAATTCATCCAATGTGGGTAGCTCTGCTAAATTGTTACGATGTTCTTCCCATTTTGTACGAGTAGCCTGGTCTAACTTTGATGTGATCATATGAATGATGATCGTGTCCCAGTGATCGGTGGGCTGCCCGAGCGTCTTCAACGCGCGCAAGTTTTTAGTCACGTGATCACTGAGGTACCTTAATGCCTTATCTGATTCGCGTTGTAATGGTTCAATGCTAAATAGGGAGTTAAGATGATTAGTTATTAGTTGACGATTATTATTGTATCGCTCACATAGAAGATCCCATGCTTCCGAGTAGTTATGGGCCGATACTTCTAAGTTTGAAATGACGCGCGCGGCTTCACCTTCGAGATATGAGTAAAGATAATGAAACTTATGTATCGGTTGTATTCTACTATTTCTGTGAATAAGAGACTCGTAGGTATCACGGAACTCAAGCCATTTAAAAAAGGTTCCGTCAAATTTATGAATTTGAATTAAAGGCAATTTAAATCCTAAATCATCATGACAGCGATGACTGCCGGAACAAGAATGTGAAGATGAAGCCCGGTCGGCGTCATGAAAGGTTTCTTTAGGCTTACTTGTTTCCAGAATAGACTGGGCTGTGGCAATGGCAAGATGAAGACTTTCTTCTATAGTGCCCCTCTCGGCAAGTTCATCCACGAGGTTCTCTTCATTCAAGACCTCTATGCGAGTTTGCATGATCTCAAATTTGCTACTAAGTTCAAGGAATTTATTCAACTTCAAGGTTAATTCATTGATCTGTATCGATGTTAACGATTCCACTGCGTCAAATCCCTTTAAATAGTTACTAAACTTCGTTATCTGACCTTTAATAGAACTACGTTTGACCTTGAGCTCAGCACATGTTTCGTCTCCGTTTAACAATGGAGCAGGAATTGTCAGAGTAGGAAGTTTATACCCGGATTCGGAATTTGGTCTAGACATGTTTAAAATGCAAGTTAAGGACGTTCAATGAAGTACGAAATCAATGAAGTAACTAATTAGAACAAGTAATCGACGTAAACAAACGAGTTGAATAAATTACCGTTATAAAATGAAGTTAACGAGTTAGGTATACTAAGTTGCAAACGGCTTACGCTCCTTATAACTGTGGAATGCAGCTGGTTGCTACGGCCCGGCCGGGAGTCGGAGCACTGCGCCGAACCAAACTGCACCGCGCACCACGTGGCGGGCTCGGTCCAGGTTCGATTCCGGGCAATTGTCACTGGAATGTGTATGAAGAAAGGGTTGACAATGCGAGCGCAAGCGAAAGTGAAATGCGATGCGGGACTTTGTGCAAAAGAAAGTAAATGCGAAAGGCGAAAAATGCGTTTTTATAATTATGAAGTGGAAATAATATTTTAGCAGACGGCGTAGATTTGGCAGGCAAAGAATAGATAATTCAATTAAGATGCGAAAGAAGGCTATTTTGCGCAAAAATAAACTTATGGAGGAGTGTAGTGCTATATAAAATGCAATTAAATGATGATTAAATATTAAGATGCTGTAAGAGAACACAGATTAATTAGGATGTAGCTACCTTTCAAAGATGAGCGGCCATTAAGCACATGTGGCAGTGCAAACAGCTTAAGAAGCAAGGTAGCAATAATTACGAAGAATAATCTGATAAGAAGGATTTTGGGTCTAAAATATGATGCAATCAGTAAAAAGAAGATAAGATGGTTCCTTAATAAGATGGTCCGATATGATGAAATGAGGAAATTGAAGTTCACACACGGTAAAATTAAGTGCTATCGCCTTTATATGGTCAAATGAGGGGGATAAAAGAAAGGAAATGATGGGTTAGCTCACGGCACTCTCCTTGCGTCCACGTTCTCCTTGTAACGATGTCCGAAGCGTGCGGCGCAGGGCCCTGTGTCCACGTTCTGCTTGTAATGATGTCCGAAGCGTGCAGCGCAGGGTCCGTAGTCCGTGCCCACCCGGGGGCGCCAAATTATGTACAGGCGCACATAAGGTTAAATGATGGTCGAAGATGTAAAATATAAAATACTTTAATGAAAGTTCTGCAAACTCATTGTAGGAAATAATATGTATGGGACGCGTGTGTGCGGTCCGGCGACCAAGGCGAAATAGAATGAGCCGCGCCCGCGGCTGCAGGTCGGTGGGGAGCTCTCCTCGCTCGCCCGTGTGACGTCATCGTAGGGGCGCGAACACTTTATTTAATTTTACTAAATACCGTTTTACAATCTAATTTATTTATTATTATTAATATTTATAATATTATTATTATTGTATGTCTTTTCCATTTCACGGGACCATGGGGTCCTGAACCTTTGGAAGGCATGCGTGGAGCCGAAGCCAACGGCGCAGAGGCCCCTTTAAGACAATAATAATCTAAAGGCAAGGGATACACATGGCGGATACCGTCTCCGAACGCACAAGATGATGCATCCGGAGGCGGTCCCCGCCAGGTGCAAAGACTATTGGAGTGCAGCCTTTTGGCTGCGATGGGAACTAAGGTCATAGGGCTACTGAGATGAATATTGGATGAACTGGAAGCTGCGGCAGCTGTAAGGTTGTCGAGAGGTGAGTCTGCGGTAGCCAGATCGCGGTAATCCGTTCAGCAGGCCGCAGGCGTTATGACATTTTACACTTCCAACCTGGAGCATAGGTTCCGCTCTTGCGACTCCACTGTGGCCGACCAGTTAAGGCCGGCGGCACCTCT
Source organism: Cenopis cana (assembly GCA_951800055.1). Classification (NCBI taxonomy): domain Eukaryota; kingdom Metazoa; phylum Arthropoda; class Insecta; order Lepidoptera; family Tortricidae; genus Cenopis; species Cenopis cana. Next base: position 6,868,608 of record OX637479.1, on the reverse strand, counting down.
GCAAGCGAAGAGGTGAGGGCCGGATAAATAGGCCCTCTGGAACCTATTCCAGCCCTAGGTAGCCCTAGGTAGGTTTATCCGGCCCTAGGTCCGCGGTGTCGCCACTCACCGTCAGCTTAGTATTTAGATGTATTATCCGTTGGTGGTCCTTAAAAAAAGTGGCTGTGACATACGGACGGACAGACAGACAGACAGACATGACGAATCCATAAGGGTTCCGTTTTTTGCCATTTGGCTACGGAACCCTTAAAATACAATAAAAATATAAAATACTTCTTTTTAAGGCTTTTTAAATGCCTGCCATTCTGCCGCAAATCATCAGTAAGTAAATTACAGCCGATGAACTTAGACATAATCCCTCTAGTAGATAATTCCTTCATGGCCCGCTTTCAAACAATACCGCTGCGATTTATTATCATTAATCTTTCACAAACAGTCAAGAGGGAAAATGCTGCTGTATAAAAGTTTTGACAGAATATCTTGTGCGTTGCGTGGCAAATTAAAAATAAAAAGTGACGTAAAAATAAAGACAGCTAATTAACTCTATGCAAATTGAATCCTTGTTCCATAATTATACCGTTTTAATTTGACTTAGGGTAATTTTATCCATACTAATATTATAAATGCGAAAGTGTGTATGTCTGTCTGTCTGTTATCTCTTCACGCTTAAACCGCTGAACCGATTTAGATGAAATTCGGTATGGACATAATCGTAGTTTGAGTCCCGAGGAAGGACATAGACACGCGAACAAAATCCATCTCCTATCCATACTAAGATTACAAATACGAAAGTGCGTCTATCTGCCTGTTACTTCTATAATACACTTATGCCGCTAACCCAATTTAGATTTGGTAACATCTATTCAAACTGGTTAGTACTGCATACAAGAGGGGCGACACTTATGTTTTTTTCGATACACTTTACGTCAAAGTGCACATAAATTGACATTATTTGATTCACAAATTCTCATAATAAGTAATAAAAGTGTACGTAAATCAAGCAGAGGTACCTCATCATCATCATCATCATCATCATCATCATCATAAGAGGCACTATGTGCTAGCAGTGCTGCAGAGACATTTGAGCAGACCCAGGCCCGTCAGGCTTCTGAGTTCTGACGCTGAGCGTGATGCATTTAGTAGAGCTGCAGAAACTTTTGAGCAGATCCAGGCTCGTCAGGCTTTAGACGCTGAGCGTCACGCATCTCAAAGGACTGCCGAGACCGTAGATCAGACTCAGATCCGCCAGGCTCTAGATGCCGAGCGCCACGCAGCACAAAGGGCTGCCGAGACATCTGAGGAATCCCAAACACGACGTGTTTTAAATGCTGAACGTGAGTCAGAAAGAAGACGTGCATTTACAATGGATACATGGCAGGCGTTTAACGATGCCGCTTTTGATTATGGTGATTATATAAATCATCGATTAATTCTCATAAGCAGAATGCATCAGAAATGTAGACATTGTGAAGCACTCAAGTGGATAGAAGAAACACCGAGTATGTGTTTTTCTGGAGAAAAAGTTTCAGTTCCTACACTTGGTGAGCCAGAGGAACCACTCAAATCCTTACTTTTATACGACAACAATGAATCCCAGCGTTTTTTAAACCGGATAAGAAAATATAATTCATGCTTTCAAATGACGTCATTTGGTGACTAGATTGCCTGGATTTTCCAACTTTTACAATCCAATGCCAAATTTATCATAGAATTGGCTCTTTGCTTCCAACAAATAATGAAGAATCGAAATTTTTACAGATTTATTTCATGGGTAATGAAAGTAACGAGGTTGATCGCAGGTGTCAAAACATTCAAGGAGTGGAAAGGGATACTGTACTTAAACTTCAGAAAATGTTACATGGACATAACCGCCTCATACACACTTTCAAAACTGCATTAGAAATCATGCCAGGAGAACATTATAAATAAGTGATGCATCCTGACCGTGCGCCAAGTGGGAAACATGAAAGACGATATAATGCACCTTTAATAAACGAAGTCGCAGCGTTGGTTACTGACGAACATCACTCTTCCCGTGATATGATGGCACATTGACCAGGATTCCTGATACATATAAATTTTATGATGCGTTACAATATCCTGTGATATTTAGCAAGAGACAAGGGGGTATCACTTTCATATTTCACAAGTTAGTCCTGTGACTGGCCTTCCCTTACCCAATAAAAAAGTATCATGTATGGATTTTTATGCCTACCACACATGATCAGAGAAAATGATTGCAATATTAGACAACGATGCAAACAACTTGCCAATCATTTTTATGTCGATATGTACTCGTACGTCAATCAATCAATCAATTCTTTAAAAAAATGGCTTCCATCAAATTTATGATGATTTCGCCAATGTCACGTGTTCAATGACGTTGTTCGGTAACGACGCCATGACAGTAGATACGGTTTTGTACGGTAAATGGATTCTGCTCGTCGTCGCCCCGGGCACGAGTGCTCACCAATGCGGCGACGATCAAAATCCTACTCGTACGTCAAGGTTGAAAGCGAAGGACTACGATTTATATCATTAAATCAAACTAAGTTAAGAGCAGAAAATTATATCCACCTTCAAGATGCTGTAGCAAATGACGCTAACGTGAATCCTAATGATATCGGTAGAATGGTAATTTTACCCTCTCATTTGTAAATAGTCCACGGTATTTACACGAATATGCCCAGGACGCGTTTGCTTATGTGCGTACATATGGCCATCCCGATTTGTTTGTTACGTTCACGTGTAATCCAGCCTGGCCTGAAATAACAAATGAATTGATGCCAGGACAAAGCTCAACTGATAGGTATGATATAGTGGCAAGAGTTTTCAGGTTGAAAGTAAAAAAGCTTATGGACGTTATTAACAAAGGCAAAATATTTGGTGAAGTACGCTGCTTTATGTATTCGATAGAGTGGCAGTAGCGCGTGGTCTGCCACATGTTCACCTGCTATTGTGGTTAAAAGATAAGTTACAAGTAAGACCTGATCAAATTGATAAAATCGTCAGCGCTGAAATACCAGATCCAAGCAGTGACAAAATACTCCATGATTTTACTGTAAAAAATATGATCCATGGCCCTTGCGGTCCTTATAATCCCCAGTGCTCTTGCATGAAAGATGGGAAATGCACAAAAAATACCCAAGACAGTTAATCAGTTAATCAAAGACACTATTCACAATGAAAACGGATAGCCACTGTATCGTAGAAGAGCAGACGGACAGACGGTGGTGAAACAGTATCTGTGAAACTTCGAAATGGGAGTTACGTGAGTGCTGATAATCAGTTGGGTGGTCCCTCATTCACCTATCTTATCAAAAATGTTTAACGCTTATATAAATATCGAGGCTTGCAGTTCAGTATGTGCTATCAAATATATTAACAAAGGCAGCGATCCAGTTATTTTCAACTTTGCAAACATATCAATGCTGTCGCTATGTCAATAGCAACGAAGCTGTTTGGTGGCTTTTAGGATTCCCGTTGCACGAAAGGCATCCCACCGTGGCATATATAAGTGTGCACTTAGAGAATGGTGAATGGGTTTATTTTACAGAAAATCATTTCCAAGAACAGTTAGCCACTCCACCAGAAACCACACTCACAGATTTTCTTGATCTTTGTACACGAGAGATGAATTTGCAAGAACTCTTCTATATGTTGACGTACCGAGGTATTACAGATGGGACGTAACCAGAAAAGCTTGGAAGCGCCGAGTTTAAGGAACTCCTATTCAGAATTGGCCTGGTGTCAAATCTGGTGATGCCTTGGGACGAGTCTACACAGTCCATGTTACTAACATGGAATGTTTTTGTTTAAAAATGCTTTTACACCATGTGCACGGACTAACCTCTTTTAATGATCTAAAAAAACAACCAAGTATTCTCAACATTTGGCGAGGCATGCGAGGCAAGAGGTTTATTGGAAAATGATAATCATTGGGATGTGACACTGGAAGAGGCTGCGCAATGTAAATCAGCAACTAAAATGAGAGAACTCTTTGCTATATCAATAGCAACATGTGGACTTTCAAACACAATGTTGTAAGTAGTGATAAGCACTTTTATTTGCTCAAATATTCTTTTTCCAACCCTCAAGGTTTATGGGAAAAACACAAAAATGACCTATCTGACGACATTTTACACAGGTTACAAGAACATAATCCCAATGATACATACAATGATTTCATTTACAACGAGGCTCTGACAAAGGTTGAAGACCAAGTGATAACTATCACTGGAAAGTATCTATCAGGTTTTGGGATGAACAGGCCACATATAATTGGAGAAGTTAGCAATGATTTAATACGAGAATTAGATTACGACTCCACTGCTTTACAACTGCCTACATGTAAACGACTCTGTTCCGCTATTTAACCCAGAACAAAGATTAGTTTTTGATAATGTTTTTGAGAAAATAGAGAAAGGTGAAGCTGGTTTTTTGAATGCTCCTGGAGGCACAGGCAAAACATTTCTTTTGAATTTGCTTTTAGCCCAGATCCGAAAAGATAAAGGGATAGCTGTTGCTGTAGCCCCCTCTGGAATAGCGGCAACGCTACTCAGTGGCGGTCGAACGGCACATTCAGTGCTTATACTGCCACTGAACTTAGCTCATGAGGAAATGCCAGTTTGTAACATCACTAAAAATAGCGATCGTGGTCGAATGTTGCAACAGTGTAAACTGATGGTTTGGGACGAATATACGATGTGCCACAAAAGAGCAATCGAGGCACTAGATCGAACTATAAAAGATATCCAGCGCAACTTGGGGGAATGGTAGTACTTTTAGCTGGTGATTTTAAACAGGCTCTGCATTTATTTCATCTGCCGGTGTGTCCCTAGTGATCACCGGCAGATGAAATAAATGCATGTTTGAAGGCACCTATATTGTGGGTTCATGTAAAAAAAATAGTCTTAGCACAAACATGCGAGTACAGCTGCACTGTGATGCACAAGCGGGATAATTTGCGGCTAATCTTCTGAAAATCTACGAAGATTGGGTGGCGACAGATAGTAACGGCATGATTACTTTGAATAGTGACTTCAGTAATATTGTCCACAACACAAGTGATTCAAAAAGCAACGTCTATCCCTATCTGAAAACTAATATGAGGAACAGAGATTGCCTATGCGAAAGAGCAAGTTTAGCACCGATTGATGAAATTGTGAGGCAGATAAACGAACTAATCATGTCACATGTGGAAGGTGAATGTCGTCGAGTATCAGTCGGTAGATAATGTCATGGACACCGAACAAATGACATCGTACCCGGTGGAGTAGGTACCTCAACTCTTTGGAGTTATCAGGCGTCCCTTCGCATAAATTGAGACTGAAAGTTAGCGTTCCAGTCCTGTTGATGCGAAATCTATACGCACCAAGACTGTGTAATGACACGCGACTGCAAATAACACAGCTGGGACGCAATATTATAAAAGCCATAATTATGAAAGGAACAGTAACGGGAGAAGATGTTTCAATTTCCCGTATTCCAATAATCTCGACCGATTTACCATTTTAGTACAAAACAGTCCAGCTTCCCCTGAAAGCAGCATTCGCGATGACGATAAATAAAGCTAAAGGGCAAACATTGAAAGTAGCAAGGGTACATTTAGAAAAAAAACTGTTTTTCCCATGAGCAACTGTACGTGGCGTGCTTACGAGTCTCGAACCCACAGAATCTTCACGTGTTAGCAAATGAGGAGAAAACAAAAAATGTAGGTAGTTTACAGAAATGTATTAAATTAAATTATATTTCGCAGTTACCAATCATTCATTGACATGTTTTTTTTTATTCTTATTCGTACATATTATTTATGTTTTCACAACAAAACCACTAATAACAGAGAACGCAATGATTAAATTAACTATGAACTAAATGAATTAAGCAGATAGGATGAAAAATAAGCTACGCAAATTACTAATTCCACGCGTAAGAAGTAGCGGGCAAAAGCTAGTTATACGATACGAATATGGTAACCTTTTGTTTCACATTAATACATTTCTTTGGTGAAAGAAGTCTCTCGCCAGAAAATTTATAACGAAATTCAACATATTACGCAACATCCAGTAATCCTTGTTTGCCGGAGCATATCCAAATACAACGTAGCCCGTCGTTGTTTTCGTAATCTCATTTTCTTTTCCGAAACGAGGTCGTGTCGTTTCCACTTATAGTAGAAAATCCACTTAAAGAATAATGTTTAATCCTCCCCGGTCGTTATCCATAATTAATCACACACTCGGACTGACCGCACCTAAATCGTTAAAAAACAATGCGGTACTTGAAATCCCTCTCTATTAGCAGGTCAATTTGAGACATGCATTACGCAATCCACTTTGATATCAATATGTTGGAGCGTCCATTCTTCGCGCAGACTGTCGGACCTGAGTGACTGATTATCTAACTGACGATTTTGAACCTAACAACATTAGAGTCAGTTTTGCTCTGGAAGGTTTCGCTCGCTCGCCCGGCAGCCAAGTTTACCTATATGTAGAAAAAAAAAATGATTCCGATAGGTATCATAATTTATGCAATACAATTGTTATGACTAAAAATAATTATAATCTTGAATTTAATCATTCAAAAATTTATGGTATTCGCGATTATGGTTAAAACAATTGTGACAGGAAACAATTATGACAAAGTACAATTAATTTCAATAGACAATTTATGATCAACAAATTTATGCGTAAAGAGTTACGACAATCGATTTTATGCGCCAGCGTAGGAGCTATGATATCACGTTGCCTATGTGTTCGTATGTGTCACAACTACAACTTCGATTGATTTATTAAACATATCATAATCTATTTACTCATTCACTATCTATAATAATAATTGAGACATGGGCAGGGACAGCATCCGCTCGGTGTTTTCCTTGCATTTCATTAAATTTTCAAATGGACCTCTACGTGTTGGCTATGTGGTACTCGATGGCACTTAGGTACCTCGGTACTTCGGCTCCGCGCACGCCTCCCAAAGGCCCGGGACACCATTGTCCCGTGAACGGGAAAGAGATACAAGTAATAGTTGAGATCATAATATTATCTTAATGTAATGTTGCTAAACCTGTGCGCCCGGTTTCATCATTGAAGATAAATGAAGCATTCATGTTTATGAGGCATCAACTACGTTTCAATTTATCAATCAGTTCAGTGGTGCACATTTAGGTGAACACGTTGTAAATATTATCAATGATGTTCATGATATTCACGGATGTTGTCGTGATAATTTTTAAGCAAGCAGTCTTATTAGAATGATCGTGATTGTGATGATCGTTTTAACTTTTTTTTTCAAGCCTTTGGGTTTTATATATGCAATAATTCAGCTTAACAACAGACAAACTAAAAACAATAATAATAATAAAATCTTTTTGTAAGCAATTATTGTAGTTAAATCGTTATATCTATATGTTTTTTTTAAATTCCAGTCGCTAAATTAAGCATTATTATGATTATTTGTTTTTTTTTATTATAAAATCCTTTCCTATTTAATTGAATAAAAGTAAAAAAGACAGAGTGTCCCTGAGAGCTTTTGAAGAAAAATACAGAGTGTCGCTAGTAGTAGCGGCTTAGAATGAAAGGCAAAAATAAAATTCGTGGTCGTTACGTAGTGTACTGGGTAGCCTAGGGGCAAGGGAGCTGGTCCGGCAAACCAGAGGAGCGGGAGCTGGGATTCCCATTCCAGGCTATGTCCGAGATCACGGTCCATTTTTCTTTGTATTTTGTTCTCTGTATCAAATAATTGAATGTATACTGCGACTAGATTTCATACGTTGTAAGGGTGCACCAACCAGTATGATTCCAACTTAATCCTAATACGTGAATAGAGAGAGAGATCGAACTTCGAGCTGTTAAACTGGCTGGATAATGTTGAATGGCGATAATTAGCTTTATGTCACAGGCCAAGCCATTCTCTTTTAATTTCCCAGCCATCGTGGCTTCACAAGCCAAATAAGCCTCATTTTCATACACTGCACTAATTAAAGGTTTGTTTCAAATTAATTGATTAAATTAGTAGGGACAAAAAAAAAATATAAAAAAAAATAAAAAAAAATAAATAAAAAAAAAATAAAAAAATAAAAAAAAAAAACGGGGAAATAATTGAATTGAATTGAATTGAATTGGACACATGCCTGAGTGTAGTGAAATTACACAGTTTTCAAAAATATTTTCGAAGAGAGCAAGAAAAACAAGCAAATTTGGTTATAAACCCCTTTCTAGTATAAATAGAAAACACACACATTACATTTTCACACTTTTATTAAATGCATTATTTCTGTCTGCTACAAATACGAATACAATGCTTTTATACATTTGCAGAACTAAACTTCTAGCCTCTGTCAACAGGGAAATATTGTTAGCGCCAACTTCCCTGTCGGCCTCGTTAAACACCTCTTAAGACCTCCTGGGACACTCCAATTACTAGTAAATCGTTATCGACGTTTCAACTACAAAATCGCTTCAGAAAGTCAACGCTAATTAGCTAATCTATTACATACATATAATAAACTAGTTATTGCCCGCGACTTCGTCCACGTGGAACTTGATCATCGCGATAGAATTTAAGTAATTGCTATTTAATTATATCAGGCGCTTACCTAGTCATCGCTCTTTCATACAAACTTCCACCCCCTTAAGGGACGATTTCCGGGATAAAAAGTATCCTAAGTCCTTCCCCGGGACTCAATATATCTCCATACCAAATTTCATGTAAATCGGTTCAGCGGTTTAAGCTTGAAGAGGTAACTGTTGGAGGATAACGCTGGAATACAAATATGGGTGAGTATTCTAACTCGGCAGTTACGATGAAAAAACTCAATGAAAAACACGTTATGTCATACAAAGTTGAATAAATAATATAATTATATTTGTACATTATATTTACATAGTTCCCACTGTGCCACTTCTGCTGAAACCGTAAATAATATAATAGTAACAGACAGACAGACAGCACACACACACACACACACTTTCGCATTTATAATATTAGTATGGATATTATAAACATTTTCCCTTCCTAGGGATTTCAAAGATGCTTACATTTAAGAGAGTTCTTATTGATGGAGAAATCGACATTCTGTTCGATTTTATGCCAATGCTTCGAGTTTCTAATACGACTGATCTATTTCAACCTATAAATGCACGATATCGTTTATGTTTTTATAAATTTGAAATAGTAATTGTATTGTAGTAGTTGTATTGTATTGTTGTTGTGTTGTTTATATTTGTACTGTATTTTGTGCCACGAATAAATGTTTTTCTTTCTTTCTTTCTTTAATTGTAAAAAACAAATCGACATGCCAATAGTCAAATATACGGCCTCCCGGATAAATAAAAAAATATCAAATTTACTACAGTGCAAAAGAAAAACAAAACAGGAAAAAAGTGTAAATCAGAATGTCAAGACGTCAAAGGGGGGAATGTTTCCGTGGATTATAATGAATATAATACGGGCCGAGTTTCATATTAAGTTTAATGGGATCCCTCGACTCTGACGTAAACCATGCCTCCAGTCCAGTGTAAGAACAAGATGCACCACTTTTCGGAAATGGGTTTTTGGTCAAATTTATCTGACCCCTTGAAGGTTTATTCATATTGAATATAGGCAACTAACACAACGTAACGTTGCTACACATGCAGTGTATACAACTAAACGACGTCACTTTAGTCACATATAAGTAGTCAGATAAAGATCGCAGCTGGCTTTTAAATAGGGACGTCGGTGGAGCACAATAGTGTCTCCTCTTGACACTTCACAATGTCTATACACCCTCTGTGTGCACGCCGCGCTGGGCACGAAACGGAGACAAAATTGTGATGTGGATGTAGAGTTAGAGATATAAATATGCGTTCAATTGTTTGTGCGTAGTTTAGAAAAGAAAGATTGCTTCTTAAAAGCAAAGAGCAAAGAGGATCTTGACCTCCGACACAAGAGCCCGTACTTTCCCTATTCAACGACACCTCACGCCAGTTTTGGGAAATACTATTACTACCTTTATGAAACACTACCTAGTAAATAATTTATTTCGACATAGGACAGATTTTACGGACGGAGATTTGAAGTTAAACCTCAAAATAGTATGCCCTTAGAAAAATATTTGTAAAGACCAAATATTTTCCTTGGTTTGTTCAAAAAATATTATCTACTAAATTCTGTGAGACCGCAGATTTCTATGCACTAACTTAATAGCAAACACGTGCACCAAGTTGCTTCACATATCACTTCAAAATGACAGGAATGCATTCCAATTTGAACCCTATAAAATCATAAATACCAAAAAGTATAAAATACATTACAGCAAATGGAACTTTTAAATTCAAAGCGACTACCTAAACATATTTGCGTTCCAGACATGAACCAATAAATTATGTAGAGTTTTGCCTAAAACACACATTCAGAAGGGTTACATATTAAAATACCTAAAATTGATATACCTATTGTCAAAATACCTATGTACGAAATACCTATTTTTTTAAATACCTATTGGTTATTTAACCTATTTTCATAATACCTATTGGACGAAATACCTATCCTGCCGTGGCGTATGGGATGCTCAGAGGGAGGCGTTATTCGATATTCGTGTTGTTGACACCGACGCTCCTTCCTACCTCTCACGTCCGGTCACATCTGTTTTAAAATCAGCCGAAGCTGAAAAGCAAAGAAAATACTCAAATGCCTGTGAAATGCGACATGCTACCTTCACCCCACTTGTTACATCAGTTGATGGAGTCTTTGCACCTCAAATGTCCTCTTTCATAAAACACATGAGTGAAAGAATATCTGAACGCTGGAATCGCAGCATAAGCACCATACTGGGCTGGCTCAGAGCAAGAATCAGCGTTGCTGTAATACGTGCCACCAGTATGTGCATCCGCGGCACACGGCACCGTTTTAAACCTGCTGCCAGATGGCTCGGGTTCGACGATGGTGCTGCCCTCCCGCATATTGATTAAAAACACTTTTTACAGTTATACAGTTTGGCGGAAAGCAATAGGTACTTAATTAAGGCTCTTTTTCTTGTCAATTTATTCAATAAATTTATTTTCTAATTGGACGAAATACCTATTGAACGATTAACCTAAACTTGAAATCACTACTATCAGTATACCTATGTACGAAATACCTATTTTTAAAATACCTATATGTCGAAATACCTACAGTCGAAATACCTACTGTCGAAATGCCTACGGTTGAAATACCTACAGTACCAAAGCTCAACTAAGGGTTTAGGTACTGTTAATGTTTATTTATCACATTTGATTAAAAATATTGGTTACCCTAATGAGGGTACTTCTCTGTTTTTAGACGACTGTTATCTATTTAGTCGGGCAGTACACAAATTGCGGACGGAACGACAGTGCGCGTTGAAGTGATGTGTAATTATTTATAATGTCAAAATATTACGTACAGTTAAATTATTAAAAAAAACCAGCCAAGTGCGAGTCGGACTTCGCACATTTAGGGTTCCGAACCGACCGCAAAGTTAAGTTGGTTTTTATAGGAAAAATAAGGAAATTTCAAAGAAAAAATCTAATTTATCAATATATTAGTATTTGTTGGTAAAATGTAGGTACGTAATAACAAACATTATTACCAAACTTTAAGTTGTGTTTGGGAAATTAAAAAATTCTTTGGTACAAAATTTCGTTAAAAAAGCTGACTTTGGTGGCTTCTCATACCTTTGTTTTCCAATATTTTTTTAATTAAAAATATAGTAAGTATCTACTCAATGAGCTCTAAACAACGATACCCCACTCGATAGGGTAGGATAAAAAAAAATTTCGCGCCCCCCTTTAGCTGTATGGGAGCCCCCCCTTAAAAACATTTAAGAATAAGTTTTGACTATTTGTATGGCTTCGGGCCAATAAGATGCTTATATTGTGTAAATTTGAAGCTTGTAGCTCCAACCGTTTGGCTGTAAAACCTGTCTGACAGACGACGGACGGACGGACGGATGGACGTCTGGGCATCACCAATAGGGTTCCGTTTTAACCCTTCGGGTACGGAACCCTAAAAAGTTCAATTCTGGCGCTTCGCCGGCCGCTGCCGCGGCACGCTCGCTTCGCTCGCTCGGCTCGCGCGCTGTAGGGTTGCAGTTCTACCTAACCACTCCTCCTCGCTTCGCTCGTCGTCGTACCTACACCGACCTGCCTTAGTAACAGGTAAAAAATAATATTATGACAATCTCCACCTCTATTCTCGACTTCTACATATTATACTCTAAACCAGGTCGGTGTAGGTACGACGACGAGCGAAGCGAGCAGGAGTGGTTAGGTAGAACTGCAACGCTACAGCGCGCGAGCCAAGCGAGCGAAGCGAGCGTGCCGCGGGAGCGGCCGGCGAAGCGCCAGAACCGAACATTTTCCCGTAAAATTATTATTCTACTGACATTCTTGATTTTTGATGTTTCTTACGTTGAATAAAACTACTTTTCAAAAACCAAATTTTTAAAACCTGTCGCGATAATGTACTGTAGGTATTTTGACTGTATGTATTTTGACTGTAGGTATTTTGTCTGTAGGTATTTTGACTGTAGGTATATCAAACTTAGGCGAATCGTCCCTTAGGTATTTCATCCGGTAGGGATTTTGAACAGTAGGTATTTCGTTCAATAGGTTTTATGAACGTAGGTATTTCAATCTTCGGTCATTTAAACTGTAGGTTAAATAAGTAATAGGTATTTTAAAAATAGGTATTTCGTACATAGGTATTATGACAATAGGTATATCGATTTTAGGTATTTTAATATGTAACCTTCAGAAGGATTCACATATGTATTGTATCATGCTAAAACTGGATACGTTTTCTATATTAATACCTATTTCTCTCATAATTGAAACGAATTTTCGCATACGCTACTTTAAATATACTTGCCATGAATCGCAAGTTTATATCTCAAATATTAATGATATAATCAATTAAAATGACACAATGACGTTCGACAAGTCACTGCAATATTCTCATTTGATGAACATTCATATTCGAAAGTTTGATTTACACAGCATTCATCCTTGTGGGAATGGCGACAGTGTATATGGCTAAACGCAGCACAGTTCGGCGAGCACTAGACGTGACATTTCAACCGATGTAACAGTTTAATCTGCCGTGTAGCGCACTTCAGTGCTCTCGTCGGAGATGGGATGCCGAAACCGGTTGAGCTCTTGTTCAGATTTTAACTTGTGATGAAAAAACCAGTTTATTTTCGTTGTATGTTTATACAGTGTCCCCTTATTGCACCGACAAAGGTTTCATAGAATGTATTGTTTCGCAAAACTCTCATTTTGCGAACCATTAACATTTCAGAAACCGTTAATTTGATAAGGCACAGCATAATTCATTGTGTAGAACGAGCAGCCTAAATAGGTAACTTTATGTATAGTACTTTTATCTCACGAGCGCGGGTTGGCCATGGTTGCAGTTGTGACACATACGAACACATTAGACAACGTGAATTCATGCCTCCTACGCAGACGCACACATAGATAATGTGCATGTATAGCTCAACACAGAACAACTATGGCTCACCCGCGCTCGTATAAATGTATAAAATAGTATAAGGCTGGGTTGCACCAAACCGTCTGTAATCGTAAGCGGTGTTCGTCAAATCTGATTGTATGTAAAGTTTGACAAGTTTCTATGAGATGACAGCTGCCGGCGCCATATTTGACGATGACCGGCCTGTGTTCGTACGTTGGTGCAACTGGGGGTAAATGTCGAAAAATTACATTATAATATGCCTAACGTTAGTAGATAAAGTTACATGACTACTCTGCGGTTCTACAAGAAAAGTAGGTTACGAATAAAACTGCATCCCTTTATGTACAAAAAATGTTCTCTATTAAATGCAAAATCTGTGAAACATAAATTTGATGAAACTTATTTCCAAAAAAACGTAAACTATGTTTATACACATACTCGGAAAGTATTTTATAGTTGCCTCATTGTATCTCTATTAAAAATAAAAATAAAACAAACTGATATATGACTAACTCTCGCACGGAAGCGAATGGGTTGGCGAAGTATCCAACTAATTCTACTCACGAACCGAGTGGTACCGTAGAGCGTCTACGAACTTTTGCAGCACTAAGAGGCTACGGCTACGACATAGAGGTATATTTTTGTTCGTCGCCTCACATTTTATTACAGGTTTGCGATTCACTAAACACCATCCTCACCGTTTTGATATGGAAACTGTCAAACGTAATTTGTCAATTTTTGACAGTTTCTATTGCTAAACTATTGTCTGATAGGAACACCAACGTATCGATTATAATTTGACACTAATAATGATAATATTATTTCAAGCGGCATAGCTTAGTTTTTCGTTTGTATTATAGGTAACGAGCTAGATATAAACTAAACATACAACTACCTACGTTTAACATTCCTAATTTATTTCCATGTGTTGAGTATAAGTTCTAGCACGTTACTTGGCACGCGTAGAAGCGAGCATACACACTGATACAATATTGATATGCGAAATGTCAGGCTTAGGTACTCCAAGGCCGAATTAAGATCAACTTAATATTAATCTTTACTAACAAACTATGCAATATTATGGATGTATTAAAGAATTGATTATTTATTACTATAAACGAATGTATTATTTTATGTTCCACGAGTGCATGTAATAGGTACTTATTGAAAGATTCGAATTTTAATCCATTATTGTAAATAAATAAACAATTTCATTAATTTTTGATATTTTTTAAACCAATGTTGCTCACACAATACACGGCTAATTAGAATAATTTTGGTCTCTCAACTCAATTGATGAAAAGTCTAATAAGTTACACGGGTTAAATTACGAGTTTTTAAATAAATAAATGCCTTTGCTATTGCATGTAAATTTGTTCCTGTTTCTAGATACCTACGATGTCAAATCAATTAACTAAGTAAAGAAACTTCAATTTACAATGCTAACGCATGCTTTTGATTGAATCTAGAATAATGACAGGATTCACTGTAAGAGACACTAAGTATAAGACCACAAGCGACGGCATAGTGTCGGAAACGTAGCCACATAGACAACGGGTAGGCACCACTGATTGACGTCATTGAAGTCCCACTGTTCCAACAGGGCTTATGTGCATTTGAATTTCAACTACAGTTACAACATTTCTAAAATACGGTACCAGGAAAGCGGAGCTTAGCCCACTTTAACAACAACAGACGTTGTACCTGAAATGATTTGAATTGAAACGATTTCATTGTACATTTGAGTGCTAGAATGTAAGTACTTGGGTATTCTAATGGCACTGAGATTCCAAAATTAAGTTTAAGAGGCTGGATTTTATTACACTGTAAATAAAAAGTAACTACAGGTAAATTACTTTCGAGACGTTTTTGCATTTGTAGTAGTATTTGTATAATTACAGGGATTAGCTACATTTAAATTTACACACACTTATAAAATAATTTACACACATTTAAATTTTGTCCCTACACAACCTACAAATGCAAAAACGTCTCGAAAGCAATTTACCAGTAGTTCAATGTCTTTAAAAGGTGAAATACTAAGTAAAACCCCTTTTGCATGTAGTTGTGGACTGTTCTAATAGGCATTTCTTTTGTGTTACAAAATTTAAATACGTGATAGTCTATTTGAAGAGGGAACTACATGAAAGAGGAGCCTGACTTAAGTTTTACCTATGTATTTAGTTATATATGTAGTCATGTTCTTTACCTGCCAATTTGTATATTCACTTACAATTAGTAGTTTGGTTTATAATAAAATTACGCATTAACTCAGAAATAGTTTAAATAAACAACTGGGCCACATTATTTTGACTAACAATAATGACTAAATAATAATCAAACAAAAATCAAGCAAATGATCCACAAATTATAATCAGTGATGTGTTTTCTTTTCGGAACAGTTGTAATAGCATTATGTACCTAATAAAATACTTAGCAAACTTTTTATACATCTATCATAGTTTGTATTTAAACTGCAATAAAAGTAAGTAGCATTCCACACAACACCCCAGCACCGGTCGGATGATCCCCACTTGATTGGAAACATTCGACGTCCACTGATCCACGTATTCAGGTGTGATATAAATCCCCTTGTTTTACAAGCCGAGCCGTTTTACTGACACCACCAAAGAAAAACAAAAGAGGGTTCACCCATAAAACTTGTTTATAAAGGGAGAAAAGCAATATGTACCATCTGGAGGACTGTTTCCACTGTATCTTGACGGGGCTATTAAATTGAAATTAGGGTGCGAAATTTAATATCGATGAGCCGCCTCTGATGGCCTGCTCGGAGCAATATTGAATCAAAAAAATCATGTTTTGAGGCATTTTTTCAATTAAGTGAATGGCGAATAAATCACCAAAGGGCGCACACGAAACCTTTGTTCCCAGTGAACAATAAACCTGTCCAGTCTTTTCAATTTTCGAAATACGCAGCGCGACCGTTGCGGCTGCTCAGCGTCCCGTCTCGCCCCCTCTAATACAATCCAATATTAATACAAACTGAACTTCTCCAGCGAAACCTTTTTACAATAATAACATAGGTATGATCCTATTTGACTTTTAAATCTCTTCAACCTTTACTTTGAAACTATGTTAAAAGTTAAACTGTCAGTCTGACGTTATTCAGCGAGCGGAGTTAAATGAAAACTTTATTCGTTTCTAGTCCAGATAAATTTAATCTTTACTTTTGTGGAAACTTGTAGGCAGGGCCACAAATTAGTCATTATCAGGTTAATACTTCGGGAGAAACTCAAAACTTCATCTTTCAGACGATAGGTTTCCTTTCTTTAGGAGTTCAAAACAGATAAAGTACTATAATTTAATTCCCCTGGTTAATGCATCATTCTTACATATTTTATTTATGGCATGTCATGGCAGGGAATTATTTGTCTGACAGTGATAGATTTAATGACTCGTGTAGGTATGTTATTATAATATATCATATGAGGAAATCAAGGAGGTGGCCCTAGATGGATGGCGGGCGCTACAACGATAGGGGTCTAACCCTGTGATGATTTATAATATTGGATAGCAATAAAAGAACCACCTATACATACAGAACAAAAAAGGGATAAGGAATATTACACGTGCACGATAGTTGTGATAAAACAGTACTCATAGCTACAATCACGTACCGTGGTATAATTTGTTCAATCTGTACGCGTACTGTCTATATTTTAGTACTAGCTTTGCTATTATTTGCTATTAATCTTCCATACAAAAACATTAAGAGATGATTTCCGTGATAAAAAAAATATCTTATGTCCTTCCCCGGGACTCAAACTAGGTACTTCCGTGTCAAATTTCCTCTCAATCGATTAAGCCGTGTAACCGTGAAGAGGTAACAGACAGACAGACACACTTTCGCAGTGTTTATACCGAGACTAGCCCATACCATGTTGACGTTTATGCTCAAATTAGTAGGTATTTAATTAACAGACAGTCTTTCTCAAATTTCGTCATATTTCGAAGCTGAATAACTTAATTTATTACGCGATTACGATTACGCGCCACCCAGGCATAGGCACCCATTAAACATAACAGGCATAGGCATCCATTAAACATAACATCTCGCGTAAGTATTTTAGTAAACGTGAGAGTCGGAAACGCGTCACTTTACGGAGTGCGCAGGCAGTCTCGGATGTCGTTCCATTAGAGACCGCCTAATGGTCGCCGTTATAGGCCAGTCTATAGCCGAGCTTCTTTATAATTGTGGGGATCCTGAACGCATGAACTGGCGAGGTATCATCCATCAAATACTTTTAAACTACTACTCCAAGCTACGGTAGACATTACGAATAAGTCTTAAGAGACGGTTAATGGCTGGAATTAAAATTTTGGTTTTCAAGAATGAAGACGGGTTCGGCAGTGGGCCCTTGGAATTGAATGCCTCATTGGTAAGTGACTTGATTATAATTTTATATATACAATTTCTGATGGTACACTAGAGTAGCTAAAACGGGTAACTTTGTATGGACATACGATATCAAGTGTATTCGTTTCATTTGCTCTCTTGTGTACTTCTATTTGGGCGTACCTAAATAGAAAAAAATCAGTTCAAGCTTTGTACCTGGGTCAGGGCCTAAGCTTCAATCGGTATACTAACTACTTCCGATACTTTTAACCCAATTTATCCAAATCATAAAACAATAAGAGATTCTATAAAATTGTACGCCTGAATAAAACAAAACACCTTTTCAATGCAGCAATCAACTTTTATGACGACATTTTACAAATTGATGTCTCCTTTGGAGCGGATGACAATGGAATTTATTAGGCTCAAAATGAAATTACAGTATTTTATTAAAGCAGGCGGGACAATTACTTATGAAAGAGGTTTCTCTCATTCATCATCGCGATGGGGTAATTAGCGGTCCAGCCACTAATGTAGATTAATCTGTCTTCAATAGACTTCCCGTAATTTTCATTAAGTTGGTCATTCTTGCGATTCCGCAATAACATTATATTAATCCAGCTCGCAAACAACGCAACTTCATTATTTTACAAATCGTGTTTAAAACAGTCTGAGTCATCTTACAATAAAAACGTTTTGTCAAAATACCACAGTATTATAATTTACATTGAAACATTCATTTATCAGTTTAATTTCCATAAACCAATAGGGAAGCTTGATTTGTGTAAGATTGTCCACAAATAAAAAACTTAAAAAAGGATGAAAGTATTGTTTTAATTTTTATATAATTTGCTCTTCAACGCCTGAGTAATCTCTATAAATATTATCAGTTTGTTCAAGAGAACAACGAAGCGAACTGAACGTGGAAAATTGACATAAAACAGCTCAAAAAGAGAAGCATATTCAATTACTTATATACATTCAACCAAAACACTTCGACTTCGTCCGCGTCAACTTCCACTCCCTTTTTCATCCCTTCGAGGGATGATTTTCAGGATAAAAAGTATCCTATATGTTAATTTAGGCTATAAACTCGTTGTATATCAAGTTTCATCATAATCCTTTTAGCCGTTTTTGCGTAATTGAATAACAAACATCCAAACATTAACATTTTTATTATTGGTAGGAACTGAAATTGTCGCCGATTGATCGGAAAATTGCGGCTGCAATTCCTTTGATTTTGGGTAGCCATTGCCAATCTTTGTCTTCAATATACATTATGCGTGTTTTTATTTAAAAACCGTTTCTTCCTTTCTTTGGAAGCATCAATAATTAATTTATGCTAAAAGGTGTACAATATCAACAATCCAAAAAGATTAAGGGGTTACTTTTCTATACCCATAGTAAATATTTGATCGATTGTAGCCTGAGCATACCGGAACTACTCATATGTTACTAGCTGTACAGTTAATCTGGCTCCATCCATGTTTGTCTGTAGAATCTTTCATTTTGAACCTAATTACACCGAAATCCATAATTCGACAGAAAACAATACATCATTCTTTATAAACATTCAAATTCATTATTAAAACTGGTTTAAAGTATTCTCTGCTAAGTCTTAACGGATTAGACTAGGTAGCAGCTAGTTCAAAAATATACAGATCCAGTCAACAGCATTAATTTAAACAGTCGACTGAGCCGATCGAGTGATTATGGAAATCAACAACGAGGATTACCCGCCTTGCTGAATACTAATGATAATACCAAGAAAATATTATTGTATGACGCTCTAATTCTAGCTTCATTGTGAAGAATATCGCAGCAATAACGGCACATGGCTATTTCTCACCGCCGAGTGCTGTTAAGTACTCTACGACACCTGCGCTTCGTTATATTTTTAAATTTCGCGAATATGCATGGCTGTTTCGTTCGTTTCAGTCGGGGACTATGAATTAAGGTAATATGTCGCCGTTTATTTAAATTAGTTGACCTACTCTATTACGATTATACATCTAGTGTCCACTAAGAACCAACACTGGCTACCTAAATTAGTATCAAACACGTTGCAAAAAAACTAGTATTTAAGTCAATTTTGTCACTTTTGTTGCAGTATAAATGCCGAAAGGAAAGTGAACCGATGGTACCAGAGGGATATACACTCTAAATGTGACATTTTCAAGCAAATGAACAGTGCCTTTTCGCAGCTTCAATAAGGCGTTATTTACTTACTGACACGCTGTTAGGATTTTTTTTGATAATAGCTCTAGGATGAAAAGAAAACATGAAGAACTTTGGCCGTTAATTTACATGTTCTTCGTTTAAATTTTTAAAATAAAGTTTAAGTACCGAATTAACAATACACAAGAAATAATGTCGCTCTAAGGTACGGTGGGGTAAGGCAAGACTATCCCCGGGGCAAGACTACCACTGTCCTATTAATAGTCTTATCCCACATTACAATGTATGTTAGTTTCAAGAATTAAATCCCACTTATAACGTAGGTACAACGTAATTCCCCAAAGGGATGTAGCCTAAAGGGGTGTAGATTATACGTTCTTGTCGGTTGAGTCTTGTTTTCCACGGAAGGCAACATTAATCTGAGAAAATTACGCCGAATATGGGCAATCAGGGGAAATAAGTTGTTTAGAACTCGTTGAGTGCATTAAATACTGTATTTTTGTTTTTAAGATTATTAAGAAACAAAGGAATGTAACCCACCCATGAGGCCACTTATAATTAACTTTCCTCCTTTAAAATCTCATCAAACATTCATCCTAAAAGTGCGTAGATGCTTTCTTGTAGAAAATTTTATGCAGATCACTCACGTCTAAGATTTTTTTTTGCTATGGGCCACCATTTTAAGGTTTATTCCGGATAACTAAAAAAAAATACCTTTACACTCTTCCTCTACCCGTTATCTCCACCCCCATCCCCCAGGACTTTTAGTATATTGTTAAGGACATATACCTACACGAATTACTTCCGCTAAGTTTTCCTTCATTTCCTACTTGAACTATCAAGGGTAGGGGGGGTCAAAAGGTACATTTTTTAGTAAACTCGTAGACGATGGCACATAGCAAGAATGTTCTAAGGCATAAATATTCTACATAAATCCCTCTACAAAAAAAATATGCACACTTTTCGCTAGGATCAATATTTAAAGAGATTTTAAAGTTACCTAACGGTTTCAGTAAACTAAATTAGTTTTTAAAGTATTATATTTATCTATTGGCAAATAGTCTAACATTAACATAATTAAAGATGGCAAACTATATCCCATATATATAGTTTTAAAGCAAAAATAGACCAGACGACTTTATATTAGAAAAGGGCATCTTTCTGAATCAGAGGAGCTAAGTACTCGTCAAAAACTCGTTGTTTTTTCTAAAAACGCCAACAATAGCGAGGCCAGCTCACTCTCTCACGTACTATTTTAGTCCCGATATCTTGTCCAAAGACGGTTTTAAGTACTTCAAACGTTTTGCTCCGTCCGATATCGGTGTCGGCAGCTATACCGACATCGTGTCGGTGTAAATCGGTTCTACCAGCTATCATGTCAGTACTTTTTTGTCATTTTTAGTTGTCATAGTTTAAATCAGAGGGTGCATGCGCGGCGCGCAACGTATGTGGGGAGAATTGAATAGCTGGCAGAAGGGGGAGCGGTGCAGGTCCTTACCGGCCGTTCCACGGGACGATACTTACATTCTGTTCGATAACATAGTGTGCTGAAAAAGATTACATAATATTTTACTTAATTTGCTAAACTCTTTTTTAATTAGCGTGGGTTAATTTCAATTAACTGACCAACCACAGAATAACTTAATTTCCGGTCAAATTATAATGAAAATCATAAATTATTCGTAGCGTAATGTTCTTGATTCAAAAGAAAATCATTTTTATATTATGACGGCAGCAAACACGCATACGGCATGCCTATATACAAGCAGACACTATGGCCTATGGACGCTTGCAACGCCAGAAGCGTCACCAAACCTTATTGAGCTGAGAAGACGTGTTGACAAATAAAGATGCATGCAGGTCCTTCACTTTCAACATAGCGCTTCTTTGGGAGCACATTCCAATTTAAAATAGAGAGCAAGTAAATATTTACCCCCTTATTCGTAAAACTAAACCTCTGCTAAGTAAAATGTGGTTTTTCTCTTTCTCGTTTATCGATAATCCTAAAGGAATATTAGGTGAACTTGAAGAGATACCTTAAAGGGACAAGTTCGCATTTGTGCTAACATAACCGAACCTGTCTGTATTTTTTACATGTGTTTTGTGCACAAAAAAGTAATTACATACATACTAAATAATATTACATGTCAGATATAGAGATTAATATTAGTAGGATTGGCTTTACTAATTATAATCGTTGACGTAACAAATTTATTCAAGATTTTAATAAAATAACCATTAAGAAAAGAAAAGTAACACCACTTAATTACCATATTAACAAAACCCGGCTCAAAATCCATAATGTAAGCACTTTTTCTGATTACCAACCAACGTACCTAACCCGTTTCCTCGAAGAGGCCTAAGATTATCTAATGAAACAAGGATATAATGTCATTGTGGTTCCCGTTCAGTTAAGTCTATTTAGGTGGGACTAGGTCTGGAGACCCGTCATGCATATTCAAGAGCAGCTGGGAGCCAAGTAGCTCAATGTTACTCCGGGCACTAAACTGCCGCTTTCTGCCCTTTATAAATAGAAAGTCTTATCACGCGATAATTTTCCACTCAGATGTTCCTTCGTGTAAGCTGGGCGGCACGCTCATTCTTTGCATGAATCAGCAGACGTTTTCGGTTACAGATTGATCATTTACTGGACTGTGTATTTAGGACTTCGTTTTTTTTTCTTTTATATTATAGGGGGCAAACAATCAGACGGGTCGATGCATTTAGTTGATGTGCCTTTGGATGTAAAATGGTTGGAATTTATATACTAACGGCTGACGTTACTTGTATTGAATACTTTCTAAAGATATACTTAATATTTTATTTCGTAATAAAGACATGTCATGTGAAATATTTTTTGTGACATTTTCGTGTTTTAACTTGTTATTATGTGCAATAAAGTGCTTACATACATACATGTCTTTTTTATACTTCAGCGCTGGCAAACGAATATACGGCCCGCTTTATGGTAAGTAGAAACTAGAGTAAGGGCATTTGGGACTTCAGAACCACCACAAAGGTGCTGCCGAATCTTTTTCGTTGTATTTACAACTTGAGATTAACGCAAACCCCCACTCTCAACACAGTGCATCCATAGGACCATTTGACTAAGCTACAAGTTACAAATTACTAACAGACAGTCTATTTCTATTAAAACGTGTTCGAAAGATACTTCTGCTTGTAATTGTGTAACTTGCAGCTTCGTAAAACTGCCCTAAAAATACAAAACCACATACTTACAGCACAGGGAGATATTTCTCCATCTGGGCAGCTCCAAATACAAATACAAATAGTTTATTCACAATCACAAATTTACATGTACAGAGGTTATCCGTCAGACTCCAAACTAGGCTGCGCCTGTGTCTTGGACATCTGCGAAAGCGATTTACAAAACAAGCGATTTAAATTAAAGGAAAAAGATACAATGAAGTTTTACAGAGAAAAAAAGACATACAAGATAGAGTCTAATGTTACAGAAGTTCGTACCATGTATATATACGTACGCGCGCGCGTGTGTGAGTGTGTGTGTGTGTGTGTGTGTGTGTGTGTGTGTGTCTGTGTGTGTCCTTTATGCAGTCTTCGATATGAGGTTTTCCGTTTCGTCGTAGGATAAAGTTACTAGCCAAGTTAAGATTTTTCTTTTGACTTGGGGCACTGAGAGAGCTTTGATATCAAGGGCCCTGCAAATTCTGTTGTAAGTATAAGGGTGAAAGAACGCTGGGGACCTCCTGGCTACTGCGGATCTGAAAGAGGGCAAAGGAGCTCTAAAATTACGTTTCATTAGCATATCCTCGTATTGTGCCGATTTTAGCGTGACACTATGTGTACGCGTGACTGCTTTTAAAATAAAGAGCTGCCGCACTCTTAAAAATTGGGTTTCCTTGTACACTGAGTCAGTAGGGAAACGATAGGGTTTTTATAAAAGAACTTTAATTACTGCTCGTCGTGCACGTTCAGCTGTGATCAGGTGGCTTTTGCCAGCACTGCCCCAGACCGCCAAACCGTACTGCAGGACAGACTGACACAGTGCATGGTAAACGAGACGAAGCACATCTTGGGAAGCGCAGTCACATAGGCGTTGCATAACGTAAATTAGTTTCTTAACTTTTGCGGCTAGATTTACAATATGCTGTTTGAACGAAAGATGCTGATCGATGAAAAGTCCAAAAATATGAGTGATATGACATGATTCCCTTGTGCTCCTCCTATGTCTGCTATGAATTGTTTGAGATTATATATATATATATATATATATATATATATATATTTCATTTATTTCGAGACCAACTTGGATCATTATTGTTAGTAGATGCTTACAAACTAATGTTAGTAGGTACATTATCATGTCATACGTGATACGAGTAGCATACATCGGAATACAAATGATTATGAATTTAAGTAGGTAATAAATAAGTGATGACAATTTTAATGGCAAAAAGAAACTTTGATTGATAAAAACATTATAAATTAAACAAAATCAAATTGCAAAATTAAAATGTCAAATGAAATTGTAAAATAGAATTGTAAAATAAAATTGTAAAGTAAAATTGTAAAATTAAATCGTAAAATAAATTGTAAATTAAAATTGTGAAATGAAGTATATGATATGATCATTTGCTTAATAACCCAAACTCAACTATTTAAATTTAAAAAAACATCGTTACAAATAGCGAGAAATGTACATAAAAATGATGATTTAGTGCAGAAACGCTGAATATCTACGCGAATAGTAGGCATCGCAAACAGACGCCATATAAAACAGATTGGTCCCATAATTCAATAGTTCATCGCAGAAACGCAATAAAAGGCATATTTTCCCTACGTGCCGCGCACATAAATTTCCACACATGGGAAAGAAAAACATTTCCCTTTTAGAATTAAGCTCGGTTCAACACCAAAAAATACAGGGAGATAATTAAGGAATTCCTTGTGCCAAGGTTTCTGTGGCCACGGAACAAATTACCAACTGTTCGGAATACTCAATTCATTTGTTTTGACCATGACTGGTAAATACGAAAAGTTGTCTGGCCTGGTTAATGATTAAGTACCTATTATAAGGTGGTTGGGAGTTGATTTGTTATTGAATAATATTTTGTACCTAACAACATCTTCCTTCGACTTAATAGGTACCTACTATCACGCCTGTTTTCCATAAGGGTATAGGTATACATAGGGCAGAGATCACGTACCTACTTCAACTTGACTCTGAATTGGATTTTTATATTTAAGCATGTTTAAAAAAGTGTTTTGTACAGATTTAGATATATAAGTAGTATTCACAACTTTTTATTTAACTAACTCTTACTGTTTAACAAATTCTACGTACGAAAAATAATAATTCGATCACAACGATGGAACAAATTGAACAAAATGAATTTATCTTGTAAAAATCGGTAAGTAGGTAGTAATAAAAAGTACGTTTTAAAAACACGACGTACATTACAAGAGCTGAAAAACATGCTTGTTTTCACCAAAGCTAGAGTTTATCGTTGATTAAGTTTTGGCATACTACCAACACCTTGCAAACTGATTGTAATCACGGTGGGAGTGCAAGTCCCAATCCGGCCAAGTCACTAGTTAACGGAAACAAATAGTTCGGCCAGGAGCCAGCGGTCTATCTCACTAAACGTATTGATTTCATTTCAGATTTTCATTTGTTGCTCGCACTCGCTTCCACGTACAACGCGCCTAACGTATCAAAACGATTGCGCCCAACCTACCAACCTCCGCCAACAAACTGTTATACAGTTTGGCGGGTTCTAGGCTAAGCTGCCATATAACTTTTTTTGGAAATAAACGATTTATTTAATTTTTATTTTTTATTAAACCTATGTTAAATTCATCTATAATCCAAAACGAAGAGCTAAATTGACCTCAGGGCACACTTAACAACATTAACAGTGCGCATCAAAATTCTAATGAGTAACGCTTTTGAGGCATGCTTAGTTCAGGTCACTCGGGTATATGGGCAAATTTATTTATAATTTGGAATGTAGTGTTCAAAGCAGACGTGGTTAGTGCGTTATAGAGAAATTAACATAATAATATCCACACCACCTGGCAGATAAACAAGCTGTATGTCTAAATCGTCATGTATCGTTTGAAGAACATTGACAAAGAACAAATTCCCTAAATTGTTTGAAAATAAGTGAGAACTAGTCAAGATGTCTTAGAGTGTGATCGTGTGGAGCATCTAGAGTCGTGCATAAGTATTAGTCCAATCAAGAACGAAAGCTTTTTTTGTATAATTAGTGCGAAAAACTTATTTTGTTATATTTAATATCTCTGTTGTAATGCTCCTAGTCCTTATTATATAGCGATGACGATGACCGATATGTCTTAAAGTTTCTTTACTCTCTCTACAGATCTTCATATCCTCACCTCATACTCATAACACAAGTAACGTATAAATTGCAATGGTTATCTAAGAGGTTGGAAGTGCATTGTTGCTTTTCTTTATTCACTGAATCAAGAGGTCCAGTGTTTTAAGTCTGTAACAGATGAATAAGAATAATAGTTACGTGAAGGATACATTGTTAGCTACGTCTAATCAGTTTAATCACAAGACTTATAGTTAACTGTAGTCGTGTCCCGGCACGGTTTACTCTAAGCTCTAAGATTATAACTTCGTACATGTTCGCGTAACACGGAACTATTTATTGTCCATATAAATATGATAACAATTTAGAAGATATTTTTTTGGAATTCTCCACTCAAGTGGCTTCATATTAGTTTTTAATACTAATCCGGTGATAAACAAGCATACATTCTACCTAATAGTAAACGGACATCGTAGCCTTTTGACGATTGAGACTCCAGACCAATCAAAAGCGCGCTGGCAACCCTTCTTTTATTTGCGAACGCTTTAGCGTAGTTGGTAGTGACCCTGCCTACGAAGCAAGCCTAAGAAGGTCAGGGCATATCTATATTTGTGTGATGACTTGATAAGCACGAATTTGGTCCTGATTATTGGATGTTTTCTATGTATTTAAGTATATATTTATCTATATAATGATGTATGTTGTCGCCTAGCATACCCAAGTACAAGCTTTGCTTAGTCTGGGAGTGAAATTGGCCACTTTTTTTTTATTGGCGTACTCGTTGTATTAACAGCTACCGAACAGACATATGCAGGTATTAAGTAGTCGTCATCATGACTCCCAGATTCTAATACTAGTTAAAGAGCGCCAATTCCTGAAATAATATCAGTAGGAACTCGGCTAGTTTTATAGTATTCTGAACGATTATTTTCAGAAAAGGTGTATACATTCATAGGATTATCTTGGTGTCTGTTTATATCTAATAAATTTAATGTCTGTGTCTGTTTGTAAAAAAATAAACATATACCTACGAAGCTTGTGTAAAAGTTACGTTATACACATCAGAGACATAACGTGTAATAGAACCCAATTCCCTAAGGTTTGCATCGACGAGTCTGAACCTGAAAGCATCGTATCGGGAAAATGCAAGTCTATTTTGGATTATTTATCATGTCTGTTCGTGTCTGGTGCACATAATCGAATTACTATCTACATCTACGTCTCAAGCAAAATTAAAACTCGAGAATTTATTGTGTTGTTATGGATAGGCATATTTTGATATACAATTGTAAAATAGTCGCTAGTTCTGTTTTGTATCGAAAATGTAATCGATAATCCACACGGTAAAATTAAAACTAAAGAATTAAATACGTTATTAGGCATATTTTTATGTTACGTTAAAGTAAAACAATAATTCTATTATGTGGGTACAAAGTTGCTACAGCTCGAACACAATTAGCAGGATGAAATGATAATTACCGACGACAATAATGGCAGACCAGGTTTGTGGGGGAATCGCAATGAGAGTCACGTACTCGTATATCCAGGTGGGCTCTGATTTTAAGAGGGTGAGTTAACGGGCTTGCCACAGCGGTTGCCCTGTATCACAACC
Source organism: Cenopis cana (assembly GCA_951800055.1). Taxonomy (NCBI): domain Eukaryota; kingdom Metazoa; phylum Arthropoda; class Insecta; order Lepidoptera; family Tortricidae; genus Cenopis; species Cenopis cana. The sequence goes on along the minus strand of OX637479.1, from coordinate 6,840,665 downwards.
GAGTTGTGAAAATAGATCTGTCATCTAATTCGGCTCGTATCTACTCACTGCCTCTCCCTTGTTGCATCTTTCCCCTCGGTCCCGTGCCAATCTTATCCACTTTTAACTTTCTATTCGGCAGATATCATCTGCTGGAAAAATCATACATTTTTTAATTAAAGTAGAGACACATAATATTTAATCTTATATCTTTAAACGAGCAATTCTTGTATATAATATATATTTATTTATATAAGTATATGTATATTTATTTATTTATAATAATAATAATAAATTTTCTTTATTGCACCATAAATCAGTGGTTAACATAAGTAATCCTTTATTTATTTCGGGGATCTCGGAAACAGCTCTAACGATTTTGATGAAATTTGATATGTGGGAGTTTTCGGGGACGAGCAATCGATCTAGCTAGGTCTCATGCCCGGGAAAACGCCGAGCAAAGCTCAGCCGCCCAGATATTAGTACTTAAAGGTACAAAACTTTCATTGTCAGCTGTCAAATCCATACTCAATACCTACTAATATTATAAATGCGAAAGTGCGCCTGTCTATCTGTCACGCTAAAACCGCTCAACCGGTTAAAATGCAATTTGGCTACATTTCACCTAGTTTATTTATATAACATTATGACTTGGAACAGGTTATAACCTGGTGCTGTGGCAACTGTTATTTACGGAACCCGACGAAAAGGAATGAGACCCGGACACTTGGAACCTTAATCCCGATTTATGGCAGGGAACTTTGAATGTACAACTGTTTGTAAAGCTATTATTTGCTCCCGGGCCGATTCCTTGTTAAGATTACAAGTGGCGTGATTGTTGGGACATACGTACTTAGTAAGAGAGTGTGATCGGCCTTTTTATTGACACTTGGAAGGGGTGTGTAATAATTTGTACCTATAAAACAAATGTAATAATTTCATTTAGCATAAAAACGGATTCCATAATGTCAACTTGTATAAGTGATTAACTTAAATACTACTGTGTATAAATGTGTAATGATGATTAAAATAATGTAAAGGAACATAATGATCAACTGTCATAATTTTATGTTTCATAAAAACAAATAACATAATTTTGTATAGTTGTTATGTCGTGTGTTGACTCGTTGTTATACAGTCTAAACGTTATAACAAATCTTTGATATAAGAGTTTTATGATGTTTGTTTTTTTATTTATTTACAAGGCTCATCATCACCAACAGTGGCAACAACAGGTAATTAGCACTACAAATAAATACACATAGTTTAAATTTAATTACAGTTGAACGAACACAGCATGCATTACAGAAAGCATCGATTTTCGTTTCGTCTGTGAGAGATTCGTTATAAGAGAATTATGTGTAGGAAAATTATGATAACAGTTTTTATGGTAAATGTTTATTATGAATTTCGTACGGATCGTAGGTGAAATTACACAAAAAGTTTTTATGAGGACTGAACCGCAGTGCGATTTGGAATGCTTTTCCGGAGCATGGATTTCAATTTAAAATATACTCTTCATCCTGCTAGTGTTCCCGGTTGCATCCTGAAGGAGCTCAGAGTTCGGCACCTATTTAATCTTAAGATTTGGCGTAGGTACTAATTTTACGAAAGTTATTGCCATTCGACCTTCCAACACAGAGATTTCCTCACGATGTTTTACGTCACTGAAAAGCTATTATTGAATATAAAATGATATTTCGTACAATACATACGTTTTTTTTATTCTCTTTGTAGGTAGCCTAGGAGAACCGAGGTTCGAACCTACGCTCTCCAAATATAAAAAGTAACGCGCTTTAAAATAGGCTCGTCGAGATCAGAGTGCAGTATTTAACTCATCACATTTTATAAAAAAAATATATATATATATATAAATGGAGCCTCGTCTGCCAACCATCCGCACTGTGGTTTGGCAGAAGTGCGTAAATTATGTAAACATTTGATATTTATGTGAATATATAAACGATTACCCATTTATTTTATTTTATTATATTTTTTATAGAAGTAGATTGGAAACGATATGAATATCAATGGTGAATATCGTTTATCATAAAATAGCAGTAGGTACTTTTACGGACTCTGTACAACTGATTTCATTAATAAAACAAAAAACGATTCAATTACGATTTAATCGAGTTGGTATATCATGTAGGTATTAAAACACATCGCGAAGTTTTGAGAATTGACGTTACGTTTACGAAGTTAGTAATATTTATAAACAAACAAAATATAACATTGAAACTAAACAATATCTAAATTAAATCTAACAAAAAAAAACTTAAATTATATAAGTAATAAGTTCGAAACTATCTTCAAAGAAAACGAATGACCCTGGGGAAAGAATAAATCGGATGCATAATCATGATGCAATTTAGCTGCTAAAGCAGCTCCCTCTATCGGGCAACTTCAGCACTGCATGCATAATCTAAGTTAAACAGGTATAGTCTACTGAACAAATTTGACTTAAAAATAGGCAAAGTTGGTTCTTATTCTCCTAGCTTCACGAACGAATTTGCAAGTTGTAGCAAGCTTATTGCATTACAAACTGTACGAACGTATTATGTAATGATTACCTACGGCTTTACAGAGTTGAAAGCTACGTTAATTTGAACAGACGTGTATATCAACTGAAGAAAATAATCACAATAAATTATTTTCTATAGGTACCTACATTAACAATGTATTCTGCTCAATCTCAAAGTCACATGTACAGTTTTCTTCTACAAATACCTGCATCTATGTTAATAACGTGCAAAAAAATAGAAGACACCAACTGCTGGTGAATTTAATAATAATAATAAGACATTTATCAAAGTTTACTAAGGCGACTTCCTGATTTGTCAGTGCGGAGGCAGTACGATATGAGTAAAGTGTCAAATGTCAGTGTCAGCTGTCAGTCGACCCGGTACCATTTTTACTGCGCCCCTACATTTAAATGAGTGCTTCCTGGGGCCTGTACCACAAAACTTTACAAGCGTACAATTCGACAAATTTGTCAACTTTTTCTATGGAAAATGGTACAATTTTGTCGAATTGTAGACTTGTAAAGTTTTGTGGTACAGGGGCCTGACTGGCGTGGGATGCGCGGTAGCGGGACGTTGCGAAGGCGGTACTGCTCCACTTGTGCGCATGCTATTACTACTGCGCAAAAGTAATACTGACAGTGTCCCGTCAAGTGAGAATCTTTGCGCCAACAGTAAATTTACGTCAAAGAAGAAAATGTCACATATCGATCCCACCCCGCCAAGTCAGGAAGTCGCCTAAGTCTTTCACACCCGTCTCAATATCGACGACAAAGATGGGGCGATTTTTGGCAACTAGCGAAAACACATGCTCACAGAAAGTTAATAGCACTCTGATCAAGACCGTACATCCGCACTTTCACTAGTAGGTACTCTTAGGTTACAATTTATACAAAAATCCAAGAATGGGTTGCAGTACGTTCTTGAAGTTAGATGGGACAATCGCAACAATGACCCGGCTCATTGACTAGAACTACTTTTTAAAACAAGTGTCACTTCACTACACTTCGCAGCTAATATTAGTCTATGTTTATAATACGAGTGCCGCATCTTTAACAAACACTTATGATAAAATGCGAAACGCTGCGTCGAGTTGGAGACAGGTAAGAGTTTAAACAAATATTCCGACGAATTGAGAACCTCTTCTTGTTTCGAAGAAGGTTAAAAAACGTCACTCATTAGTCACGTCATTTCGTTTATTTTTTTTTTTTTTATTTAATCATTTATTTCAGGCATCTGTGGCCCATAATACAAATACCTTAAAGACTAACATACATATTATATCATTATATTTCCTAAAACTAAATAGTAGTAGTATCACGTTGGGACGACGACGCGAGGCGCTTACTCTGGGTGTCGAATAACTGGCCGCGAAACCGCCGGAAAACGACACCTTTCGGCCAGAACTCCTCCTTCATGAAGGCGCACCACTGCGTTTTGAGCAACCTTTATTGGATTCGGCGTGGACATAGAAGAGTAGTTTGAAACCTCAGAAAGGACTACAGTAGTTTTTATACCAGAAAACGTTAGCAACGTAAAGCAATAATTAATGCTGTGCCAAATAATTTAATAGCAATTATTTCGGACGAAACCGCAGGTAAAAGCTAGTTGTAACTTGCGTATTTATTCGCGGTTAAGAGTCCTTTGAGCATAAGCCCCGCGCCTGATTAGTTCGCTTCAGGCTCCACAGGGTCTTTCGGAGTGAACCTGAACCACTTTTGCTTCTCTAATCAACTACAGTCAAGAGCAAATAAAATGGATATACCTTGTTTAGAATTACTATACAAAGTATATACCCGTTTTTTTGCCTTTGTATATACGTATTAGAATGATAGGCAATAGGAATGATTTTCCTGTAGTGCACAATAAAGCATTTTTATTATTATTATTATTATAGGCCACCTGCTACGACACGACAACTACATCAGAAACATTATAGAAGGGAAAATAAATGGGAAAAGAGAAAAAGAAAAAAGAAAAGAAAAGAAACATTTATTCGTGACAATCAAAACACTTACAAATAGGACATTACAAAACAGAATATTGCCACGAAATGGTCACAACTCAGCGTTATGCTGGCAGAGCCAGCGCTGCTGCTGCTGCTGCTGCTGCGTTATGCTGGCTGGTGGCTGGTGGCTGGAAGAGGAAGAGGAAGACCAAGGAAAAGTTATATGAACCAGATAAAGGAGGATGTGGATGTCGTGTCGTATCAGGACGTCAAGAGGCTGGCCTCGGACCGACAAAGATGGAGAGAACTGCATCAAGCTGCACCGACAAGAGCTCGGCTCTTAAGATGATGATGATGATGATGATGATACGTATTTCCAGACGCGTTTTATTTATTTTAATTTTCAGCGTCTTGCAATTGATACTAAATGGAATGACAGTATATAAGTTTATGTAGCTGCAACAATAAATTTGATTGTCACCCCTTTACAAAAATAGATTGACACTGGATTTTCGTGGAATCGTTTCTATCCGTCAATTTAGCAGTTATTGTTTTAATACCCTAGGTTGTGCTACTGTATATATTTTACTAATGTATATAGCGTAACTCACTGTTATTGATTAAACAATGTAACGTATGTTTCCTTAACGTCGATAAGTTATGTAAAACATAGCAGCTGTGTTAAGTTACCAAATTTGAATTAACATTCGGTGTACCGGATTTTTTATAAAACTTTTTAGTAAGTCAACAACACCACAATACCTTGTACCCAGGTTGTACCTAGTACCTTAGTAGAAATTCCTTTAGTAGAGTTTTGCAATCTAAACACAGAGCACTATATTTAAAGTAGACTAGAAAATATTTATTTCAAAGCACTTTCCAGTCGAAGCGTCACTCTAATGGCTTGCTGGTAATTACTTCGCGGTGTTTTTGTTATTGATGCGTAAAACATCAATTTGCTTTGCTCTTTGAACCTCGGTGTTTTAAATGCTTTTATTTGTAATTCTTCCACTTGCATTAAAAAAGTTTTGTTGAATAATTTTCCTCTGTCATCCTGAGATTGTGCATCAATCATGAAATATTTCAATGATTGATTGTTGCAGGAGGGTTTTACAGTAAATAAATCTCATTCATAAACTTTAACTCGCTGTAACTAATTTGTTATAACGAAATTATAACTATCCGTGGCATTCGGTGCAATCTCAGTTCAGTGAGCACTAACTTTTTGCGAATTCCAAATAATAAAATTTTAGTTTATCTTATAATTCGGTTCGGCTAACTTTTATTTCTTTATTTGCAAGACATAAAAATAGTAGTCAATTCCTAAAAAATTACTATTTTAAGTGACATTGTATATTGTGAAATAAATAAATCATATCATATCATATCATATCATAAGTTGTAAAACTTATACAATTTTATAAAAGTGATGACTAATTAGTTATAGAGCACAATTTTAGTCGAATTATTTATGTTGGTATAATCAGTGTAAGCCATGTCAGTCTCAAAGCTTTAAAAATTATATTACTGAAAATTTTATTTTATCATGATATGCAGAAATCGTACATCAAGGTAAACTTCTTAGTTGATTCAATACATTTGTGCTATATCGCATTTACTTACCTATTTGCTAGGAGGTAAGGGACGAATGCTGTCTGTCTCTGTATTATATTATAATTCAATTCATTTTAACACATTGATTCGAATACATGGTATATTCTCAAATATCATGACACCATACTTCAACATGCCAAATACCCATAAATGTGAAAAAACGTTAATTTAAAAGAATCAAACAATGAACAAATCGCTCCAAGGGGGAACCATGAATTTAAATGAGGAAATCTAAATTCAGTGATTGTTCCCGATTCCGTGTTTGAAATGTAAAACTGAATGTTGGGCTATTGGCTTCTGCTTGTTTTCTCGTTTACATTTGTTCGGAACGAGTGTCATGTGCCATCGAAGTAGTATTCGCTCGAATCGGAAAATGGTTTACGTCAAAGAATAAAAAATATATAGGAACCAACCACCTTGGATTGAATGCATGTTTAATAATTTTAAGGTGGTTCGATTGATACTCACGTGACAAACTAATTTCTCAAATTATTCTAGTTACCAGGTATAAGCACGCCACCACCATATGATAAGGACCACGTATTGACCCGAAACATGTCAAGCGATATTCGACGATAAAGACGTGAGTGATATTTATTATATTTCAATATATGATAATTTCTGCAACTTTTTTTACAATGACGAGCTTCATTCAACATACACCATTTCTTTGAGATCTGCGATTATGAGTAAGTTGTTGCTGATGAATTGTTGCTGGTGTATGATGATGATGAATTGACTTTTGTATCCAAAAACAAGTTACATTTTTTAAATGAAATATATCAAATTTTGTTTTCGCACTCAAAACATAAGCTCGTATGTAAGAGACACACTGTCTTATGAAATAAAAAAGTTATGAACTTCTTTATACCAAAACATACCGCATTTTTATTAACTGTTTTATATGAATCAAACGAGCTATGCTACGGTGTGGAATGGTGTATTCCTATGGGCCAATAACAACATAGGGAGGAAATTATTATTGGGAAGAAAATGAATGCACGCGATTCGAACACGCCAAACATGAAATCGGGTGCTACATCAAAAATATTTTTATTCCTCGTAACTGAGAATATTGTGGGTACTTCCTGACTTGACGGAGCGGATGAGATTTTGCTGCTTACGTCCAATTTTCTTCATTTGTCAGTACACTGTCAGTTTTACATTTGCGCAGTAGTAATATATTGCGTGGCGGTGGGGCTGTATGGATGCAGTACTTCGTTCGTACCGTCCCACTTCTATCAGTCTCGCATAAAGCATGCGGCACCGAAAAATGTAGAAGTAACCCCGGGGTCAAGATAAACGAGTGGTAAGTTAGGAAGTGAGTCGAATCAGGACAGTGATGTAACCTCGACCCTTTTTCCAAATATCCAGCATTTTTTCTATAGGGTACCATGATCGTTGCTTTATCTATTTATCCGAAATTTGGCATACAGTGTAAAACTTTTTTGCTCTCGTGTATTTCGGCTTCTTAGGCGACTTCCGGATTTGGCGTGGCGGGATTGATATGTGACATTTTCTTCTTTGACGTAAACATACTGACGTCGCAAAGATTCTCACTTAACATAATACTGTCAGTATTACGTTTGCGCAGTAGTAATATCATGCGCAGAAGCGGAGCAGTACCGCCTTCGCATCGTCCCGCTACCGCGCATCCCGCGCCAGTCAGGAAGCACTAATTTAAATGTAGGGGCGCAGTAAAAAATGGTACCGAGTCGACTGACAGCTGACACTGACATTTGACACTTTTCTCATATCGTACTGCCTCCGCACCGACAAATCAGAAAGTCGCCTTACACAGCTGCTATGTTATTTAGGCTTTACATGGCACGTTTCAGTGTTATAATAATCTTATTAGTTTTCATTACGAAAATTTTTCAAAACACGAAATATTAAATTAAATCTACCCCACAGAAAGTACTTTCATAGATAATGTAATAGATATAGGTATTTTCACTGAAGCAAAGTTTACACATAAAAAATACTTACAAAGGTACACCTGTAAAGACAAAATGTTGCCATTTAAATAATATAATGACCCTTTAGACACTCAGCAATACAACAAACAGCACATGGCTGCGACCATCATAATACCAAAGCCAAATTCACTTTGAATTCATCACACATGATGACAGTACCTCGATCAATCGCACAAAGCCAATTTTTACAAGATGAGCGCACGTCAGGAATATGTCATTTTTTGTTCCACGGACCCTCATTTTCATTCCTCGAATTCACTCATCTTCTTTCATCTTTACCCACGTTAGTAAATATTACAATTCCCCCGAAATAATACGATCCTTGTGCAATATTTCAGTGGTGTTTTTTTTTTGGAACGTGAGGTAGTGTTAATGAGAATCGCTTGGGTGGGGTTGAAGAATGTTCGCGACCTAAAAACTCTTTCAACCACATTCAAGTATCGGCGCTCGAACTTATCTTCATTAATCAACAACTTTGCTGAAAGCTTCCCCACAAATATAGGTACAGCGATTGTGTGGATGTAAAGAAGGACTTCCAAGTTTTATAGTCCGTTCTTAGTGAAGATAACTACCACCACAGACGTCCGTGTTCTCAGGTGAATGTTGAGCTCTTTTGAAAGCTTTAAAATATATATTTACACACAGACTGTCTAAGGCAGTTATTTTTTCTGATTGCCTCAGTGCTCTCCAGTCGATCTCACTTCGCCCTATAAACAGTTGCGACTGTGACTTCCTTGTTTGTCAATTAAAAGATTTCATCTTTAAATGCCATACATCCGGATTGGAGGTGGTGTTTGTATGGATTCCTAGTCACTCCGGGATCCTGGGAAATGAGAGGGCGGACCAGATTGCTAAAGAAGCAGTCTTAGACGGCGATGACTCTTTTTTCAAAATTTATTCGCCTGACGTCACCAACATTCCCTACAAAATAATTCACAAAAAATGGTTGTCTCGCTGGTCTCGGTCTAAAAAATGTTTCTTCTCTCAGATTCAACCAATTATTCTAACCCGCCCCTGGTTCTTCAATAACAGATCCCTTTCTAAGCGTTATACTAGCATAATAATAAGACTTCACCTAGGTCGGGTCTGCTCGCCTGAGCACCTCCACAAATTTAAAATTAAAGAATCTTTCTTGTGTGAGTGTGGAGAAGAAGTAGGTACCATTGACCATATTATTTTCTTTAATAAGTCCCCAGATCTATATATGGAGATCTCTAAACTCAAGGTCCCTCTGCATATGAATTCGGCTTCTCTTTTATGTTTAGTAGATACTTAATAAAAAAAATGATTGTGCTTTGAGCAATTTTTTAGCAAAAAATAACATCAAATTGTAACTTCTGTTTCCGTATTTATACCTAGTATGTCATGTTATCTATTTGTTCTAAACTGGTTGTGGTTGTGTTTGTCTACTAATCTTTGTTTTCAGGAATCACCACATTAGGATTTTTTTTAAATCGCGTATAGAGGGTAGCGTTTTTCACCGTGCAAAGCTTGATACTTGATGTTGGCAGAATTGTGCTCGAGTTGCACAGTAGCTATAAACAATAGAGTGAAGTGAGTGAACGTGAATTGACAGCAATTTCTGTGTAAATCCAATACTGCCGCCACCATTATCCGCCTGGAATATTACATATTATCCTCGGATATAATTTTTTTGTACTGAGTTGCGCGAGCCTGTGTAATCGATACGAAACGTCAGCTCGGTGTGTTTTTTTAATAGCTGCCAGTAATTTCGCCATTCCACCATTTTGTTTAATGTGCAAAAAATGTTGTCTTAATAACAGAAATTGCAGGGGACAGAGATGTGTGGAAATCCAGGGGGGAGGCCTTTGCCCAGCGCCACTGCCCAGCCCAGTGGGACACTGTAGCAGGCTAAAAAAACCAATTATTTTATTTACCTATTAAAATAATTATGTTCTATCTTTATTTTGATTTATTTTTGATTTCAATAGGGATGTTGACTCAAAATGTATTATTACTCCATACGAAAGAATACCTGAAACTATGCCAAATAGAGAAAATCCTATTCAAATATCTCAAAAAATAACGAAAATACAATCGTTAGAATGTTTTTAGTTTGAGAGAGAAAGCGCTACAGGTCAGTGACGTCACTGACCTGGAGCGCCATAGTAAATGACGATCGTTCAATACACAGGGGCGTTTTGCGGAAAAGGGACAGAAAATGCTCCCTCCTAAAACTTTGATGACTTATAATTATGTAATTATTTATCCTTTTTAATTTCTTTTTTCGCTACTTGATTGAGAATTTGATCCTTTTTCGAGAAAATTCGAATTCATTGATTTTCTTATTAGGTGTCAACATCCCTATTTGTATATTATTTCTTTATTTTATTTATTCAATTATTTCAGGCAACAAGGGCCCATAGATAAATACTTATATGCTATAAGTACATAACTAACATACATACAATTATATACTTGAAACTGAAAACATTATTTAGAACATTATTAGATTAGCACCTCTAAATATGTTACCGGCAGTACTGGTAGCAATGCAAGTCTTAGAGTATTTATAACATGTATATAACTTCACCAAACTCACACTTTACTTTCTCGATCGTAACTACTGTGTAGAACGAAATTCGATACTATTTGTATCTGGTTGAGATTATTTGACATCAATGAATATAGGTTTAGGTATTGTCGCTATCTCCTTGATCTAATAAAAGCGATGAAACTAAAATGTGGTACAATATCCGACAGCAAGCAAGAATCTGAAACGATAAATTAAATGTGTACGGCCGGCGTTTCTTATCTTAGTTTTTGTACCATCTGTGAATTACGGAGTTAGCAAAGTTTTTGTTGGGAGGTTTTGAACGACCCGAGGCAGTGGATGTACTTGTTTGTGGAAAGGTAGAATTACGGTGCGTAGGTATAATAAATACATTTGAATGTCTTTAAATAAGAAGAAAATTTTACTGCTTACATACCAAAAATATGTAATTAGGATTTATTTAATGAGTATAAAATGTGGGATAAAGACAAACACCATATGGGAATAACTAACTATTTACTTACAAGATAACTGCACTACCCGCGTTTAAATTAGGAGGTATGTAGCTATGTGTGGACACTTTCGCGCAATCCCACATCCAGGCAACTCGCTCCCAGGCCGGCGCTGCAGCCGACCAGGCCCAAGTTCTGAAGCGCCGCAAATACTCATCCTTATTGGGCAACTACGAGTTTGCGGCGCTTGCGGTAGAGACACTGGGGCCCTGGTCGGCTGATATGAAAGGTTTTATGAGAGCCATGTCGTCACGGCTGGTTGACGCCTCAGGTGACCCCAGAGCTGGCGCTTACCTATCGCAGCGGATTTCCCTCACCATACAGAGAGGTAACGCAGCCAGCGTCTTGGGCACCATGCCGCAGGCGGATTTACTGGACGGGGTATTCTTTTTATAATTGGGGTTCCTTTATTTTTAGTATTATTTTATTTTATTATAGTGATAGTGTACCAATATAATTAGTACATTGGAAAAACGTCAAAAAATTAATTGAGATTTAATAAACATAACAAAGATAATGTATATATATATATATATATATATATATATATATATATATATATATATATATTTATGTAATGCTAATGGGGTATATGCGACCTGTAGAGATAAACAGCCGGAACTCCACCCGCCGAACACGAAAACATGTTTGCCCAAGTTGAAACGGAGACCTTCGATCGCTTCACTAACTCGGTCAATAAAATTGGTAGACATGTTTTTTATCGGATTATAAATATAAACTTCTTCTTTATAAAATTGATAAAGATGCCATACTTTTGCGAGTCAATCTCGTAACACAACAAAATAACTTGGGAAATTATTCAAAAACTACATCAGCGTAATACAATAAGTGATTATTGCTATACGAATTATACTTACAAAAATATATTTGATGAATTCACAATTTCGTACCTGAAATTAAGAAATACACAATTGTTACAAAAATGAGTATTTAACACAAATCAAATGACATTTGAAATAACGACATAAAGGCTTTAAAATCATACATACAATTTATAATATCATGAGTATGAAAATATCCTTGAATAGCCAGAAATATTTCATTCAAACCTGTCGGACACATTATTCGTAAGAATAAAAGAGATACAAATACAAATGCGTTTATCTTTTTCCTTAAATTACAATGGTGTATCGGTTAGTAATATCTTATATATATCTAATTGACATGAAAAAATCGGTGTGAGCACAGCGATAAGCTGGTTTTAAGCCCACCCGTAGTCAGTAAGTTGGTTTCACATTAAGTAAATAAACAGGTTAGTAAATTAAATTAAGTACCTAGTTATAATAGGGATGTTGACACCAAATAAGAAAATCAATGAATCCTAATTTTCTCGAAAAAGGATCAAATTCTCTATCAAATAGTGAAAAAAATAATCCAAAAGAATAAATAATTACATAATTATAAGTCTTCAAAGTTTTAGGAGGGGGCATTTTCTGTCCCTTTTCCGCAAAACGCCCCGTTGTATTGAACGATCGTCATTTAATATGGCGCTCGAGGTCAGTGACGTCACTGACCTGTAGCGTTTTCTCTCTCTAACTAAAAACATTCTAACGGTTGTAGTTTCGTTATTTTTTGAGATATTTGAATAGGATTTTCACTTTTTGGCATAGTTATATGTATTCTTTCGTATGGAGTATTAAACAAATTTGAGTCAACATCCCTATTGCAATACCTAATACAACATTGAAGTGACTATGATTATGAAATCACGTAACAGTTTTATTTTTAAAATTATAATTATGTCTACTCTTTGTAGGGCATCGTACATCTTGCGATTCTTTTTGTATAGAAAGGTAGAACTTTTTTAAGTTAATTTTAAAACTTAAATAAGTTTTGGAAAGTCGAAACGAAATGAGCCTCTAAAGGCGGCTTTGTTACTTATTGTTATAAATAACAAACTTAACATAGAGCGGTTAATGAATAAGTTTAATAGTGGATAATAAATAAGATTTGTACTCTTTTTCAGTAAATTACTCAATAAAATATTTAAATTACTTGTATAATGTTTATTCATAAAAGTAATATAATGATAATATAAAAATAACACAAAAATATATCTAATTAGAAATGGTATAATAATTAATATTTTAATTAGAGGCACAAACGCAAGTCTTCACAACAGTTCTCAAGTTTGGTATTATTTACACAAAAGCGTTTCTTTTTATTCGCAATTCATTCACAATTAACGCGCTACCTAGTCATATTTTTCATTGCCACATTAAAACCAGTCTTAACTAAGATCTTGAAGTTAAGTTTTGCAAACAGTAGGAGTGAATTGCTGGTGTAAGATTTTGTCTAAAAATTATCGTGTACACATTAATTGCCGACGAGTGCTACATGCTACGATCGTAGCTCATGGCTTTTCTGCTTTGTAGCGAAAACTGGCTATAAAAGGAGAACACAATATCGTGTCATCGGCGCTGAATGTGTTAAGAAAAACGGTTGCAATGTCCATCATAAACCAACCATTTTACATCTACACATTCTGTACACTTAGATATGAAGTACAATAGCACTTGACATCTCTAGAATAAACTCTCAGCGTCAAAACCCCGTCTTCACTATTGATTTTATCGCAGCCTAACTTCGGTTTTATGCCCGCCTTCACTTTTCTTAGACCGTCGTAATGTCGTTAATCTAAATCTATATGTATATGTAAGTCTACGCACATTATATAGACACGGTGGCTCTTGCTGAGTCATGAAAGCCAAGGAACATTAATTTTAGAAGCCACATTGCGTCGGTGGGCATATTGACGCTAACTTTGGCCTAATTTGGTTTGAACTAAGACGACTTCGTTCAAATAAACCATTTATTCTTAGGCTAATGATACTCGTACGCTACCAAAGTTATACTTGTTGTTTAAATACTTTACAAGGTCGTGACTAATATAGTAATTACAAAAAGGTACCTAATAACTGTTTAGACTATCAAGAACTAGCCTGCAATTTTCAGTGAATTTTTATTTCATTGCAACGTTCGATCGTATTCATCTTACTTATTCGTTAGCCCACAGCTCCGCGATGTAAAGAAAACTTGATTGATGTTTGCAAGTTCTTGCTGATATAAATCGGCATTTAGGATAACACTTATTGACCCCATTGAACAAGTCAAGATGCGAAACCACGAGCTCCGTTGTATTGTAATGTAGGTAGTTTACTATGAAATCTTGTATTGTTATCTCATAACAGTTGCATTTTGAAGGATGCTTTAATCGCGGGGGTGAAGGTGAATTAATCGCGTGCAATTAAGATTTATTCAACTTGTTTTCAGGTTTGTCCGTGGATAAAAGTTGTTATCCCCTATCAATCACCTGGGGGTCAATTTTTGAATCTCACCAAGTGACTAATTCACACCGATGTGAAAGTTCGTATTTTTGAAACTCATCGGTGACTTACAATAAAATAATCGCATGGTGATTTCAATTACGACTGGGTAGGGGCACTCGTAAATCGATAGCATAGGTATGACAAATGTAAGTCACAGATGAGATTCAAAAATACGAACTTTCTGAAATCACTCACATCGGTGAGAATTAGTCACTTGGTGAGATTCAAAAATCGACCCCCTGGCGTCTACAAGATTGACTGCATGCAGTTGTAGAATTTCCTACATTTGTAATAAAATGAATAAAATGATAGATCATGAGGCCATGCTACAGAATGTCATTTCTACAGTAGAAAAGGAAACCGTCGAAAATATTGAGCCCAAATCCAAAAAATGCTTTAAGATTTCGTCTTCGTCTAATCGAGTTGTTAGTAAATGAAAGCATCAGAATACGTCGTCAAGTACCTAGTAGAAGCAGAAAATATATCACCCAAGGCAACAAAAAAGTGATAAACCATCTTGCATTCAAAATAAAATAATTGGCAACTTTGCAGTCGATAAAGTTTATTACCCCATTAGTGACGTAATAAACGTTGCTAAACCGGACCGGAGACGTAAAACATTTCAACATTCCAGTCTTAATAAGGGCAATCTGTTTTATTTTTCCTGAATCATATTATGGAAACTTATATTCAATTTTCTACGCAACAAGCGAATAATAGTAGTTTATGCAACTGGTACATAATGAGGGGCATTAAAACACGAGTGACTCGCCTTCGGCTCGTTTCATAATATGCTCACACGGTCGAGTGTTTTAATGCCTAATTATGTACAGTTGCATACACTACTTGACCTACATCCATATATTAAATCCTCTTTCATGTGTTTCGTGTGGGCACGTCTCGCCGGCGTGCGCCATGTTTGCCTCGACAGGCCAGCCCGCGCGCCGCCGCCAGCCCGCAGCTGTGTCCTTAAGGTTGTACGTGATCTCATAAGAGTATTATATTTGGTGTTCTTATAGGGGTCGCGCGCAACCGCTGCACAGTATATTATAAAGCGGGGTCTTATCTATGGTTTTTGAACTTATTCAAGAGGATTTACTATATGGGTGCAGATAAAAAAGTTTATTACATCTCACTGTAAAAAATATCTGTTCAAATTATTAACTCGTAGTTAGATATAAGTCGTAAAGCTGAGCGAGTTATATTTCTTTAAGATTTCATAAAAGAAGGTCTATTCGGTTTATGTAATTGATAAGCATACTGACTGATGTTTGTTGCGTGCTCTGTTTTGTCACGCTACACCTGAAGAGCGGAGGGCGCGTCTTAGGTACATTAATACCAATATCATACCAATACGTGCCGCTAAATATACCTTCTAGGTGTTTGTATGAAGGGGATGAATAGATACCGGTTCCCAGAGCGAGCGCTTAGAGTGACAAAAGGCTCGCAGAGAGGTTCGCATTAGCATACGCAGTGGCTGTATAAAAGCTTGATCCTGTGCCTTGGCAAGTGCATATTGCTTTTCTGGAATTCCTGATTAATACCGGAATGGGTAATGAAGTAACTAACGGTAAATTTTTGATTTTATTCAAGATCGGGATTTTATTTTACCCATCTAAAAAATGATTCATTTTAAAAAATTGCTTTTGTATCATAGTTTAGATATTCCATGGAAATCAGTTCAGATACAATTTTAACTGAAGCAACTGAATACAGTGTGAAACAATACACAATTTTATAAACCGACGCACGTATTCTTAAGAGTAGGTTTACTTTAGGTTCCTACCTTATATTTACCTACTAGTGAGCGGCTTTGTTCCTATTTTAACAAAATAAGTAAATACTACGTACATTGACGAAATTGCACAACTTGTCTGCTGTAAAAATTGTTGGAAATTTAATGAATTTCCTGTTTTGCTGTCGGAAAGGAAACATTCAAGTCATTGTTGACTTTGAGACGTTGAGCGTTGAAAAACAACAAATCAATGAATTACAATTACTATTTTATATTAATTTTATTCTAAATAGTGTGTTTTGCGTAAGTAACTATTAATACATATATTGTATTGTCCCGACGCAAGGATCTCTTCGAGTAAAACTGTATCGAGAATAACTACCACAAATTCTGATTTGCCACGTACGAGCAATTTAACTTGACACTTTTGCTTACTTCGGGCAAGCACGTACGCAAGATATAATCCATACACACGCACGTCCATATCCAAAACATTTAAATTTATTTCAGTACTGAAATTGTTAGTTTTCAAATGCAAAATGAGACATTGAAATGAAAGGCTGCTAGGTATCTCATTGCCCACAACATACCTTAACCTTATTTCCATATACGATACCCATGAGTCCGAAAAGGTGTAGCTTCGTTTGAAGAAGCTCGACTCAAACACCTTGACTATAAGCGTCATATACGGAAGAGTCGACCCAAGCTCTCATATTCCTATTTACATATTTAATGATCAGGGGCAGTTATACTGCACTCAGTGTGACCGAACATTTATATCGAAGTTCGGTTTTGCGAGACACATATCCGTGTTCATCAGAGAAAGTTGTAAGGGCCGCCGTTGTCGGATACGACAAGGAGGACTATTATATACCCCTGGGGAGAAAGGGTTGGTGCAGTTCTAACCCAACATGACACACAACCACACGAGTTACTTGCAAATAACATGTTCCTACTAAATTAAAACACAAATTAAAATATCGAACAAGTCGGTACTATCATCATTCAGTTACACTTGACAAAGATACCCATAAATATGCTTTTCATCTGCAAAATTGCTGATCATCGGGACCGCTTGACTGGTTTTCAATGTAAAAATAATCAGAATTCAGGTCTTTTTGCGCCCCTCTCAGTCATGCTACTGTATAAAAAGTTTTTATATTGACTGAAGTGTTAATAATTATGATTAAGCTGAGCTGTAAAGGAAAAGTTCGGAGATTCGAGAATTTATTAACTTAGGATTATAAAACGGAGGAGTTGTATATTTAACTTTCTGTAATGTACCTAAACGGAAAAAGAAATACCAGAGTCAATGATATACGTATAAATTTATCCCCTTCTGACAACGATACAGTGTAAAAACATACAAGTATAACACATTTATTTGCTGCTATATACCTACAAATGAACGCGATAATTCTCTTAAACCCACTATGATATAATCAAAATGTTGTCAATTATAAACAGTATTCAATAATAATTAATTATATTATAGGCATAGCTAATATTATTATACAAATAAAAGGAGCGTAAAATGATCAGGCAATCTTCCATAATACAAAGTATCAATAGCTAATCAATAAAAGACATCCGGCTATCATTGAAGATAGAATCCCATTTCACCCTAAATCACAACACGCAAACTCATTTTCTCGTCACATGTGAACTAAAATCACCCCCAAAGAGAAATTGTCCGAAATTTTACGGGCAATACAAGGCCTATTGGGCAATAAGGGATGAAATCTCGATTCTCAAGGATAGACTCAATCAGATACTTATTTAATTATAATCCTTCTATATACATAATAAATTTAGGTCAACTATTATACGTAAAAAGTATGGTGACTGCAAAGGGGAAATTACCAAATTTCAGTAATGGTGTCTCTAAAACTGAAAGTTGTACTATATAGCAGCATATGAAGGCATTAACTAAATATTGCACCTCATGCAACAGATGAAAAACAACATTATACAAGTGTCTAGGCTGCTTTCATGATGCCTATTCACCATCATTCAGTTTTTATCAACTATCAGCTATGTTAAACCCCGTTACAAAAAGCATTTCTGAATGCTTACCAAATAAAAAAGGACGCTTTTAGCCTCTATGCAAATGGGAATATAAATGTTTGTTTTCGTTGCGTACAAACATATACTTACAGTACAGTATGTACCTAGAAGTATGATATTTTAGGTAACTAATAATCGTCCGTTTCCTGAAATAAGTGAGTTTCTTTTCCTTGAATGAAGACATAATATGATTAGTTTAAATCATAATATGATTAGTTTATCTATGAGAGGAGGCCTGTGCCCAGCAGTGGGACGTATATAGGCTGATGATGATGATGATGATGATTAGTTTAAATCATAATATGATTAGTTTAAATCATATTATGATTTAAACTAATCCATCATAGGATAATTATCTTGCTTTTTAGTGTATATACGTTTATAATAGTGTGTCCTAAGTACATTCATCTTTATACCGTGTGTAATCGTACCGTACCGTGTGTGGCAAGCGTGCTTTTCTTTAAGTTGGGTATTTAAATGTAGTTTCAACCTAACCATGCGTTTAATTTTATAAATAAACCAAAATTTCGACTTCACTTATTTTCTAATAAATTTTTAATTGCCAGCAATGTACTGCAAAGTAAATCAACAACTCAGCACAAATGACAGCCCTTAGTGTTCTGTTTACTATGACGTTATAGTGCACGTAATATTACTCCAAAAGAGTACCTAATAAAATACAGGACAATTGCCTGCGCTAAAAAATGTTTTTTTTTTTCAACTGGAACCACGTGGAAATAATAACAGGCAAGGTTAATCTACCGTTTAATTTTTTGCTCCTATTAAAGGCCACACTCTGTATAATACTTAGGTATGTTCTGCAGCCAAGTTTAGTTTCAAAACTTTTGTTTATTAAGCTTGGATGGAGCCTCATTTATTAACAACACCTCATATCACCACTACATTCCTGCATCCTTGCTCGCTCAAGAGTTTAATCTGTACCTAGCTGCTATAATTTACAAAGTGCCGAGGTACAGTTAGCAGCAATCCGAAATGTGTTATTTATTGTATAATTTTTAAACATCATATTTAATTTAACTTACTGTTAATATTTTGTTTTGGTTATAAATTCATCGTTTTTATAATCGATTTTTATGAAATGACGGAAATGTCATCTGAATTGAAACGACACACTTGGTCACAACACTTGGTTTATTACTTAAGAAGCCCTATTATTATTACGTGATTTTATTTATAATTTCGATAAATCATGGTTGTTTACGTTCTATGGGAGTTTTGTCATGTACGTATCAAATATTTGAAGTAAGAAATCACAAAGTATTCACGGCTAGAATATAAAAGTGCCTATTCATTGCACTTCTGAACAACAGCACTCGACACGCCTCTACATCTCGCCGCCGTGACGAGTGCGTGCTTAATCTCGCGCAACGATATTTTACTTAGTGACATGCTTTATATTAATAGCTGCCTTCACATATATGTGATCAGATACACCGCGTAAGAGCCTACGACAAATTGTGTTATAATGAAGACAGAGTGCTCCCAGCCTCCGTAATACTTGAATAATCAATTAGGAATCTTATCTACTCGCTACAGAAGCTACTTTTGCTTAGAGAAAATAGAAAACACACACAATGTTTAGGCGAGCGTGATTGAACGTCGTAATTGGAGACAATATTTTGCTGTGTTTAACTTAGTTAATATTAGGTTGTTCATCGTAGTGCAACGAACCGAATGACTTATGTAGTTTATTGACTAATTGTAAGCCATGATTTTGTCAAAAAAATGTGTTCGGATTCCTTAGTGCATTAAACGACTTATGATGAGATTCTCTGTTGTTCTATTGGTGAAATAAGCTGATCACTTTCATAGTGATAATTCTAACAAGGTTCTACCGATTGGTTCGAAAAAACTTCTTAGGCTCGTGTTAAATCATATAAGTAAATTTAATTAAATCGTTACAAGTAATAAAATATAATCCATACTAATATCCAAACTAATCCATACTAATATTATAAATGCGACAGTGTGTCTGTCTGTCTGTTATCTCTTCACGCTTAAACCGCTGAACCGATTTACATGATATTTGGTATGGAGATAGATTGAGTTTGGTAAGGAAATAGGATACTTTTTATCCCGGAAATCATCCCTTAAGGGGGTGGAAGTTTGTATAAAAGAGCGATGAGTAGGTAAGCGCCTGATATAAGTTAATAGCAATTACTTCAATTCTATCGCGATAAATGAGTTCCACGCGGACGAAGTCGAGGGCGATAACTAGTTAAAAATATAACATTACTATACTGGCACAAATTTGAAAAAAAACTTGTAGGAAAACTAGGAGTCTCATAGAAAATTACACTTCGCTGGAAAAAAATGAGGAAAGTTTTTCGTGTACACATAATGGACACAAAAACCGGAGACTCTCCAGTACACGTTTTTAAAGATCCTTTCTCTCCAAGGCTCAGCGCCCCATAGTAGACGAATAAAAACCAGCCAAGTGCGAGTCGGACTTGCACTTTTAGGCCAACCTCAAAAACTATGATTTTCAATATATTAATATTTGTTGGTAAAATATATGTAATAATAAACATTATCACCAAATTTCAAGTTCGCAGGTCAAAGGGAAGTTGAAAAATTCTTCGGAACAAAATTGTGTGACAGACGACGGATGGACGGACGGACGGACGGGCGGACGGACGCATGCGTGACAACAATAGGGTTCCGTTTGCACCCTTCCGGTACGGAACCCTAAAAACGAGACCACATTCTTATAATAAACCGAAACTTGTTCTTTTTTTTTATCTTGTTCTTGTTAGAAACGTATTTTTTTTGTACCGACAGTCGCTTTTATGTTCAAATACCTATAAACGTTTAATTTGTTCGTTTGAAGTTATATTATCATCATAATTTTATATTGTGTAAAGAATTGAGTGGACCTTGGCTACTAGCCTAGGTACTTATTCGGAAGCTGTTAGGCACTAATAATGGAAAACAGGGGTCACTAGTAGAATGACCAGATCGCGAAATGACCACATCGCTCATAGTCCACATCTCAAAACGACCGACTCGTAAAATATTATCTCATCTAGTCAGTTGAGTCAACATCTCGTAAGTTAGATGCAAAAATATGTGCCTTATTCAAATGTTATTCTCTCAAACGGCAACACGTCCATAACATAAAGCAATGCCTTCACACCATCCCAAATTACAAACTGGAATTTTTCTCATTATTTCCAGTAACAGACATAACTGAACTTCACTATCAACTGGAAAGCCGGGAGCAATTTTAAAATAATTGAAATACGAGATATTCGTCGACGCGCAAACGGGGATACTCGCACATGCAAAGCCATAATTTCAGCAGAAAATAAAGCCCCATCATTTGTAGGGAGATGCGTCGGTCGTTATCGTGCTATGCGTGCATGAAGACGAGCAATTTTTTACATGACGGCCTACCCGAGTCGTCGACAACTCTATTTATCTGTGCCATAATCTTGGTAACGAGCTACATGTAACGTGAGACAAAATTGCTTATCTCCCTTCTTTGAATACTCTTGAGATGTATACAAGTTATTATAAAAATATTGTAAAGTTTGTAGTAATAATGCTTAGAAACTATATTCAATTGCAATCAAATGGGTACATCTGGTATGAATACCTACACAACGTGTACCCTTTTATTTGGTATTGAGTGTATACCTGCCAAAGGGTGGTTATTAAATGAATGCGGGTAAAGTTATGGATATATGTATTTTCGCCTTCACCCTTTATCAGTTTTTACTAGGTAGTATCATTATTCTAACAATTATATCAAAAATAGAATAAAAGCGTTAGAGAAACTAGAGTTAGCTAGAAATAATAATAATAAAATAAAAATAAAAATCCATTTATTCCGACTCATCTTACAAGTTACAATATAAGAAATAAACTAGTTCTATTATTTTTTAAATATTAAGTATTTGTGACTATTAACTAATTAAGCATTTAGTTTAATGAGTGAACCTCTTTACGAGTAAAGGCCTCTCCCAGTTTGCGCCAATGATCTCGGTTCTGAGCTTCTGTGTGCCTGTTATTGGGGATCTGTTTTTTAATGACGTCAACCCATCTCGACTGTGGCCGACAACAACACAGCAAGCAAAGCAAAAGAAAAAACACAACACTCACAAACTCACAAGCTAGAAATACAACGGGTAAATTTATTTGTATAAAATAAAGCATTCATCAAAATAAATCACCGTTGTAGAAATAGGTACCCGCACCATTTCTAGCAGGCGTCCTGTTTTCCCGCGTTTCCCCCGGGACCCCAGTGTTTTGACAAGCGCCGAAATTTGGTTAAAACCAGCGGTTTTGTATCGACTCATCCTTTTCGTTTCGTCATTATATTATGAGACCCAATTTATTACCTAAGTATACTTTCGACACATTTCTCGATTTTCAAAGGGATTTATAGCAGAACTAATTAATGGTTTTCATAAACGCAGTTAAATAATCGTATCACAAATATTTCATTATTAAAAATTATTAGGATGAAACGCTAATGTCATTGACTATCTTATTATTATTATTTATTAATAATAATAATAATTGACTATCTTAGCTAGGATAAGTAATATTGTTTATTCAATGTATAGCAGCATTTTGTATTAGTTACGATTATGGATTTGTTAGAATAACTAATCTTTACTGTAAGCAAAAGTGGAAGTATAATTATGTAAGTAAAACAGCTTTGCTGTAAGTAAAAGTGCACAAAGATTGACTGACTAAGAAATAATTAGGTCACATCAGTAAGTGTGACAAAAGATTAACTAAATAATTAGCAAATTGTGAGAAGATTAATCCCATCTACATTCATCTAACGCACCAAGAAAATATCAAAGAACAACTTATTTATACTATATTAGTGCTTATTGCGTTAGTTATGTTGTGACTATACTTCAGTAAAAAGAATGAAGCTAACACCCTTTAGACATACAAGAATGAGATACAATTTTAACTAAGTACAAAGACAAAGACGCTCTATCTCTATCAAACACCGTAATGTTGTTAAAATTGCCAGCTATTCATGAGCGGATGTAAATAGGACTTAACTACCACTAGAGTTCTAAAATACAACTATCAAAGAAAGTCCTTTATTTATGGAAATGAAGACAAATCTAACGACACATAATATAATATATTAGAATCGATTGAGCGGTCGGTCGGTACGAATTAACCAATAAAACACCCTAGTAGATACAGTATCGCTATTTGCTATCGGGTAGAAATCGGTTCACATCAAATATATTTCTTCGAACGCTTATATTTTATGCAATTAGTTTTTTTCTTGTTTTCTATGTAAGTAACGGTCTATCCAATTTAAATCAACATTCAAATTAGTGAAGAGTTCTACGAATAGTTAGACGGAAAAAGCGCATTGTAGAATCGTTTCCTCCCTGTCATATAATATGTAAATATTTATTTGACATTTATCCCGTAAATGTTTTGTCAGTAGTATACGATTTACATAAAAAAATATTATAAACCCATGTATTTATTGAAGTTGTAGTATGGTAAACGATCATTTATATATGTAAGTCAATCTCGAATTAAATAATGAAGAAGCGGCGAACTGAACAAAAAGCTTATACTGGATTTTTATAAAGCATAGAATAATGTTCAAACCATGTTAAACCAACAAGGTAAAGAGTAAAATTTCCCCGTACAGTTAAGAGCGCCATTGGGAATACTAAACTGCGCCGGCAATATGATATTCCGAGACTCGGCGCGGCGCGAGATTGACTAAAAAGTTTCCTGAAAGTGAATATGACCTACTTTCTGTATTGCGTCCTCGTATATGTCCTCGAAGGCCTCGAAGCAGTGTAAATCTCAAATAAGTCTCCCCTGGAGTCACACGCATCAACAGAGTTTAATAATCATTATTATTATTTTATTTATTTATCGTATGGCATTTATTTATAATCATAAATTTTGAAGGGGCAAGCGAAGTGCTCAGAGTCTACTGGAACAATTCGGCGTTGGTATTTAAATGTATGTGGGATTGGGGCGTAACGGAAACCACTCTCGATAATTAAAAACTGTATTTTTTCAAAAATTACATAAAACTAAAAAGTACAAATAAACCTACAGGTCATGGCTAACAGAAAAATAAGTATTGACCAAAAATCATAACTGTAGTGCAAACACAAACGAAGAAAAATTTGCACAAAGCTTGTATGGACAGAGCTTGCCCTACCCCTCGCCTTAACTGTTTTTGTCATTTGTGAAGTACTAACTGGACCGTATCCGAATCAAGACCATTTCAGTTCAGTCTTAGTAGTTTCGTTACTTTGTTTGGTGTTGTTGCACGTAGAACTCAAGGTAAACAACTGAAGAACTGAGACGAGGTAGGTACTAACATTAAAAAGACGGAAGGAGCACTTTGCATCCGTGAAACCTCTTTATTTCTTACAAAAAGTACAGAGTAGAAAACATCTCATTGACAACATTTCAAATTTTCAAAGTGGGCCTTTTTATGTCCTAGATCGATAGAAAACGAAATTTTAAGGTCCACGTGTTTTTTTATTTCTTTCGAAATCCTAATTTTCATTCAAAAATATCTATTCTAAAAGTAGCGAATCGTAAGTGAATTATGACGTAATTTTCATGAATTACCTATGTTTGGCAGCATTGCTCCTTAACAGTCATAGGAATGATGTCACACTTCCGTTTTATACATTTTGGCGATTTTCTTCAAATCTAGCGAAGAAAAAAATCTAAAAACTATTTTATTACGTTCAGGTAGCATATTTACCGAAATGGTTTTCGATTTAGGCATCATTATAAATTTTGAAATGTTGTCAAATTCACTATTGTCGAAATTATCGAAACTATGAACAAACCTACCTACATAAAACAAACGAGTTCCGTTGGACCAAAATAATAATTAAAAGATCCTAAAAAGGTACAGAGGAAAGTTCTTTATTTTCAAATTAATTTAAAAGACTTCCCTTAGCAAGTTTCCGTCTTATTGTCGACATATGAATTTACTGTTACATACTCGTAAATACGATACGTTCTACTTTTATCACTAGATAAAGGCTTTTGTTAGAAAGTAGAGAGCCTCTAGGAGCATAGGATAAGGCGAGAAATATGCGAGTCGAGAACCGCTCGGAAACGTTTTTCGCTACTCCTTTTCATTGAACGCAGCGAGGACGTAAAAAATGTGAATTCTCTCGTGTACCAATCAACCCTCTAAATTGAGTTCTTATTCTTTCCACCGTTCTTTATTGTGGCTACACTGCTTTTTATATACATTGTGGCCTGTCGTATGAACAACACTCGCCGTATTGAATTAATTCAATTAACCTTTTGTTTTTCCTAAAAATTAGATTACTCTTGGCCAAGGGGGCAAAGATGAGGCTGACCGTGACGCGAGCTCACCCAAAAGATGCATATTCACTCGTGCCTTGAAAAGGTGTAATGTTAATATATAAATAAACTTATTAGATAATCCTTAATTTCACGAGCCCGAATATTCATAAAAAAATATGGTAGACGATGTCTTTTGGAATAGGTTTCTCTAGTATAATATTCCTATTCTAGAGACTTTCCGTGATGCGCTTGATTTGTCTTTCGGCTGAACTCGTACAAAAGCTTCGGGAATTTGAGACAAAAGAAAAAAATCAAGAAAGATTTAAATTATGAAGGAAACACAATATTATAGTACATTTTTACTTTGTTACTTACTGAATTGTTCTAAAATTATTCCACTGATTCAATAACCAAAAAAACGGAATAGAATGGTTTTTTTTAAATCAAACCTTGAGTTATTTTTGGAACAGCCGTTATAATAGGGATGTCGTTGTCGACTCAAAAATGTTTAATACTTCAATAGAAAGAAGACATAAAACTATGCCAAATAGTGAAAATCCTATTCAAATATCTCAAAAAATAACGAAGCTACAACTGTTAGAAGGTTCGTAGCTAGAGAGAGAAAGTGCTACCTAACCGTGACGTCACTGTTAAGTAGCGCCATAGTAAATGACGATCGTTCAATACAAAGGTGCGTTTTGCGGAAAAGGGACAGAACATCTCACTCTTAAAACTTTGAAGACTTATAATTACGTAATTACTTATTTTTTTGAATTACTTTTTTCACCATTTGATTGAGAATTTGAGCCTTTATGTAGAAAATTTGGATTTATTGATTTTCTTTTATAGTGTCGTCATCCCTATTATAACTACATGTTATAAGAAAATATACTATATAATTGCTTCACGTTTTTCACTAATAAATGATTTACATATGAAACGCATTCGAAAAAATATGTTATATTGCTAAACTCTTCGTTAATTATATAAAAAACTCTTCTCCTTTTATACCGTCAGCCACATAAGAAAGACGCCGAATCCCCTAGCTCTGTAAATATTTTGACAAATATTCCCCTCGGGGCATTTCTTCGAAGTTTATCCGCCCCTAGTCATGCTGAGTTGACTTAGTTCCATGAAATAATACGTTATTTTGAAAAATACTCCCCATATTGGCTCGTTACTGATAGGTTATAGTAATAAGAATGTTTCTTTATATAGAATCCCATGAATGTAATACTTATGTAATGCATACTTTTTAGGGTTCCGTACCTAAAGGGTAAAACGGGACCCTATCACTAAGACTCCGTTGTCCGTCTGTCCGTCTGTCACCAGGCTGTATGTCATGAACCATGATAGTTAAACAGTTGAAATTTTCACAGATGATGTATTTCTGTTGCCGCTATATTAACAAATAATACTAAAAAACAGAATAGAATAGATATTTAAGGGGGTCCCATACAACAGACATGATTTCTTTGCCGTTTTTATAGATAATGGTACGGAACCCT
The DNA here is from genome assembly GCA_951800055.1 of Cenopis cana. Taxonomy (NCBI): domain Eukaryota; kingdom Metazoa; phylum Arthropoda; class Insecta; order Lepidoptera; family Tortricidae; genus Cenopis; species Cenopis cana. Next base: position 6,813,625 of record OX637479.1, on the reverse strand, counting down.
TCGTGCGCGAGTCCGACTCGCACTTGGACGGTTTTTTCGATTACATGGTCAATCGCTTTAAAATAAAATAAAAATGCGTTTATACCATAGATCTATAATGGGTTAGTAACAATATTCTTATACTATGTTAAGAAAATAGAGATTGAGTAGTAGTTACTATGTAAGTACTCTCCTGTAATGCGTTCGCGAAACAAAAATTGTGGTACAACTAATCGTCAATCGTTGTCGGATCTGAATTTTTAAGATATGTGTGAGGCAAGACACCGTAATGAAGATTATTGAATCAAATTATGAATTAAGATAAGGATTCAAACTGTGTGAGGCCAGCCTTAAATATGATGGTTATCTGTGGCGGTCAAGTGTGTCCTGCGGGGTAATCACGTAACGATAGGTACTACCGTTTGTACGCATTTAATGCCAGTTTTAGTATGGGATCTGACATTTAAAAAAACGTTACGTGATTACCGCGCTGACCTACAATGAGAACAAACAAACGCAATGAGTGCGTGGCGGCCTATTGAAACGTGATTTATGTCGTTGTCGTCATGGCGACCCTGCTCGAATTCGTTTTTATTTTGTAAACATACTCGTAGGCGGTTACATATTGATACTATTCTAGATATTATGGGGGCACACTGAAATGATCTCATTTAAAAACAATATTATTAATACTATTACCTAATAATAAATATTTGTTAAAAATCACTTAACGAATACCTATTATTACCATAAAGTGTTGAGATAACATCATTTATAACCATGTAAACATTCAATAAACTGTTTGCATGACGTGTAGTTCCATATTTAAGGACGTACGGTACGGTTGTGTAAAAAATAAAACAACAACGCCAATTTATGAAAATATTTCGTATAAAGCAAAATCTAAATGCATTCGTATGAAAAATAAATTCCAATTTCTGATTAAAATGCAGTGTTTTGTATTAAGCTCATTGATTCTATAAAATCCAAATACTAAATAGCATGCACGAATAGGATTTTTAACATGTGCAAAATACAACAAAAAGGCAATTAAAAGTGTTTTGTAGTTAAAACAAAAGAACTGGCGACAGTTGTGGCGCTCGCTCGGTGTCCCCACGTTGAGCTTCATATTTTAATTAAGTTTTTAGCTTTACTTCGAATTTTCTCTTATAATTCCTGGTCGTGAAATAACAGTATGTTTATTACTACTGCAAATAGCTACCACTATTTCAATTATAGACATTTATTATTTGTTTTATTACACGTTTTGTAATACAATAGTACATTACTTACCAAGGGCGATAAAACAAAGAATGTCTCAGATCGCAGGTATTTTACGCCCGAGCCGAAGGCAAGGGCGATAAATATGCGATCTGAGGCTTTCTTTATTATCGCCCGTGGTAAGTACAACATTTTATGTCACACCCTGGCCAGGAAGTGGGTTTTTTCGCGTGCGGAGCGTGCGATAATGGCCACTTTATGGCCAGGTGTGACATAAAAACTATTACTATTACGTTTAATAAATATGTCTTATATCTAATAATATAAATGCCTTGTAGTAGTTATAATAAACAAGCCAATTACAATAAAATCAATAATTTAACTTATAAGGAAATTAAACCTATAGGTACTTTGGATAAAAAACACAACAGCGAATATTATTTGAAATATTCAGAAATTTATATAAATAAAATTAAATCCACGCGTACAAAGATTTGAGAACTGGCTACGGAATATTTTCTGAGGCGATCATTTTTTGTAGCCTTCATCTCGATATTGAATGTAGCTTTCGTACGAAATAGAAAACAATTCCAAACTTATTCAGAATCGGTATTGCTTTTCCCTGCCAAAACACCCGCGAAGAAGTAACTCGAGCTTAGTTGCGTGTCGGAATTATTTTCCATATTTTGTTTGCTGTTGTACAAGCGAGGAAGCTGATTGTGTCAATATGGCAACAGCAGTTTCATATTCTACGACGATTGTATTAAACACATCAGTATTTTAGTGGTTTTTTAACTTAGAATTTATCTACGAAGCAAGAAAGTCGATTTTACAGAGTTATAGGTTGCCGAGAACGAAAATATTCGTGCCGTTTTTCCAGTCGCCTGTACGTAGCTTGGAAATTTTGTTAACACAGTGGTGCTGTCGTTTTTTATTTCATTTCTTATTAAAGTACATTTATGAAGTGCTCTATTTGGATTAATTTAATACTTAATAAAAGTATAGAAATTATGTTTATGACAGGTTGAAATTGCATTATAAATTTAATTTCGCTATGTCGCTATTCGGCATATTGTGGGAATAATTGCAGTTCATTACTTATCAACTCAACAATCGCTGGTAGCAATTTTCAGCTAATAAAACTGGGAGTCGATGGATAAGAGCCATCTTATTAGGCAGGGAAGCCTCTTTGAGAGGCTCATTCAAATGGGTTCGAATTACAGTTGTTTCAAACTGAATGTTGTTTTAGGATTTCCACAAAATTGCTCATCAAAGATAAGCCAATATACTTCAAGAATCAGTTTATCTAAAAAGAGAACCGATTTGAGAGACTTATAATTTTTTCTGGTATATTATAATAATAATTTTGGTTTAATCGGATTACGAGTCACGAACGAGATTTAAATTTTAAGTTAAATATACAAATGAATCACGAGAGGCCTTATCATTGATAAAATTAATTTAATATTAATTATTTCAGTACCTACGCAATGAGAATTTATCAATGACTAGCATTTGCCTGCGACTTTGTACGCGTAGAACTCGTTCGTACAACACATGATGGCAATCCGGTACATCGGTTAGTGTGGGTGACACAAGCTACGGCATTAGCCTATCGATGGTATACGGACATAAGTGCGAGTGTGTCGTGGACAGTGACGTCACTGTTGTCACGATCCGGATTGTCCGACCGTATTTTCTTAGAAAACCTTCTGTATTTAAGTAAGTAAGCACCTACTATTATTCTATGCCATATATATGCTATTTAATCAGCTTACAGATTAAGAGCTGACAGCAAAAAAAAAGTGATTTTATAACATTTGGAATTGATACAGTTGTGTTAAGGCTTGTCTCTGGACTATAAATATGTCAGTCTGGCTACTGAGAGCCGTTGTGATTGGAAGGGGTGGGGGTCAAAAGTTAGTGAAAATTCAACAATATTAAGTAATACTACACAACACAACAAGTATTGAGTAATACTAGTTGTTCTTTTTATTTTCCATGAATTATTAACATAAATAATTTTGTATTAGTGTTGCCAGACTATTTACTGCTTAAACACTGCCAGACTGATTTTAAAAGTTACTGAAACCAGCAGAAAATTCAAGTAATTTTATAAAAGTTGAAATAAACTAATTTCAATAGCTTATACTATCGGCTTAACGTTTCTGAAAACGCCAGACCAAATAGAAGTTGCTAATGTGTTGCCAGACTGATTGTTTACTCTTTCGCTTTCAGATTAATAAAACTTTAATATCACGCAAACAGATTCTTGAATAAAAAAATGGTTTTAGAAACCTTACAATATTTTTGAAAGAGCTATCCAACGACACCCAACACGATTTTTTTCGGGTTTGAAAGAAAAAAAATGCAATGCATCAGCACTTCATGACTGTGTAGAATACTCACCCTTTCCAATCGCAACGACTCTCAGTAGCCAGACTGGCATATTTATAGTCCAGAGACGAGTCTTAACACAACTATACCAATTCCAAATGTTATAAAATCACTTATTTTTTGCTGTTATCTCTTGATCTATTCAGGCCGTAAGTTTATTTGTCGCTGTCGTTGTATAAAAAATATAGGTATCGAAAACAGGATGATTTAAGGCTTTATTTTCTGTCGCCGTATGTTGTTAAGTTTGGGCGGCATCGTCCAGCTGACGAGCAACGTGATGAGACTCCCGCCCACGCAATATTTGACGACGCCTTTAAACAAGAACTTGTCTACGTGGACTTTTAAACTGGTCACTACAGTTTGGCGCATTTATTTTGTAATAAACTGTAATTGTTTTTATTTCTGAATAAATAAATAATAATAATAATAAGGCGTAGGGATGTGACGACCCCATCGCCCACTGGTTCTCCAGTGCAATCAGTCAACGTAAGGCAGCTTGTGGCGGGCTGTTAGGGAGTAGCGACCCTACGTACCTGAGTGCTCCTGGGGGTGAGCCTGGGGTCAGGATGTACTGATCGGTTGGTTGGTTGGACGGGCCCCCCCACCTCTGGCTTGCCTTAACCGGCCGTCCAGAGTGGAGTCGCAAGAGCTGTTGCTCGAGGGTAGATGTGGTTACATAAGATTGGCGAGTTGGCTATATGTTGAAAGTCCAGTGCCACCTCTCTACCCCCCAGCTCTCTGACAGGTGTTGCCCCTAGGCCATTTTTTAATGTCGCTGTTTAATAGGGGCCCATCGAGCAGGGAGCAAGTCACCGTCTGCCGGAATTAAAATGCGAGACTGTTTTATTAGGCAGGCGTCCGATGTCTCACCCAATAGCCCGGCCATTAGTCCATCATCTTCACCTAATAACACGGTTCATTTAGATTCCATCCACCAACAATAGTCCCTATACACCCTGGCGGGTGCTGTCTCTGTGTGCGTCCCATGACACGGGCAGGGACAGCATACGCTCGGTGTATCCCTTGCATTTCATTAAATTGTCAAAAGGGCCTCTACGTGTTGGCTATGTGGTACTCGTTGGTACTTCGGCACCTCGGTACTTCGGCTCCGCGCACGCCTCCCAAAGGTCCGGGACACCATTGTCCCGTGAACGGGAAAGACATACATAATAATAATAAATATATTTTTATTTGCGGTCATAAGTCAACTTACATTTCTTGACCAGCCAGATTGAAAGCCAGTTAGTTGTAGACACACCTACCTACTAGTCAACTATTCACATACAAATATATTAATATAATAATATTTCTAAATAAATTTTAGCAGGACAATTAATAAGTACCGACTCCCGGTTGCATTCCTAAACGATATTCAAATCTAACACTAAGGTCCTATAGGTCTAAACGAAATAAAAGTAATTAAACCTAATCAGCAGTCTTAAATGTAATTAAGTTTAAATACTAAACGCAATAAAAGATAGTATTTTGCACTTCTCTATATTGAAATTACACATAATTTACAATATTCGTAGATCAAATTTGTTGTAAGATTAAACATGACTGGAAATGTATAGTACTATTCGATCATATTTGTCGTAATATAAAACGCAAAGTTCTGATTGGAAATGGATCATACAAAGAGAAGTATTTAGTTTAGATAGTAATATTGAGGTTGTCGCTTATATAAGCTTTGTTGACAATCAGTCCACCCGTTATTTACAAAATAATCCGAGTAGCCGGCGGGAAATCGAAACTACTGTAGTAACAATTTAATTTCATACGGAATAAATACATAAAATGAAACGCCGAGCTCAGACCATTTAATCGAAACGCTTCAAAAAGTTATGTAAATCGGCCCAAAGCCGAACGTAACGTTTAAAAACTAATTCAATTCAATCGATCGGACACTTCATTACAAGCCCGCCTTGATTGGAGTAGGCACAATTATATTACAATACATTTTCAATACAATAAAGGCGAGCATTGGTATCTACTATTAGGAAGTTTACCCGACTTGTAATAAAATCCTAGCGCGTAAAAATGTCACTGGATGTTTCGAAAAATAGCTCGAAATAAAAATGCCCGGAAACGTCCCCGCCATAAGTTCCCGAAATATTTCTTGTAAAGAAAAAAGTACAAACGCGTCTCCCCTGTAATCCTCCCGCGACAGGCGCCGTATCACGGATATTTATGCATTGGAATACTTTCACTCGTAATCGGTACTTATTTTGTTCTTACCCGTTTCCTCTTCGATCAGAGCGTATCGATTCTATCGTACCTCAACTCCCTTCTGATTTATAGCATCTTCCAACCAAGGGTCGAAATTATCGGCTTTCGGTGAGAATATAACAAGAAACTTTTGATTTCGATTCCAATCTTTGGAGTATTGATAAAAAGCCGCCTATAACGAGTATTATGAGAGTAAGAAAAGAGGTCATTTTCACAGTCCAGTTGAGATTTAGGCCTCACTATTGAGCCTTGCGTAAATGAGCGGTGTTATCCTCATCCATCATTCACAAAGCTGGGAATAGAGGGATTTAATGTGCCTCGGCGACTGGCGAGAGTTCTGTTTTTTGGTCACACATTAGTTTTCATCACGGTGTTTAATTACTTAAATAAACACATTTACAAATTCTGTGTGCTTACTAACTGATATTTACGAGTATGATCTATTAACAAGGTTAGTCGTGTAATGGCATAATATTAAAATATGGAATGAATAAAGTTGTTTAATCGCGATTTAATGTGATAGCCAAAATTATGTTTAGTTATTAAACCCCATGCCATATTATGGCGCGTGGCGTGGGGTTTGGTGAATCATAAATTATCCATTACACTATTATTGTGTGTGTAGGGTGGATACTGCATATTTGTTTCACGAAAACACTCGAACGTAAGCCAACATTCCGCTCAAACCTTCCTCGTAATTAAATATACGAGTTCATTATGAAATTATTACATTCCTTTGTCTTTCTGTCGCGGAGAGAAACACTAGGGATTGTAACCCGTTTGAATATGTTACGTGACTACATACTGTATAATAATACTGCACAAGAAATTTAAATTTCGGAACACTTAAATTGTAGCAATATTATTTGAAAAGCTGTATTTAGAATTATTACTGTTATGTTTCCACCAATAACTTAAATATATTGATTTAAACTTATTATTACAACACAACAAAACACATTATTATTATTAGTTATATTTGTACGCGATTAAATCCCGTTTCCCATAATAATGTTCCTGAGTCTTGAACTTTTTGTATATACGTATTTAAGTATTTATTTATCTATATAAGTATGTATGTCGTCGCTTAGTACCCATAGTACAAACTTTGCCTAGTTTGAGATTAGGTCGATTTGTGTAACATTGTCCACAACTATTTATTTATTATTTTTGATAGATGTTTATTTTTATTTTCTATTAAAATAAGACTAAAATATTCGTCGAACACCAATATTGTATTATTTATCTACTGCCTGTACCAAAGTAATCTGGTCACCGTTAATTAGGTACATTGATAACCAGGTACATTGTTCATCAAATTACCAAAACTATGGCATATGTGAGGATTAAAGTAACGAGTCGGCTAACTCTTCGTTTAATTATTCATCGCGCTGCGAACGAAATACTCGCGTTAATCCTTGTTTGTACACATCATGTCCCGCGGAGTGATGAGTGCTATTCCGCAGTATTTAATTTCATGAACAGTAAGTAGACTTCCAAACTTGAGGGGGCGGGATCGATATTTGGCATTTTGTTAATTGACGTTATTACAGATTACTGATGTCACAGAGATTTCTACACTTGACGTGATACTGTCAGTAATTAATTACATTTACGCATCAGTAATATCAAGCGCAAAAGTGGAGCAGTACCTCCTGTCTTCGCATCCCCCGCTTCCGCGAATCCCGCGTCAGCCAGAAATTACTCCTTTAAAAGGAGCACAAAATGCGAAAATCTTACGGATGGAGTATATTTTCCAAGAAAGCAGCAGCTCTAGAAGTTCCTGGCTTGGGGACTTTTAGGAGACAAAAACGAGGCCTTCAATGAACATTCGTACCAAATTTTCATTGAATAATAGTAGTTTATGCAACTGGCATTAAAATACGAGTGTGTTTTATGAAACTAGCCTTCGACTCGCTTAATAAGATCACACGAGTGTTTTAATACCTAATTATGTACAGTTGCATACATTACTTTATCTGCACACATATATATTATAAATACTTTGATGGATTCAGAAGCCGAAGGCAAATGACCTGCATTGCTACCAGTGCTACCGGCAACATATTTAGAGGTTTTAATATACAAATTGAAATCATAAATAAATCAAAGTAAAGATAGAACATATTTATTTATTATAATAATAGCAAATAAATAAAATAATTGTATTAAGACAACAATTTTCACACAATAAATAAAATGTAGGAAATGGTGAAATTAATGGCAGCTATTAAAAAAACATACCGAGTTAACGTTGGGTATTTTCAGTGATACTAGAAAAGGGTTTTTATGATGTTTCATATATGATTTTTTTTTACGTTATAAATCAAATAGGAAATCGTAATTATTTTATGTTACTGCTGTAACCTTCTACCACAGATAATAAAATTTTCATAAATACATTGATTATCATAATGCTGGTCATTGCCTACGGTTTCTGCACGCATTTTAGAGGATTTATGACATGTGTATCCAGAATGTACCTAATAATTAAATCAATTTTTGAATTGTAAGCTCAATTAACATTCCCGTGTAATTGTAATTGGTAAATGAACTTAAATTTTGTAATTGTAATGTTAATTTCTAATTCAGTTACTTTTTGCCCAATACCGCTACGTTTATAACATAATTGTGATGAAAACAGACATTTACATTACTAACCAAAACTAAAAGAAAGACGTACCGTTACGTATGGCGGAAGGAAATAGGTCAAACTAACCCAAACACTGATTTATTTTTCAGACAGTAAAATATACTTAGAAGATCTAACAAACTTTGGTGTAGAGAAATTTACTTGCACTGGAACTAAAAGTGCTCGTGCACTTCTGGTGTGATGCATCGACGAAACTTCAATTATTTCGTTTTTGAGTCATTTAAAAAAACATTGTACATAATTAAGGGCCTTAATTGAAACAAAATTTAACTATTGATTCCTTTGTGTAACGATGACTCATATATTTTGTATGGCTAACTTTCGTTACACAAAGGACGCGATCGTAATTTTGTTTTCATTAAGCCCTTAACGACTAAAACGACTCTTTTACCTATAATTTCTCTTACCGACTTTAGTTTTAAGTTCCTACTATTAAGTTGTTAATGGCTGAAGTTGATGACAAAACACATAAGTCGTTTCAGCGGTTTAATTTATAAATAAATGCAATATTTATATAAACATCTCCATTCAAATAAACACAATTATTTTAAGCAGTAGTGGCAAATCTTTTTTGCTAAAACAAACCTCTATAATAATAAATCTTTATTTATTTAGAATAAGCATGTTTAACATTGTTGTTGAGACCTCCTAGCGAGTGATTATTCACCTGTGTCAGGAGGTCTCGCTCTTCCCGATTTGGTACATATTTTGTTTACCCTATGTAGGTAAACTCCTCTATACTAACTTTCAAAAGTGTGTTAGACTAGGTACTTAGTTTCCAATCTGTTTTAAATATTCCTACTACGGCAAAGGCAGGCTTTGTTTCAGAACAAATCTGACTGGCAGTGGTGGATAACCCAGATTTACGGAAATATATCTTTAGATGTAACAAATTTGTTGCGCCAATCGTCGAGTGGATTTGTCGTTGTCTCACGGCTCGAGGCTTGGTCATTAGTTAAATTAAGAATGCCAATAAATTAGCGGATAGACACCGTTTGGCGTTTAATCAAGGGCTTTACCTGAACCTCTTAGAATAAGTTCGGATTAGCTGGCCATGTCAGGACTTGTGCCCGTAACAAGCTGTATTTACTGTAGTGTAGCAGCGTCGATAATTTAATAGTTATAAATTATAATTCTTTATTAAAAAATACGGGGTTTGAACTCACGTATTTCTAGTCACTATGGACGAATTTTGTAAACTCTTCGGAAGTTCTATCTGAGGTTGAATGTTATACTGTTACCCATAGTAGAAGCTTTGCTTAGTTTGGGACTAGGTTAATTATAAGATTATCCACTACTGGCTGCGCCGCGCGCTCCGTAACTAAACATTATATGTTTAGTTAGAATATTTATATTCTCACGAAAGGTTAAATTCCACTTTATCAACAAAAACCGCATTTAAATCACCTCGGTGTCTGTCCTTTTTTTCCGTCACGAGCCTTTTTATCCCTGTTGTATAGTTATTTAGCAGCAGAAAAAAAAACGTTACCTCTTGTTATATAATATGTCTATTTCACTTGTTACCACAACTAACAATCGAATATGAAGCTATAATTTTAGTATGCTCTAGTCTAGTGTATCATGCTAGACTGACCGACATTATGCATCACTCTCAATGAATAGTTGATTCGAGTGCAAAAGTCCAAAAGATAAGTGTGCTAAGTCTGCGTGCAACGACCGCTATATAGTGGGCTTGATGACCACGACGTCAAAAGTGAATGACTAATATTATTTTTTTTATATAAGTTCCTACTTAGAGTAGATTGAAGTATATTGTCAGCTAAGAAAGTGGCCTACCACTTTTGGACTTTAAGGGTCCTTATCAGTTAAAATACGCTCATCCATTTAGGCCATTTCTGTTTGAATTGACACGTATCTGTCTTTTTTTTTCAATGTTACTAGTTATAACAGGACTATTGCGATCTAATATTAAACATTTTAAATGCAACTTTTCATTAAGACTTAATTTTTAGAAATTTTAATTAAGAAATATCCTTTCTTAAACCATTATCAAGGTAAAAACTGATCTTTTCCGCTTAAATCACACACAATAAAACCATCGTATCGTATCCCTTAATCATTTTATTGGTTTTATTAGTTGAGATGAACCATTTGGAAGCCAAACTTTATCATAGAGTGAAACGCTACACAATTGGCGTCCAAATGACTAGTCGTTAATCCTTATTCTTTGCAGGATAGTCTACACTATTGTCTCTAAATAAGGTTGTACTCGTAAGTATAAGTACCCACACTTGGAAAAGTGCCAACCTTCCTTATAAAGCGTAATAGGGTCACTAAATCTTGGGGTCATAACATAAATGTTAATTGTATTCTCATTGGTTGATTTAAAACACTTTTAGGCTACGTTCTTGTATTGTCGGGGCGGAACCTGTACGTGATGTTTTCTACTGTGCCGAGAACTAACTGATGTCACCCAGATTTCTTTAGCTGTCGGTATACTGTCAGGATTACAGAAAGTTGATCAATTGTATTGACTTCAAAGCATCACGAATAGAATCAGGAATCACACATGGATATGAACCTAAAACCTAACGCGCAATAAAGAATTTGTACTGACTCCGTAAAGCTTCATAATTATCGTACTGACGCTGCAAATTAAAGGAGCCAAACGGTGTTAAGAATTTTTGCACCTTTATAAGCAGACAATAGATTCAAATAGTATAATGAGTTAAAGTATTTTAGTCGAAGCTAAAACAGAGACCTTCGTTTCACTCGGTCAAAAAGATATTAATGTATTAAACGACATTTATAAATGTTGTTTTTATCCACCAAGTAAACCATTGTGTCTATCACGGGAATAAGTTTCCGATTCCAGCTGCAATTTTTTGCACGGTCATCAAAATCGGCGAAAATTTTATTAGTTTGAATTCAGTTGGAACTCCGGAAAACTGGTCAAATTTCACTCACAAGTTTTGAACAAAAAGCTCACAAAAAGATCCCGTATTTCGTAGTATCACTAGATAGGGTAAACCTGTGTTTCCACACACAGACCACAGAGGCACTTTTACATGTCAATCGGTAATTAAATAATTAACAACAATCAAAAAGCTACAGATTAACAAACTAAATGTCATAAAAAATAACAGAATTACAAAATGTTACTCATTATAAGGAAAATAAACATGCATGTATACGGTCTCTGTCAGAACTTACATAAATATATGGAATTTATTTAATTTAGAGCTAATAAAAGCTTTTATGTCACACCTGGCCATAAAGCGGCAATTACCGCATGCTCCGCGCGCGGGAAATCCCGCTTCCTGGCCAGGGGGTGACATAAAATTTTGTACTTAACACGGGCGGTAATAAAGAAAGCCTCAGATCGCATATTTATCGCCCTTGCCTTCGGCTCGGGCGTAAATACCTGTGATCGGAGACATTCTTTGTTTTACCGCCCTTGTTAAGTGATGTACTATTAGAACGAGACAAAAATTGTTACCTACCTACAAAAAACGGCTTAATCTGCAGTTTAGCCGCTACGCTAATATGGGGCCCTGTCGCAGCGTGAGGCTGAACTTTAATGAGCCAAAAGTTAGCATGCTTGTTATTTTATTAGAGAACGGTTTAGTCTGGTGAGACAGTGGGGTGAAGTCTGGTAACTTTTAGTTCTAGGTTAACATTAAACGGCCTTTAGAATTATTTGTAAATTTTATTATTGACGGAAAGGACAATAAAGAATTTTACGAGATATTACAATAACTTTAATGTTTTATTACACTTTTAAAACATATCAAATGCTACCCGCGCGCATTCAAAGTGTTCAGGATTTATTATAATCAGTTTTCTTTGAAATATTTGTTGAATCTAGTTAATTCTACTATTTATTTATTTATTTATTTTATTTTATTTTTTTTATTTAGTACATCCACATCATATATATTATATTTCACTTAAAGCTAGTATCTTAAGAGGTATTATGTCTGATATATACGACAATTACGGAGGTACATAACATTGACTTCGCATGTTGCAGTGAGAGTGAGATCAATAACAAAAAGATTAAACTAAGCTAATACAATAAATTAAATTAAATTGGATAAAACTAATATTAATTAACAGACTTTATATATAATTATATCTACAGAACTAGTAAACGTAAGATAATTATTTTAGTTTAGGCAATAATAACGATTTAAATTTAGGTAGACGGTCGTGGAAGATGTCGATGGACTTATTTTGGCTAACAAAATCGTTAAAACTCGAGCAAATCCTCACCATTGGAGCCTGCAATCCAAGGTTAGTCCTAGTGACTGGGATGGGGAAAGGTTTTGCTATAGGGCGCCGAGGGTAATTGCGAGGAGCCGTATTTTTTACTTCATTTGAATATTTAATATGAAAGCTAAAAAAAAAATCAAACAAAAAAAAATCAAACAAAAAACTTGATTAATTAAAACTCGTGAAATAAATTCACATGCAACTTGGAGCTTAAAAATACAAAAACGGTATACGTGTAACATCAATATACTTGGAATACGTAAAATGACTCGCAATATTATTATACAGTTTTTCTACTGCTATACATTGATCACGAACTCTGATAAATACCACGTACTCTAAGTAGTAATAAGTACATAAATTTAGTCTGTAAAAAGTTTACCTATCTAGTTTATAGCCCAAAAACACACCCCTAGTAACGAAAAATTAAAACTCAGTTGAATGCCACAGATTATTACCACGTTATTAGTTTAGTAGTCATTCTTAGATGTTTACAAGTGAAACTTCTAAAATTAAAATCAGTGCTACCAACTTAACGTAAATTCGCCATATTTTTTGTATCCAGGCATCGGGGGATCCCAGGGCTGGCGGATACCTTTGCCAACGGATCGCCCTCGCGGTCCAAAGGGGTAATGCCGCTAGCGTCCTGGGGTCCATGCCACAAGGAGAAGAACTGGACGCCGTTTTCTCCCTATAATATACATAAATCTTTTGTACTTATTACATTTAATTTTAATTTAATTTATTTTTAGGTTAGTCTAGTTTAATGAATATTATATTATTTACTAATATAAATAAATATTCTTATCAATTTATTTGTGTTATTCAACAAGTTTTATATTTTATTGAACATAAATGTATGCTAACAAACAGTCCGTATTCGGCCCGGATTCGGATTCAGTTTAGAGCGGGTGCCAAATCCAGCAAATAAATTAACACAACAACAGCAAATAAGTAAAATTAAAATGAATAATTAAAACTTCTTACTTATTAACTTCATAGGTAGCCCCAACTCTAACCGCCACCTACCAACCAACCACCTAATTTATATTAAAAAAAAACTAAAAAAACAACATTTTTGTTTTTGCTTGGTTATAAATGGGCCTCAGAATTCAAAGAAATAATTACAGTTTAAATGTGAATGTGAATGTGAACCGAAGTGAATTGAATTGGCTTCAACCTTTTTATGATGCTTGCTGGAATTTTTGTCGTTTATTCCTAGCGCTGGTCGGGACTGTATCGGATATTATTAGATCCGGAAATATGATATTTTATTAAAGCGCAATTTCTGTGGTTCAATATGCGATATGAGTCCATCATATGTCGAGCCATTGAGCATGTGGTGGTTTCTAGGTAAAAGTTACAATTTTCCATTGTGTCAATATTAGTTTAATTTTATACGTATCTCAACAACATCATAAAAAAATATGCAGCTCGTATTGATCCAATTTTGGACACAGGTGTTTTTTATCATCCCCCATCCAGGGCAGAATTATTCATCTAGTCTTGACCTGCGTGTTTTCGTATATTGTCTACCCAACTCATAGGAGATCTGATGTGGTCTTGATTTATGAGGTGTTCGTCTCCATGTCGACCATCGATGACAACGCCCTTTACTAAGGCTACTTTTAGCAATTTAATAAAGTGTTTTACCCTTCTCCAATCTTTCATAAGTAAGCTCTGAAACATTTATTTCACAACAGAAAAGAGCCCCTGGTAAGCAAGAAATAAATAAAACAAAAGATAACTAAACGAGCGTGAATAAAACAAAAGAAAATTAAATGTGAACGCTACTTAGGCTTCAAGTGAATTACTAGGTCAACTACCTTTCAACTAAGAATTACCAGGGGAAATAAATGGAACCAACGTACCTAACGATTTTTCCTGCTTCTTGATCCGTGTTGACATACCTAACAATTTCGCTACAGTCCCTGCTTAATGGATTGTCGCTATGAAAAATGGCCGTAACTTACCCAGGGCATCCTTTCATGGATTTGTTGTTGGGATTGTGCTTACAAATGAAATGAAGGCGTCATTTCATTTGAAGGCTGTTTTTACAGTTTGCTTCATTACTTTCAACAAGCATCGTTTTTCACATCTTGGTTTTATTTTTTGATAATTTTGTCATTCCATTTGACAAGCAGAATTTAAGGTTTTTGTAGATGTACATATTTGAATGGAGCCTGCTTTGAGCAAGAGAATTATGCCTCATTCTGTCTCGGTCATGAGAAAATAACATTCTACCGCTAAATAGTTATGGTGAATGATGACTCATTAGTAATTATTTATTACATTTTTTTTCACACGAATCGGTGTGTGTGCTCCCACACCCAACCCCCCCCCCCCCCCACCCAACGCCCCATTTATACTAAATCAATACCTCTCACAAACTTGTTCCGCGATCAAATATTGACTATTATGTCAATGGCGAATGCTTATGAATTTGACTAATTAACTCCTTAATTAATGAGCTAGCGAACGTTTAAAGTCTGCAAACAAACATCCAGAACAGTAAGAAACAGTCGTGAAAGGGAGCGACAACAACAATCCTCGTTACGGCATTGTCCAAATGGAATTTATGCAGATTACTCGTGCAAAATTACCGAAAGTAATATTTTAATCCCACAATTTACTTTACAAAATAATTATAAATAAGCTGTAATTTTAATTTACAGAGTTGATGTGTCGTACAAATTTTATGTGGAGCAAAATAATATTCCCACTTTGATGCGTATGTTTCAAAATCACGGACGGCATGCCATATGTAGAGGAAATACTTTATTTATGGTCATGCTTAAGTAATAAAGGGAACTAGCAATTGCAATTCAACGATGGCTTTCGGCAGAAAACATAGCTTAAAGCCTGTAGGTACTTTTTATTTAACCAAGGCGATAAGCGCCTGTTCTATAACGTTGTGATTTCTTACTTCAAATATTTGACACATGACAACTTCCATAGAACGTAAACAACCATGAGCCATCGAAATTATAAATAAAATCATGTAAAAATAATAGGGCTTCTCAAGTAAATAAAAAGATTACTTTACTTTTCTCAAACATAATTTAACCCACGTTACATTTTTTCAGATCATAGTTGTTGAGGATTCTACGATAATAATTCACCAGCCAAACAGTTACGTGTTATGTTTTTATTTTTTAAAACCAGTGTTGTGACCAAGTCTGTCGTTTCGATTCATATGACATTTCCGTAAATTGATAGAAATCGATTAGGTATAAACGATACATTCAAACCAAAACCAAATATCATAAAATTAAACTATGAAATACAAGACGAAAATTGAAAAAGTGTCCGGCAACCGGCAACCAACTTGCAACAGAGTTCAGTTAGGGACCATTCATGTCTGTCTTTCTTATTGCATGGAATATAGATTTGACTTACCTAATAAGTAACAAAATATAGTTATATTATGAACTATTCGAAAATAATCGCTTGATTTGACAGACGAGATGTCAGCCTCATCACTACAAACTTCAATTCACAAGTCTCAAATATTTGAAGTTACATATCACAATCTATAGATAATAGTAAAGTAAAGCGTAATAAAAATATTAGAATTTAATTTTTCCGACTAAACAAAAGGACAGGTAAAGTAAAATCAAAATTATCTTTCAAAATCACCGTGCACCGGTGTGCTTTATGGAGCGCTGAAACCCAGTCACAATTTCTGACATCTCGCAAAATCTCTCGGTTTGATCGAAGTCGTCCAATCAAGTGAGGCTTACAGCTCGAAGTTGAATGCAGCGGCTGAATCACGTCACCAACTTTTGCGTTATTTCACACATGACTTTCCAGTTTTACTCACTGTCATATTCAACAGACACATTTCAATACGCGATCCTAATAGGTCGGCATTGTTGCTTCTTCGTTGCTTCATGAGGTAACTTTTATAAAATAGTTTTTAAAGATTCCTTACATCAAAAAAAGTAACGATTTATCTACCAAAATTCGATCTGATTTTTGTTCTATCGGATCTTTATAGACCCGGTATTTAAATTTTGTTCTTTAGGTACAAAATGAATAAAAAAAATAAAAAAATGAACTTTATTCTGTAAGTAGGCCGCAATGGCACTTTTACATTGTACATAGGTATTACGTATTATTTTATATTCAACAAGGAAATAGAGATCTTTTATTTTATTTATTTGGAAAGCAAACAGAAATAAGTGAGTAGGAGATAAGGTGTCTAACAATAACATGCAATGTAAAACATTTCACTTCATTTTGAGTTTCAAAGAAGATAAGTGCTTATTTAAATACACATAATTCGAATTAATCACTCTACTCGACCTTTAACTTTTTTTTAGCACTAAGTAATGGCATTATTCAATCTAAGCCCTGAATCCATTACCTATCTAAAGCACATTTCAATTACGTGAAGAAACAATTCGGATCACGCTCTCCCACGGCCGTAATTACTCCAAACCAAATGTTACATTAATAGTTAATTAGAATCAAAACGATGAGTTTATTGCTAGATAAGGACGGCCAAATTACCAAAATTAGGTTTTTACTGGCATTAATGTTAGCCTAAAAGCCTCTTGACCCAACACGCTCCTAATTAGTTTTAAGGACATTTGCCCCGACTTACGTGACGCAAAGGAAATCATTTGAGCCTTGCATCGTTGGAAATTCACGCTAAGATGAGGCTAAATTGTACGACCTAAATTTTAAAACTAAGTATTTTTAAGCAAATTAAGCCTTATACGTTGCCTGCCTAGCAAATAATTTGGATATTTTGTGATGCGGCTATAATGTTTAATTGTCAGCAATGAATTAACCACAATTTATTATTCGTAAAATATAATTATTGAATGTTAATTGTTTAAAAATATGCATGTTTATTGTTTATGTTTAAAATCTTACAAACGGCAAACAGTGTTAGTTAAGTGTATTAAATAAAAAAAATACATGGTAGTTTGGTCAACAGCTAATTGCTTGTTTTCCACCGTCATCGTATAAAAATTAGTTCAAGTGGCAACTGCTGCATTGCCTTAACTAATAATTATAATTTCCATTTTACACTTACAATACATAAGTAAATTTATCAGACAAATTATACTGAGAAATTAATGCTGAGCTAATTATTAGTTTAATTGGTGGGAACTCACCAGTTTAATTCACGTAACAAATTAAGCTGATCGCGAACAAAGTTTAGACACCTCTGACCGCGGTGGGAGCTGGCTGCGGGATAGGAATGCAACTTTGAAACACACTCAGGAAACTCTCGCGCGAAATAAATTCTTTGAATCAAGAGATTTCAGATACCTACCTACGAGATATGCACTCGCGGACAAAGAATACGGGTCGGTTAAAAAACATCATATTTCCTAAAATACTGTGAGGTTGTAAGTTTTTTAATCATTTTAATGATTATCTTTATTTAATTTTACATACTGCACAAGTAACAGCCAAAAAGAGTAACGTTTCCAGGTTTAAATCGGACACATAAAATTCATGAAAAAAACAACGTTAACAGAGCGAGATATCGCGAAAATCGTCATTTTTGGACATTGATATTTTTATGATAGGATACAGTTGGGCAATACGAAGAATAGTACGAGTATATTATGTAAATAAAACGAGTGTAGAATATTTCACAATACCTATTGAGGCTATTTAAACTAGGGAGACCCGAAATTTTTGACCGCCAGTGTAATTAAAGTATACACGATCTTCGAAAAACAAATGAGTGTCGCTAAAAAGTAGTCAGTAGGTAGGTTACTTACAAAATCCATAAAGTCAAACCTCGAAATATTGGCAGCTTTGACGAAATTTGGTACAAATGTTCATGAAGATCTTGTTTTCGTCTCCCAAAATTACCCAGGGCAGATCCTGGTAGAACCGCCGCTACCTTGGAAAATGTACTCTATCCGTAACATGACTTCTATCGGTGCCGTGAGGTGCACATAAATAACAAAACAATGCTATTGTTATTTTTTTTCGCCGGGAGACGTCAGCATTAACCTATAGTAGGCCTAACCTAACTATGACTAGAAAATTGTCTTCATGGAGCAAAATTCATTCACATGTCTTTTGACGCTGACTGTACCACTCATTTGTAACGTATCATCGATCCAGACCCCTCACTTAGCAGACAGATTGCCTTCCATCACTGCTTCACCGATGTAATGTGAAATGAAGAGAAAACATATTATGTATATGAAAACTTGGCGGCACGCTTAGCGCCAGGCGCTTTTAACTTATAAGACAATGTCATAACATCTCTAAAGTGTTCTCAACTTTGTTGAGACGGTAAGAGCGCATAGCCTCTGGATATTACATATTGAATAACCACTCGGTCTCTTGAAATAAATAATGAGATGGGATTTCGTTATCATTATAACTTCATAATTATATCGGTCCTGCCTACTCGCTTGTTTTTTATATGACTTTTGGGATTCAAATGTCAAATTTAAGCCAAGTTGGAGGCCTTCGGGCGGCTTGAGAACTTCTAACAGTCAAGTTGCCCTCTCACTTAGCAAAGGGGGGGTCAAAGTTGCACCACGTCCGTAGGGAAAGTACCCACATTATAAAAGTGCAACAAAAACTGGCAACCGTACTGTCTTCTCGAAGATCTCACGGATCGAAATAAATGCCATACGATAAATAAAATAAATTATGATCGGTTAGCAGTTGCAGTCGTTACGAAAAATGATCTCCACAAGCTCTTACTGCCTTACAATACAGACGTGTGTAGATCTTTTTAACTACTTCTAACTACGTATACCTAAAATTGGTTTAATGTTTAATGAAAATAAAGACGGTCGATACATCAATGCTGTAAAACTGTGTATTTAGTTACTTATCGTGTTGACTCTACATATATACTTTCTTCTAGTCCTTTAAAGTGAAGGTATGCGTGTACCGTGTAATCATTAATGTGGCACTATGAACATTTACGACTTGAAATCATAAAAACGTAAGTATATAGTATATAGATAGAAGCATAATCTATACATATAATAAAGCAGAAGAGGGTCGAAAATCTGTACATTGAAGATATTAGAAAAAAAATCGATTGAGGGGTCTAAGAATCGATAACAGAACACGTTTCAACTGTTCTTAGAATTCGTGTCTGTTTGTCTGTTTGTCTGTTTGTCTGTCTGTTTATATGTCTAACTATCACGCGAAAACTAGCGAATGGATTTTAATACAGCCTTCACTAATATGTTTATTGGATCTTCGGCCAGGTTATAGGCTATAAAAATCATATATGTTAGGGATGAAAGGGGGTGAAAAGAGGGGTTAAACTTTGTATGAGAAGTCTTTCAGTTCATGATTTACAGGCTTGAAAATTGGTAAGTATATACATGGACGCAAAGTAAATAGAACCCCATTCAAACATTTTATAATAAACAGATAGTATTTGAAAAAATGGGGGGTGAAATAACAATACCTCTGCCTCTCAGGGCTAAAGACAAAAATACAAAAGTCCCTCAAACCATATTAACTGTTTGAAATGAGAGATCTAATTATGTTGGTCAGTCAGTCTCTATCAATATTCACAAACCTTACTACGAAATTACAAGAATGATATCCATTTTCAAATCGAAGATGGCGGACATTTACTTATTAACTTTTCTTAATAATCGATATGGGTGTCATCTTTGAGGTTCTTCGAGGTGCCGATTAGTTGCGTTTTCCGTCAGCAAAATGTATAAAATACGTTCAT
The DNA here is from genome assembly GCA_951800055.1 of Cenopis cana. NCBI lineage: Eukaryota > Metazoa > Arthropoda > Insecta > Lepidoptera > Tortricidae > Cenopis > Cenopis cana. The sequence continues at coordinate 6,793,217 of OX637479.1, read as the reverse complement.
CGCGTAACAGACATAAATTTAGGGTATATTGGTATTCGTTAGTAAAATATACCTACGTAACAATAAACATCAAGTATGAACAAATTCGAAAGTTTTAGGCGGATAGGAAGCAAAAAAAACAATTCTCAGAAAATCACATAACTCTTAGAAGCAACCAGGGTGGGTGCGCTATCAACCAAGGCCTCTACTCCATCTTCGAAAGTGAAAGAACAGACCAAAGAAGGTAATCAGTTATACCTATGTTTTACAATAAAGCACTTTGAACTTTGAAAGGTATTCCACTAATTTATGAACAAACAAATATCTATTCAACCACCTCTTTACAAAGCCATTTGATAGGTCAACAATTTCTTTTTGTTCAGTCAACATTGCTTGACGCGTAGGAATTATTTTCCGCACCTGCATCATAATGTTCAAAAACGTTAGCGCGCGCTACGCTCGCTTTTTCATCTAAATTACTTGATGCGTTTGAAGTCTTTTCCGCACCTGCATCATAATGTTTGTAAAAATTTCGCGTTCGCTACGCTCGCGTTTTCATACACATTACTTGATGAGTATGAGTATTTCCCGCACCTGCATCATAATGTTCGAAAAATTTCGCGCTCGCTGCGCTCGCGTTTTCTTCTACATTACTTGATGAGCATTTTCCGCACCTACATCATAATGTTCGAAAATTTTCGCGCGCCGTACGCTCGCGTTTTCATCTACATTATAGTTGATGCGTATGATGTCTTTTCGGCACCTGCATCAGAATGTTCGAAAAATTTCGCGCTCGCTGCGCTCGCGTTTTCATCTACATTACTTGATGAGTGTTTTCCGCACCTACGTCATAATGTTCGATAATTTTCGCGCGCCCTACGCTCGCGTTTTCATCGACATTATAGTTGATGCGTATGAAGTATTTTCCTCACCTGCATCAAAACATTTCGCGCTCACTACGCTCGCGATTTTCTTCATTTCTTGATGCGTATGAAGTATTTTCCGCACCTGCATATTAATGTTCAAAAATTTCGCGCTCGCTGCGCTCGCGTTTTCAACTACATTACTTGATGAGTATAAAGTATTTTCCGCACCTACATCATAATGTTCGACAATTTTCGCGCGCCCTACGCTCGCGTTTTCATCTACATTAGTTGATGCGTGTGAAATCTTTTCCATGCCTGCATCATAATGTTCGAAACATTTCGCACTCACTACGCTTGCGATTTTATCTTCATTACTTGATGCGTATGAAATATTTTCCGCACCTGCATCACAATGTTCTTTTTTTTCATTTTGCGCTCGCTACGCTCGCGTTTTCATCTACATTACTTGGTGCGTATGAAGTCTTTTGCACACCTGCATCGTAATGTTTGAAAGAATTCGCGCTCGCTGCGCTCGCGTTTTCATCTTCATTACTCAATGCGTATGAAGTATTTTCCACGCCCGTATCAGAATATCCGAAAAATTTCGCGCGTTTTCATCTACTTCCTTCTTAATATATATTTTGTCCTCTGTCATGTGTTTCATGTGGGCGCATTGAGCCGGCGTGCGCAATGTTTGGCGAGACAGCCGGTGTAGAAGTTGATATGGATATTCACGCGAATGAAGTCGCGGGAAAAAGCTTAGATAAATAAATTTAAATCATAAAAAATCCTGTCCCTGTGATCCTGATCTGTGTCCTTTAATTGAGGTGTGCAATAAAGATTAAGTATTTGTTGTTGTTTGTTGTTGTTTAAAACTGGACTACCCGTGCGAAACCGGGGCGGGTTGTACATGCGAAAGTAACTCTGTCTGCCTGTTTCCCCTTAAAATGCTCAACCGATTTAGATGAAATTTGGTATGGATATAGTATGAGTCCTAGGGAAGGACATAGGATACTTTTATCCCGGAAATCATCCCTTAACGGGGTTTAAGTTAGAATGGAAGAGAGATAACTAGGTAAGCGCAAGAAATAGAAGATTTTTTTTTTTATTAATAATGGGATTGCTCTTGGCCAGCATCTAGCCAGGGAAATAACATTCTAACGTGATGACCGAGTTCTACGCAGACGAAGTCGCGGGCAAAAGCTATCTTCGAAAGTGAAAGAACAGACCAAAGAAGGTAATCAGTTATACCTATGTTTTACAATAAAGCACTTTGAACTTTGAAAGGTATTCCACTAATTTATGAACAAACAAATATCTATTCAACCACCTCTTTACAAAGCCATTTGATAGGTCAACAATTTCTTTTTGTTCAGTCAACATTGCTTGACGCGTAGGAATTATTTTCCGCACCTGCATCATAATGTTCAAAAACGTTAGCGCGCGCTACGCTCGCTTTTTCATCTAAATTACTTGATGCGTTTGAAGTCTTTTCCGCACCTGCATCATAATGTTTGTAAAAATTTCGCGTTCGCTACGCTCGCGTTTTCATACACATTACTTGATGAGTATGAGTATTTCCCGCACCTGCATCATAATGTTCGAAAAATTTCGCGCTCGCTGCGCTCGCGTTTTCTTCTACATTACTTGATGAGCATTTTCCGCACCTACATCATAATGTTCGAAAATTTTCGCGCGCCGTACGCTCGCGTTTTCATCTACATTATAGTTGATGCGTATGATGTCTTTTCGGCACCTGCATCAGAATGTTCGAAAAATTTCGCGCTCGCTGCGCTCGCGTTTTCATCTACATTACTTGATGAGTGTTTTCCGCACCTACGTCATAATGTTCGATAATTTTCGCGCGCCCTACGCTCGCGTTTTCATCGACATTATAGTTGATGCGTATGAAGTATTTTCCTCACCTGCATCAAAACATTTCGCGCTCACTACGCTCGCGATTTTCTTCATTTCTTGATGCGTATGAAGTATTTTCCGCACCTGCATATTAATGTTCAAAAATTTCGCGCTCGCTGCGCTCGCGTTTTCAACTACATTACTTGATGAGTATAAAGTATTTTCCGCACCTACATCATAATGTTCGACAATTTTCGCGCGCCCTACGCTCGCGTTTTCATCTACATTAGTTGATGCGTGTGAAATCTTTTCCATGCCTGCATCATAATGTTCGAAACATTTCGCACTCACTACGCTTGCGATTTTATCTTCATTACTTGATGCGTATGAAATATTTTCCGCCCTGCATCACAATGTTCTTTTTTTTCATTTTGCGCTCGCTACGCTCGCGTTTTCATCTACATTACTTGGTGCGTATGAAGTCTTTTGCACACCTGCATCGTAATGTTTGAAAGAATTCGCGCTCGCTGCGCTCGCGTTTTCATCTTCATTACTCAATGCGTATGAAGTATTTTCCACGCCCGTATCAGAATATCCGAAAAATTTCGCGCGTTTTCATCTACTTCCTTCTTAATATATATTTTGTCCTCTGTCATGTGTTTCATGTGGGCGCATTGAGCCGGCGTGCGCAATGTTTGGCGAGACAGCCGGTGTAGAAGTTGATATGGATATTCACGCGAATGAAGTCGCGGGAAAAAGCTTAGATAAATAAATTTAAATCATAAAAAATCCTGTCCCTGTGATCCTGATCTGTGTCCTTTAATTGAGGTGTGCAATAAAGATTAAGTATTTGTTGTTGTTTGTTGTTGTTTAAAACTGGACTACCCGTGCGAAACCGGGGCGGGTTGTACATGCGAAAGTAACTCTGTCTGCCTGTTTCCCCTTAAAATGCTCAACCGATTTAGATGAAATTTGGTATGGATATAGTATGAGTCCTAGGGAAGGACATAGGATACTTTTATCCCGGAAATCATCCCTTAACGGGGTTTAAGTTAGAATGGAAGAGAGATAACTAGGTAAGCGCAAGAAATAGAAGATTTTTTTTTTTATTAATAATGGGATTGCTCTTGGCCAGCATCTAGCCAGGGAAATAACATTCTAACGTGATGACCGAGTTCTACGCAGACGAAGTCGCGGGCAAAAGCTAGTTATAAATAAGACAGTAAAATGTCAGCCAAGTGCATGCGCCGAGGTACTAGTGTGGGTTCTTTAATAGAGCTACCACGGAACATTTCTCGCTCCCAACATTCCCGCTGCTATTCACGACATGTTTTACCACGTCACCGCATGACCACTCTTTCACGACAGGATTCATAATAAAAACGTGTAATCGGAGGTCTGCGTTAACTGGTTCGAATGATTTCTGGTGAAGTAAAGCGCGAACATTGTAGCTAGACAAGCCATTAGAGGGCGACGTTTAAAATACCCTCGCCTTCATTGCATGCCTTTTAGATTAAGTTTTAAAAGTTATTTTAGAACAGAAATTCTGGTGAATTTATTTATGTTTTATTCTGTTCTAAACCCGGAGTAAAATTAAAATTAAATCCAGTAACTTTATGCATTCGCTTGCGTCAAATCTGGTAGTTCAGATTTTTTAGATTTTTTACAGACTTTTATGATGGTGGCCCAGTGAATAATCAAAGTTTATGACGTCGAGCGCTGAACGCAACTCGGTCAAAAATCGAAATAAATTAATAGTTTAAAAAACACTAGAAAAACATGCCAGTGCCTATCTTCCGGCTTCATCATCAGACCTTGAAACCTAATCGTGGTCAAAGTTCATTACAAGACTTTTCTAACAAATCCAAACACAATACGACGTTCCATCATGAAGTTCATATCTTCCGGCTCCATCATCAGATCAGTTCGACAGTACCATATTATTGTATTGTCATCAGAACTACATACAGCTGCCAATTTACATGATGGTACGATCCTTGGAAGATGCTTAAATTAGTTACCTTAGATTCCATTACATAGTTACATACAGGTCGACCTAATAAAAGCGTGTTAAAAACGATTATAACCCTAAAGAAAACAAAAAACGATTACAACCCGGCGCTGAACGGCGCATCGCTGCGCGGTGCTCGCGCAGTTTCTGCGTGCCATAGGCCAAACTAGTCCCGCTACCGTGGCCGATATGACGTTGACGGGGCCTTTATAATATCAGTATCAATGCGTAACCATCATTGAAGATTGCTTCAATGCGCCCTACCAACCGAATTTTGATTGCAAACAAAATGCCATATCATAAAACTACAAAATGTCAAGCACAGGTAGAGTAAGTACTCTTATTTCAAGAGCACGGGTGAGCCGTGGTTATGTATGTTGAGTTATACATGCACAATGTACATGCATTATGTGTGCGTCAGCGTAGGAGCTATACTATGAGTTCACGTAGTCAATGCGTTTGCATGGGTTTCCGCGGGTTGGTCATAGTTATAGTTGTGAAACTACAACTTTACTATGACCAACCCGCGCCTGTGAGATAAAGGTACTATAGTTTATTAAGGTAAAATATCGCTGGTTTTATAACCATCTGTAAACGATAATTCACACGTTGCCACGGTGGTCCCATCATTCGCGTCGCTGACCCCGATTTTCCATCATAAAGGAGCGATAACTCGACGCTCGGCGCTAACTAGCTTATCCTCACCGATCGAGTTAATGTCCTCAATAATCTCGCAGCAAATCCCGCTTTTAATTCAATATATGTCAACGATAAAAGCAGAGCCCGGATTAAAACTGCTAATGTCTAAAGTTAAAAAACCCGCTTTAAAAACGTTTTTATTTGAGGCTCTTTAATGCGATATATCGATTGTTTTTCGCTCACGACAAAACGGGATGCAACCCTCTCCGAGAATGGCTTTTTAGACAACTCTCGTTAAATATCTGACTGTGTGCAGGTTTATTAAATTTCCTCTTATCAGTATCTAGATGGTGTAAAATACCATCCATCATATTAACTTAATCGTGTCTTTTAATAATGCGTTGTTTTAGTAGGCTGAGGAAAAAAAGGAAAATATAGACTCGACTCTGGATTTATTTTCGATCGAGAAAATTTTAATCAATCATGTTTCGCTATTGTCAGTGCCACAATCATATAGTCAAGAATCATATATCTGAAAATCAGCCCCTACTGTTTGATAGTCTGGGCAGGACAGCGTTTCAAAGTCTCCAAATTTCTCAGTGTAGCGCCTTAAACTAACGCTTCGTTTCACGCTTGTTGAAAAAAATATGAGGATTTATGAATTGGAAATATAAATGCGAAGCTGTATAGCAGAAGGGTTTATTAGATATTTACTGATGTAGAAGATGAGTGTTATATAATCCTGAGTATCAAATTGAATCTGAAATGGGTGTATATTTTTGCATAAATTATTCTCGGGTTGAAAATGAAAACGTTATCGCGCTTATCGTATGCCATTATATTAGAAATTACTACGGAATGGTGAAAATATATATAATAATAGGAGGTGTAATAAACGAGTTTCATAACGAAATCATGCATTTATATTTATATAAAGATAATGTGTCAAATATTAACCCTTAAATTGGCAGCGTATCTAACAATGCACACATTTTAGTCGCGTTTTTGTTTTTTGTTTTTTTCAAGAACGATATTTTTGCTCTCTAGGGCTCAACCGAGGCGTGAACACATGATTTTATTTTTAACTTTGTCAAATTAAGGGTAAAAAAGAAGAAGCGCTCATTTTAAAACTGGTTTTTCTCCACCAGCAAGTTTTTTTATTTCAGCCGTTCCGATTACAATTACTTTTTCATGTGTTTCAAGATTGTTGGTACGGATGATACTAATAAATATCGATGAATGCCTTATGGCGTGCAATTAAGGTGCAATATCTTCCGTCAAACACAACAACCAAATCAAACTAATTAATATCATCTCCAAATAATTCCCTTTCATTAATATTCCAAATTACATTGTGAATGGCCAAGATGCCTCAAGTATTAATAGAGGCGGTGCAACGAAGATTCTCCAATTGAGGTTAAGTTGCCTCCTGTTTTGATACCGCAGCCTCTGTAGGCATTCACTGGACCAGAAGGGACCAATTTGGGAAGCACCCCAATGTTTTCTCTTCCTACTTTTTTAAACGGTACAAAGGTTTATACAAAACAAAGCGTTAAAGCGTTTCTACATTACGCTTTTGGGTGTTTTGTTGTAGCAGAAATACTTCATCGCTCGTTGTTCGAGCACGGAAGTATCTTGTGACACTTGCATTATTTTATACTTTAAGGGGAGTTTGCTGGGTATTTAATGTTCCTAAGCGTCTCCATTCTGCTACTATTAATTTGTTGTTATATGATTTTCTCCCATAGCAATATTCGTATCACAGCACACACTAACACACAACTGGCAAGCAGACCCTGGCTTCGTCAAAATCACAGAGAAATCATTCACTGACAATTCGGCTATGCGTTTATGTTTTAAGAATCAAGCCAATTCACAATATAACCATTTGTGTACTTATACTGACATTGAAATGGCAAAGTACAAACCTACGACCGAGTTCTGTTCTGTTTTAGATGTTGTACGGATCAATTAGGGTTAGTGTAAATTATTAAAAAAATGAAAATAGTTTACTAATTTTATAAAAGCGAAAATGTGTCTGTCTGTCTCTCTGTCTGTCTGTTACATCTTCACGTTTAAACCGCTGAACAGATTTACATAAAATTTAGTATGGAGATAGATTGAGTCCCGGGGAAGGACAAAGGATACGTTTTATCCCGGAAATCATCCCTTAAGGGGGTGGATGTTTGTATGAAAGAGCGATGACTAGGTAAGCGCCTGATATAAGTAAATAGCAATTACTTAAATTCTATCTCGATAAACGAGTTCCACGCGAACCAAGTCGAGGGCAATAACTAGTTTTATCATAATATTACACATCGGGAGATTATCAACCGGCCTAAATATTCCACATACGTATAATTATAGTGGAGTGGATGGACGACATCAGTATGATCTCCGTGGAGTAGTAATTACCTCATATAAATAGGTTTCCGCCCTGCCAAATCACAGTTGCATTTGTACTGTTGATACGAGTAAAACAAATAAATCTTAAATTCCCGGCCAGCGTGTATACCCCACTTCGTTAAACTGAATCTATGACTGGGAATTCACTTCAGCGGGATATTGAGTCAAAACCGCGTAACCGCTATGCTCAGATGCTAATGGTCGTACAATAGGTAATTGTGACCAAGAGTAAACCCTGAGTGACGTTGCAACATTTCAACAAAGTAGCGACCAGGGACCGTGTTTAATCTAAAAGCTGAAGCCACTGTAATGTTTTGTAGCTGGTTTTCGAAGTCTCACCCACGGGACCCTCCGGGCCGCATTAAACAATCTAAAACCATAACGCCTTATGCTACAATGGCACTCGTATTGAGATACGACCTTTTTATTTAGAGCGCCTGCAAACTATTTCAGCTTAGTTGATAATTTCTTATTTGCTTTAAGCTGAAATGAAATTTGTTCTGCGCTTCGCTAGTCTTTTATTTTACTTGAATGAAACAGAATAATTTTGTGAGATCAGATTTTCTAGGCATTTTCAAAGTGAAAATAGTTATATGAGTTACATTATGTTAATGAACACTTTGCGCATATTCAAATAATTATCAGGATTTTATAGTGATTCCCGTGTCGAATTTATGAGAATGACTTTGTTAAGAGCCCACATATGCAAATTTTCCAATGTTTATCTACATAGATCTCAACATGTATAGTGATTAAATATCTGTTCTTTTAGTATTTCAGTATTTTAATCTTGAATTATTCTCCTCCAGTCTGCTAAAAGTGAAAACACGATTTGCAAAAAATGTCTCGATACTTTTATTTTACAAGCATAACCCTTCTTTTCGATGTTTTTGGTTGGATCTTTAAAACCCTCCCATCTTTAACAATGATTATTGGTTGAATAGTTGTACAATGATAAGTTCTAAAACCTGAGAAAAAAGATTATCCTTATAAATGTGTACCATTTAGAATAAACATCAATATTTACGAAAAGTTCGCGCTGAGCTTCCGCAGAGAGCGGGATGTTTAATTGCAAACTCACGCGTGTTAGAGTGGGATATTTGCAATGCTCACTACGCCCTCTTAAGGCCGTGTATTACCACTTTTGAGTTTTTAAAAACCATCTGAGACATAGAATATAGTGTCTTAAAATCTAGAAAAAATATATGTGTTACATAAGGATCTTGTCTAGTCAAAATCGCAGTCAGTTACATGACCTGATGAATTTCACTCGATAGAAAAAAATCGCGAAGTTACCCCCTTTTGGAATGTATTTTCAATACTACGGCTATATTACTGATATTTAACGTTTTATTTTTGTACTCAATTAAAGATCGTAAATAGTTATAGACAAATTCGCAGGGTTTGCTTTGATAGAATGATTGGCTTAATGACTATAGCTAAATATTTACAAAACTGCACGCAGAGCTTGCGTAGAGAGCGGGATGGTTAATTATAAACTCACGCGTGTTAGAGCGGGACATTTGCGTTGGGGATACCTCCCCTTAATTACAATTACGGGCACATTTTATTTAATTGAGTTGCTACAGCAATCGACAGGGTCGCTTTATAGTCGGAACGTTATATCATTTAATATTGCAGTTTTTCGGTGAATAGAAGACAAACTACGAGTGAGCCAAGTTCTGAACGGAGAGGAAACCCGTGTCATTTTTACTAAAATAACGATTACTAATGAAATAAAACTAATATCGAGCATACAAATTAAAAACTAGAGTGGTCTTAAACAGCGATCTCACCCAGACAACCTTTAGGTAGATGACAAATTACGAAAATGAATGTTAGGTATGTTAATATTAGTGGTATAACTATGAGTGACGTGTGTTTGTATCGAAATGGCTCCTTTACGGAACTAGGTACTCATCCAATTTCAAAAATCCTTCCACCCACCTATTCATTTACCGAGGTTTAATCACTTTTCTATTGCAGCTATCATCTCAGTACGTCTCAAAATAATTAGTATTTTCTCTATTCCACAAAGGCAAGTTACAATTAGTAATTTCGACAATATGATACAAGTATTTATGTTAGTACGGTAACGTCGGTAGTTGAAGCCTTCATCGCAGAGTGGGTACAGGGCGAAGTAAACCCGTAAGGATTCTGACACGGGCTCTAATTGGGTCTCTCTTGAATAATCTTGATTTCACTTTCGAAGCTTTCCTTATTCGAAATAATCGAATACAGAGATGTATAGTGCTTAATTTCAATTATCGTACTCGTGGAAATGGAATCTTTCAGATATTTTCCCGACAGTTACGTTAATTCAAACTGAAGGGAATCTCTTGAGGTTTATTAGGTGAGAACTGAAGGTTGACAGTTATAAGGAAAATAGCCCTTTTTACTTCCTTTATCAATTGGACAGGAAAATTGTATTACCGTATTACCGTACCGAGCGAGAGTATCGATGATCGGAACGTTCGTTAAATTGGTGGCCAAATTAGTAAGACTCAAATAATTTATTATGTCGAAAACATGGTTTCTCTTTTCCACTAGAGACCACTGTTCGTGGCATATCACTAGTAATATGAAGTTACCTAATATCGGATAATTGATTAGTACTTTTAACCTTGAGTAAATAAATTTATAATAAGATCGAATTGAGACTGAAAATTGCAAGGTAATTCTAATATAAACAGTGGGTAAAAATAAAGAGACAGGATTGGAAACAAACTATAACAAATACGTGTCTGAAGCTTAATAGAAGTGAAAATCAAGTGGAGAAAATGCAATCACGTTAACAGACCAAAGAGCTCAGACGTTCCGACCTATTCAAGGTTATTACTTTCGTCCCACCCAGACGGCAACAAAAAACAAACATTACCCATTAGCTGTCGTTAACTGTATCTATCTAGTATCCATCATACCTTACCTACTAATAATATTATAAATGCGAAAGTAATTGTCTGTACACGGTGAAGAGCGATAACTAAGCAAACGCCTTAATGTTTTCAAGAAATTAATGAACGAGTTTCACGCTTAATAAACTGCTCAACCGAGCTAGATGACATTTGGTATGGAGATATCCTGAGTCCCGGTGAATGGCATAATACCTGTATGCTTTGTATGCTTGCTTCGTATGTTTGCTTTGTCTTGGAAATCGTCCTCTTAAAAAAGGGGGTAGACGTATCAAAGGGAGAGCGATAATAAGACTACGCCTGCTAGGATTGAAAACAAACAAACATCGTCTAATAGTACATTACTTACCAAGGGCGATAAAACAAAGAATGTCTCAGATCGCAGGTATTTTACGCCCGAGCCGAAGGCAAGGGCGATAAATATGCGATCAGAGGCTTTCTTTATTATCGCCCGTGGTAAGTACAAAATTTTATGTCACCCCCTGGCCAGGAAGTGGGTTTTTTCGCGCGCGGAGCGTGCGATAATGGCCACTTTATGGCCAGGTGTGACATAAAACAATTAACGAGCTTTACGTGGACAAAGTCGCGAGCGAAAGCAAGTAAACTCATATGTAGGTTATCTCTGAATACGGTTTTTGGTCCCTGTCCAACTCCAATATATCGATTAGCGTCACTTCAAGTGATGCAGTAGTAGCTTTGATCAAGTTCTGTGCCAATTCCGACGTTTACGTCAAAGGAACGCTATGATTATGCCGCAGATCTGATATTATTATGAGACAATACCTATAGGTCTTAATAATTAGTACATTACTTACCAAGGGCGATAAAACAAAGAATGTGTCAGATCGCAGGTATTTTACGCCCGAGCCGAAGGTAAGGGTGATAAATATGCGATCTGAGGCTTTCTTTATTATCGCCCGTGGTAAGTACAAAATTTTATGTCACCCCCTGGCCAGGAAGTGGGTTTTTTCGCGCGCGGAGCGTGCGATAATGGCCACTTTATGGCCAGGTGTGACATAAAATATATTTTGAGCGTAAAAAAATCTGGTCGCCTTTAAAAACCAGTGACCAGTATTCTTTCGCTTCCGCTTTTTTCCCACTTTTCATCACTGTTCGCGTGAAATTCGTGTATAACGTATCTTCCATGTCATTTTCGCCACTTATTTTAGTTCCTAAGGTAGACCTTAATGTCGGTATGTTATGTCAAAAAAATTATAGTATGTTACGTCTAGCGGCAGCCTTAAGCGTCCAAACGTTACTAACATACAGTTAATTGCGCATTTTTGATTGATGGAATCGACAAATAAATATGAATATAATATGATTTTTAATTATTAGATTGGTATTGAATTCATTCGGATCCATGTAATACAATATCCAAATAATTAACAAGGATTGGTGTCAATTCACAATCATTTTAACGCCTGCCTGACGAACACACGGATTAGCAATAGGTACATTGAATACGTTAACACCTACAATTTAACATTGTGGTAACAAAGCTGCAACTGATATTTGATAAACCACATTACTAATTGTTAGGGTTTATTTAATTTACGAATCTGATAACCATTATCTACTAACCTAATATTTAATCTAAAACTAGGTAGTATTTTATTTAAATAAAGTTTTAACTAAAACTAGCTTTCGACCGCGAACTCACTCTCATGGCAGCCAAGTGCCAACTTGGTGCCAACGTGTTCAATGTTCACGCAAAAACGGCTGAACGGATTATGATGAAACTTAATATAAAACGAGATTATAGCCTGGATTAACATAAAGGATACTTTTTAATCCGAAAATCATTTCTCGAAGGGATGAAATAAGGCGTGGAAGTTTACGCGGAGAAGTCTTGGGAAAAATCTAGTATTTATTTAACCTAGTAGTTACTATACATTTTATAACATGACATAATTATTATAATATCCACTATTTGGCGATCATAATGTAAATTCTTGTAAATTAGCTTAAGTTAATGTATAATGTAATTTATATCATGAAATTATTTGAATCTAAATCTAAAGACACAAAAACCCAAATGTTTTAGTAACATTTCAATTTTTGTCATGGCGCTTGGAAATGTTATTCATAGACATAATAACACTAACATCAGCATAATATCCCGTCTAGCGTGTGAATACGTTATATGTATATCTAAATTGTAACAGATGTACGTTTTGGATAGTCAGAGTAAAAGTCGAGATAGCCAGTGGTAATATCAAACCCAAATATAAGCATTTGATATCAGATAATTCTGATTTATCTATCTTGCTTAAGAATATAATGAATTGCTTAAGAATATATAAGAATGATTATAGTTTATTCGATTTTTAATATAGTAAAAAAACGCTTGCTACGGAATCGTGTCATCATTCGTTTTCTTGGTTGTGCCCTGAGGAGCTCAAGGTCCATTTTAACATCTTATTCCAAGATTTGGCATAGGAACTACTTTGCCTAAGCCAGATGGAAAACTACATAGACCATATTAAGAGTGGACCTGTTTCCTCACGATCTTTTCAAATCACATTTGCTATAGAATCCTGTATCTGTGATAAAAAGAACGTGCCACATTTCGTAATTTTATTGACTGAAAACGAACCGGAGAGGAGCGAAGAGAGAGGGAACATTTGCTCAAGAAATTGTGGAATTTATTTGATACTACGGGAATATACTTTTGCAGCCTGCTAACATGGTGACGGTGTCTATTATGGGTCACTCTATTACACGATAATTTAATAAAACATAAAATTATGTTAATGGCACAAACACTCGTAGTTAATCCTCGAGTAAAAAACTCAAGAACAAATTGAGTAATAACAATATCGCGCATTGTGATACATAGCTTTCATTTCAATAGGCATAATACTAAAAATGATGATTATAATTATAAAGTATCAATCTCTAACGAAAAAAACTAGTGCCATATATTTTTGCTTATTCAATAATACGCGATTATGTTCCGTTTACTAATAAGGTATGGTGGTGGAACTATCACCGGGACAAGACTACCACAGTCCTATTAACTCTTCACGTGTCTTAACCCCATCTTACAAGTATGTTCGTCTAACTCTTACACCACCTTACGTTAATAATGTGTGAAAATCATGAAAGTTAAAAACTTTTCATTACATCCCTTTTCTATTTTCCAACACCATTTCGTACACCCAGTTATTGAATGGAGCAGTACTCAATATCAAACACCAGTAGCGTAAGCCGCCGTTATTCATCAAACGCTCCACCACAAAAAATGCAAGAGGGATCCCACATTCGAAAACGTCGAATATATTCTCAAAAGCAAAACTAACTCGCAACTCCGTTCCCAATAGATACCACTAGATTTATTGCTAGCGAGTCCACACATGCGCATGAAAAATCGCTTATTTGTCGTGCCTATAAAGAGTGGGAGATTATAGAGAAATAGCTTTTGCCCGCGACTCCGTCCGCGTGAAACTCGTTATACTTAGATATAATTGCTATTAAATTATTTTAGGCGCAGACTCAATTGTCGCTTCTCACACACACATTTCCACCCACTTTTCGCCCCTAAAAGAATAATTTACCGAGATAAAAACTATCTAAGGTCCTCTCCGGTGTTTAAAACTATAGCCATGCCACACATACTTCATATTTATAAGAGATCGCTCACTAGCAATAAGACCGCCCGTTTACCTCCACTTTAAGCGTCATGTTTCATATTGTGTTCTTTTATAATGTGTATTTGCACTGTATACTTTTATTCAGTCTACTCTCATGCTTGTTCTGCCATACTCATATCTCACTTCCATACCTAAAAATGAGGGTTGGAAGAAAAGTCTGCTCAATACTGCCCGCGGAAGAGCGCCGAGTGAGGCACTGAAACGCGCCCTGGCGTTCGACATCTTTATTATTTCAGTGAGGCGCCGCCTAAACCATTCTGTGACAACATAGTATCTAAAAATATTTTCAATTGCGCAGTAAAATACTACTCGATATTGTATGTATACTATACAATATAGAGTAGTATTTCACGTACCTACCCATATCCATATGCATGTTTTGTTTGAAACGACATTTTTTTTATAGTCTTTTATATAACATCGCTTATGTCATACCGCCCAAAATTTACAATATTGACCGATTTGTATCGTTTTAGCGAAATAAAAGTCGTAAAAAAACATATGCGCGCGCGTTGATGCTTTTTAACGGTATTCTTAGTTTGAAATTTAACTGATTACTTGATGGTGCATTTTTATCAAAACTATTTTATAGAACATTCTACTCTTCTTTGTAACAGGAATTAGGGCACAAAATGGTTAATTAAGACAGTGGAGGTCGCAAATCAGATCTCGGCGCATCCAGTTACGCAATCACCAAACTCAGTGCAGCTCGCCCGATCCTTCACGTGCTATACTTAGAAGCGGGAATTTTCGCATTCTCAATCTTGTCGCTAACAATACACGTTCCCTGTAAACAAAAAGTGATAGTAAACTTACCTGAACTTTTACATCCCAACTTATAACCGGTACCAACGCAATAATGTCACTGAAATCAAGCGTCCTTTTCACACCGAGTCCGTCGTAAACACGCACTTGAAACTGTGAAAGTTTATGGTACGGCCTCGACGCGGCGTATGCGAAAGTTAGAGCGGGCGGGCGAGCGAGTGGAGGGGTTGCGCGCCGCCCGTGAAATGGCGGGTGATGGCGTCGCCGGGGCGCGGAGCGCGGGCGGGAGGCTGGGGATGGAGGGCGCGATACGTCGTACTTGTACTTGGTAATCTTGGTCTAACGCATGCGTTGTCGGCCATCTGCGCCCGGAGAGGGATGACGTCACGCGCGATCCGCCACTCTGCCGCCCGGTCTCGATCCTGCCGACCCAGACACTCGATTCACACGGTCCACGGGGCGGTCTACCCGAATTGTTACGCTTCGCGCCGCAAGACAAACGCGTTTATCCAGCGGCCGTATTCTAATTCGCATATCGATTTCGTATCAAATAGGACGTAAAAGTCGTAGCGTTTTTAGTAACAGCTTTGTAGGGTAATAAAATGGTTTGAGGGCAATTTTTATTTCGATTCGATTAAACGCAAACGTTTGAATTGGATGAGCAAGAAGCTCAGCGTCAGCACATTAACTCCTTCGCTGTTATGTTACGCTGCGCCGTAGCCCGTAGCAAGATTAGATATGAGCGCCGCGCCGCCGCCGCCGGCGAAAATCCCACGCCGCCGCCGCCGATACAGGGCGATCGGCGCGCCGATCTATGTCTCGCGCGCGTTTCAGATACTAGTAGCCTATCTTTTACACACTTTTATCATCGATCGGCAAACTAGTTTGGAATTTGATAGCTTACGGTTATATAGGGTTATTTATTTTAGGGTTCAGTACCAAAAATGCATAAAAGGATCCTTAATGAGCGATTCTAGCCGTCTGTTCGTCAGATTGCATATATTAAATTTCAGAAACTATTTATGTTATCGATTTGAAATTTGGAATACCTACTTATAAAATAGGCTATGTATAGTATTTGTGTTATAATTATCAAATTAAAATATCATATACTATAATATATTCTTTATTTTATTTTAAATACGTTTGCTTTGCACTTGACCACAAATTACCTGATATTGTGGTCTAGGATGGAATGCGCTTACCTAGAAAAAAACAATTCACTCTCGCCTTGAGGACCATAATAATATAGGTTCAAGGAGAATTTCGGTAAGGAGTTCCATAGCTTTGCCGTTTTCACAATAAAAATGAAAGCAAAGCGTTTCGTGCGCGAGTTTTCGGAACTGCCACCGTAA
Source organism: Cenopis cana (assembly GCA_951800055.1). NCBI lineage: Eukaryota > Metazoa > Arthropoda > Insecta > Lepidoptera > Tortricidae > Cenopis > Cenopis cana. The sequence goes on along the minus strand of OX637479.1, from coordinate 6,776,771 downwards.
AACGGTGTCGCTTTGAAGGGGCGGGAGGTATTATGTGATTCCTCAGCAGACTCTGCGAAATTTGGTGTGTGTGTGTATGTGTGTGTGTGTGGTGTACGCTAGAAGATCCCCAGTGGACCGATTTTGACGAAAGCCGTATTGTCGGTCACTGAGGAGTTCATTGATTCTAGGTATGCCAAAGAGCCTGCTGTTCAGGACACTCTCCATAATCTTGCAGTGAACGGATGTGACCGAAATGGGCCTGTAGTTACGCGACTTCTGCGTATTAAATAATCTTCAATGCCGTTGAAATTTGCTTGGCTTAGTGAAGAACTTGCTTGTTTCTTACACGGTACGATGTGTTCGAGGTTCACCAAAAGATGGGAATAATGCAGCGCCTAGTATTTGTGATAAATCCTAGAAGTATATAATATGCGAGTGTGTTTGTGTAGAAACACCATGTTCCGTAGGCATCCAAGAGTTTATCCAAGAGGCAGAATTGTCATGTTTACATACTGGTATCATAGTTTAGAGCTTTGTCATGTGACTGGACCACCTTGACACGAAGTTTCCCGCAGGTAGCAACAGACTTGCTGTTTTCATTGGCACTTAGATGTTACATATACAGCAGAGCGTAATCGACTAGGACGGGATAAAATGTAGAGCATCGATATAAATCAAATAAATAGGCGTGTTTGTCATCCTGACAGTAAAAATGACGTTGACAGGCGTGTCCGGCATCAAATACGTAAAAAAATCGTATTCAACGCCTATATGTAGGATTTTTGTTTTGAACCCAAGGTTTTTTCAAGGTCACGCCGCCGACGCCGCCGCCGCCGATCAATTTTAATCGGCGCGCCGCCGCCGGCCAATTGCCCATCGGCGCTCATATCTAAGCAAGATACGTATTTCCGGATTAAATTTTATAAACTGTATACATATATAATTTAATCCATTCAATTAAGTTAAGCTCAATTAGACCAAAGAGGCGCATAACCAGTATGATTTACCTTAATAATTCATGGACTTTTCTTGGCATAAACTTTATGTTTGCCCTAACATAACTCATGGTTTATATTTAGTGGGATCAGTTCATAGTTGTATCTTAAAGAAGGTTCTTATTCCAGTTTGGTGAAATCGCAAACACACATTACCGTGCCCTTGCCATTTACCGTACTCGCTAGCGACTGCGTAAACGACTTAGTATGGACAAAAGCACAGCGCCCCTGGCGGTTACGCAATAGAACTAAGAATCGCCATACTAAATCTTTTCCGCAGTCGCTAGCGAGTACGGTAAGAGTTTTCGATACAAACTCATGGTAAGGGCACGGAAGACCGCAGCCATAATAGCATCACTACTTGCTCTGTAGGTATGTGTGTGTACTCCCTACCAGTAGTAGGTATCAGAAAGTGACAGATGCTTTATCTTGTTGCCTATCACGCGACCATCATAGACCCCCTTGTGGTGACTACGGTAGTCAAAGCTCCCGATAATGCGCTGTTTTGATATAGAGAGACCTGTTTTCGTCGCCTGTTACAGTGCGCGCCATCCACGACGACGCGCCCCTCCACGTCCACAGCGAATCTCATACTAATCTGTGCGCAGTTGTACGGCTTGGGCTGTGGAGGGGCGCGCCTTCGTGGATGGCGCGCACTATTATAGTACAACGAATCCTGAATGAAGGGTCGGTAACTGGCTTGTATTGTTCTGAAGTCGCAAGCATCCATAAGTAACGGCGTTTGCTTACCTTCAGGTGGACCGTATCCTTGTTCGCCACCGGCATAGTATAAGGGTGGGTTGCACCAGCTTACGGTTACCGATCAATTATCGTTAAATATGGCGCATGCAGCTGTCATGCCATAGAAACTTGTCAAATTCACCATAAATTCAAATTTTAACGACGACATCCTACCTATTATTTAATTCTTACAATTTCAAACCATATGGTTACTTTTAACTATCTCCAATTTTGCCAACATCCAGAAACGAAAACATGTTTACCCCACACCACGAGCCTTAGACCCTTAGTAAATATCTCAAGCATTTCTAGAAAATATACTCTTTGCACTTCGACTCTTGGCCGGTACGACTTGAAAATACGACTGGCGTTAATGTTTATTGCAGTTATACTCATATTTATCATGAGGCTCTTTTATAGCCTACTAAGCCTTTATAGCCCAGACGAGCCGAAACGACTTCAACTGAAGGTGAGAACTAGAGCGAGTTAAGGCGATATATCGATTGAAAGAGACACCCTTTGTTTTTCGCTCACGACAAAACAGGATGCAATCCTCTCCGAGAATGGCTTTTTAAACAAATCTCGTTAAATATCTGACTGTGTGCAGGTTTATTAAATTTCCTCTTGTCAGTACCTAGATGAAGTAAAATACCATCATATTAACTTAATCGTGTCTTTTAATAATGCGTTGTTTTAGTAGGCTGAGGAAAAAAAGGAAAATATAGACTCGACTTTGGATTTATTTTCTATCGATAAAATTTTAAGCAATCATGTTTCGCTATTGGCAGTACCACAATCATATAGTCAAGAATCATATATCTGAAAATCAGCCCCTACTGTTTGCTAGTCTTGGCAGGACAGCGTTTCAAAGTCTCCAAATTTCTCAGTGTAGCGCCTTAAGAGTAGAAGATGAGCGTTCACGGTGACGCTACGCTCGCAGCGTTACGCCGTAGTCCGTACCAGCACATTCATTGCCGACGAGTGCTACGCGCTACGATCGTAGCCGATCACATGGTTTTCCGCTTTGTAGCGAAAACTGTCTACGAACGGAGAACACGATATCGTGTATTCGGCGCTGAATGTGTTAATAATTCGCCTACCTGTGGGCAGAAGCGACGCGGAAGTAAGCATCATATACGAGTATCTATAATATATATCGAAGCGCATGTCAGATACACCCTGAACTGCATAGATATATTTGATGGCGACAATAAGTAACAAACAAAAGCGTAAAACCATAGTGATGGAAGTTACCATCAAACTAATTGAAAGAAAATGATATTCAACAGTTCCACACTCTTCTTGATATCGAAATAATGAAACAGTATCAAAACCGCAGTCCGAGCAAAAATGGTGAAAGAAAACAAAGTCGAGCTCGTACATAATGGAAACTATATAGCGGAGGGTCAATGGGTGGGATGTTCAACACTGTTGCCCGAAATTGACGTTTTGCTATAGCAAACAAATGCTACTTAAGGCATTCCTTGCAAAAATGACACTGATATTCTGGCGCGGGAAGACAGCGCTATTTTATGGAATTACAAGTTAAGATGATCCCGCAACGGCAACTTGAATGGTCTACCGACAAAATTCCAGCGTCCCTGCTCAATTTTTACTGTTCCCGGATGATTATCTTACATTTTCATTTCACTGTTCAAAAATTTCGAGTTAGTCTGCATTGAGGTTTCGATGTGTGAGTAGATTAACAGTAGCGCGAAATGTTATTGTTAACGGCTCGGCTCTTGTACGTTTTTGCTCCTCTGTAGCGTACTTTTCTGCATTTACTTACATCATTTTACCATCCCATTTTTTTTTTATTATATGAAATCCAAATAGAAAATACAATATACGTAAACTATTCCATGTATTTATAAATTGATGATTAGTTTGATTGTGCAAAATAAAACCAGTCCAGAATGTAATTCATAAAAGCCTGATGTTTAGGTTCATTTAAATTAAAAAACCGGCCAAGTGCGTGACGGACTTCGCACATTTAGGGTTCCAAACCAACCTTAATAAAAATGTGATTTATCAATATATTAGTATTTTCTAGTATAATATACGTAATTATACACATTATCACCAAATTTCAGGTTCATAGGTCAAAGGGAAGTTGAAAAATTCTTCGGAACAAATTTTGTGACAGACGACGGACGGACGGACAGACAGACGGATTAGTGACAACAATAGGGTTCCGTTTGGACCCTTCGGGTACGGAACCCTAAAAACGTCAGGAATATCTAACGCATCATGAAAACGTTACCACAATTCCAATCAATTAGTCAGTTTTTGTGCCAAACAATAATTTCTTTGATGTGATATTAATTTTGATATCAAAAGGTATTACAAACCTCTCCTTTGGAAAGTGTAAATGATGGGTAGAACGAGTATCCGGGTAGCGGACAGGAAAGCAGCAATACCATTACAGTCAATGTACTTAGAAACGAGTTATTTTATACTGTTGTGGAGTTAAGTGAATTTTCTTTAAAGTTGCCTATTTGCTCGTAGGAATTGCGGTTGTTGTAAAATCGGTTTGCACCTTTAATGTCTCTGGGATAGCTAGAGAACACTTTACGTGCTCTAGTTTTACAATTGGCGACTTTTACATCAATAGTTTGTGTATGTTATAGTTTTTAGGGTTCCGTAGTAAACAAGGAACCCTTATAGTTTCGCCATGTCCGTCCTTCCATCCGTCCGTCCGTCCGTCCGTCCGTCCGTCCGTCCGACCCCCGTTTTTCTCAGTAACCGTTAGTACTAGAAAGCTGTAATTTGACATGAGTATAGATATTGATGACGCCGACAAAACGGTAGAATATAACCTTGAAAAAAAAATTTTTTTTAGGGTACCTCCCCTAAATGTAAAGTGGTGGTGCATTTTTTCTTCTTCCAAACCCCATCGTGTGTTTGCTCTTTTAAAAATATTATAAGGTTTCTAGGAGTATTTTTTGATTCAAGAATCGGTTGGCGTGATATTAAGCTTTGAAGTGATAATTTTCGTTATGGGCAAGTGTCCGTCCCCCCCCCCCCCCCCCCCCTGCCAGCTAAACGGTGGCACCTAGGCATGTGAAAAAAATCAGGGTAGTAGGATATACGATGAATTTAAAAGGAAAACTATCACAGCTAAGTAGACATTACTGGTTAACGAGTAATAGTCGAACTTCAGAAATGTACTTTGCAAAAGCAAAGTTTAGAACAATTGCCATTGATACCTTAGATAATGTTGTTAATTCTGTCAAAAACATAGTAAATATAAGTTTGCGAACTTTTTAGTCCACATAATGTAACGGGTGGATGAAAATCTAAAATCACTATCATGACAGTTTCAAATGAGTTTTACAAATAAAACACTTTGACTTTAAGGGGATAAAGCAATTCGCTCGACCATACCCCCCGTGAAAGAGACGCGATTATGTTTTTCGACAAAACGGGATCCAACACTCTTCGGGAATGGCTTTTTTAGACGAACCTCGATAAATATCTGACTGTGTTCAGTTTTATTCAATTTCCTCTTGATAAAGTTAATATGAGGTGAAATACCATCATATTAACTTAATCGTGTCTTTTAATAATGCGTTATTTTAGTAGGCTGAGTAAAAAAAAGGAAAACATAGACTCGACTTTGGATTTTTATTCTATCGAGAAAATTCTAAGCAATCATGTTTCGGCTATTGTCATAAATACAATCATATAGTCAAGAATCATATATCTGAAAATCAATCCCTATTGTTTCCTCGCCTGGGCAGAAAAGCGTTTCAAAGAACGCGATATTTCTCGTTGTAGCACCTTAACATTCTTCTTCTCAGCCGGAACTCAATTACAAAACTCACTACTGACGTACTGACGCATTTAGCTTAGATTTGAGTTTTGTTTGTTGGCATGCTCTCTTTTTTGCAATCGTGATAATCCATAAAAATACACGTGCAATGTGTGCCTATTTTTTATACAGTTACATTTAATTGGTGTGGTCAGATTATGTTTCAGAAATAACAGTAACTTTTAATGTGTTACAAATAGAAACTACATGAAACCCTTGTTGACTGAACACAGTAATACAAAACAAGCATTCACAATGTTTGTCCACGCTTCAGCGCGGGCCGCGTCCAAACACTATTAATTTACTCGACTCGACCAAACAACTCGTGTCCTGCCAATATCTCGAATTACTACATTATTACACAAAGCCACCGTGCATGAATACAACTGAAATTATTTCACTGCTTGATTTAAATTCGGCAGGATAATCACAGGGTAATCACGTACTTTTCGAACGTAGTACGGCTTGTTAGCTCTAAAATATGTGAAATATGTGTTTTTTTGCTGTCACTTTTGCGGTATAAATGTAAAATTAAATAAAGATAATGACATGATTAAAAAAACTTACAACTTCGCAGTATTTTAGGAAATATGACGGTTTTTTACCGACCCGTATTCTTTGTTCGTGAGTGTATACATATTTATTTATTTAAATATATATTTCTTTATTTCCATCAAAAATAGCTAAGAACCATCTCGACAGACATACAACTTTTGATTTCAAAAAAACTTCTCAAATCGGTTGGTCTGTTCGTGCGATACAGAGATACCTACAGACCCGCTAAGTACATTTTTCCAAAAGACAACTAATTAAGAAAACAAAATAAAAACATGAACCGGAAGCGGTGTCGCGGCCCCGAATAAACAATTACGTAGCTGTTTTGGGCCATTAGACCTCAGATGTCATAATAATAAAGGGGAGGAATTCAACATATCTAGTTAGTTTCGTACCATTATAGCGCAAAGGCAATCAAAATCACTCACTTTTTTATATCTGCTCTTCAAAAATATGCAAAGTTCTAGGGCGACGTTCACGGCATACTTAATAGGAGCTTGTTATAATACTTATATAATAGATATAAGGAGACTCAAATGATTTGGATAATGCCAGCAGATAGGGCGGGGAAGTAACCCTACGCGGAACACGGACAGCCTAGCTAGCCTAACTCTATAGTGTGAAAGGGGCAAATACCTATATTTTACTAATCAGTTAAAGTAATAAGTAGTTATATAACTCCGAGTTATGGAAGAGCGGCATCTTCCGACACAAGCATTGCTATGCTTACTGGAAGGTGTCAACCTTTGCCTCTGTATAACGCCACATGTTAAACCTAATAAACTATTTTCATTTTCATTTTCATATATGTACGTTCATAATTGCATAAAATCGTCAAAAACCAAATAAGATCAAAATATTGTCATAAGTCAAAGTTATTAGATACAGAGAACAAATAAAAAGGAAAAATTATCACGCATGCAGCCTCAGACGGGAATCAAACCCATGCCTCTGGTTTGCCGGACCAATGTGCTTACCGCTACGCCACCGAGATCACTACGTGATCAAGCGAATCCCTCCATTGCATTTTAAGCCACTACTAGCGACCTCTCTGTATTTTCTTCAAAGGCTAAGGTGGGCCTTTCGCCACTCTAATGGGTAAGTATTAGGCTTGACCTCATTCCAATTGGACCACATCTGGTAGTCTCTAATTGGCGAGAGAGATGGCGCTGCCATTTCAAATAATTGAAATTTGATCGTCGTGGTGACTTTCCACGTTACAATTTTATTGTACACCTCACACGAAAGGATCAGTTACATATAGAAACAATACAGCAACATGTAGGTAAAGGTAGACAACCGGCGGCCTTATCGCTAAAGAGCGATCTCTTCCAGGCAACCTTTGGCCACGTTAAATTCGCGAATCAAAAACAAATTAATGAAATATTTTGATTCGTAACAATAGTTGTATAAGTCAAAATTCTTGATGATACAAAAAAGTATAACAGTTATGTTAACATATTGTTTCACTATGTGCATAATATAGATATTTTCGATATAGAGTGTACGTCGAAACAGCCTCGTTGATTGGTCTATTCGGCAAACTTGTAAACATTCACGATACGTTATGCAGTCAGAATATCGGGACTCTTTCAGCGAGGAGTGAGCTCTCGACCGAGCAGTGATCGATCAAGTGCTTATTGAATTCCGGGGTTTGGAAGCGATTTGTTTTTATTACATGAACAAGATAATAAAAACATATTTCACTACGGCTTCTTTTTTTTCTTTAAACTTGAGAACTGCTTTTGGTACCCTGGTTACCGGCCCTCAATCCAACTCAAAATTATATGCAACTATGCAAGCGAGTAATTATACGGGTACCTACTTAAATTTTCTAACTAGATTTACCATAGTTGAATAATTTAACTTCTGCACTTAAACCAACCCAAACCCAAAGGTTGTCTGGAAGAGATCGCTTTTTAGCGATAAGACCACCTGTTGTCTACCATGAACATGTTTAATTTTAATCTTTTTTTTGTATTTTTTTTGTATTCTTTATTGTAAACCATGTTTCCGGCATGCAATATTAATAAAATAATAATTTGTCTGTTTGCAACGTGTGCGAGTTTTCATCCACGCGTTGACCCTGTGCGATGCGCCTCTGTAAGTAAGTAAGGCCCTGTTTTTATATCACAACAAGTGTATATAAAAACATGGATATGAGGTCAAACGCAAGGCGACAGTTAACCGGAAAAAACTGCCACTTTAAGCTTATAATCCTATTACCGGCAAGTGTGAAAATATCCGGAATATTCCGGGATTTCCCAGAAAATGTTATGCCCTGTTGACACTTAGGCGACTTCCTGACTTGGCGGGGCGGGATCGATATGTGACATTTTCTTCTTTGACGTAAACTTACTGACGTCGCAAAGATTCCCGCTTGACGGAATACTGTCAGTATTACATTTGGGCAGTAGTAATATTATGCGCAGAAGCGGACCAGTACTGCCTTCGCATCGTCCCGGTTCCGCGCATCCCGCGCCAGTCAGGAAGCACTCATTTAAATGTAGGGGCGCAGTAAAAAGTGGGTCAGAGTTGACTGACAGTTGACACTGACATTTGACAGTTTTCTCATATCGTACCGCCTCCGCACCGACAAATCAGGAAGTCGCCTTAAATTACCTACCAAAGCATCCATTGTACCTAACCTAACCTACATGTGACAGTAAACTTTAACCTATTCACCGCCACAGATTTGTAAGTTGTGCCTCACACGCCAAAGTCTTCGTAGCAAAAGACTGAAAATGAACGTTACGTGATAGCACGTAGCTTGACTTTACATCGACTTGATCGACTCGATAATTATGAAGTCTGGCGTGTCGGGCACCTAATGTCCTGACTTTATATCAAGTTAAGGGCGGTGAAAAGGTTAAAACTCAAATTTTATTATGATTAAATATTCTAAGCTATAACGTAGTTAGGATAGCTGCTGCACTAAAAATTTACCATGCAAACAATTATAATAATACTCGGTATGAAAAGTTACGTGAATAATCATTTTCAATATGACTTAAATATATACAACACCCATAAAACTTATATGTATAGGTACGAAGCATATTACTATTCAATAAAATACTTGGAAAGTAGTCAAAGCAAGCCTGCCTTACCATAATGAATTAATGATATTATATTTACCTTGAGAGCCATCTATACAATCTTCTCGGAAACTGGTGAACTAAGGCGAGGCGGTCCAAAGTGAAAGGTAAACGTAGAACCTTTCGCTAGTCTGCAGAGGTGGCGCTATCTGCCAAAATATTTATTTTAACCCTATTAGTTTAAGAGCCGGTGACACTGAACCTAGTATGATAAGATTCCCAGATGGCATATATATAATTAGGTGCGTCATTAGTCGGGGAACACGAAACGGCGATGCTGCAATGCGAAAAACCTGGCGAAGCCATTGAAAATTAAAATTGAAAAATGATGAAAAATCCGGTTTCTAGTATGATAAGATTCCCAAGTTTCGTTTGTTCCTCGAAACAGGGGAGGGGTAGGACTATACGATAGTGCAGTGCTGCAAGCCCTCCTGACTGGCCTTGTCAGTGGCAGCAGTATAATAAGCGACTACTTTTCTGAGGTATCTAGTATGATCGGATTCCTGAAAAAAACAGGGCTCATCTGAAAGACCAGCACTTTCTGTGTAAGAAAAACCACTGCTGCATTTTCCAAACAGTGGAGAAGGTGGTTGCTGCAGCGATTAAAGGAGCCGACAACACTGAACCTATTTCGATAGATTCCCAGATGATATATATATAATTAGTCGCGGCATTAATGGGGGTACACGAAATGGCGATGCTGCAAAGCAAATGAGCACGCAAACCTATTAAAAATCAAATTTAAAAAATAAACGGTTTCTAGTATGATAAGATTCCCAAGTTTCGTTTGTTCCTCGAAACAGGGGAGGGGTAGGACTATACGATAGTGCAGTGCTGCAAGCCCTCCTGACTGGCCTTGTCAGTGGCAGCAGTATAATAAGCGACTACTTTTCTGAGGTATCTAGTATGATCGGATTCCTGAAAAAAACAGGGCTCATCTGAAAGACCAGCACTTTCTGTGTAAGAAAAACCACTGCTGCATTTTCCAAACAGTGGAGAAGGTGGTTGCTGCAGCGATTAAAGGAGCCGACAACACTGAACCTATTTCGATAGATTCCCAGATGATATATATATAATTAGTCGCGGCATTAATGGGGGTACACGAAATGGCGATGCTGCAAAGCAAATGAGCACGCAAACCTATTAAAAATCAAATTTAAAAAATAAACGGTTTCTAGTATGATAAGATTCCCAAGTTTCGTTTGTTCCTCGAAATAGGGGAGGGGTAGGACTATACGATAGTGCAGTGCTGCAAGCCCTCCTGACTGGCCTTGTCAGTGGCAGCAGTATGATAAGCGACCACTTTTCTGAGGTATCTAGTATGATCGGATTCCTGAAAAAAACAGGGCTCATCTGAAAGATCAGCACTTTCTGTGTAAGAAAAACCACTGCTGCATTTTCCAAACAGTGGAGAAGGTGGTTGCTGCAGCGATTAAAGGAGCCGACAACACTGAACCTATTTCGATAGATTCCCAGATAATATATATATATATATATATATATATATATATATATATATAATTAGTCGCGGCATTAATGGGGGACACGAAATGGCGATGCTGCAATGCAAAAAAGCAGACAAACTATTAAAAAGATTTGAAAACATAAAAAAACCGGTTTCTAGTATGATAAGATTCTCAAGTTTCGTTTGTTCCTCGAAACTGAAACTGACAAGGCCATTCAGGAGGGCTTGCAGCACTGCACTATCGTATAGTCCTACCCCTCCCCTGTTTCGAGGAACAAACGAAACTTGAGAATCTTATCATCATAGAAACCAGTTTTTTTATGTATTAAAATTTTCTTTTTAATAGCTTTATCTGCTTTTTTGCTTTGCAGCATCGCCATTTCGTGTACCCCCATTAATGCCGCGACTAATTATATATATATCATCTGGGAATCTATCGAAATAGGTTCAGTGTTGTCGGCTCCTTTAATCGCTGCAGCAACCACCTTCTCCACTGTTTGGAAAATGCAGCAGTGGTTTTTCTTACACAGAAAGTGCTGATCTTTCAGATGAGCCCTGTTTTTTTCAGGAATCCGATCATACTAGATACCTCAGAAAAGTGGTCGCTTATCATACTGCTGCCACTGACAAGGCCAGTCAGGAGGGCTTGCAGCACTGCACTATAGTCCTACCCCTCCCCTGTTTCGAGGAACAAACGAAACTTGGGAATCTTATCATACTAGAAACCGGATTTTTCATCATTTTTCAATTTTTATTTTCAATGGCTTCGCCAGGTTTTTCGCATTGCAGCATCGCCGTTTCGTGTTCCCCGACTAATGATGCACCTAATTATATATATGCCATCTGGGAATCTTATCATACTAGGTTCAGAGTCACCGGCTCTTCTACTAGACAGAAATTGATGCGCTATAACATTTTTTTTTGTCAATTTGTAGCTGTAGGTATCATCACTAGCACCTATAGGAACATGTTTCTATCGTGTTTATATCTATGTTTGCTACACACTATGGCTATTGTATGCACTGAGTGGCTAGCCGCATTCAAAAATAATGTATGAAACCGCAGCGCAGGTTTTATACGCACTCACAGCCGCATTACAGTGCGTATAAAAGCTGGCCGCAATACGGTTAGCCGCCCAGTGCGTAGGTACGTAACGTATTCTCCCTCTCGATACCATATAGACTAAATTTTACCTACATACCCCGAGCAAAGAGATCAGGTCTACTGCACTTGCACTTCTTGCACCATACTTACTTTGCTCATTCAGTTGTGTGTACCTATGCGAGCGACGGAAAGGGAGATACTTCGTTTTCTGATTGTGGTTCGTTCCCTTTTGTTCGTAGGCCCTTTGATGCTGCTACTTCTGCTGGGATGTATTCATGTGGGGCTGTAACGCAAAGGCAAAGGGCAAAAAAACCGGGCAAGGCCGGATGCTTTGATAGAGAAAGATAGCCTTATTGCGATTCCTATAAGAGGAAATAGAAAAGATCGCCATGTGTTGTCTATATCACCGATCGAGCATTTTCTCATGGTCGGGTTATAGGCGCAGGCACACTTCAAAAAGTCAAATTTGCGTATAAATTTTATATGAATATTCTTTTTCTTACCGCCGGTCGCTCGGCGGCGCCTAGGTTTATATGTGTAAATACTCTTTGGTTGTGTTGTGACCACCACAGAGTACTATTTTTATACAACTCAGTTTAAGTAGTCTGTGCATGAATATAAATTTGGGTTTATCAGACAAATAACTAATGAAGCCGAACAGATATTTAGCTTGAATGTAATGACGTAAGTACCTACATTAAGTTTCAGCTAATATTACAGTTAATGTATATTCGTTTCGAAAATCACAATGCTATAGTAGAAAACTGCAATGCTACCTCCATAGTAGCTTATGGACGCCTACAACTTCTCGGGCATTACCTACATCCTGCACCACCCCCATGCAGCTGCTGTAGTCCTTAGGTAATTCCTTGGCAAAGTTAAAGGCTTGGTCACACCGCTTGCGCGACGCAAGCGGGACGCTGCACTGCGCGCCAAAATGTATGAAGTATGAACCCGTCCCGCTCGCGTCGCGCAACCTATGTGACGTCGCTAACCTGTTAGCATACGTTCCGGCGCGCAGCGGTCGCGTCGCGCGGACGTCGCGCAACGCAGTGTGACCAAGCCTTTAATACACCTAAGGCTCATAAAAGTAGTCCTCATAAAGGTATAGAAGGTTGAATATAAAATGAATTATTAGTTACAGAATGCAGACCCAGAGTATTCTACGTCTCTGTATCGGAAGACAACTAAGATAAGTGTTACCGCGGCTACGTAATTTTATTTTTATTTATTTATTAGCCTTTATTTCCAACATTTTAGGTGAGGTAAGTTATGTTATAATACTGTATATATCATGAGGTGTTGGCGTGTCTTTGTGACACAAAGGCCTCTTCCAGCTTTTTCCGTTCTTCTCTATTTATAGCTATGCGATGTCATAATGGGCCTGCTACTTTCTTAGACATAGACATAATTTATTGATAATAACACATTACAAGTCAAACTTATACTAAATTGAAATCATTAATATTAATATCCTTAACTCATTATAAATAAAATTCACATATTACAATTGCATAACCGTATTTAACATTATCATTATTTATCCTTATATTCTACAAATTCTTTGAAGCTATAAAAACATTTCTCAATTAGCCACTTTTTTAAATTATTTTTAAATGCTGGTAGGCTCACAGCTGTCGTTATATTTAATGGTAGTTTATTTTAGATGACGATACCCGCAACATGGACTGTCTTTGCGGTTTTACTTAGTTTGTGGGGTATCATGCTGAGTTTGTTCGCTTTTCGGGTCACCCAGGCACATCCATCTCCTCTTCTCGCGTATACCGATTCTTAATTTCATCGGACCAACATTTTCTTTGTCTTCCTCTTTTTCTTTTCGTTTGGAATCTAGGGGTCCATTCTGTTAAATCTCTTGTCCATTTGTTCTTCTTCTCTCTGGACATGTGGCCTGCCCACCTCCATTTAAGAGATTTAGTTTTAGTTGTGACGTCTTCTACTTTTGTTATTTGTCTTATATATGTAGCTCGTTTTCTGTCTCTCTTTGTGTAGCCCAGTATACTCCTTTCCATGGTTCGTTAGCATGTGATCAATTTCTGGTCAATTGGTCATGTCTTTGTATGTTTGCCCAGGTCTGGCAGCCGTAAGTTAGAATCGACAGTACACACGTGTTAAATATTTTTCTTTTGATTCGGATGTTATATTGCTTGCCCTTCATGACCTCTTTTAGGGCCCAGAACCTTTTCCATGAGTTAGCGACTCGTCTCTCTATCTCTAATTCAGTTTGGTCGCTGAAGGCGATTAGTTGACCCAAGTAAATATACGAGTAGGAGCTAACATATTCAATTTCTTCCTCGTCTAATTTAATACTTTCTTGGGACCTGTTGGCTATTATTTTTGTTTTTGTTTTGTTCATCGTCAACCCCACCTTCTTGCTTTCTTGTGCCAAGTCTTGAAGCATGATTTGTAGACTCTTCGGGTTGCCTAGACGGATTTGTAGACTCTTCGGGTAGTAGACTGTGCGGCTACGTAAAAGGTAAGTTAATCCTTGAGCACGCTTAAATTAAATTGTTGAATTAGGTTAACTTTAAGTGTTCATCGAATACGTAAGCGTACTTATAATAATTCAATTATTTTATGGCTGAGACCTCGATTATGTGTGGACTAACTGGTCCATTGTCCTTGCTCAATTAAAAATTGGTTAAGTACGTAAATGTAATATTATACATATTCGCTTCTGTTTTCCAACGAAGTCAGCTTTAAAGATTAGTAGAATTTTGATGAATGCTATCAATAATGCAAGTATACGGTGGACATCGCAAATATCGAAACGCACATACACACATGAATGACTGTAAATTACTAAATGTATGTATTAAGCACTTTACTGTATACAATAACAAATGAAAACAACAAGTCAAGTACAACAACAACAAGTTAAGTAAGTATTAAGTACCTAGTTGTTGCTAATGGAAATGCAGCGATCGACACCGATAGGTACCAATTGATAGTAATCATGATGATATCAATCATGTATATAAACCGAATTTTGTTTTTTTTAGTGAAAAATAAACGCTTTTGTATTTGTATTTTAGGATGTATCCGATATTTCTGCACATTTTGTCGAGAGTTTACAAGTACGACTCCCTAACAATTACAATAACAGGGATAATAAATATACTATATAATATAATAAGAAATAAAGCACATTATCGTGTTATATTGAGTTAAGTGGAATCTGGCGCATAATCGACGTTACGGCGATTAAATTTATTTACCTACAACTGCGTTTTTGTGGATAGTGAATTAATTAACTGTGTACGGTCAGGAACAAAAGTAAAGACGCATATAAAGAGGTGAAAAGCTCTTATTCCCTGGCAATAAACAGTTGACGTCTACATATGCGTAGATATTTTTGACACTGACTACCAACTATCATTTATCCTTTAATATCTCATTATCTCGTAATCAATATTTATTAGGCACAGTAACAATATATACAAATTTACTCTACAAATAAATACATTGACAATATTTAAAAACTAAACTCTAAAATTATAAACTAACTTACAAATAAACTAACTTACAAATAAAATTTTTGCCCCAAATCACCTTGTGGGGGCAGCGTGCCCAGAAGGCTGGCAGCATTGCCACGCTGGATGGCAATGCTGATCCTCTGCGCCAGGTATGATCCAGCCCTCCGGTCACGCGTTACCTCCACAAGGCGTTTGGAGCATTCTTTAAAAACTAAATGTGCGCTTTCCCCCCACGGACCCATAGTCTCTACCCCAAACGGCGCAAATTGGTAGCCATTGTTTAGGGCTGCATATTTGCGCCGCTTGAGGAGTTCGGCTGAATTTGCAGCAGAGCCGGCTTTTGTGGCGGTGCCACGAAGATGAGACAGCGCCAGGGTATCGGCACAAGTTGCGTCCCAAACCATCGGCCGTCCCATCTTCCAAGGCACGAGAGTCATTCCGTCGGGTCTTTTTCCGTCGTCGCGGGCAAGGCCGGTCGGTTCCAATATGGCCGGCGCTCCCGCACTGGCTAGGGCCCGACGGATGACATCATTCAGGTTCGCATGTCGAGTGGCACGGCCTGCGCTTCTGCCGCAGGATAAACCGTGGTGACCCAATTGGTCTACTGGGTCACCGCAACGACAGCGGTGCGGGGCAACGCAGGCCACTCGTAATTATATTGATCCCAGTAAAAAAAGTATATAGATACAAAGAAGAAGAAGAAGAAGATTAGTAACACAGAAGTAAGTATGTAGAACATTTTATGTAGCTTACGTATGTATCAGAACATGTTTTGCTACGGGCCACCATTTATAAGTATTTTTAACTAATAGTTAATAAATTGGAGTAAGACATAATATACCACAACCTTCGCTAAACAATATCGCATTGTATCGGTACACGACAACACTGTGTTAACTGACCATTCATGTTCCTTATTGCAACTGCATAAGGCTTATTAGTGGATATTTAGTCCAAGGTGTGTCCGTTTGTATGTAATCTGGTATCGGAACTCGGGTTACAGCCAAACCGCAATCTCGCACCTAATTCAATTGACAACATTTCATATTTTTAAGCCTACAATTTTATCATTTCCCTCTATTCTGTTTTAAACCTTCGGTTCGGTCTGTTTTAAACGGTTTTAAATCATTTATAAGCCTCATATTTAATTTAATATTCTTTACTAGAAATTTAAGAAATAAAGGAAAAATTGAAAAACTTAGGCACCGAGCAGGATTCGAACCTGCGACCTCCCGGCACTCGCGGCATTAATTTAATATTCTTTTTTGAATTCTGTATAATATTAAATTAAACATGAAGCTCATGACAAATTTAAAACCGTTAGCGTGTTCCTTTTTTCAAGCAGAATAGAGGGAAATAATAAAAATGTAAGGTTAGAAATATTAAATGATGTCAATTAGAGTCTTATTGTTTAACACGTTGCTTCATTGCCTACAAATATTTTGGATAAACAATATTGACACATACCTACAGGATGTGTGTGACGAAAGCTAATGCTATCTGACCTTCCAACCCAGAGGGAAAACTAGACCTTATAAGGATTAGACCAGTATTTCCTCGCAATATTTTCCTTCACCAAAAAGCCACTGTTAAATATAAAATGAAATTTTGTACATACATACGTTTTTTGAGAAATTTGCATAATACGCGTATCATCATCATCATCATCATATCAGCCGAAAGACGTCCACTGCTGGACATAGGCCTCCCCCAAAGAGTGCCACAATGACCGGTCTTGCGCCACCCGCATCCAGCGGACTCCCGCGACCTTAATACGTGTATGCCACATATTAAAAAAACGGAACCCTAAATGACAAATGACTAATGCAATTAAAATAGAGGGCATCATATTTCAAATACAATATAATATTTATTCATAATCTTAAAACATGATGTCATCCAAAGTAATTATTAAACTTAAGCGCTAATTTGTTATACCGCCTTATTTAAAATAAAACCGGTCAAGTGCGAGTTCGACTCGCGCACCGAGGGTTCCGTACACAGTTCTTGTATATGTAGTTGTGTACCCGTCCCGACCCCATTAATTCAGGAACAATCTTAAAAAAACATGACAGCACCATCTATCGGCGCATTGTGTTACTAATTTGCGCGACTGAATAACTTAGTACGTATGTTGGTTTTTCAAGGATAATTCTTTATCACATCAACCAATTTCAATAATTGTTTTTTTATTTGAAAGAAGGTATTTTCAACGTAATTTTGTAAATTTAAATATAAAACAAAAATATATACAAAGGTGATTAAATTACAAACTTAGTATAGAAGAGTTTTTTGATGATTAAAAAAAAGAAAAACTAGATATGGCTATATTTTTCCTGTAAAATATACATGCATATTAATGTTGTGTAATAATTTCAAATTTTTTTCTTCGTAAACTTCGGAGATAAGGGGGGGAGGGGGGAATGGTATTTTTTTTACATTTTCCCTCGTAAATCGAAATTTCCCCAACAAAAAAAAAAACTAAAAATTGTTTCAGAATGTACAAGTCAAGCCCTTTCATATGATACCCCACTTGACATAGTTGCCAGACTTTGAAATTTTGAACCCCCTTTTATCTGTCATTATTCACAGAAAATAAAATAAAATAATTTAAAAAACCATCTTCTATGTATCTGGGTTACCCTTGTTTATAACTATTCCAAATTTCAAATCGATAGGATAAGTAGTTCCTGAGATATTTAGCGATGTGACAGACAGACAGACAGACAGACAAAGTGAAACCAATAGGGTTCCTTTTATACCTTTTTGGTACGGAACCCTAAAAAGGCTTAATTTGCATTATTTTCTTAAAACTATGCATCAGTTTGTTCGAAGGCAGGATATTGGGCAATGACAAACTACACTATTAAATCTTCTTTAATTGGTGTTCTAGTTTAAAAACACAAACCTTGAGGACCGCACCTTTTAACGTCATGTTATCTTTGTAATGGGTACTTGGTGTGGGAAAACGTGTTCATATGACATGGCTCAATGATGCTCTTACATTTAGAACGTGATGTCATTGTATACTAATCGAATCGAATAATCAGTTATTTAATTGATCATTATTATAAATAATCATTATAGAAACTACTTAAATAACTAACCATGAGCAAAATTGCCCGTCCACAATAAATACAATGTGACAATCTTACACAAATCGACCTAGTCCCAAACTAAGCAAAGCCATGCATTTATTTCGTGCTCATCACGCAAGTAAATGCACTGACCGGGATTCGAACCCGGGACCACCGGCTTCGTAGGTCAGGTCACTACCAACTAGGCTAAAGAGGTCGTCAACACAATCTGGCATTGCGCAGGGCATCGTTCCCAGAGCGCTCGCCGCATATCCCTGATGGATGGATAGCCTGGCTCAGCTTCTGACACTTTCTTTACTAAAGGTGACTTGCGGAGTTCGAGGGGGGATCCATATTAATATTTTATTCATTGACATGAGCTTACTGCGCACTTGATGCGCAGAGCAGGGCAGTACTACCTTCGTATCATCCCGCTTCGGGCCTACGCATGCCCAATATAAGAAACGTTAGCTGCAATTGTCAACTGTCAGCAAAGTTAGTACCTACCGCTTTTTACTGTGTTCTTACATCGGATGCGCGAAAGGGCCTATGCACACCGCGTTTTGTTCATCCTACTAACATGTTGACAGTAGCACTGCAGATGTAGTAGGGGAACGGGCGTTAATGGCGCGTTTAAAAAAACGGTATGCTTAGGCTCTTCCGCGCGTCCCGCGCCAGTCAGGAAGTACCCATTTAAATGTAAGAGCGCAGTAAAAAGTGGTTGACACTGACAGCTAACAGTTTTCTCATATCGTACCGCCTCAGGCTCGCGCAACTCAGTACAAAAAATAAAAAAATGATATCCGAGGATAGTATGGGATATCCGTACCCGAAGGGTCCAAACGGAACCCTATTGTTGTGGCTCAGGCGTCCACCCGTCCGTCGTCTGTCACACAGGTTTCATAGTCAAACTGTTGGAGTTAAGTTTTCAAATTTTCACAATATTAAGCATCTTGTTGACCCAAAGCCATACAAATAGTCAACATTTATTTTTATTTGTTTTTCGCGAATAAAAACTTTTGACTTACCCCATCGAGTGGGGTATCGTTGTTCAGAGCTTATTGAGTAGATAAATACTATATATATATATATATATATATATTTAAATATTGTAAAACAAAAGAATGATAGATTACCACCAAAGTAAGCTTTTTTTACAAAATTTTGTATATTTTACCAACAAATACTAGATCAGATTTTTCATTGAAATTTCCTTATTTTTCGTATTAAAACCAGCTTAATTTTGCGATTGGTTCGGAACCCTAAATGTGCGGAGTCCGACTCGCACTTGGCCGGTTTTTTTTAGTATGAGAGTCCCGTCTCTTAAAATGCCAGTGATTATATTCTCCTTGGTACCGCCTCTGCACCGACAAATCAGGAAGTCGCCTATACCGGATTCATATTTGTCTGACGTGACGGGTCGTGACACGACTTTTTTTTTAGATTCATTTGTGCGCTCTGACATGGCAGATCATAATATGTAAAACTGGTAGTCCGGCATAAAATATTTACTGTCTGAAGGTTAATAGAGACAATTCAATAAATGTACCTACCAAATTCTTGCAATCTTCAAGTCTATTAGCAAAGGAATGCACGACCTCTGGCAGAGGTGGGGCAGATGGCAGACAATTTCTTACGCTTGCATTAAATATGATCTTGAATATCGTCTACTCTCTAGTAGATTCGCTGCAGTGCATTATAATATTCTGATACCTTGGTATAGTCCGACCCCCGTTTTTCTCAGTAACCGTTAGTACTAGAAAGCTGTAATTTGGCATGAGTATACATATTAATGACGCCGACAAAACGGTAGAAAAAATCTTTAAAAAAATGTTTTTAGTGTACCTCCCCTACATGTAAAGTGGTGGTGCAATTTTTTTTTCTGCCTAACCCCATCGTGTGGGGTGCTCTTTTAAAAATATTATAAGGTTTCTTAAAGCATTTTTGGATTAAACAATTGGTTAGCGTGATATTAAGCTTTGAAATGATAATTTTTGTTATGGTAATTAAACATAAAGCTTGAGCAATACACATGTACATGAGTAAAGCGTTCTGTGCGATGGCCAAGTCATTCTATATATTTAAAAAAATAATGTAATGCCGATGCAAGTCGGTGAAAATCTGGACACCCCTCCGGTACTATTGACTAAAATATAACCGACTTAGTTTAACATTACATATCATTACTTGTTGTACATGTAATGTTTTTGATGGGATGTAGTATTCGGTCAGGTGATCATGGAACCTTGTACAATTCCTTCATCTTACATAATTGAATTCCGTACAACAAAAAGCATATTAATTTCTCTACAGACTAATACTCGTAACATTCAATAACTTAACGTCGTTAAACTAATATGTCTCATACATTACTTTCAACGACTAATGTGTCTTAGCAAATACATAGATTAATGTTTTGACTTTCCTAACGCCTGGAGCGTGATATGGCACTGAACACTCGTGGAATAAGTGATTGGATCTTTTATATTGTTGTCACTGACAACTGAACCGAAGCTAATTATATTACACCGCTTGCGCAAGGTTTCGGCAGATGCCGCTTACAATCGACTAATTAACATTCTGTAATGAAAATCACGACTTTTTCTTACATTACATTCGTTAAAACGCAGTAGCCTATGAGATTTAGGTATGTACCTAGTGAGATTTTGTAAATATGAGGTTTATGAAATATCAAGAGAAAAAAAATTGTATAATAAAATATACGAAAACATTTGGATAGGATCAATACACAAGGACTACTATGCGCGCTCAAAGGAACAAAAAAAATTATGCTGCAGTATGGGTGAGGACAAAAATTTTGGCACATCCTGACGGCATTTGACACGAAATTGTGAGAAAAAGAAATTTGTGACACGAAATTTAATTTAGTTAAATATTGTATAACAAATTTCGTCCTTACCCATATGTCTCTTGTTAATTGAGTTTTATTTTGTTTTCAGTTTAAGTATGTACTCGTATAACCCATTCTACCAAATGCCTAGCGAGAAAAAAATACAGCAAGACTCAATAGTCTTTTACCGCTTCATGCAATATCTTAGATTATAAGTGCAGTTATATTTATCCAGGTCAATTGCGCACCGACTGTTAAGTCATGTCATAGTAAAGTTTTTCACATCTATTTCTAAGTAAAAATTGTAATCCACGTCCGTCGCTTTTAAGCTAATCAATTGACTGAAACTTACTCTTGAAATGTACCACTGAGAGTCTCGTCAAATATGTAGTCGGACACCATTCTGACTACATATTTTCAATATGAAATTAGCTTACTTAAAGACTAAATTATTTACTAACATTCTACAGCCTCCGGGCTCTTTAGTTGTTAATTAACTTAATGTAGCACGTTGACATTCAACCTGCAACCTACACCGCCAACACGATTTGATCTCTGAACTGTGATAAGTGATAGGTGAAATAAATCGATCTATATAACCTAATCGATGCATATTGACTGATTCGACTGGGTATGCGTGCGAGGCCGCGGAACACACGATCGCGGTCTAGTCTATCACTTGATATTTGATAGACAATCACATTGATGCAAACCTTTGAGTTGAGGTTGCGACACGAATTCCAACCTTATGTCAAATTAGCCTTTAGGCATAACTGACAACACTAATGTATACGCCTAAAAGTGAGCACTTAGTAAAAAAGTAAGTACAGCCTTGCCCGAAAGTATTGAGCACTCACGCGTTTTACATATAAAAGTCAAACTTTGAATCAAGCTTTATACACTCGCGGACAAAGAATACGGGTCGGTAAAAAACCATCAATTTCCTAATATACTGCGAGATTGTAAGTTTTTTTAATCATGTGATTATCTTATATCTTTAAACCAGCAATTCTTTTATATATATATATATATATATAGGGCTCTCGGAAACGGCTCTAACGATTTTGATGAAATTTGGTATGTGGGGGTTTTCGGTGACGAGCAATCGATCTAGCTAGGTCTCATGCCCGGCAAAACGCCGAGCAAAGCTCGGCCGCCCAGATATTCTTTATTTAATTTTACATCTATACTGCAAAAGTAACAGCCAAAAAAGTAACGTTCCCAGGTTTAAATCGGACTCGTAAAAATCAATGAAAAAAACAACGTTAATGGAGCGAGATATCGCGAAATCATCATTTTTGGACATTAATATTTTTATGATAGGATTCCGGAAATTCCTAATACAGTTGGGCAATACGAAGAATAGTATATTATGTAAATGAAACGAGTGTAGAATAAATACATTTATTATAAGTTACAAAGGAAAATATGCGCGAGGCATATTACACGTCAGTAAGATTTTTAAACATGAAATCAGTTTTTTACATTTTTTTCTTTAATTGACGAATTTTCCGCTTACAATCAACATTTATTTAGACTTAACGACGTCCTCATGTAGCCTCATTGTAAGAATTTAATATCAATGTTTAATCTTCTATATGAAATTTAAAGGGAAAAATTGAGATCCCTAAAGTTTTTTGCCCTATTATTGTATGCCAACATGTTGTTTGTTCTAGTGATCATTTGTCCTAACGTTTTTAGCCCTAATAAAGAGTCACCTAATACATTTTGACCGAAATTTATTTATCCTACTGGCTTATTACCTAATATCATTTGTACTAACGTTTAGTTCCCCTAATGACGATTGAGTCATTTATCCTAACACTCAGTAGCCCTAAAAATGCAGTCGGACTCCGCCTTAGCTCTGGCGCTGCGGGAAGACCAGCCCTTCCGCCCTTGCGTGCCAAAGCACGGTCGCACGTGCTCCGCTCCGCAGCTTCGGCTTGCTGGTCGCCCGAGGCGACCAGCCTCAGCCGCTCCGCTTCGCACGGCTCCCGCGCTTTGTCACGGCGGGCGAGGGCTGCTCTCCCTCCGCGCCTCCGAGTTTTCATATATGTATATATACACTCTAGGGGTAGGGCAGACAAGACCACGTGCATAGTGGGGTGCTCCGATTCGGATTTGGTGCCAATATTATGGATTGAAAAATTGTCTTTTGTAGCCCAAATTAGGTTAATCGATATTATGGTAAATAAATTTAGGACTCTTAATCATTATGGCATAAATACTTAGGACTAATATGCTTTAGGATAAATAATACGTTATGCAAAATGAATGTTAGGGCAATTAAACGTTATGGCATGTGACTTTAGGACAATCGTTAGTAGGAATTGAAACGGTTCCCCAATTTAAAGGTCTGTTTTTGCACACTAATCATACGTTTCAAGGGAAATAGCGAAACTGATTTGATAAAGGTTTTTTCTTTCTAATTGCCTGTTTGTACCGGTGATCGCCATGCCCTACATCAGTGCACTTTGCCAGGAAATATGGCAATACTCACCTAAAATATCAATCAACCATGACCATACTTTGCATAGCAATAATTTTGTTTAATCTTGCACAAATAAGTATTCTAGGGTTCACTGCAGAAACATAGTTGGTGTGGAGCTGCGTGACGTCTGTTTTTCTCTTTCGCGTGTATGCGAAACGGTGGAGTCGACGGTATGGCGGGAGGTCTCATAACCTGCCTAGAGCCAGAAGTCTCGCAAGTAAAAGTAACTTTTAACAATACCTTGGCGGCGCCAGCTGGTTGCGTGCGTCAGTTTCGCTATCCACCGCCGCGCGTTGCTACGTATCGCGCTTTACATTCGACGAAATTATCGTGTCGTTTAACTTTTTGTCGCTCGTTGGCTATTTCAACGCGCATTGTGTTTATCTATTTTCGTGTTTTCCCGACGTCAAAGTTGGTTGGATTTAACCGTTTGTTTTAAAAGTTGTGGTGAACCGGCAATATTGGATGTTGTTTGGACTTAAATGTGAGTATTTAATTAAAATATAAACTAAAAGGAAGAGGACTAAAAACTATGTTTTTCCGATCTCGCCTCAAAATAAATAACTCCGGTCAGGTACATAGGTACATTATAAATGCTTTAACGCTGTGCCACTAAGCCGCACAAAGTTCGGGTACTACATATAACTTAGTTTAAAAAAAACATGTCTCTCTCACATATATCAATTTGTTATCATAAAATGTGTCATAAAAATAATTCTTCTGGAGTCCTCCCTCACGGAACACTTTTAGTTTTTATATAGGGACTATGTTTACATATTTTTTTGACAATCAGTAGGCAATATTTAAAAAAATGTGCTTATGTATTACGAAAGTAGCCTTAGTAAGTAGTAATTAACAATTGAAATTTTTTAAAGTATTATTACAATCATATGATGAACAGCCTGAAGCTCTTCCAAATTTTACCCGTCAAATTTGTTTGTCCCACAGTTTCATGGTTTGTTGTTTATCAGACTCCATACGTAAGTACACCGGTTACCAGTGTTACCCCATGTATATTTATAGTCTGTGATGAAAGTCGCCGGCGGCTGGTCGGTCACCCGGCTACTCGGTGAGCGAGTGATTATGAACTCGCAATCGGATACCGAACTGGTTTGTGCTTTGGACACGTGTTGTGTTACAGACTTTATGTAGGCTGTTCTAGTTGGTGGAATAAAGCAAATAATGTCATGCTCAGATTTATGTTAAGAGCGCAAATGCGACTTGGTTCGCTGTTACTGAAACTTGAATGTAAATTAATGCGATTATTTCGTTGAATACGATGCTAGATGCTGAACCTAGTTAATATTTTATTACTAACAAAAAAATATTAAAAATGCCCTCCTATGTTTTAATTAAATCGAAACATGTTAGGATTTTAAGGTCCTACACACGTACGCGCGTGCTAATAGTTTAACTACATTGCGCGCTTTTATAGACGATTGAACTCGTTATACCTTCGTGACCAGTCAATGAAAATCGCATGCGAGTCTTGTATGTGTGTAAATCAGGCTTTACTTTATAATTGTTAACTTCATGTAGGTAACTTTCAGACTCCGCTGCCTCTGTTAGGAAAATTAGGAAAATCGACAGGCAACTGCACTCTAAATAAATCAAACAAATAGGTACAGTCAGCAAAGAAAGTCCTTTACCACTTTTGGACTTAAGCGTACACATAGTAGAGTCGAAAAGTAGTAGACCACTTCTTTGCTCGACTGTACGATGGGTTGTGAAGGTGAAAGAAACCTACATTTTTCTCTGTCGTCAACATAATAAAGGGTCGGCAACGTATTTCTGACTCTTCTAGACTCGCTAGAGTCTACAAGCTACGTTGTCAACTTGTTATGAGACGGGCAGTATGTTTGTCTGCCACCATCGCGGCCTTAAGGTGGGACGCTTTCCATACAAAACGTATTTTGACATTCGCAGGCTAACGGCGTGATATTTTAAGAAAGTGAGTATCACGTGACATCATTTTTTTCAAATTATTTTAGTTTATACAAGTTTATTCTTGGAAAGGGGGCATTTTGCGCAAATGGAAAGCCAATCTATGAAAGTTTGTTACATTAGTTTCTTAAAATATCACGCCGTTAGCCTGCGAATGTCAAAATACGTTTTGTATGGAAAGCGACACACCTTAAAAAAACGGTGTTTGCCCTCGCTAAATCATGTGATACTTACTAATGGAATTTAAGCAAGATGTTCACCTTTAACTAGTTTCAATACTCGTGTTTTAATCTAGATGGTCTTCCTCGGAATAGCTATGAATATCTAAATTATCTATCGCCGATCGTGACGACTGATATTTGATATAAATCATAATGGCAAGCAATTAAAACAGCTAGTAAATGAGTGGAATAGTCGTTACATTAAGCATAAATTAATAGTTTAACGTCTATGTTGAAGAAAATGTCACATAAAAAACAAGGCAGACTTGATGTAACGTAGCAAACATGCTATCTAGTGCATTTTTTCATACTGACATTTTTTTACACAACTATACGGCAGAAGCTGGCCTCGGACCGACAAAGATGGAGAAAACTGTATCAAGCTGCACGGACAAGAACTTAGCTCTTAAGGTAATGATGATACAAATACAAATACAAATCGTTTATTGCTTTCATGTATACGATACGGCAGTAATGGTCGTTTTATGACTATTATATTACGCATTCATTTATAAGCCAATTTATTAATTACTATTGTAGTTGCAGTCAACTATCTACTCCTTCTGGAGCTTAACACACAAATATTATGGTACGGTTTCAGAGGAATTTCGTCTTTGGATGCTCCGGTTATGAAATGAGCGGTGCCGAGGTTTTTTCGATGGAATACCTTAGTATAGGGCTCTTCAACTAAGGAGTTTGTAAATTTTTAAAGTGTCGGCAACGTACCTTCATGTAGCACCGCTGGAGTTGCTAGCGTCCATAGGCTGCGGCGACCGCTCACCATCAGGCGGGCCGGGACGTACACTAGTTTGCCACCGACGTGGTATAAAAATAATAATATATTAAATTTGTAGAGATGCAATAGAGTCAATGCGTAAAGTCTTTGCTATTATACAGGGCGTCCCAAAACTATGGGCCATCCAGGGAAAGTACCTTGAATATTGTAGATGGAAGATTTTACTAAAAGAAGACATTATTTTAATTTCATAAACAATTTTAACTGCGTTCATAGATTTTTAAATAATTACATGGTTGAACCGGGAATCGAAACCGAAACACGAGAAAAAAATTGTTTTGTTAAAAATTCATGGTCTTCCTTTTATTTCTGACACTATGTTATTTAGCAAATAAATAATCCTTATGATGAAGCCTTTCGATAGGTATGATAAAACTACAGGGTTATTTTTTTTTCTCGTGTAGCGGTTTCGATTCCCGGTACAATCATGTAAGAATTATTTAAAAATCTATGAATGCCGTTTAAATTGTTTATTAAATTAAAATAATGTCCTCTTTCAGCAAAATATCCTATCTACGATATTTAAGGTACTTTCCCTTGATGTCCCATAGTTTTGGGACACCCGTATACCATAAGGTACTTTTGAAGTATTAACAACGCCTAATGAAAATTTCAACATACATGATGCAACTGCTACGTCAATGAATGAATGAATGATAACTTTTATTTCGGATATTTTTTTTACATCCATATGTTGTTAGTGTAACTTAAAACTAATCATTAGTACCTATTCTAATAACACTATTACTTAAATCTAAATTGGGCGTCGTAAAAATTGGTCAGTCATACCTGTCCACAATGACACTCAGTATGCTATTAGAACTACCTTAGCCAGCTCTGCATCGAGACGTTTTTTTTGCGCATTAATCGCTTGAAAACCGTCCGTGCAATGGGCACGGGTAAGTAGTAAAATATATGAAATTGTACTCAAGTTTCTACTTGGGTATACCTATTCATACATATTCCAATCAACATGCCTAGCGCGCCTCTGGGACTTAAGTATTGAAGATCGAAAGTAACTTCTAAACACCCGTCGCATATTTTGCTCACGAAATACGAATAGGTATTTTATTCGACATTCGGCTTTCCCTGTCTTATTTACAATGCATTTGAC
This sequence comes from Cenopis cana, assembly GCA_951800055.1. Classification (NCBI taxonomy): domain Eukaryota; kingdom Metazoa; phylum Arthropoda; class Insecta; order Lepidoptera; family Tortricidae; genus Cenopis; species Cenopis cana. The sequence continues at coordinate 6,749,029 of OX637479.1, read as the reverse complement.
GCGGAGTTTATAAATGAATCCGATTTGCTGCTACTTATTTCACGAGAAACGTTAATGTGTAAAATTCATCGAGGTTATTTGTAAATTGGCTGAAATATAACAAATTTCACGAAATCGCGGGCAAAAGCTCGTTGTACAGTCAACCAATTTGATTACAATTCATACCTAGTCACAGTGCCATTTATTATCAGATCTCTACCTACCGGTTTTTAAATTTTTACTGTGATAAGTTACGAAGTGGCCCAAGGAATCAAATTGAAGGGATGTTTACAAAAACAACATAACTGACTAGACTGGTCGTCATCTGCTGTCATTTCAATTGTTCTTGACAGAGTTTCAACCAGTCTAAGCAGTTATGTTGTTTTTGTAAACATGCCTTCAATTGTTTGACCATACATAAGTGTCTAATGACTTTGGTGGAGATGATGACCTTTGCTCGGCTGCTAAGGTTTGGAATACCCTGCCGGCATCTGTATTTCCGAGTTCATATAACCTTTTTTTTTATACTACGACGGTGGCAAACAAGCGTACGGTCCACCTGATGGTAAGCGGACACCGCAGCCTATAGACGCTCGCAACTCCAAAGGAGTCACGTGCGCGTTGCCGACTCCTTTATAAAATTTGAGGATGCACTATGTTGACAGCAGAAGGGACCAATTTAGCTCCCTCACTCTCAACACAGTGTAACCTCGGGAGCTCTGGCAACCTTGCTCACGTCCAGGTCCACAACACTAGATAGGTACCTGAGTATATAATGTTATTATGGCTGTGGTCTTCTGCAAGGCGGAGGTACTTCCCCAGTTGGGCTGCTCCAAATTCGAGCAAGATGACATTTTGCTGTGCCCTACCTCTCTGAAAACCCGGACCTGGACCTATTTAAGTCAAAAGTAAATACTTATGCATTTTCTGGGTGAGCTCGCGTCACCGCCGGCCTCATCTTTGCCCCCTGGCTAGATGCTGGTCAAGAGCAATCCCATTATTATTAAAAACAAACGTAAATGAAACCTTCAAGAAACAGATTTTCCAAGAAATTTAAAAACCTAGATAGATATCTCGTATTGAAAATCTCATCCGTTTACAAGCAAATCATACAAACTTACTGTTTTAGTATAGGATACAAAATACTGAATTGAGCTGCTTCTAAGCACAAAGTAAATAGCGGCGGCGCGCGCCGGAGCAGAGAGTCCGCTCAGTACAAAGTGCCATTTTCGCCGCACGCACAATGACGTAACATTTACAGGCATTCTCGGTTGATTTCGGACTAGCTTAGTCGCGACTGTCACTGTCGCGTCGCGAGTGCTAGTTGTGCGCGCGTTGATCACTTGACGTCCTCGCCGCTACGTAGATAGTTTATGTCACGTACGTCAAAATGAATAACCGATATTATTACAGTTGGAATGTATTTTATTGTTTAAATACACTTAAATACAACAAAAAACGGTGCCTACACTTTCTTCAAATTTTTAAACGATATTGAAAGGTAAATAAAACGGTTTTCTCATTTTGGTAGTTACAATACCTAGGTAAGTAGGTAATTTTTTGAAACTTGCCGCTTTGATAACGACGATCAACCATTACACATTCATCTTATCGTTCGCTGGTAAAACGCCAGTATTTAAGTAATACTATGGTTTAGTTAAGTAGGTACCTAATTAATTAGGTATATTTTTGTTGGCGCTCTCGACCGCCGCCGGTCACAAGTCACAACTCGCAGCGGGACACGCATCAATTTATTAGGGTTCCGTACCCGAAGGGTCAAAACGGAACCCTATTGGTGTCGCCCAGACGTCCGTCCGTCCGTCCGTCGTATGTCACAAAATTTGTTCCGAAGAATTTTTAGACTTCTCATTGACCTATGAACTTGAAATTTGGTGACAATGTTCAATATTACGTATATTTTAACAACAAATACTAATATATGAATAAATCATATTTTTGAGGTTGATTCGGAACCCTAAATGTGCGAAGTCCGACTCGCACTTGGCCGGTTTTTTACCAAGATACGCTGGTTCATATTTAAATGTCATGTTGAAGAATTTTTAATTTATCTGCTCCTTTTTAAAATTCAGAATCAATACAGAAGCAACCCTGTAGTTTAGGTATGTATTTTCAAGAACGGCGGGAACGGACCTTCTGTATATTCTTTATTTTGTGTTCTAAGTGCCGCGAGGTAAAAAAGACAATGCCTTTAACTTTGCGCATTTTCCGTGGTCCTTTAAATACAATAAAATTCATTCGTTCCGATTAATTGATTGATTCCGAATTAAAACACCGGAATTACTTAACTGAGGGTTAAATTAAATGACACGGAAAACAAAATTGATAATGTAATACTGTAATTTAATCATGCAGTCGTGTCTGGAACTCTTAACGTAATAAGATAATTGTGCAATAATTACATTAATAACTCTATATTGGGTTATCTAAAAAAAATATGCTGTTTACTCCCTTGTTTTTGCGCATCGTTTATGCTTTTAATTAACACTAAATACGGCTTGTTTACACACGGTTTGTACACTAATTGTTTCGATGGCTGATTCGTGCTTAGGTGCAATAAAACTTGATACGTATGTAATGTATTACTTAGCGACTACGATTTTCCTTTCAGTTTGTTCGGCAATGTTTCGGCTCGGTTTTATTTGTCCGACTTTGTGGAGGACTATATTTATATATTTGTTTATGTATGGATACTTATACATCATATTTATTTGTTTAAACTTTATTGCACCTTAAAAAAGGTACAAATGGCAGACGTAATGCCTTAAGGAATTCTCTACGAGTCAACCACTGGGCTCAAAAGAAACATTTGTACGGAGCAGGAGTTATGTATGTATTAGATAATATTAAGATTAGTTTTCTATTAGTTACCCTAAGGTTGTCTGGAACAAATTTCTCTTTAGCGATGAGACTGCCTATTGTTTGCCTCTGGTTACTGCAATTTTGTACTGTATTTAATTGAGATTTGCAATAGAGAGTATTTGTACCTATTCATTTTTTAAATGTTGAAATTGAAATATTCAATTGGTGTTTTTGTCCAGTTTGTCCACATTTACGACAATTTGTTCCAGCAATCTACCCCACTACTAGCCATATCTTAAATTTGCTAGAGCGCCTACATTTTTGAGAACTGAGTCCACTAATAATACGCACTTTTAATACTGATTTTACAATTAATATTGAAACTTGTACGACCATTTCAAAACAGCTTTATACCTCTAATATTAAAGTTGAATACTGCTTGAGTCTTACATCAGATGCAAGCCAATTTGCATGCGTGTCACAGCGCACGAGTCGCAAAACATTTCGATTTCAAGCTCAATACAGCATTCCTCGTTGTTTGCTAAAGCGCTTTACTTATATATAAGTATAAAATATACTAGTAACCGCAACATTGTAAGAATTGTCATATTTTGTAACGTGAGAATTTTATGATGATGAATTGGGGCTATTTTATGTAAGTACTTACTAGTTTTCGCCCACGACTTCGTCCGCGTGGAACTCGTGCATCGCAATAGAATGTAATTGCTATTTTTTTTTATATCAAGCGCTACCTAGTTGTAGCTCCTCCATACAAACTTCCAGTGCCTAAAGGGGAATGATTTCCGGGATAAAAAGTATCCTATGTCCTTCCACGGGACTCAAAATCTCCATGCCAAATTTCATCGAAATCGGTTCAGCGGTTTAAGCGTGAAGAGGTAACAGACAGACAGACACACTTTCGCATTTATAATATTAGTATAGATCTAAATATACGTAAGGTCCCCCTGTGCCCGAAACTGACCCAATACATGACACTTTTCATCTTATGTCATGATGAGAGAGGTGATAAATAGGTGTGGCATGTATTGGACACTAAGGTTTTGAGCACTGAGACGTTCCTTATGAGAATTTGGTATTAAGATATTTGAGACAGCAAAGTACCTAATATACATAGTACGTAATAGTGTAAAACAAAAACTATTTTAATAAAAATAATAATTAGCACTAAACGAGCATGTTTCAACCTTTATATTATCTATATATAGTGACCCCTGAAATAAGATACCTACATTCTTCAAATTATTTTCTCCCTTTCCCTAAAAAAAGAAATTTAAAGCACTAGGTAGTACGGTACTTAAAATAGGTATAGGACCTAAGTGTAAAACAAAGTCTCAAATCAAATCTTATTTCACTTATATGCAGCTAATTAGCATAAGGAATTCCTTGAAGGGCCGATAAAAAACTTAATCCGATATTAAATGTTGATTTATATATCGATAAAACGCGAGCGCGACCTTCGACAGGTGGCGCAACTAGCGTGCTCACGCGCCGCCGAACACTTTCCAACGACCCCAAATGCAGAAAGCATTAAAAATACTCTTTCAAAATAACCCAAAGTACATCGACTAACCTTGATTATTGATTTCAAGAGTGATCAAATCGATTAGCCGAATAAAGGAATTCCTAAGTCATAATCGTGGAAAATGAAGTTTTTATGACTGTTTGCTAACTGTGGACTAATAAAATTCTAGTGAAGCGGAACCGGGCGTGAGCAAAATAAAAGGGCAGCTATCAATACATACACACTTTAATAGATTCTGTATTTTGAAAACATTACAGATTACAAATATAGTAGAATTAAAAAAAAAGAAATTTGACAAATCAACATAGAAAAAGCCACTGTAAATATAATTATGTAGGTATCTATCGCTGTCTTTTCAACCAAAATTAATACATAAATACCATTTTTACGTGTACCGCCTGATCTGATTTAGTCTCTCGTTTAATCGAATTCGTAACCATGATCAATACCATCCCAGAACATAAACCCCAGGTCATTGTACAGCATACCTATATAAAATGTATCCAATATGTCAAAGAACGCTGACTCCTTGCAGTATGCAAAACCAACTCGAACGAATCATCCGACCGCATTCCACCCGAGCTCTTTTATTACCCCTTTTTCCTCATCCGCACAATTTGGTACAGTTACCATGTACAAAGTTTCCCGTATCGGTACTTCGTAATACAGGTGTTACAACAGCCGTTTAGCATGCAGTCGGCATTTGGGTATCATCCGGCAGCTGGCATTTGGGTTTCTACGATGACTTTGACTCACGGCCTTCGGTTACTTTAATCATACGCTCTCTTGTCAAGACGCAGGTTGGTTAGGTAAACTTGTATAGGAATGCTGCATAGCACAGAAGCTTATGCTCACTGACGGTTACACGGGTGTGTACAGACAGTCGCATCATAAACTATTAAATTAACTATTGTTTTTTTCCTTTTGTCTTGTGTACAATAAAAAAATTACATATATACATACATACATTAAACATATAGTGTATGTATAGTAGCACTTTGTTATTTAGAGGTAAGGGGTGATTCTTATCGTTACAGTTAATTGATGTCCACAGGTCCGAACGTTAAGTGAAAGTTAAGGAAATCAGAGTGCATTTTAAACTTATTGTTGACTTCAGTTTACTATATACTGTTAAAATTAATCACTCAAGAGTCGTTAACAATTGGGGCCCGGTGTAAACAAATTAAGAAAATGTTAAATTTTGCAACAGGAATATTAGGAATCACCCTAAGGTCGAAAGTTTAGTGAATTAGACACGTGTATGACTCTAGATATAGGAAATGTTGACTACTAAATATAGTCAAATTAACTACTTTTTTTATGAAATGTGAAAAAGGCTTTGTTAGTAGGAACTTTTCTAAGATCCAACAGCGTCCATCTATCTATACGTCTTTACATTACATATTTAATAAGTTTCTTTAAAAATTACATTTTTGGTACAAGCTTTTATTGCTGACTTTACTTTTTTCCACAGTAATCAATTACTCGTGGAGACGGTTAGAATGAGCCCAAACACGATAGGTAAATCTTGTGTAGTTTAGGATTTGCTATTGCCACCTTCTGTCTCCATCATCAGATCAGATCGATGGTACCATAATATTGCATTGTCACCAAACATACTCATACTCATTTTATTGATGAAATATAAAATTTTATATGTCAAAATATTAAATAATGTAGGTAATTAAGCATGCCACATTTCAGCTCAATCGGATACCGGCAAACGATGGAAAATTCAGTTGCAAGATTTGTCCCACACTTACTAACAGGGGAAGTCAAATAAAAGCTTGTAAAAATGTTTTAAAATAGCAAGAAAAAATTGAAGCGTGAAGGTTTGCGAGTATTTTGGTGCGATTGGTTTATTGATAGTGTAATACTAATTTATTTTTATTAATGTCAACATCCCGATTAGGTAGTATGATAAACATAATTTGACTTAGGAGCATATTATGACCAAACGAATAACATCTAAATTAAAATCTAATCGTAATATAGCCAATAAAATGTAAATTGAACTCACGTATTAATTGTAACTCTGCGAACGCTGACTAAGCGTTAGGAAGTCGCCAGGAACGCACTCAATACTGAAGGAGTGCCTGAACGAAACGAAAAGACTTCGAAACCTGTCGCCCGGAGTGACAATAATACTTTTAACATGATTCACGAAAACCATCGTGTGGTTACTTTCAAATTCAGGAGCGACTTTAAAAATCCAGCTTTTATGACGTATTTTAGTTTTTATTTGGTTAACCTTCGTAAATTTCCTAACTATTTACTAAACGGAATCAAACTAGAAATAGTGTTCTAAATTTATCAAAGTAGCCCCATTTTTAGGGTTCCCACGGAAGACACGGAACCCTATTGCTGTCACTCAAGCGTCCGTCCGTCGTCTGTTACACAAGTTTACAGCCAAGCGGTTGGAGCTACAGTCTTAGAATTTTCACAATAAGCATCTTTGTGCCCCAATACAAGTATATAGTCAAAATAATATATTTTAAAATGTATTTTAGGAGGCTCCCATAAAGCTAAAGGGGGCGCGAAAACAAACCAATTTAATTTTTCGGTTGGTTCGAAACCCTAAAGGTGCGAAAAGCCCTAAATTAACCCCCGTTTGACGGTAAGCTACATTGTAACATTGTATGTGATCGTCCTTGACCATTGGCATCGATGCTTAGAAATGTCATGCGGCTGCACCGGTTCGTCATCTTCACGGCATTTCCAGTAAATGCCATGGCTGAACGAAAGCTTGGAACTATGTGTTTATTGGCCTACATACTTAAAAGAGTTGGGTATATTAACAACTAGCTGCTACCCGAGCGAGACTTTGTGAGCGTATAGATTAGATTAGATTAGATTTTTTATTAAATGATAAAAAATTACATAATAAATTTGTATACATGTCAATACCTATATATAAATATAATTTCTAAAATATTTGTGTGATATCTGACTATTAAACTTAAAAGAGTTAGGTATATTAAAAACTAACTGCTACCCGAGCGAGACTTTGTGAGCGTATATATTAGATTAGAAGTAATTAAATACCAATCAGGTATTTAATTACTTTAAAATATTAACGATGTATTTTATACGCGCAGCAAACCTTCAAGCTCTAGTTATTCTAGTTTCTAATTGAAAATTCGAACAAAGAATCGTTTAAGTACATTACATGCCTATTGTTATGAAATTTAGCACTTTTTCACATTATTATCTAATACAGTACACTTTAAACTTATATTTTGTTCTTGGGTGGGTACCCGTTTTGAGTGGTTAGTTACTGAGCGTTCATGTGCTTGGGAGGGCACTCGTTTAGCCAAGTTAGAGGCCTTCGGGCGGCTTGAAAAATTCTAACTGTCAAGTTACTCGTCTAAGTCACTTGACAAAGGGAAGTTGAAGTTGCACAACGTCCGTAGGGAGTACCCACCGCTACCCTACACGTGACCCCTGGGTAGTGCTAAAGGTGCAACAAAACTGACAAGTTAAATCATGATCTTCCATCGTCCTAGCGTTTACGCAGTTACCCTGGAGCTCGATTTCTTATAATTTTCAAACCTGCTCACAAAATTTCACGAAAATCGGTTGAGAAATGCGACCTGTAGGGGAGAACAACCGGAAATCCACCGAACATGACCGAATATACGAAAGGATTTTTGTCCAAGCTTCGTTTTACTCTGTCAATTATATTTTTTTTAAATTACGTAAATTGAAATATTGGAATGTTCTAGGATAGGATAATGATGACGCCTCGTTGAACTATTTCGCCGAAGGTCACCAGGTCAGTCTTCCGTGCGAAGCGATGCGTTGACGCAAGCACTGTGGCAACTGCAGTTACGTGGCGTACGTGCGCGAGCGCATCGCGACCCATTATACTACTACCCGCGTACCATCCAGGCTAGTGAGCACATAACCTTCAAGTCGATTTTTCAATTCGCCAGATAGGTTTAACAGTTAAGGCGATATATCGATTGAAAGAGACACCCTTTATTTTTCGCTCACGACAAAACGGGATGCAACCCTCTCCGAGAATGGCTATTTAGACAAATCTCGTTAAATATCTGACTGTGTGCAGGTTTATTAAATTTCCTTTTGTCAGTACCTAGATGAGGTAAAATACCATCATATTAACTTTATCGTGTCTTTTAATAATGCGTTGTTTTAGTAGGCTGAGGAAAAAAAGGAAAATATAGACTCGACTTTGGATTTATTTTCTATCGAGAAAATTTTAAGCAATCCTGTTTCGCTATTGTCAGTAACACAATCATATAGTCAAGAATCATATATCTGAAAATCAGCCCCTACTGTTTGCTAGTCTGGGCAGGACAGCGTCTCAAAGTCTCCAAATTTCTCAGTGAAGCGCCTTAAAATTATCGCTGTCACTTTCTAATTTCATATGAAGGAAAAGGACAGAGCTAATATTTATCTGACAGTTACTTTTATCGGGGAATTGAATAGGCCCTTTATGTTATAGGCAAGAGAATTCTCAAATCAAAAGTCGACTTTAAGAGGGATTAAAAAATCAGTATGTTTTATTAAGGCGAGGAGGTGGGCAAGCTCTCTCCATACAAATTTTGTGCAAGTTTTTCTTCGTTTGATTTTGCACTACCTTTATGATTTTTGGTCAGTCATCATCCTCCTAGCGTTATCCCAGTACAGTTGCATCCTGAAGGATGCCTGGGGTCCGCTACCTAATCCCAAGATTTGGCGTAGGCACTAGTTTTTACGGAAGCGACTGCCATCTGACCTTCCAACCCCTAGGGGAAACTAGACCTTATTGGGATTAGGCCCATAGCTTACAGAAATATTTTTTAATTTCTTTAAAAATTTTTTTTCGCTAAAAGCAAAAAACAATGATATTCAGGAGTGTCAAAACCGACGAACAAAACATGCACAGAGTTTGCATGGAGAAGGCCTTGCCCTACGCTGCACCTTAAGATTCAGCGCCGAGGACACGATATCGGGTTCTCCGTTCGTAGACAGTTTTCGCTACATAGCAGAAAAAATCGAAAAATCTTGACATTTCCTTAGTGTCTAGAACAGGACTATGGCAATCTAATATAAATTTTATATGTATTTTTTGGATTTTTCATAAAGAGGGCTAAATGCCATTGCAAAAGTCCCACTCTAACACGCGTGAGTTTTCAATTAACCGTCCCGCTCTCTACGGAAGCTCAGCGCGTATTTTTCGTAAATGTGTACATTTATAAGGCTAATCTTTTTTCTCAGGTTTGAGAACTTATCATTTTACAACTATTGAACCAAAAATCATTGTTAAAGATGGGAGGGTTTAAAAGATCTAACCAAAAACATCGAATGAAAGGGTTATGTTTGAAAAATAAGTATTGAGAATTTTTTTGAAAATCGTGTTTTCACTTATAGCAGACTGGAGGAAAATAGTTCAAGATTAATATACTGAAAGGACAGATTAAATAAATCACTATATGTTGAGATCTATGTCGATAAACATTGGCAAAAGTACATAATAATATACGTGGGCTCTTAAGAAATATTGTTTCAAACATCACTCCAAATCGATAATTATTCAGCTAAAGTCTCTACAGCAAGTGCGACGAATTTATAATCATTCGTGAGGAATGCATTTGGGCATTTGGCATATTCAACATATTTTTCATCTTGTCTATCAGTTCGTCAGTATATTTACTATTTACTCTTTGCGGCTAAGTGTTATAAATATTTAATGCACTTTAGCGAGAAAACGTAATGAAGTTGCGGTTTGTATGGTAATGTTGGTTTCTTGGAAAACTTGTGGAACAAATAATACTAGCAAGTTTTGTCTGCATCAGATATAAGTATGGGCAAATGATTGACATTATTGATAATTTTCGGCCGCGTTCTACAAAGATATTGAACAAATTATACTACATTAAATACTTGACGTTTTTTCCTCATTACTTGAAGAGATTATAACTAAGGTTTAACGGGTATGATTTATTTATTTAAAAATTGAAAATAATAATATAAAAACATGACTATTTAAAACGAATTATAAATAAAACTAAACATTTACAAATAAAAAACTGGCCCCAGGTCAGTACTGTAAATTTTTGTCCAACTGATCTTTATATAACCAGAGGGTAAATTGTGGACTTTTCGAACGAATGTTAGGACCTTAGGACCAATTAACTGTCATAACATTTATGCAGGGCAACGGTCTTCCTAACCTAACGTACGTTCGAAATGTTACGTAATCGACTAGCTGCGGGGCACAGTTGAAATTATGAAAAAGTCCTAATGTCTCGTGTTTTTTATAAGTAGGTACTAGGTTTTACTGCGCCTTAACTAAAATAGTCAGAAACCATCAAATAGAATTCATTGATTTTCTTGAAAAAAAAACATTCCATAAACAAAAGGTAAGTACTTATGATAAAAGTAAAACAAAATGTAATATATTTGTAGGTACATTTTAATGCCTTAGAAGGCTTAAATATGACTATTATGAGTAGTATGACTATAACTATGAACCTTAAATTACTAACGAAGCGAATAATAATTAGATTTTTACTGTTCACACAATGTAGACAACAATAGCATCACATCGTTAACACAGTTTGTAAAATAAAACGTAATTTCCGAGTTTTCGACACACATTGAGACACCGGAATGTAAATCAAAACTCATAAGTAGGCAGAGTGATTACGACAGAAATAAATCAAGCAGTACTTTCCTTTACCTGTCTAGTTTATAGGCAATAGCTGGCAGACCCAGTAGGAACAGTGCCAAATCGTGAGTGAGTTGGGCAAGTTAACATACTGGTGATCAATCACTTTACAAGTACGTATTGTGAAGCGAATACAAGTCTTTTAGACTTGGAAGCACTTTATAGCTTAGCATAAGATGACAGTAAAGTTACAAGAAAATTCATGTTTATGTCGTAAGCATAACATTAACTAACATTGCTAAAACTCATAATTTTATTTTATTTTATCTTTAATTTTTATTATATACCCCTAGTTTAAGTTTTTATTTGATTGTTTGTTTATCTATTTATAAGACGTTGTACATATTGAATAAATAATTTTTCAGGAAAAATAATAAATAAACTATGTACCTACGTCAACCAATAACAAAACTTCAAACTTCAAACTCATAATAGCTAAACTTGTTGACAAATTAGACTAATTTCTTCGACATCAAAACCTCGGGAAGATCTTTCATCGGGTATTAGCTGATCGGGTATTAGGTGATAGCGTTCAATATGTATGAATAAGTTGTTAAATTAATGTGTAAGCATAAATATAGCTACCAATGCCAATCCCAATGGCTACTGCATTTTGTATCAATATATACAACAGTTAATTTATTTACATACCCAATTGATACCATTAATTCATCATAATAAAGCAGAAATTTTACAAATATTTACACAATGTAGTACATTGACTCAAGCGTTTGCATCAAAATATATAAGAGTTATTCGCAGTAAAACTTAAATAAAAAATCCTCCTGCTTGAAAGATATTTGAAATCATTTTTAAGTATTTGTACAGGCCCAATGAAGTATTAAATTATAATCGCAATCGACCAGCCTCGTTTCCACTATCGATTTCATTTGAACGTTAGCAAACCTGGTTTATTTTCATCCGAAACCAGCGATGCACGCGAAAAATTCAAATAAAATAGAAAATAAGACGTTATGTTTGCCTCGGCGCGGTTTGCAAATAAAGCGTAACTTTTTATTGAGCACTGACAAGGTAAAATGGTCCTCATGTCAATTACACAGGTTTTTGATTTCAATGTGAGGTGTAGGAAGATTACGAAGTCACCGTTCGAGTATTGTATACATGGGAAGGGTCGTTGAACCGGTCATTTGTCGTCTCGACTCGTGAGAGGTAGTGATTGCTTATCATTAGTTATTATTTATAGCAATAAGTAATGCGACCCTGTTTTGTTATATTATGTAATAAATAAAGAAGCACCTATTTATAATTAATTTAGAAGGCGCCAGATAAGGTTAATAGTTTGGCGGTTTCCGTTCAGCGCATCTCTACGCAGATTGGTGTTTATATTCGGAAATATCCACTAGTAGTCTAGTACCTAAGAAGAGAAAACATAAGCTTTCTTATTCCATATAATTATAACCCAACAATGAAATAATAGGCTAAGGGATCGTCCTAATACAACGCGACTACGCTATCATCGACGCGATTATCGTGCGAATTCGCGACTTTTACTAGTAAATATTCTAAGTTAAAGTCGCGCGATCGCGCGATCATCGCGTAGTCGCACGCCAATTAGGACGATCCCTTATACATCTTAAAATCTGTGCTTATTGTTTCCTACTGTGATCAGTAAGGCGTTTCATAGAACTTTCATATTTTTCTAATTTCCCAAGGCTCTTAACATCGTCTTTGCCGTTGCATAGTAATGCAATGCATTAATGTTGATAATCTATCTTAGATCATAAAAACAGTTCAGTGAACAGGAAATCCCATTTGGCTTATAATACGGTAAGGAGAAAAGCAAATAATGTCATACAATTACTTAGCAATGGTTGCAAGCAATCTGCTTGAAAAATAGGTTAATACTGCAAACGACTACTTATTGTTGGATCAGTGTATACTTAAGATCATTTCAGTTGGCTGAGTTGCGTCAAAGCGATCCATCGAAAAAGCGAATTAATTTTGCGTGTCAGAAGATTCAAAATCCAAAAACAATATTTTAAAATATCGACCCAGAACAATCAATCTCAACTATAATACTGGTGCAATCCTTTAATACTGCCTGATCCACTAAGCCTGATAATTGTAGAGGAATCCAAAGAGGGTAAAGAAACTATTAAAATATAAGAAGCGATTGTTTTCAAACAATAGGTTAGGTAAAGTGATTTTAGCGGTGAACTTTACGAGTAAATTCCAATATCTCATCTAGAAAATATATTTATGTTTTAGACCTTATGTTAAGCGAATAAAGTTACAAATGTATATGTATACATATCTTGACACTGTAATGATCAGTATGGGCACCATGAACAATAATTTAGGCGAGCAAGGCGTAAACGTTTTGAACATTATGCTTTTACGATTATGAGCAATGTTACGAAAGATTAACATACCAGTGACATTAGTGAAAGAGAGTTTGATGTTATGCTATTGATTAGTGATTACAATGTAACTCGGAATTTGCAATACTTAACTACTTTGTTAATCATTATTAGGAGCGTGCATTGAAAAATAACGTTTTAAACGCTGTTCTCACTAACTAGATTAGGAAATAATAAGAACTAATTTTGAGATGTGATTCTCGACTGTATAATTGTTTTTCTGATTATAGCCAGAACATGATTGCTTAAAATTTCTTCAAGTTATAGGTACGTGAGGTTTTAGAAGAGATATACACAAAACATGTTGTTTTTGTTGCAGTCCGTGACAAAATTGATTTGATAAAAATTGAATTGATTTGATAAAACAACAAGGAGCGGATCATTTGATAAGTTATTGTATTCGATTTTTATTTCGTTCTTTATTGCGAAATATGTTTAAAACTATTTAGATATTAAAAGATAGGTTCGAGCAGCAAACTTGGTTCTTGCACACAGATGTTTTGTAGTACGGGTAAAACAGCAACTTGTCGTGTCTTTTATACTTAGGCGACTTCCTGATTTGTCGGTGCGGAGGCGGTACGATATGAGAAAACTGTCAAATGTCAGTGTCAACTGTGAGTCAACTCAGTACTACTTTTTACTGCGCCCCTACATTTAAATGAGTGCTTCCTGACTGGCGCGGGATGCGCGGAGGCGGGACGATGCGAAGACAGTACTGGTCCGCTTCTGCGCATAATATTACTACTGCGCAAATGTAATACTGACAGTATTCCGTCAAGTGGGAATCTTCGCGACGTCAGTAAGTTTACGTCAAAGAAGAAAATGTCACATATCGATCCCGCCCCGCCAAGTCAGGAAGTCGCCTAAGTTACCCTAATTTCACGCTCCTGCTTCTATGCGTCATTCTCAGATGACTTCCTATTAGCGTACGTGATGGTACGTTTAATATGATATCCAAAGCAAATTCGGTCTTCCTAATAAGTTAATAACGTCAATTATTGTCCACACAAGCATGTCGATAGAGTCATTCAACTGAATGCAATTTACCTGTATCCAATTGTATCGTGACTGAACGCTTCCGCCAGGAAAAAAGGTAAAAATCAAGCGACAAACAGAATTAGAAAAGTCGTGACTTGTGCTAGTGAAATCTCTGACAGACAGCTGTAAAGCAATAGGACCTGTTAGTCGACCACGCAACTACAGCTGACTGTTAAGTGTATGTAAGTAATTGACGTATCAGTATCATATGTATACCTATGAGTATTTATATTTAACTAGGTTTGCCAAGGTTTTATACTGGTCTATATAACTTATACTATCTTAAGAAGGAGGTCATTATCAAGTATGTTGTGCTGGTAAGAAATTCATCATCCGCCTAGCGTTATCCCAGTACAGTTGCATCTTGAAGGATGCCTGGGGTCCGCTACCTAAGTTATGCTGGTAAGAAATTAGAAAAGTTAAAATGATTTCTAGATAACTTTCAATGTATCTAAAATGTGTGTAAAATAGAAATACTGATTATTTATTTTAATCAGGCAAGTATAGTTCGTAAAAAACTCTTAGGCCAAATTCTGTCAAACGAACGCAAGCCAAAAACGACTAAGAGCTCTCTGTAAGGTAGATTCTTGCTTGCGTTCATTTGACAGGTTGTGGCCATACAGTTTTGTACAAACTATACCATATTTATTGGGCCCTTTTATACTTTATCGTGCACGTCCACTTCACGATTTTTCCGTTACCGTCCACGATATATCGTAGACGTAGACAGCATTCATGACGCTTTTATAATTTCCCAATTTTACCGTGACGGCAAGTTTTTTTTTATCCCACATCACATCATACATATATATACGTCATTTTAAAATATTTTAAACTCTTGAATATTTGCGTTATTTCAGTAAAAGTAAACATCCGAGCCAAAAATATGAGTTTTAATCAAAAATGCGGCAAACGCTGACATTGACAATGACAGTGACAGAACACACACAGCTACAATTTCGGATCTTTACACACAACACGCGCATTTATCGTGACTATATCTTGGGGAAGACAGCGAGCCTACGGCATATCGGGATATCGTGGACGTCTGACACGTTCCGTTAACGTCCACGGTAGAATAAAAGCGTCTGCATACAATTTTATACATTTTCGGTACCCTGTTTTATCGTACCTTGCAGATTGTATAAAGATATAAGTATGATCAATTGATCATATATCAAAAAACAAAAACTTAATAAAGTGAAATAAATAAATGAAATAAATGAACTTTATTCTGTAAGTAGGCCGCAATGGCACTTTTACAAGTCAAACCCTACTAGCGTTTCACAGAGGCCACTGCCGAGAAGAAACGCCGAAAGAAACTCGACACATTTTATTTCGGCGATATTATTCCCGTATTAATTGTTCCTGAGTATTAGACTTCTTTTGGATGTTACGTAATAACTGGAATTGATTCGCATTTCTTAAAAAAACGATGAAGGTCGTGACAGATATTCAATTAGGAAGCGACTTCCTTTTCCTAATATGATGTTCCCTCGACACACGTACCTTTCTACGGGGTAACCCTTGTATACTCGTATATGTACTTAGCTATAGTAACTTTGGTAATACGTATTGTATAAACCTACCCATCATTCTATGTAAGGGAGCCCCTCTGCCAACAAACTGTCCTGCAGTTTGGCAGAAGAAAAAATTGTTAACCAAGGGTTGTTTCGTGAATAAATTTATTATTTATTTGTCATGTGTAAATCGCTGGCAAACGTGATTACGACTCCGCCATCATTTAATTTCAAGTGGCAAGCGTAGTTACGCTATTTTGCACCTATAGCGTTAAAGGAGAAAGATTAATGTTCCTTGTCGTGCTGATATTGTGAAAACTTGGTATAAAAGGGTTAGTGTTATAAAGAACAATAACTGTGACGTGCCTTGCGAACGCTCGGTGCCGCGACGGACCACGGAATGCGGTGTTTTGAAAGTGGCACGTGCAAGGTCAAAGGTGCAACTAGCGTAGCTGTCTCATACCGCATATCCGCGTCTAATGCATTTACTGGTTGTACAACTCAATTTGACATGTCTTATGTCACAACCAACTCAGTATGTCAACTAGTTGCCGTAAAATCAAGTACATTTAATCACGTAAAAGTTGACAGACGCCTCGAATTATTTTTTGTATCTCGTTAAAATTAAGTTTACTGCAGAGGCGTTGCGTAATTTAAGTGTCAGACAAGATCAAACATGGAGTAAGTATTTAATTAGACATACCGAACGCAAGATGAACTACTCAGATAAATAAAAATGCGTCTATCTTTTTTATTGATCGGCTACATCATGTCACCTGCACCTAAATTTTAATTGAAGCATTGTCAAGAGTGAATTTTTAAGTTATCTAGTTGGCGATCTTGTGAGTGCGGACAATCGCGGTCTGCAAATGTCACTCGTTGTAATGGAGCTAATGTAGAAAGTTAAAGATCGGACGAATGCAGATCGACGAGATCGTGACCGAGCTGATGACTACAACTTGTCACCTGGACGTTCGCACAATTAACGTCATACGCAATGGCGACGCAATCATGCCGTCGTGACGTCGATTATTAAGCATTTGAAACAAATGCTATGAAGGATCTCACCAACGGAACATTAAAATACGCTGTTGCGCTTAGTTGTACCCTAAGGCATTGTACATAACTGCATAAAAATCAAATCGCAAATTGCGAAAGCGTGAAATGCGTAAAATCTCGAGTCCATCAGACCGTGCTCAATTTTCGAAAAAAACATAAGTATTTTTGTCACATTATTATGCATAAACTATTAGAATTTACAATGTTTAATACCAGAAGATAATGTATCATAATCTGCAGGATATAAAGAGTAACGTGGTTGGATAATTATAGGTTGGATTATTTTTAATGATCCGTTTTAACAAAATACTACCTATACCAATATTTACATGTTTCCGAGCGCGGGTGAGTAGGACAGCATAATTGAGTTAACTCTAGCGAGCAAGCAAGACAAAATTTGAGCGGCGCTTGATTATTACTTGAGTATACCACCCAACAGTGGCGGAGCGTCCATACAACTCGGTTCCCATCGGCTTGCCTATTTTTCAACCAGTCCAGTTATATTGCGACGGCTCATGAAGAATAAGAAAGGCAAACAATTTTCGGCTTCCCTAAGAATATTTTTGACGCGCCGCCACTGCCACCCAATGCCCACTGCTAGTCACAGGTCTCTCATAAATATGTACGGGAAGTAGTCACGACGCTGGCCTATTGCACATTAGAGTCATCACATTTTCGAATAAAAATAATTCCTTGTCACCTCATTGAGTGAAACTGATCATCATTGAGTAAAATTCGAGGAGGTATGCAAGTCATAGGTACTCATTAAAATGTTTGCCTGTATGCAAAATGTACTTGAGCTTAAAATTAACCCACTATTTGCGCCGCTATCAACTTGTAATGAAAGCTGTATTTCGACGTGGCTACAACAAGTAAACGTAGGTATAATTACGATTTACCAAATGTAGAAAATATACTGTTGGCCTTATATACGAAACCCACCAATCGAGTATTATTTCAATATGAATTACTTAAGTGCATGTTTTTTGCCTACTACTCGTAAATAAGTATGACGCAAAATAACATTCTTTCACCTTTTCTTGATAGTATTTTTTTTTTATTGATGTCAAAAATAACTTTTATAAAAAGGGGAACCGCCTTCAAAGTGTACCAAAAACTTCTATAGAATATAAAAAATGGAATTATTGAAAACCGCATCAAATTCGGTTCAGCCAAACGTGAGATAATCGCGGACAAAGATACAAACATACTGGTCAACTTGAGAACCTTTTTTTTAAGTCGATAAAAAATGTGAAGAGGTCTATGAACATTTTAATTACAATCGTATGATTTTTCCTCTCTTCCTTTTCCTTTCTTTGATTCTCCAACAATTAAAATCCACAAGGTGCAATATTATTTAGGTTATACACATTTCGATGTAATTTTTAAAGTTATTTTTTTATATCATCGTTATTGCATGAAAGAAACATTATCGTACAAAAGGCAGCCTTAATGTCATATGGCATTCTCTACCAGTCAACCACCAGTTACATTTCAGCCGCTATCGTCACAGCCAAATAAAAAATAAAGCGAAACCGCGGATTCACACCGTGTTTGCACTTCGCAACACTCTTTGCACAACGTGTCAAATCTACAAATCAGTATGTGCATTAGAGAAAAGTTTACCTGTCACATGTTGAGTCACTTATGTGGACATAGGTACTGATATTTACTTCTGTAATAAGTAATAAATAGATCACCATATAAGCGAGAACTACGATCATAAAAGCCATGAACTGGCGAGAAATGGACAAGTAGTGACTAACTCGTTGAGATGGCAACCGTACCGGATTACCATGATGTCTACGTAGCAAACTTTAAATTACATGTACCAATACCTATAATAGGTTCAGAGGAAAAAAAAGGGATATCTTAATGAGTAAACGAGTGCCACATTCTGGGAAGCATCAATAGTGTAGAAAAATAGCAGAAACAAATAAAATCCTAAATTTATGACTCTTAGGATAGTTCTAAAAACAATACCGAGATATTTTATTGCTTTGAATAGTGGAGTGGTTTTAAGGGCTCTAAGTTCGTAGAATCGTTTGTAAACCAAATAGTCATTGCACATACAAAACTAATATACAAGCGAAGTTGAGCTCTACTACCTTGACCGACGAGATATTTCTAGTTTAGCTTTATACAGGAATTACGTTGCTTCAAATCTCGTGTTACAGACAAATCTTCACACGTGTTAGCAATTGCGTATGCGACAGCGTTGGAGCTGTGAGAGGGGAGTGACCACGCCATGTGAACGAGACGGCGCTATCTTCGCTGCGAGAGCAGGCGAGACAGGACAGAGCAACCAAGTGTCTGCGATGAGATAACCTTATGTCATTGTAGCTAAGTTTAAATTAGCTTTAAGCCAAATTGGGGATAAAATTGTATAATAAAGGTTTTCCTGACGTGAGTGGCGGTGGTAACAGGGACACTGGATTTTGGGACACGGAAGGGTGAAGTTGTGGAGAGCGGAGCGCAAAGCCTCGGCAATATTCTAGATTTTTTCTTATAAATATATTCTCTATTTAATTGAGTATCTAAAAGTTATAAGTCAGTGAAGCTGAGCGGTTGGAGATCTGGCGAGCGAATCAAGTTAAGTAATTACTAAATTATGAACTAAACTTTGTCATTCGGACCTTTCTTTTTAATTGGTTTCTTTTCCTGCAGATCAAATAAAGTTAAATGCTAATTACATTAATTTGTGATAAATATTGAACCGAATGATTAAGTGGATTCATCGATTTTGTTTTATTGTGAATTTTGATATTTGGTTGTATTTTATAAAAATGTTATGGATCTTCAATTTCCATCTCATCTAAGTTTACCGTTGATTTTATTGGTGTTTGAGAGATCGTCGCAAGTTATAATGAATCGGTTACCTGATAAATAACTCACGCGGTTACCCATGTGACCTACATAAAATACAGGTTAAACTACAAACAAGTGAATATCTGTGGGAAAGAGAACAAGGAATTTGATCTAATAATTTTGTGATTATACATTATCACTGGCTGGTATTCGAATAAACGATTGCATTAACTAAACGACGATCTTGCCATTTAAATTCTAAATATAAAAACATTTTCGATTTAATATTATGAGATGTAAATTGTGTGACATATTCAGTCCGTGACTGATTGACCAAATAATTAATTACATTGAGATTGTTACTTTTATAGCGTACAACAGTGGTTCACGAGTTCGATTCTCGTGTCAGTAGAAGTTGTGTGGTCTAGTAATTTATCTCAAGGTTCGAGCCCTTGATCGAAATTAGTCTGTACAAGTACGTAGAAAGTAGCGACTTGTAAATATCACACTCGTCGTACGAGTACATACCACCATTGTGTGTAAATTTATATAATATTCATTAATTTTTCCCTACGATGTGTATAATGTCTTGTGAATCTGATACCGTTCAACATTGAGTGATTTTGAAGTTATTATAAAGTCCTATCAATTTTTGGTACAATAAATTGATTCAGATAAAGAGTAATTGATATGTTTAAATGTACGATAGTTACCTTAAGAATGTATTGCGTTCATAATCCAAATGTTTTGTTTATCCGTAGTTACGTTAGTGAGCTTGGATTATATTCGTTGTTTTCTTACTTCATGTGGTTGATTACTTTGTGTACATATTTATAATACTGGCAGGAGGGTTTTTCTTTGAGTCCGCTTGCTTTTCCCTCCCTAACGTTGGCCTAGGTCAAGTAAAGCGAACATCGAATTAAGCTACAACTAGTTTGGTTCGGTTAAATAATCAAGAGTTTCGATTAAAATCAAAATAATACTGATTAATAAACCAACTTTGACTTAAACTATAATTCTTTGTTTATTTTATCACCCTTCCCCGACATCTCAGACCTTTACCTTATTCAGTTAGTTAGGCTTTAGTTATTGACCTTTTCATGCAGTATGGTAAGTAAGTTAGGTACAAGCTAGAGGTGACGCCGAATACCATTACACGTGGTGCCGGGTGCCCAAGGATTCTAGATTTTGTGTTCAAAACTATTGGAACACAACTAGTAAAATGAACCTTCTATAATAGTAAAAAAAAATAACACAACGTAGAAAACTAATATTTTAACCAATTATGACGATCACGTGTTCATTTTAATAATTTAAAGGTCTGAGAGGGGTGGTGTATTTATATCAATAAGTATAATTTTTTGATAAATACATTAGAATAAAAGTACATTAATGGCATATTAAAACTCTTTTACCTATGTATATCTATTCTTAAGGTCTGAGAGGGGTGACTTGAGACATTTATATCAAGTGAACTGTTGTTTAGTATATCATTGAACGGACGAGGATTCCAAGACATTGTATAATTGTTTTATCATTGAATTGTGTGTGCATTGACTAATTTTCTTTTAGGATATAATACTTGTATTTTTGTGAGATCTTTATACCCGTTGACTTTTATTTAATTTTGTTCAATAGGAATTTTATTGTTACTATTACTAGGTATAAATTTAGGTTTCAAGGTATTTTACATCTATAGGTTATTTTATTCTGGGGATTCGGCAATACAAGAAGACGTAATGGGCTTAGTAGTAGGTAAAGTAAGGCGAGTTAAGTGAACGTGACTGTTAGGATTGGGTGCAGTTAGTTTTACTGGTCATTTTAGAAATTTCACACAAGAAACGACAATAGAGTTAGATCCAAGTATCGTCATTATGATGCGCGTGGTAATTTAAAATGTGTCCATGCACTTTATTGGGCAGGTAGAAGCCTTCATTCTGTTCAACATCTGAGGAAGAGACGCCGCTAGAAAAATGACATTATGAGATAAACCCAGAACGTGTGTGACAGCTGTGGGTCACTAGTTATAGATTAGAAGATGTAAAGATTCCCACCATATTAGTTTTGTTTATTACAATACATAATAATGCCTTACACGCATTTCAAGACAGGTGTAACTATTGCGACGGTAGGCGCACTTATCGTAGATCTAAGTGTATAAATAAGGGCAGTGGCGTTAGCATCGTGGTTATTTAGCTCTTAACTGATGCAATAGTTCAATTACTCCGTAAATAAGTAGGGCTTAAGTATTTAACACGGAGATCCGGAAATAACGAAGTATGTATGTATGTATTTGCCTTTCGTCCATGATCAATTTACTTACGAGAACTTCCTCGATTTTATGGTAAATGAAATGATTACATTTGCTTTTATATAAATTGTTAAACATCTTAAATTTACTCAAATAATTATTGCAACTGTTATTACGAATCAAATTATTTTATTAAATTGTTTTGATTATTTGATCAAATTTCACGGCACGGGTTCGATTCCCGTCTGAGGCTCCGTGCTTGATCACGGTAAATTTTTCCTTGGTATTTGTTCTCTGTATCAAATAATTAATTATTGCAATAAATTAGTTTTAGATTTAATTTCCAAGTATTTGGCTGACAATCAAAAGGGGATCAGGCTCTACAAACGTGAAATAGAATTTTGTCAATATTAAATTCAGTGAATGAAACTTGGCTGTATTGAATTTGTGGAAGTATTGTAACTTATATAAATAAGATGGAACTATTATATACTTAATAATATAAATAAACATTTCGTTATATGTTTTGTCATACATAGAAAGAAGGAAGATTATTTACATACAATTTTATTATCATAGAGATGTTTGACAAAGACCTCTTGACTTAAGTAATCGCATGGCTTGGACGCCCTGGATAGTGGTGTAAAGATTTAAGATGTGGTATTGAATGATTTTTGGGATGTACCTAATGAATAAATTAATGATTATAGTTATGAGAACTTCAGAAAAAAAATAGATTAAGACGTGAAAGAAAAAAAAATCTCTGGCCAGAGTCTACTGTGTGGTATATTGAAAGACGATGAATGATGAGTATGATAAGTGAATTTTAGCGGCGACTAATAAGTTAAGAGGTCTCTTTGCGAAAAATAAACAAACATATGAGAGAGGCTACATTCATATAATATCTAAAGCCCGACCACCGACCAGGAATATATGACCATAGGACATGTAGCGGAATTTCATTGGAAATATTTTTTACATTAGCAATAATTTTAATGACAGATTTTCAGCACACCAGTGTCAGTCACTGTTGCGATTTATTTGATTATTGATAATTGTTAGTAATGTGTTGAATGCTAGATAAAATATGTATATAATAAACTGCTAAGAGAAAAAAAAAGGAAACACTCGGGAAATGAAACTATTTAACTGCATTACATTTCAAAATTTACGTCAGAGCTGGCAGGAAACCAATTCAAATTACATAAAAGTTTCTTGTTATATATATTATTAATAATTTTAACTTATTTGTTGTATCTAAATTTAATTTCAATTTCTTAATGTAAAGTAATCGATGGACTTTGTCTGGAATAAATTATTTCGTTTCGTTCCATTTTATACATATGAGAGTAATAGCGCCTTCCTGACAATACTGTCAACACAGTGAATCCTCAAATTTTATAAAGAGTTGGCAACGCGCATGTGACATTTTTGGAGTTTGAGGCGGATCATACGTTTGTTTGCCACAGTCGTAGTATAAAAAAAACATGGTCGTACATTTCTCGTTTACCTTTAAATAAAAGAATGTCTTAACCGGTTACAGCAAATATATATTATTTCCACAATATTCAGTACTGTCAATTTTATTTGAGGCACTTAAGAAAAAAAAACATTGTTGTCTTAACAAAAAAAAAAAAGGTAATAAATATAGCCATTACGCTATTTTGCTTGAACAGGCGATGATTAACTTTTGAAATATTTTCCTTTTAAGTAATACCTAGATAATCTAGCCATCCAATAGACAACCAGAGTTGGGTCAGGTAGAAAAGCTTTTGGTTCTTTCGGCAGTTTTGACGTGATATTAGAAGAGTTCCTGTCTGTCTGGGGGAAAGTTTCTAAGATCACAAGGTTCTTATTTTAGTTGAATAGCTATTGAATAATTTGACTTAATCTATACATTCTAACTTCTTTTCAATTTGAATAATTATATTCATAACGTCAGTGTTATAAATTGTTATAATCTGACGCCACTATTTTAATCTAGGGGATTGACGAATTGCCGAAAGACGAGGAGGTTATACGACCTGCAGTGGATTGGGTGTACCTTTTTCTGTGCGCAAGGGTTGACATAGAGTGGCCACTCTCAGACAAAAGCTATAAAGCTATACCTCTTACACAAAAGCTATAAAGATATATCTATAATTCATTAAACAGAGAATGCATTCTTAATCAAGGAACAAATGAGGTCTATAAATCACTGAAACACAAACTGTGCTTGCACATACCTATATCACTAGCGCTACGCGCTCAGTCAACCCTTACATATATGGCGATCTCTAGCAATAGGCCAGAGATGGGACCAGCTACGTAGCTACTTATCTTATGGACACCTTCTTCCCCGTACGTGGGTAGCAAACGAAACAGCTTTGGAAGTTTACTGGCGTTACCAGAGGCACAGGCTAGCCCTGTTATTGTTGTAACATTTACACTTAGGAGGGAAATATTTTGCGCCTCCACCTAGGCTGGACGCAGCTTAGCTCGAGAATTAACAGACTCTTGCCCCCACACGACGGGGCATACGATCATTATAGCAAAATAGACTCGCTCCGTGAGGAAATGACTCTGGGAACGTATGGCTAAGACAATACATTGTCTGTTCAAGCTAGTTTTAATTTGAGCCTCAATGATAATAATATTTCACATCAAAATTTTCATTTCACATGCAATATGCTCAGTCTTATGCTGGGATCATGTTACATTATAACGTCATCGACGGTTATCCTTTTATTATACTCAGGTAGTAGTAATATACAGGCGAAGTTAGACAGCAACAGATTAGGCCCGTCACTAAGATTGCTTTATTTTCCTCTATATTTAAAGCAACAGAAGTCATTGTAAAACAAGCGCACCTATTCAGATAGGAAAAGTTAGGAGGTTTACTGTGGGAGTAGGTCTCGTTAGATTTAGAATAGGGGTAAACGGTATTAAGTTCAGGTGATTCAATTCTAATTGGTGTAGAAAGTAAAAGTTTACATTTTAACTGTCTACAGAGAGGGGGATGAGATGGCAACCGTACCGGATTACCATGATGTCTACGTAGCAAACTTTAAATTACATGTACCAATACCTATAATAGGTTCAGAGGAAAAAAAAGGGATATCTTAATGAGTAAACGAGTGCCACATTCTGGGAAGCATCAATAGTGTAGAAAAATAGCAGAAACAAATAAAATCCTAAATTTATGACTCTTAGGATAGTTCTAAAAACAATACCGAGATATTTTATTGCTTTGAATAGTGGAGTGGTTTTAAGGGCTCTAAGTTCGTAGAATCGTTTGTAAACCAAATAGTCATTGCACATACAAAACTAATATACAAGCGAAGTTGAGCTCTACTACCTTGACCGACGAGATATTTCTAGTTTAGCTTTATACAGGAATTACGTTGCTTCAAATCTCGTGTTACAGACAAATCTTCACACGTGTTAGCAATTGCGTATGCGACAGCGTTGGAGCTGTGAGAGGGGAGTGACCACGCCATGTGAACGAGACGGCGCTATCTTCGCTGCGAGAGCAGGCGAGACAGGACAGAGCAACCAAGTGTCTGCGATGAGATAACCTTATGTCATTGTAGCTAAGTTTAAATTAGCTTTAAGCCAAATTGGGGATAAAATTGTATAATAAAGGTTTTCCTGACGTGAGTGGCGGTGGTAACAGGGACACTGGATTTTGGGACACGGAAGGGTGAAGTTGTGGAGAGCGGAGCGCAAAGCCTCGGCAATATTCTAGATTTTTTCTTATAAATATATTCTCTATTTAATTGAGTATCTAAAAGTTATAAGTCAGTGAAGCTGAGCGGTTGGAGATCTGGCGAGCGAATCAAGTTAAGTAATTACTAAATTATGAACTAAACTTTGTCATTCGGACCTTTCTTTTTAATTGGTTTCTTTTCCTGCAGATCAAATAAAGTTAAATGCTAATTACATTAATTTGTGATAAATATTGAACCGAATGATTAAGTGGATTCATCGATTTTGTTTTATTGTGAATTTTGATATTTGGTTGTATTTTATAAAAATGTTATGGATCTTCAATTTCCATCTCATCTAAGTTTACCGTTGATTTTATTGGTGTTTGAGAGATCGTCGCAAGTTATAATGAATCGGTTACCTGATAAATAACTCACGCGGTTACCCATGTGACCTACATAAAATACAGGTTAAACTACAAACAAGTGAATATCTGTGGGAAAGAGAACAAGGAATTTGATCTAATAATTTTGTGATTATACATTATCACTGGCTGGTATTCGAATAAACGATTGCATTAACTAAACGACGATCTTGCCATTTAAATTCTAAATATAAAAAACATTTTCGATTTAATATTATGAGATGTAAATTGTGTGACATATTCAGTCCGTGACTGATTGACCAAATAATTAATTACATTGAGATTGTTACTTTTATAGCGTACAACAGTGGTTCACGAGTTCGATTCTCGTGTCAGTAGAAGTTGTGTGGTCTAGTAATTTATCTCAAGGTTCGAGCCCTTGATCGAAATTAGTCTGTACAAGTACGTAGAAAGTAGCGACTTGTAAATATCACACTCGTCGTACGAGTACATACCACCATTGTGTGTAAATTTATATAATATTCATTAATTTTTCCCTACGATGTGTATAATGTCTTGTGAATCTGATACCGTTCAACATTGAGTGATTTTGAAGTTATTATAAAGTCCTATCAATTTTTGGTACAATAAATTGATTCAGATAAAGAGTAATTGATATGTTTAAATGTACGATAGTTACCTTAAGAATGTATTGCGTTCATAATCCAAATGTTTTGTTTATCCGTAGTTACGTTAGTGAGCTTGGATTATATTCGTTGTTTTCTTACTTCATGTGGTTGATTACTTTGTGTACATATTTATAATACTGGCAGGAGGGTTTTTCTTTGAGTCCGCTTGCTTTTCCCTCCCTAACGTTGGCCTAGGTCAAGTAAAGCGAACATCGAATTAAGCTACAACTAGTTTGGTTCGGTTAAATAATCAAGAGTTTCGATTAAAATCAAAATAATACTGATTAATAAACCAACTTTGACTTAAACTATAATTCTTTGTTTATTTTATCACCCTTCCCCGACATCTCAGACCTTTACCTTATTCAGTTAGTTAGGCTTTAGTTATTGACCTTTTCATGCAGTATGGTAAGTAAGTTAGGTACAAGCTAGAGGTGACGCCGAATACCATTACATCGTGTCAGAGGCGAAGATTCGCTTTGGGTCGGAGGCCAATATTCACTTTGAGTTGGTAGTTGGTAGCGATACTTTGTTTGCGTCTCATAAAGGATGATTCACGCTAAACCGTTCCGTGTCCGGGTCGGCCCGTTTTGTAGTACAAGAAATCATCCTTAAGGCCGTGTATTACCATTTTTGAGTTTTTAAAAACCATCTGAGACATAGAATATAGTGTCTTAAAATCTAAAAAAAATATATGTGTTACATTAGGATCTTGTCTAGTCAAAATCGCAGTCAGTTACATGATCTGATGATTTTCACTCGATAGAAAAAAATCGCGAAGCTACCCCTTTTTGGAATGTATTTTCAATACTACGGCCATATTACTGATATTTAATATTTAATTTTTGTACTCAATTAAAGATCGTTGGGGATACCTCCCCTTAAGTCGTAAAGAGTTCTTCTTTATGTATAACTAGATGCCTGCACGGCTTCTATATTCGTAATGCGCGGGATAAGATGTAGCCTCTGTGCATCCCGAAGAAGGGGTTGGTAATCTCCGGAATCTCATTTAACCCATGAAATATTTATGTCGTTGAATTTATCTGAAATTAAGAAATACATGTTGTACAGCATCTTGTGCTATGTACTGGTAAAAGAAATGACGAAATCGGATCTCTAGTTCCGGGGATTACCATTATACACAAAATTACAACTTATACCTTTAGAATATAGCTCATTAAAATACTAATATAGAAGAAGACGATCGCGGTGCTTCTAAATGCCAACGGCATTCCCACGGTCATTGTGCATTGTGCGTGTAGATCAATAAATAATTAAACATGCTATTTATCACCCGAGTCGTACACTCAGCATCATTAACATAGGTACATATATACATTCTAAGTCTTTAATGCTCGCACATAAAGTCGAGTAATGTATACATATTATAAGGCTGCTAGTACACGCACTGAGGTCGTGTTTTGACATTCTACAGAATTGACATAACATTATATTGTTTGAGTTAGAATAATCGTATATTGGATATTATGTACCTATTGATTATGATTGTCTTGGCATCGATGTAATATTATCTTGTAGCTACGTGACCAAGAGAAACAATAATGTAAGTACATCATCATGTCATGATGTGTGGTTGGTGGTTTATTTTAAATAATCATTCATCATAATTTTTCATCCCATAATTGTCCATTGGAGCTACGGTAGCCAGTGGTTCAAGCATGCGGCTGTCAAGCGGCGGTCGTGGGTTCGAATCCCAGCTCGTACCAATGAGTTTTTCGGAACTTATGTACGGAATATCATTTGATATTTACCGTTAGTTTTTCGGTGAAGGAAAACA
Source organism: Cenopis cana (assembly GCA_951800055.1). Taxonomy (NCBI): domain Eukaryota; kingdom Metazoa; phylum Arthropoda; class Insecta; order Lepidoptera; family Tortricidae; genus Cenopis; species Cenopis cana. The sequence goes on along the minus strand of OX637479.1, from coordinate 6,720,416 downwards.
TCGTGAGGAAACCTGCATGTATCCACGAAGAAATTCAAAAGTTGTATGTGAAGTCCCCAACCCGCTCTGGGCCAGCGTGGGGACTACTGCCCAACCCCTCTCATCTATGAGAGGAGGCCTGTGCCCAGCAGTGGGACGTATAGCGGCTGATGATGATGATGATGATGATGAATTATCCATTGCTGAGCGTTTAGGTCTCTCTTCGAGTACATCGCTAGTCCCAGTCCTATACTCATATTTTTAATAAGATATTAAACTAATCTATCTCTACGAGCGATTCTTCCGTAATCGTTAAAGTACAGTACTTTTGTACTTTTTTATGAATACAAGTTACCCGGTTAGATGAATTTCAAGTATGTTAAATAATGAGTAAATTACGAAATATTCATGCTGACATCTGTCAGTTTACTATCTGTAAATAAAATATGAGTATAAGCTAATCTAAAAACCGATATTTCTTGCCAATTTTTAGTTTTAGGCCTTTCAAGGCAACCAAATGTTGTATTTCACCTTACTACGCGCCTTCATGTGAAGTTACTCGGTGATTACGAAATTTAAATTATTACACTTAAGCTATTCCACACCGACTACTTAGGCACTCACGATAGTTACTATCTGATGAAATGTAGACACGACATTGAGGAATATGAGCCTAACTTAGCATACTCTGCTATATATGGCTAGATCTAGAGCTTGGCTATAATAGGCTATATAACTTTCTATGAAGTTGTAAGGATGTATAAAGTATGTGCTACTAGTGACAACTGCGTGCTACTTCGTCAGAATGTCAACTCGTAATAACCAAACCGAAGTACTTACTCTTATTTTTACGGTAATCAATATCTATGCTATTCGACTTTTCGAGCTAAAATTGTATTCACTATAGTGAAAACGCATTTAGTAACAACGATTTATTTTGTGGTCTTAACTTTTTGACGACTTCCAATCAATTCGTCGTGTCTCCTATTAGCATATTTACAATTCCAACAAAAACGAATGGTTCAAACATTCAAATAGGTTCCTAATTACCTACATCTATAAGCTAAAATAGCACAATTCTAACCAGTAAACTATAACTTGCATAGTTTACTGGTTTAATTAATTATTGGTAGGTTTGTGACGTTTTGAAAGATTTTACTGTATACCACTGTCAACCTTGTCAATATATAGTAGAAACCTCCCCATTTATTGGAACTGATATAACCAGAACAGCAAAACAGTGCTGTATAAATAACAAGATTCTGGTTACCATTCCGAGGTGTTTTTTTCCGTGTACACTAAATCCGACACTACGCAACTAAAATCCATTAGATAGGTAATACTTACTTTACTTACTTACGTACTTATCATTATACTTTTGTAATGCGGAACAAAATCATACAGTAAGTTCAATCTTGTTCTTCAAGGTAATAAAATAAGACAATAGCTATCAGTTAAACTTAAAATATTATTATTTTATGAACCAATCCGTTCCACTAATGGAATTAATGTCAAAATAGTGTTTAGATTCAACATGGTTAGAATAATTGATTTCTTTTGTTTTGCACTTCATATAAGGATATCAAACATTTGAAATAAGTTTTAAAATGTCATGTCACTGTCACTGTGGTTTTAATGTATTCTGTATCTCACGTTTTAAAGGTTAGGGGATACCCAGGCTTGAAACGATTGGAAAATATCATTGATAGACTAATACATAAGTAAATCGTTTGATTGAAATAATTGAGGAAGTACAATTTGGGGAATGAGTTAAATTATATTTTTTGATTCAATTAGTTTTGATTTAAATTATTCGATTTAACATTGAACTGAAGCACTTTCAATACCGATTAGGTATCTAGACGTTTTGCTTTTTTTAACACGGTTTTTTTAACGTTTTTCCTACTCCGAGCAATCAAGTGGCTCTTAAAAATAACAACATGACTGGCCATGAGCATAATAAAAGATTTAATTAATTGAAAAAAACTAGGTGCACATTTTTTCCTCATAAAAACAAAAGAACAGTTACTGACGATCCATTATCACCAAATTCTGAAGAAAATAATTTACTTTTGGCAGGTTCACCAAATTCACATATTTTTTCACTTTTTTGCGAATACCACAAATGTATAATGTCTTCAATTAATAGAATTCACCAGTTCTCGGCCTCGAGCTAACAAGCGAATGGAACAATCGGAGATTTCACGAACACATATTGTACTTAAAAGCCCATTAACTATTTACTCGGCTTCGGTTTACCTTAATTAACCACAACAACCGAAAGCAATGCAATGCCAATGTCAAGTGACGTCACGTTATTGCTATGGTGAAACTGAATTAGGAAATAATAACGTTTCATCGAGTTGACGTGTCCCGTTAATCTGACCAAGCAAATTAGGCGAGATCATTTTTTTATGCCTGTTTTACCTACTTACTTGATAATGATCGTTTTACAATGACATACGCGTAATTTCCGCACTGCGGTGCGGTGTGCGAGCGGGTCATGTCGCACCAGAAACTCAGAAACCGCATCAGTGTGACGCCTTAATCGACAAGTAAGATTGCTATGCTAGGCAGCAACGTAACATACTTGACAACCCAGCAATTTGCCATCTTTCTTTCTAACCGTTCTACATAAGCATGTGAAAGACCCCTTGTAAATTGAATACCTAGCAGTGGCGGAGCATCCATACAACTCGATTCCCACCCGGCTTGCCTAATTTTCAGTCAGTTCAGTTCTTTTACTACGGCTCATGAACAATAAGAAAGGCAAATTATTTCCGGCTTCCTTAAGAATATTTTTGACACGCCGACACTGATACCTAGGTACCTAATTGTTTTTTTAAGACGACCTCTTTAGCTTAGTTGGTAGTGACCCTGCCTACGAAGCTGGAGGTCCCGGGTTCGAATCCCGGCCGGGGCATTTATTTGTGTGATGAGCATATTTAAGTATTTATTTATCTATATAAGTATGTATATCGTCGCTTAGTACCCATAGTACAAGTTTTGCTTAGTTTAGCACTAGGTTGATTTGTGTAAGATTGTCCACAAATATTTATTTATTAATATTAGATTATATTTAATATAGAGTGGCTGCATCTGTTTCGGCATACCTAAGGAGTTACCACGAAATACCTCAACTTCAATGACCTGGCTCTACTTCCCTAAATGTCAATTGGCTATGATTGTGAATACATAATAATTTTAGCTGGTTACACCTATATCGGTAGGAAGTTGTGTCAGCTGATGATGTGCTACATGTGTGGGAGGCAACCACTGCTCAACCCACCTACTGACTTGCGGTAGACGTTCACAGAACTTCAAAATATCGCTCTCTGAAACATTTAACAAATTATCGCTCGAAACAAAATGACTGAAGAAAGAAAAAAGTAGTAGCTCTGCATTATCCGATACCGACTTTGTTGCTCAAATTGCCTTAATTTCACTCAGCAATAGAAATGTACAAACAATACAATAGCTACTTATTGTCTAACGCAATTATGTCGAATTTAATGATTACTTAATTGTATTCACGACGTTACAAATAGCTCATTAAATTCGACAAATACATTATCGCAATCTCGCCGTAGGCTATTTTAATCTCTAACTAAGGGGTTGCATTTTCTGTGCTGTCCAAAATTATCTTTGCAATCACTCTTGTTTAACTGTTAGAACGTGGGGTCAATCTGGGACAAACGATTTGCGTTCCATATTAATGTTCCGCGCGCTAGCTTCTACGCATTGTTAGAGCCAGGCGCACGAAAGACTTTGATTTATCAAATCAGCACACGAAACGTACGTCACATACAAACGTACTCAAATCAAAATCGAAATGAGATTATTATCAGCAAACAAATTCTATTATAGTCATTTGTTTTCTTCTATAAAATTAACAATAGGCACGCATTGGCACGTCGCGTTGAAACACGATTGTCTATTGACATATTGGCTATAGTGAGATTATTTCTTAGGAGCGTGGTTAGTGAACAATTATTGCATTGTGATTGGTTATTATTTTGGCAAGCGAGGTTGCGCGTGCGCGGTGCGACCCCGCGTGTGCCTTGAGACTAGGTTTTTTCGTACAATAGACTGGTCACCCAGAAAACGGCACGCTTTCGTTTGACTCGGGTCTAGGTAATTAGAACAAGAGGATAAAATATCTGTCAATTAATAAAACATCATACAGGCCTTTTGCATTTCACTGTCATGAGGAATGAGTTTAGTGCATCTAGGTAGGTAACATTTTAATCTACTAGACTATTGTGACGACTGAGGAACTGTTTCTCGTCGTCCTCAACTCCTCACTCATACATAGGTACATACATACGAGTAGAAAGATGTTTCGACACCTTTTACGACACGATAAATACATCAAAACCAAATCAAAACTAGTGTGTCGTATCAAACTGCCATAGAAAATGCGAAAGTAAGAGATACAATCATGGAGATCGCTGCACCGACAAGAGCCTAGCTTTTAAGTTAAAGTAATAATGTAATAATTCTCTCTTTAACGTCGGATATATACAGCTATTAAATCCTTATTAACTAAAAGTCTCACAAACTAGCCTAATGTAAATTTCAATGCTAAATAACAGATTATCTTAAATGGTTCTCATAATGCCATTGATCAGTGCTAGGGCAAATAGTGAGGTATTTACATCAGCAGGCTTGGCGCAACCGGTCCGGTGACATTTGAAGTGGCGTATCCTTTGAGGACTTTAATGAGTTCTGAGATATTATGACATTTTCGCTTAACCTAATTTGTGTAATTAGTAATTAGACCCTTGGAAACTATTGCACTGGCCCAATCCAGATAGCAGCTTAAGGCTGCGTTTCCACCAGAGATGTGCGAGGATGTGTTTTCATATATTTGACACCTCGCTCGGCGCGTTGCGAGGTGTCAAATGTATGAAAACGCATCCTCGCACATCTCTGGTGGAAACGCAGCCTTAGCGAAGGAATAGTAGCAGCGGTGGCCGAACAGGCCGAATCTAAGGGGTCGTCCTAATACCTACAGTAATACAACGCGACTACGGGATTATCGCAAGTTCGCGAATTTAACTCGTACGAACACGCGATCAAACATTTTATAGAACTCAAATAGGTGTCCTAATTAAATTCGCGGGAATTTCCGATTGTCTATTACTCGTACGACACCAATTTGTGCTCAATATGTTTTATCGCGCGGTACTTGCGATAAACTCGTAGTCGCGATGTATTAGGACGTCCCCTTAGATTCATCCTATTCGACCACAGCTACTACAATTGAAACTTTAAGAATATTCAACAAAACTATTTAGTTATTATGTAACCAAAGTTAGACAGTAAGTAGTCTCTTATGATACAAAAACCTTCTAATATGTCACGATTGATATATTACGGTAAAAACTGTGTGGGTGCATACCACGCGCAGTTGCAATATATTCCGTACTTTAAAACAAATGACACACTGATACAATCAGAGGATCCCCACGATAGGCGATGATAGAGCTCGTTAATTTAACGGATTGACATTTATTGGCACAGCCAAGTGTAATGCACGTGACCTATTACACAAACACAACCTTTCAAAAAGGATTGCATATTTTATTGATGAATTCAGGAATTAAATGATACGCGATGGCTCTGTCCGCTCATTATTCTGTAATACCTGTCAAATGCCTGCGATGTTTGAATGAGTTTTGCAAAAGTAATCCCGTAATGTCAATCTTTGTATTCTAATCTTGACTGAGATTAGCAACTATGACCTCTATTAAAAAGAGATTCATCTTACTGTCAATACACTGGCTTACTTTCTATGTGGGTTTTAAGCTCATATTCTGACCCACTATTATATTATTGTGGTCATTTTTTTGCTTCTCTCGAATGCTGATTGATTTCTTAACTTGGTGTGAAAGTACTCCAATTCTGCTTCAAAACATACTCGCATTTTCTCATTTGCTATACTCTCTTTAATTTTGCAAATCGTCGTCCATAAAAATCAAACTTATAAGATGTATAATATATTTATAAACATGTATGTATACATTCCGTTAATTTGTTGCTTAGAGATAACATTGAAAAGTGTGTCACAGCCGGTCTCATAAGTAGCTGCATACATTCGGACTTTGTCGCTTTCATCCTTTTGGAAATTAAGTATGACAGTTATGACCAAGATGGATATAGGACTGGTAGGCTTGCCCCGGTGGTAGTCTGAGCCCATCTTACCTTACTCAAAAGTAATTTAGTAAATAAACCTGATTTCTGACTATCAATAAGTCGCCCGAGACCAATGTAAAATCGATTGATGTTGTAGACTAATTTGCACAAACTGGTTGACAACGATTCGCGACCAATCGTTTACATAAGTATGAAATCAGAGTTTTCTACGGTTATTTTATGCATGATATCACGCTGGGAATCATTCATTAACACAATTAATGTCACTAAGCTAGTAAAAAATTCGTCAAGAGCTTTTAAAGCGAAAACACGCCATGACTGAGTAGAAAAAATATTTATTGCCAAATGAGTAGTAGTTTTTTTGTATTTTAGACTAGCGCGCGCATGTATTTAGAATTTGGTCTAACTACTAACTTATGTCTGCTTTTTCCCCAATAAACAAAAAAAAATAAAAAATAGCGTTGAAACTGCTGTTCATTCTCTCTCATCCTGCCTGAGGGGTCTTGGATATTTTCTATGTATTTAAGTATCTATTTATTTATATAAGTATGTATATCGTCGCTTATTGACGACCGCTTTAGCATAGTTGGTAGTGCCCCTGCCTACGAAGCTGGAGGTCCCGGGTTCGAATCCCGGCCAGGGCATTTATTTGTGTGATGAGCATGAATATTTGTTCTTGGGTCTTGGATGTTTTCTATGTATTTAAGTATCTATTTATCTATATAAGTATGTATATCGTCGCTTAGTACCCATAGTACAAGCTTTGCTTAGTTTAGGACTAGGTTGATTTGTGTAAGATTGTCCACAAATATTTATTATTTATTTATTATTATTACCCATAGTACAAGCTTTGCTTAGTTTGGGCCTAGGTTGATTTGTGTGTGATTATCCGCATAAGTAATATTGATTTATTTTATTTTTAATCTTTATTGCTCAGAAGTATACGGTAAAAAAGGCGGACTTAATTCCATTCCATAAGCATTCTCTACCAGCCAACGTTAGGGCAAAGCAGAGAAATTGTGATTTTATGATGATGTTTTTTTTATCTTTACAGGACATGGGCGGCTAAGAAATTCGGGGGTCGCGCTCGGTGCTATGAGGTGGCCCACGGCCACGATGCGGGTCTTATGCGCGCTCTAGCCACTCAGCCCTACCAGCGCATACTACAAGGATTGAGGTCAGTACACTAGTCAAATCAAACATCTTTTATTGTAATTGTAATTTTTTGTGCTGTTCTCTGATCTCTTAAAGCATGACATTGAAACTTGTTTTTATTCGATTTTATTTTTATTTTTAATATTGACTTGACATTCCTCGTATTATTTTATTACTAGAAATAGAACATTAAATTTGATGACATGCTAATAGAATCATAATATTGTACGCCATATAACGGCTGATTGTGAAGAACTATCGAACGATTGTCACCTTTATCATTACTCACATTCATACAATAAATTATTTGCATTTGTATTTATTTTCAGGCAACGAAGGCCCAAAAACTAGCATACACACAAAAATTATAACTATAATTGCGACTAAATAAGCCCGACAACGACTCATATAGATCACGAATGCTCACCGTCCTGTCATATCAACCTATATGACAATCTATACCTACCTAGAAAAATGTGATTCTCCCTGCATGAGAGTTTGTATGCAGGGAACATACCGGACCACCTTAGCTGACTGTAGATTTAGCGAAGGTATGTTGTTGTTGTGTTGTTGTTACACTAATCAGTAATCATCTCTGTTGGAATACCAATTATCCAATAACAAAAAACGTAGGAACGTTGTTTTAGATTTGGTCTGGGCTGGAATTTATCGAGCTTTAATTTAGTCTGTTCACCTCATTAAAATCTTATTAGAAAATATGTAATGCAATCAACAGATCAGAAAATATTATGTGAGGAATGTGCGTTTAATCATGTACACATACATCGGTAAAATAAAGCAGTATTTACCTTTACTATTGACAAATCAGTGCGAGTTACGAGACCGCATTGTAAACAAAATCACAATTCTTTTTCGCCCAAACAAACGTTGCGAAAACCTTACCACAGTCGGTTTAATGAGACGACTGCGTTACATGTTCTATGTCGACTTGGTTTTTCCCGTTTACAAATCACCGAAACCGAACTTGCAAGGAGACTGAATGTAAGTAGGTGTAGGTAGGTATGTCAGTTTTGGACACTATTCCTTTTAAATACAGCTGAAATGTGACAAACTCAATTTCATAATCTGTACGGTCAACCAATTTGTATACTGGGACACTTCTTACTTACTTGTCACAGTGAAAATCTATGCTAAGGTGGGACGCTTTCCATACAAAACGTATTTTGACATTCGCAGGCTAACGGCGTGATATTTTAAGAAACTTATGTAACAAACATTCATAAATTGGCTTTCCATTTGCGCGAAATGCCCCCTTTCCTAGAATAAACTTGCATAAACTAGAATAATTTGAGAAATTAGTTTTTCACGCGAGTACCACGTGATATCAAAGCGTCCCACCTTAAAGCCGCTAGCGATCTCATATGAATGTCATTGTGACAAGTTACGAAGTTGCCCAGATACCAAATGAGTTAACTGTACTTTGCTAATCATGAAGGTCTTCAACAAATTGACATTATGCTGTAAGCGTTTCGAAAAATAAAGCCCTATTTACACATGTACGAGATTCGCACTCGAGTTCAAGTACATTGCGCGGTTTGATAGATCGTTTGAACTCATTATACCTCGGTAACTCGCAATGTAATTAAAGTGCAAGTCTCGTTCGTTTGCAAATAAAGTTTTATTGATATATATATGAGTCAAATACAAGAGTAGGGCATATGGTAGTGGCTTTCGTAAAAGTTTACGGCAAATCTTGGGATTTTGTGCCAAAGCGGACCCCGAGCTCCTTTGGGAATAACCGGGATAAGAATTTTATGCGGATAATAATTTTTTTTTAAGAGCCCACATATGCACTTTTGCCAAAGTTTATCAACCTAGATCTCAACATCTATAGTGATAAAATATCTGTCCTTTCAGTATAATTAATCGTGAACTATTTTCCTCCAGTCTGTTAAAAGTGAAAACACGATTTGCAAAATAAATCTCAATACTTTTATTTTTCAAACATAACCCTTTTTTCGATATTTTTGGTTGGATATTTAAAACCCACCCATCTTTAACAATGATTCTTGGTTTAATAGTTCGAAAATGATAAGTCTGATAAAAAGATTATCCTTTAGAATCGTTTAGAATAAACATCAATATTTACGAAAAACGGACGACCGCTTTAGCTTAGTTGGTAGTGACCCTGCCTACGAAGCTGGAGGTCCCGGGTTCGAATCCCGGCCGGGGCATTTATTTGTGTGATGAGTACGAATATTTGTCCTTGGGTCTTGGATGTTTTCTATGTATTTAAGTATTTATTTATCTATATAAGTATGTATATCGTCGCTTAGTACCCATAGTACAAGCTTTGCTTAGTTTGGGACTAGGTTGATTTGTGTAAGATTGTCCACAAATATTTATTTATTTATTTATTAAAACACGCACTGAGCTTCCGTAGAGAGCGGGATGGTTAATTAAAAACTCACGCGTGTTAGAGCGGGTCGTTTGCAATGCCATCTACGCCTTCTTAACAGCACTGTAACTGCACTGAAACTTAAATTCTAAAGGTAGACAAGCGTAGAGTATGTTAGTATATCGGACGTCACGTATTTGTATATGTGACGTAATATTCAAGTATAATTGTCTTACAACTGTTCCGGTTTTTCCAGTGCAGTTTTAATGCCACTGTGCTATTTTTTTTTCATAAAGATTTCTTTCCAAAGTCAAACATTGTAGATGACAACATTTACGTCTATGTAAATAAATAGGGGACTGAATACTCACTACACTGCACAATAGTACATTACTTAACAAGGGCGGTAAAACAAAGAATGTCTCAGATCGCAGGTATTTGACGCCCGAGCCGAAGGCAAGGGCGATAAATATGCGATCTGAGGCTTTCTTTATTACCGCCCGTGTTAAGTACAAAATTTTATGTCACCCCTGGCCAGGAAGTGGGATTTCCCGCGCGCGGAGCATGCGATAATTGCCGCTTTATGGCCAGGTGTGACATAAAAGTATTTATGCCGCCGATAAATAATGTCGCTAATTAATTTCCATAAACGACCACTTTAGCAATTTTAGCATAGTTGGTAATGCCTTTGCCTACGAAGCTGGTGGTCCCGGTTTGAATCCCGATCAGGCCATTTATTTGTATGATGTTCACGAGTCTAGGATGTTTTCTAAGTATTTATGTATTTATTTATCTATATAAAGTAGGTATAGCGTCGTCTAGTAACCATAATTGATTGTCCTCTGATATAAAAAAAAAATTGAAATCCAATTGGAACTGAACAGTTCCTTTACTGGCCTAGAATCTCCGCCAGTGACGGAACCCAGCCGCGCTCCCAATATCGAGAGAAACTCCACGCCAGTGTGCCAAGGCCACTAGGCAAATTGATATTACATCGAGCCTAGACGCCAGTCACGCGTTGTTCAGGTCTTCACCAATTATCGGCTATTATAAAGACCTCTTTATTTTCAAATAGCTGACCTTTCAGACGTGACGTGTTACATCGTTACAATTTTTACTTTTCCACAATTTATTTTTTTGCAAGTAATTGCCTTCTTTGTTAGGAGTAACTATGACCTGACCCTGTTAGATTGTATAGCTGCCAGTGGCGGAACGTCCATACAACTCGATTCCCACCGGCTTCCCTAATTTTTTGCCAGTCCAGTTCTTTAACTACGGCTCATGAAGAATAAGAAAGGCAAATTACTTCCGGCTTCCCTAAGAATATTTTTGACGCGCCGCCACTGATAGCTAACAGGAACTCACCATCATATTTATTTTGAACCTGGCTGTGGTTTCATACGCCGGGCCCAATAAAGCGGTAAGAGTGCGCGGTTGGAGGTCTGGGGAAAATCCAGGGGAACCTTCAACATGACCACGGGGGCGGTTTAAAAACAGGAATAGCTACTACAAGAGTTTGCGCTCCAATGAGATTGGTTGAGTGGCTTGAATGGTGTTCATCATCATCATCATTTTTAGGGTTCCGTAGCCAAATGGTAAAACGGGACCCTATTACTAAGACTCCGCTGTCCGTCCGTCTGTCCTTCTGTCACCAGGCTGTATCTCATGAACCGTGATAGTTAAACTGTTGAAATTTTTTGCTGCCGCTATAACAGCAAATACTAATAAACAGAATAAAATAAATATTTAAGGTGGGACGCTTTCCATATAATACAAAACGTATTTTGACATTCGCAGGCTAACTGCGTGATATTTTAAGAAACTTATGTAACAAACTGTCATAAATTGGCTTTCCATTTGTGCAAAATACCCCTTAAAAATAAATTTCCTAGAATAAAGTTGTATAAACTAGAATAATTTGAAAAAAATCATGTCAAAAATGACAAAATAATTTCTCGATGCTTTTTAATTTATTTCTTCCGCGAATGAATCAAAATACGTTTTGTATGGAAAGCGTCCCACCTTAAGGGGGCTCCCATACAACAGACGTGATTTTTTTGCCGTTTTTATCCGTCTGACTCGCACTTGGCCAGTTTTTTTAAGTTTGGGGAATGGCATTTTCCCGAATCACAACTTTACCAGAGAAGTTTCTTCCTTGCACCGATGATTTTCTCAGTTCTGTGATCAATCCAGGTTTATATACCTAGTGGTAGAGGTACCACTGCAAGTCCGGAGAGCATCGCTGACGATACAAAGTGTTTTGCGATATCTTCAGAATGTATGAATCGAATAGTTGCCCTCCGGTATTTTGTAGTAACACAGATTAGCAAGTCTACGATGACTACACCCACGAATATTCATGACCGTAAATCTTGCAATTATAGCCCCGGTTATCTTAATAACTAACACGTATTAACTTATTTAAGGTGTGCAATATTTTGAGTCGTATTAGTAGGTATGAATCCTTAAGTGGGAGTTACAAGTCGTGATAAAGTTTGGCCTCACGATGGAAACTGTTCCTTAGGCTACTTGTAACTTATACTGAGCGAGGCCAAACTTTCCACGCAAAAAATTCAAAATGGCGGCTATTTTAATTTCAAATTTTTTTTATTTTTTTTAGAACTCAAAAATGCTTCGTACTACACAAACACTTTGTATGACAATTATGTTATGCATAAATTTAGCTATAACTTTGGTTATTATCTTTTTCTCGATATATCTAATAGTTCATGAGAAAAATGGTGTTCAATATTGCGTTTCTTGTTAAAACACTGTTAGTCAAAAGGCTTAGCAAAATCAAACTGCATCGTATGCAGAAAGCAATTCATTTTCTCCAGTGATACTAGGAACCAATATAAAGGATTTCATCCGACGAAATGAAAATTTCATCGAAGGGAATTCAAAATGGCGGTCATTTACCAAAGGGGGAGCCGCATTTTTTTAAAAGTATATAATTTCAAAACGGCATCTGCTATTTAAGTAATATGGGTATCAATCGATTGGTATTGACACCATTAATTAAAATAAGAAAAATACCATGTAAAAAATTAAAGATAGCGGCCAACTAATATCAAAATTGTAAAATATTCATTCTTCTTTTTTTCGTTATATTAAAAATAACAACTAAATGTCCAACGATATAGTCAATTTATATATTTACATAAATTCTCATAGTATTATCTACGCGACAAAACAAAAATTATGACAATCCGTCGATTAGTTTTTGAACTATACGAATTACAAACGAGCCTCGGCGACTGTGTCATAGTAGTTATAGAAACAAACTGCACTTTTGTAATGAAAGCAAGTCGCTTTTGCACAATGGTATTAGTGAAGAGACCAAACTTGATTATTTTTTCGATAATATCTAATTTTCACCCGTCAGTAACCGAGATTACGCCACTTCAAAATTATAAGCCTAAAACGTTCTACTAAGTTAAAAGGTAGACAGATTTGGACAAAAAATGTGGCAATCGATAGATAAAAAATGTTGCTCAACTTAAAATAAAATACGCTTTTTGTTACAAAAGTTAAGAAAAAAATTTTTTCTGTGTTTAGCAATAAACTGTTTATTTTATTTTTATTTTTTTGATATTTATACTCTGTAAAATCCTATACTTTGTTTTTCTACGTTTAAGAACATTTTAATCTATAGTACATTGTGCATGTCATAGTTGTTTTTTTTATATTGAGGAAACTTTCTGTAGTGTGATTGTTTTTGGAAAAAAATATTCTTTTAAGGTTCAAAAAATATATAAGGTATGAATATAAGTACTTATAGGGTATGGATATCAAAAGTTTATTGCAAAAAAAAGATTTTTTTTCTTAAGTTACGTTAAAAAAAACACAGCGTTATTTTTTATGTTGAACAACATTTTCCTGTATCGATTGCCACATTTATTGTCCAAATTTGGCCACCTTTTAACTTAGTAGAACGTTTTAGACTTATAATTTCGAAGTGGCGTAGTCTCGGTTACTGACGGGTGAAAATTAGATATTATCGAAAAAGTAATCAAGTTTCGTCTCTTCACTAATACGATTATGCAAAAGCGACTTGCTTTCATTACAAAAGTGCAGTTTGTTTCCATAACTACTATGACACAGTCACCAAGGCTCGTTTGTAATTCGTATTGTCCAAAAACTACTCGACGGATTGTCATAATTTTTGTTTTATCGCGTAGATAATACTATGAGAATTTATGTAAATATATAAATTGACTATATCGTTGGACATTTAGTTGTTATTTTTAATATAACGAAAAAAAGAAGAATGAATATTTTACAATTTTGATATTAGTTGGCCGCTATCTTTAATTTTTTACATGGTATTTTTCTTATTTTAATTAATGGTGTCAATACCAATCGATTGATACCCATATTACTTAAATAGCAGATGCCGTTTTGAAATTATACACTTTTAAAAAAATGCGGCTCCCCCTTTGGTAAATGACCGCCATTTTGAATTCCCTTCGATGAAATTTTCATTTCGTCGGATGAAATCCTTTATATTGGTTCCTAGTATCACTGGAGAAAATGAATTGCTTTCTGCATACGATGCAGTTTGATTTTGCTAAGCCTTTTGACTAACAGTGTTTTAACAAGAAACGCAATATTGAACACCATTTTTCTCATGAACTATTAGATATATCGAGAAAAAGATAATAACCAAAGTTATAGCTAAATTTATGCATAACATAATTGTCATACAAAGTGTTTGTGTAGTACGAAGCATTTTTGAGTTCTAAAAAAAATTAAAAAATTTGGAAACTAAAATAGACGCCATTTTGAATTTTTTGCGTGGATAGTTTGGCCTCGCTCAGTATAAGTTACAAGTAGCCTAAGGAACAGTTTCCATCGTGAGGCCAAACTTTATCATGACTTGTAACTCCCAATGTCCATTTATATGGGGATTCACACCTACTATATAGATTATTTTATACATCAATGATTACATTATTGATAATTGAATGTTACAGATAAACTGAAAAAAGTTTTTCTCTTGGAGTTTTGACCTGCGCAAAAGGTTTTTTTTTTACCGGTGCAGTCAGCATGATACAATATGTATTATAAGAAATAAGAAATAAGAAATATTTATTCGGGACAAAACAACTAACAAATAAGAAAGCAAAAATAAAAATAAACAAAAACAGGAAAGTTGTGTTGTCACGAAACGGTTCCATCTCAGCATAATGCGGGCAAATGCCAGCGCTGGTCTTCCGATGGAACCGTCGAGTGAGTTCACGGTGAGTAACACGAAAACCGAAAAAAGAATATACATAAATAAAAAATAACAAACATGAATTAAAGAAAATCAAAGAGAGAAAAAATAATAATAATAATATACAATTAACTTAAAATAAAAGAAGGATATAAAAAGCTAAGTTTGGCATTGAAAAACAAAAACAAAACCGTAAAATGGAACGCAGCATATTTCGCCTGGCGCCACCCTATCGCCGGCTATCGCTATAAACTAGCGCCAATGACAGTGACAGTTGGAGTGGCAAACGCCAAGATTGATATTGAATCTTTATTGCCTAAAAAAAATACAGTGTCTACAAATGGCGGTCTTAATGCCAAATGATGTTCTCTAGCAGTCAACCACAGGGCCAAACAGAGACACTCAAAAACGGTGCAGGAAAATATAGAAACGTTGAGAGTGTAAAACAGACGTCAATAAAATTAATATATACACATACATACACATAAATACATACATATAATTTACTTGTATACAGACGAGCATAAACGTACACATTTTAATATATACATATATTTAACAGTAGATATTAGCGGCCAAATTAGTCAAATATTTCGTTATGGCCCCCTTGGCCGCTACATACTATCTGACGCTGACTGTACAGCCAGCTGCAAAAAATAACTTCGCTAGGAGGGACGGGCCGGGCGTATGATCTACCCGTAGGTATCTTAACACTTTCACAGTCCAGTGCCCACTGCCCAGTGCCAAATACGTGGGTCACGATGAACTATCTCCACGAGTCTGTGCCCCGTCTGTGTACTCGTAGTTTCTTAGTGACCCACATTTGGAGCATGCACGTGCGATGGATGTAATTTGCTTGGACGTACGAGGAAATCGAAACATTTTGTATGGGGACTGTGAACGTGTTAATTCGTTATGGTACTTATATTACTTACTTACAGTAGTACTACCTAATAGTTGTATGCTCCCATATTTTCAACAATTTGCCAACGGGTTTAAATGCAATGGTCGTTGCAATAGTTGGATTTAGTTGTCAAATAATTGCACGCTGGTTTACAATGGCCCCCGCCCACTTAGTTTGCTTGACCTACAGGCTTAGCACGAATGTACGGCTTAAGTAAACCTACTCAGTGTGCTTTCAATCAATGTTTAACTAGAAAGGTGTGTTTTGGAAAGTTTTTACAATAATGCACATCTATATCGAGAACCTTGCTCAAACTATATCTTGTATGGAGCTCGGGGGAGTCTAACGTGACGAAAATAATTTTCCCATAAATGAAACCTAAGTTTACTGTAAGTTCAGTGATATTTTAGTGACAAATCCTAATTGGAGTATCTAGTTCACGAGTTTTAAATAAGTAGTGCCTATAAGAAAGTACCTACTTACGGAATCACATCAATAGACTTTGCATTAACCTCGGAACCTGCCACTAACCCGGTTACCATTTAAGATCACATCAAACAAGTATGAATCAATATATAAAATCGTCATTACACTTCCATCGATCGGCAAGTGTAGTTTTCACTCGCACTTTTTTACCCGCCACTAATTCGCAAGTCAACGAGCCGTGCGTTCTAATATAAGCTTGCTAACTTGGCTAATGTCGATAAGAGCCCAGTGTAATACTGTACTACCTGGTCACCATATCAGTGTACATCTCCCTGGAATGTGACGCCGTGCAAGCTACGTAGTGACGTCACGCGGCGGGTTGCACAGATATGACCGGGTAGTACCGTCCGTCATGTCGGCAATTAATGCAAGTCGAGTCATTGCACGCGCAGTCACTGGCCTGGTTAATAACTCGCAACCCTACTACCGGCCGCCATTGTACCAATGTACGGTGAACTATAAAGCAGAGCATTTTAATACTAGTCATAGGGACACACAAACAAAGACTGACCGCCAAAAAAGGATATAAAGATATTCTTAACCACTTTAATCGTTTCTAATTATTATTTTGAAAGAGGCTTCCTAGGGCAACCTCTATAGGTTTTTTAAGGATTTGAGGATGGCATCTATTCGAAACTTCAATCGACACTAATTATTAAAGTCGCACCTACATGTTGTAATTATGAGTAACTTCTACAAGTCCATTGAATTAAAATTAACCCATAAATACAATGTATTTCAAATTTCATCATATTATCAATAAAATCTTAAATTAAATTATGGCATTCCTTTCGAGTTTCGATCAATAATTTGGTTAATAGACTCTTACAAATATAACAATATATTTTATTAACTCTACAAAGGTTAAGCCTGTCTAGATAATTTATAGATATTTTTTATCGACAAAAGGTAAGTTGCTATATTTATGTCCGCATAATCTTTCCGGCTCTAGGCTTCTAAGACTATATAAATGTATCTCATAAAACATTTAAAAACAACTCTATCTCCTTCAAAATAAAGTTTACATTTGCCTAAGCAAAGATAAGCGGTTCAGAAGTTCGGTACATTGATATGACATGACCCGTCACAAGTCACGCACTTTGTTGCGTGAACGAACACCCATTGCCACTGACGATTTTCAAACTCTGTCGTCTGTATTTAATTGGATAACGTTTGATAATGAGTTTATTATGTAACTTGACGAATATCTCAAAATATGAATATTAAGGGTGAGGCCAGACGAGCGTAATTTTGTGAGTTGTGAGTCGCATGATTGCAGCCGAGGCCTTACTTCTAGCATTATCCGAAATTTTCGGTTAACGTCACAAGTATCGCCTCTGCTGAAATTACGCGGCTCACAACTCACTCACATAATCAAGCTCGCCTGGCCTTGCCTTAAAGCCGCGATAGGTTGTAATACTTGTAATCGAATCTCTGGCATTTTGATCGCAAAATAAGATGTTATTAATAAATAAGAAATGTATATGTAGTCTGGTCATACAAAAATAGTTGCAAATAATTAACAAAGAATGACACATCGAATCCATGTCGAAATAACCCTTTTATTAGGCATCTTAATGATAATGACCGTAGCACATTAATTGCTATACCGATATTCATTAATCAATGTTACGCAGGAGTAAATTTTAGCGAAATTCGTTGTCACATTATGATATTGCGATGCAGGGCTCATGGTTTTGGCTTCTTAATTAAGAGTTGATGCCCCGCATCGGCCGCATATATGCATCGATTTTGGTAACGTTATCGTTAATTTGTAGTTTCGTCTTAGTGTTTGTAGTGTCTTGTTAGTGGAAATGTAGCTACTAGGCTGATGGTCAATGCAATTTAAGACGTTGGTGCCGATTAACCCTTTGAACGCCAAAAACACCTACAGTTGTCGCGTATTGTCGTGCCTACGGAGGAGCCTATAGTTAGGTGTTATACTCTCTTAATGGAAAATGAGTTGGGCGTGTAGGTGTCAACATCGCGGTGGATATCGAGGCTCCCCAAGGCGTAATTAGATTTGCCAACATGAGAGATACGCACAATAGCTTAGTTGGTTCAGAGCAATGCACGGAATGCTTGAATTCCACTCGTCTCGTATCTTTTTTCAATATTTCACTTTGATTAAAAATTAAATCATACAACTCCTGATTTCCTGAAGCTTCTTAAGCCTACGGGTCATAGAGTTTTGTTGCAGCTGTCAGAACTAAAATTATGTATTCGTCTTAAACTTACATATTGAATTAAAAACTTTCATTTCTAAGATAAGATAAGATTATTTATTTGCAAAAATAGGCTCGATAGGCTTGACTTTTGAGTCGAAACGTGCGATTAATATTAATTTTATTTAAATCTCAGAACATTTAGTCAGATAGACCTTACCTATCTGTTTTATGTGGGCAGAGTGTTTTATAGAATTATAACATTTTTAACAGTAACCTGATTGTAGTCAGTTATATACTAGGGCAAATGAATATATCAAAAATCAAGTTTTGTCCCAGTCACTAAACTATTGGTCTCACAGTTATTTTTATGATAGATATTTATTACACTGGATATGTGAGTTCAGTTTTTTGCTCACAGACATTCACTTTGTACTTTGTACGCGTAAATATTTTAATGTTTTTTGCCTGTGTTGGATCCAGTAAAGCATGTTGTTGGCATTTGTTTTTATCTGGATTACTTTAATGCGACCTTCATGAATTTTATGTTTCGCTTACACTAGGTACTTTTAAAATGAACCAGCGTTGCAGTCACGTAAGGAGCTTGCTGTACAAAATTGGCATTAGGTAAACTTATCGTACAAAAGGTGGACTTAATGCTTAGTGTTATTTGTTATCAAGCTCTAATACTTTCCACTCATTAAAGCGTTAGCCAATCAATGAACTGACCGCTGCGGACAGTGTTTAGAATCAGTCATGAGACGGATAGATAGGACAAGATTCTAGATATTATCTTTGTTGTACAGAATTAATCATAAGTCGTTAATAGAAAGATCTCACGGTTCGAAATAAATGCCATACGATAAATAAATAAATAGAAATATAAAAATATGATTCCATATAAATCTGCTATTTCATAGGAAAAGGTTAACAGTCGCATAATCGACACATTATTTTTTTCACGAACAAAGTTGGTCCTATAGTGAAAGTGGTTCAGAATCATTGATAGAATCGTGTTTTTATATTTTTGACGACTTATAATTATTCACCGTGTATATGCACTGTTTCACTTGAAACAAAGCATAACCCGGACTTCACGCATCCACAGCTCGCGCAAGGTGTGAAGCCAGTGATTGACAGGTGGCAAGAGTGGGCGCCGGCGCGGCCTTGAGTGCGCGATTGTATTGCTACCGGAACCTGAGCTACCGGCCTTACTTAAACTAATAATACTTTTGTACTTATATGTACATGTACACGTGGCGCGGAGGTTTTTAGTGAAAACGAAATTGAATATTTTAAGGCGGACTGATTTTTCCTGTATATTTATTAATCTATCAAAAGTTTAGCCATTAACATAGGTATGTAAATTATCACATACCTATAATATAAAGTCGTAAGAAATATGTTTACAACTTTATTTATATCACAGTAATTTATAGTCATTTGCAAACAAATAGCAATCATAATTGGCTATTAAGTATGAACTTGTATATTTTCCGGTGATAAGCGAAATTAATTACTAAATATATATGCAGATAGTACCAACACTTTAATACATATTAGACAAGTTACAGGGTACATAATTAAAATAAAATGTATATACATGTTATTGAACTATGTCCGGCTCACACCTGGTCCAAAAGTGCCAAGAACGCTGGCTGCGTTGCCACGCTCCACGCTGTATATCGACAGGTATTTGTTGGACCTGGACGGAGGAAGGAGCCGGAACGTGGGTCCCTGTCCGTCATGTCTTTTTTTTGTATGGGAGCCCCCCTAAATATTTATTTTATTCTGTTTTTTTTCAGCAATTTACAACAACAAATGCTACGCAATGATATGAGATTTCACTCAGGGTATAGTGCGTGGCATCCACGACGACGCCTCCCTCCACAGCAAATCTCGTACTAATCTATACGCAATAGGGATGTTGACTCAAAAAAAATTATAACTTCAATAGAAAGAAGACATAAAACTATGCCAAATAGTGAGAATTCTATCCAAATATCTCAAAAAATGACGAAGCTACAACGGTTAGAATGTTCGTAGTTAGAGAGAGAAAGTGCTACTCAACAGTGATATCACTGTTGAGTAGCGCCATAGTAAATGACGATCGTTCAATACAAAGGTGCGTTTCGCGGAAAAGCGACAGAAAATACCCACTCTTAAAACTTTGAAGACTTATAATTACGTAAGTATTTATTTTTTTGAATTACTTTTTTCGCCATTTGATTGAGAATTTGAGCCTTTATGTAGAAAATTTGGATTTATTGATTTTCTTTTATAGTGTCATCATCCCTATTGTCAGGATTGGACTCTGTGGAGTGACGCTCCTTCGTGGATGACATGCACTTATTCGGTTCTAAGAAAATAAGGTCTGCCACTCCGGGTCGTGACCTCGTTCCGGCAAAATCCGGTAGTCCGGCTCGCAGTGTGGTTGACACAACCTACGTCATTCCTGCAATCACGTGTCGAGTCACAACTGACGTCAGCTGTCGACGTCACACCACTTACGATCGCACACCATCGATAGGCTTGATAGCAGTGGTGACGTAGGTTGTGTCATCCACACTAAGAACCGAACTACCGGAATGCCATACCTGGCGCAGTATACAATTGTATCATGATTAAGACTGCACCGAGCAAATTTCTGAATAATTGCGATGGTTGGATCACTTGCTGTATTATTATTACTAAAGCTTGAATTCTGTAATTCCTATATATGATATTTAAGGATACACTCTACATGTCATGTGTTTCAGAAACACAATTACTTATAGTTTTCTTCATAAAAATTCAATCCAAAGTTAGCTCTACTAAAGGAAATAAACGCAAACTACAACGTTAATACTTTATGAAAGGTCTTCAATTTTTGAATACTAACAAAACTACATGTTATCTAGGTCGTATGTGTTTAACATTTGCAAAATGTGGAGATTTTTTTAACAATGCAAAGGAAATTCCGAAAATTTGACCGGCCGCCCTAGTTTTCTTGCCGGCAGATGGGCTCTGGCCCTCTATGGGAGCAGACGTATGCTGCTTTTCTCAGTTTGACATCTCATAAAAACACGCTTTTTGACAGCTTGCTCGTATACAAATACAAAATGTATACCACACACAAAGATTGCATTAATTGAAGTAGGGTAAATAAATGTTGACGTGTGGCTATTGAAGATTCTTTTAACATGGAACTTTTAGTATTAGCCATTCGTTATAACATAAAAATGCAATCTTTGGTCCCCAATGTATACTAATGCAACTAAATTATAATGATTTCCTTTACGAAAAGGCATTTTAAACGTAAAAAGGTTACCGATGTATTTCAGTTCAAAGTAATTTACTTTTTATAAATTGGCCACCCAGAACGGAACGTTATGACATTTATGTCACTCATCATATTTCAAATTAAAATTTGTAAACAAATTGTATTTTTATATTTCAATAATTTAACGAATGTAATGTTATATTTTATGTGTATATGTACGGCGCTTTCACGTCAAACAATGATTACCTAAATATATCGCAGAATCTGCATAAACAAAACATATCCCAGAATCTGTACAAACAGGCACAATTATTATGGTGCTTTGAACAGAAGTTTATAAAATATCAGCGTTATACCAAGAAACAGATCTAGAGTGCTCTCTTGCAGCGGGAGCAGAAGAAAGAATATCGGAGTTTCTTCGCCAGTTTGAGTGATGTGGATTTAAATTGTGTAGTGTCTAAGCCGCCTGGTCATAATATAATTATACCTAGAATGAAAATAATAAACCTATGTTTCATTTATAAATAATAAACCAAGTAGTTGTTGGGGATGTGGTGACAATGACGATGTCTAACAAACAAATATGCAGTAATTACTTATAATATTAAACTGCGCTAGTTTCTATCTAAAGCTTTCATGCGTTGGAAATCCCGTTGCTTTGATTTTGTACAAGTAAGTACTTATGTCGCATCGCAATAATTGTCTCGACGTTATAGTAAACGAATAGGAAATAATAATAATTGCTATTTATTATTGATGAAAATAGACGCAATGTTAACCATTATTGAACCTTATCTCGTTGCAATAAGGTTCACGGATGTTCAGTTAAGTGTCATCGACGGCACGACTGTATAAAAGTTAATTTGTCAGAGCTGATCCGGCCAAGTTCCACAATTGCAGAATGTTACAATGACTTTCTTGATGATATTTGTTATATCATTAGGTTTTATAGTGCTTGTCATTCACGATAACGACGATGCGCAGGGAATGTCATACTATTCTATGCGCAATTCTGCGGATTGGGTTACGACGGGAGGTCGTGAATAACAAGAACTACCTATAAGGTTAGGTACTGGTTCCTCAAATACAAAGTTGATTCACAATATTGCTGCAGTTATCCCGTGCCGTATAAATAGTTTCAGTAGTTATTATATATATTGTAATAAAACTACCGCTTCTTCTCTTAAAATTTATGAAAAGTTTTGCTTAAAATAATCTATTTAAATAATTTTAACCTCTCGAAGTATCCGCTCCATTACGAATTCAACTAGGTAATTTAAGCTTGAAAACTTACGCAAATTACTTTCATGCACTTGTCAGTTACGTATTTAAGGTACAACATATACTCGTATCATGAAAATCACCAAGTAAACTCTCAAAATAAGTACCTAAGTCATAAACATAAAACAGTCATAACATGCACGAACCGATTAGGAAAAGTCTTTCTCTGTTTTAAGTTGTATAAAAATGAGTCTGCGAGGAAAGGGCAAAACAAAATACATTTTACAAAACAGGGGTTCAAAGTTTTATTTTATAAACAAGGAACTGAGTATTTTACTACCACAAATTCCAAATTCAAGACATTTTCAGATACAACTAATACTTGAGTTTTGGTTACAGATCAGAACTTGACGATTTTTGTTACACTTCTCTTATGCACCAAGAAACCTTTAAATATTCAAAATCTATATTGTCATAAGTTGGCACAAACATGGGTCAATGACCCGATCCAGCAAAATGAGGTAGTGTGCGTGAATAATGCATGTGTGGGTTAATTGGGTAAATTATTTAAAAAATTGAAATTTGACAGGCGCTGAGAATTTACCCCGCACGATAGGCCCTTAAGTTCGCCTTTTAAACATTTTGTCATTATTTTATGTCACGTGCGAGTTTTTTGTGGCTAGCGTTAATTAAAGCTGGATTCATATTTGTCTGCCTTGAAATGTCGTGACCCGATAAAACGATTTCAGTGCCATACATTTTGGACTGTTAGATTCACATTGAACTGATAACATAAAAGAAAGAATAGACCGTCTTAAATTGAATTAAGTAGACGCTAGATACGATTTATTATTGTAACAGTTTCACATTTTACCATTGTTTTTCAGAGAAATGTTTTATAATTTCATAGAAAACATTGTCTCTCGGTTCTAACCTATCCTACTTTCTGGCAGACCTAAGGATTAGGTATACACAATTACCTTTTATCTGTACATAAAAAGTTACAAAAAGGGTGAAATAATAATTATATATTAAGGAGGTACCTACCCATTTTCGCATTTAGAAAATAGTATTCTTACTACGTAGTGTACAATGAAAATTTAAATATGGGGTCTATAAAATGCGACATGAATTATCCCGGAAATGTTTTAAGCCACCGTGTAGGATTACTTATGTAAATATGGTATTGTTCAAAATGATAATCAGTCGTACATTTCATCATGTTCATCACGAATCTCTGGTAGCTAATGATGAGCGAGTGTGCTTGAAATGTCAAGGACGTTACAGACAAGAACGGTACACTTGAAGTTGTTTAATATGTCCGACATTCTTTAAAACTGTCATTAGATTTTGATTTTTTTGGCTTAGACGTTAAAGTCGCTTTTTGAATAGAGTAATTCGATTCAACCCTGCCAATCTAAATGATTTTAAGTAGGTATTAAGCGCATGCATGTTACAGATAGAGTTCAACTTTTGCCTCAATGAAGTTCATCTTAAGACGTAGAGCACAGCGGAACGTCATCTTGGACTTAAAGGCGCATTTCCATTAAGGCTATGCTATGCTACGTTGCTATGGATGCGTTGATATCCACCAATCATAATAATTGGTTCACAGCATATCACTGGTAGAAACGGAAAGCTATCACATTCTCGCTTCAGGCGTCTTCTCGTCACAGTTCAGTCGCCGTCAGAGAAATCGGAAGTGACGAACAAAAATAGGACTCCAAAATATTTTAAATTTTTATTACATCTTTTGATTATAGACAGTTTGATAATACGTACCTCACGATGAGAACACATAATAATCATCTTTAAGAACGATTATGCTAAAAGATAAGTATTTGTTTACTAAAGTGAATTTGTTTACAAGATACACAGTTAAAATTTTAGACTCTTGCCAATTCCAGAATCATTTTTATTGTGTTAATGTGAGCTATTAAAACTGAAAATTACCTACAGCGGTTACATTATGCCTATTGCATTTTTATCGATAACGCAAAAAACGCTAAAATGCTTGCCCAGCATAACAACTCAATATAAGCATAAAAAAGTGTTTTTTGCGGGATACAAAATTGCCGTTACGAAGAAAGTAAAAGTTTCCTTGCATAAGTCCTACCGTTTGTTGGAGCAAGTGCTGATTTATTGCTCTAGTTCCATACTTGGCACAGCGGTATTGGCTTAGTAGTTACAGTTTTACTATTACTAATAGACCAATCAAAAATGTTGACCCGGACAATAAATCGTTGGAAATTATATCGACAATGTGGGTCAGGAAATAACCACACACCACACATGATACACATTACCTTAGACACCTTAGATATCAATTGAATCAGTACAGGTACGTACAGTCAGCCCATGAAAATGTTGAGCATACTTAGAACCTTGTCACATCGAAATCTAAGAAATATTTAGACTGAAACGTCATAAAATTTGAAACCTCTTTAATTTGACAAAGTACTAAAGTGCTCAACATTTTCGTTGGCCCACTGTACGTATACACAAGTCTTGTCAAGTATCACACGGTAGTTTTCTGTTTTTCAAAATCCTCTACTTGATTGATCTAAGTAAACGTAAAGTTAATGACTTTCTTAACTTACCATACCTTAACTTCGACACACTTGTTCGAATACTTAACTATACATATATCTTTGCCAATGGCACACTAAGGTAAAATCCATGATTCGGCGAAGTAAACTGACAGATAAGATGTTGCCAGGAGTAGAAAAAAAAATAGTGACGGTATATATCGATAAAAATTTATCGATGAGTATAACGTTGTACTACCAAACTTAATCCAATGTAGTAATATATGACCTTTAAGGTGGTTCGCTTTCCATACAAAACTTCTTTTGACATTCGCAGGCTAGCGGCATGATATTTCAAGAAACTTATGTAACGAACTTTCTTAGATTGGCTTTTCATTTGCGCGAAATTCCCCGTTTCCTAGAATAAACTTGTATAATCTAGAATAATTCGAAAAAATTGATGTCACGTGATACTCACGTGACAAACTAATTTCTCAAATTATTCTAGTTTATACAAGTTTATTCTAGAAAACGGGGAATTTCGCGCAAATGGAAAGCCAATTTATGAATGTTTGTTCTTAAGTTTCTTAAAATATCATTCCGCTAGTCTGCGAATGTCAAAAGACGTTTTGTATGGAAAGCGAACCACCTTAAGTTTCTAGCCAGTGGCCACTAAGCCTGATTAAACGGGACAAAAGTAGTACATATTTACATTTGAAGTTTAGTCCTTTAAATATGAATAAATAGGTAATAAAATTTAAAAATAATTTTAATTTGTCAGATTCAGAGCAAACCTAATAGCTTGAGAGAAACTCTACTTATTTAGATTTTCAATATTTTTGGCAAGCAACGCCTTAAATAATATCGATATGAACAGCACTGGCCATACTGTGGCAACATTTGTGCATTTTGAGTTGTCAAACATTAAGTTCGCCTAATGGTGGACCAGAGTGTAGACTACATTGCTCCCTGACTAAAGGATTTACACGGTGCAAAAAATTGCATCACATTGCGGGCTGCGGGCTACTGAGGTACGACGCGAACGATCAAACGCTGCAATGTAATGAAAATCGCATGGCTTAAAAGATTAAAGTTGTTGGGCAAAAACGGCCGGTGTATCGCCATTTTTTGCTTTGCAGATATGGCTGGCACACTGCCTTGTGTCTAGACAATAATTTTCTAAGGAATGTCAATAAACACCTCCTTCAATATGCTAATGTATTGCTCTACTTAATACATAGTATTACATTTATGTAGCACAGCCATACCAGTACACAAATGCAAAGTATGAATATTTAATCAGATTGACTGACCGCAGAATTAGAATATCTAATCGGCAGGATGTTACACAAAGCTGAACTTGTATTCAAAAACTCTGGCAACGCGCGCTAGTAATATAATTACTACTTTAATTCTGAGCTCCGATTACGGGTCGCTGTTACGAATTCCGGTGTAACAATACATTGGTGAAGCGCAAGAGGTAGTGAATAGGCTGGAGTCCGAAAGCCGAAGTGAAATATTTTTAATGGCTGGTAATAAACATAAACAGCGACTGGGCGAAACCGCAATTATAACACTTTGCCATGTTACCTTACTCGCATCTATAGGTAAATGTCGTATTCGTATGTTATAAAAAGAAACAAGATAATAATCATGCGTAATTTTAACCATGTTAGATATTTATTATAAAGGCTACTTGTTGGTTTACACTTTAGATTTGTATGTAATGACAAATTCATTAACCACCCTACCCCTATATAAGGCATACATTTGTCAGGCCTATTCCAGAATGAAACGGTTAGCCTGTTATACAGGGCTGTTATGTCGGCGAATTTTGTGTGCGTATTTATGAGTAGATTAATTCGATACCTACATATTTTTACACTTTACTGCACGTTACTTATACAGTAAAATATCATATCAATTATATACGAGATAGATAGTTTTAGCGAAATTCTATTTGTTTCGCTGACAGCTCGTGCTTGTGGTGAGACATTACAAATCTTGAGACGTGCCCGCCATAACACAAAATTAGTTATTTATATATTGTCGGCACCTCCAAAATTATATCTTTTATTATTCTGCATTTAGGCACCTGGCGCCTAGATAGGCCGGTTCTATTGTTTGAGACGCTGTAAACAGTTGTCAGTTATGATTGGACTGTTATACCAAAATTAAAATAATGCGAAACGTTTACGTGTTTCCAAACAAAATTAAGTCACAATAGACCCATTTTTAGTGTACATAATGCATACTTGACCCACAATCCTTATAGTCCTCCACAGACAATGTCTTCTCGACAAAGGCATTCAGCGCCGAGTGAATACAAATTTTGATACAGTTTTACGTAATTGACATAGTATGTAAACTGGCGAGTAAAAGCGGGTTACGCAATCGAGTACGAGCAAGCCAGCCAGAGTAGTGCATCCTGTTTTTTTACCTTTATGGGTTCGCTTGTGGTCGTGCAATTGTGCATATAGCATTGGGTGTATTTAAAAGAAAGTCATGCGATGGTATTCTACTAATATTAAGAACTTGAAAGTTTGGGTGGATGTTAAGATATTTTTTGATATAAATTACTCTTCCGCTAATAATTAATATTGTTATTGTTCAAGAACCGTTGACACAGCTGCAGTACCAGCTAGATGCAGGAATAAAATAAAAATATGGTTGACAAAGTATCTCAATTTACTCACTGCTCCGGAAGTTTTGTCTTATATGCCTTAACATTTTTGACTCATTAAGTAGAGGC
Source organism: Cenopis cana (assembly GCA_951800055.1). Lineage (NCBI taxonomy): Eukaryota > Metazoa > Arthropoda > Insecta > Lepidoptera > Tortricidae > Cenopis > Cenopis cana. The sequence continues at coordinate 6,692,228 of OX637479.1, read as the reverse complement.
CCACCGTTTAACTGTGACGGGACACAGGCAATAGGGTTGACGACAAAAAATAACGTACGGGTAGTGAGCAGCAGATCCCCGTCCCGCGCCACCCACCCGCGCTACCTCAGTTAAGTAGTTGACCTATACTTTTGAATGTTTTTGCAGCATTCCACTTATATTGGCGCTTTGGCAGACGCCAAGGTAATATGAATTAGTTGAATGATTATTTAAGCATCTAGGTTTAATACTTGCGCTAAGTGGCTCTGGTCGTAAGCGCGGCCGCCACTTAGCCCATGTTTCTTTTGGAAGGTCGCGAGGCCGTTGACGTTGTAAAAATACTTTTTAAATTTTGAATAACTAAATCATTTTTTTATGGATTTATAATATTAGGTACGTAACTCGAAACAGCTTCCCTTTTGTAATTATTTCGTTTTTTGAAGTGTCCTCATGCCTAATTCATCCATTTTGCGCGCGCTGACAATTTAGATACATATATTATAAGGTTTTTGTAGGTAGGAGTGAAGTTTTAAATACATGCAACGGGATTGCGAATCAACGCTTGTCTCGTAATGTGATTTATGATTAAGTATATACTGCACGTGAAAGCTCATTAATTATAACGTTAGAACGTCATGAGCACATTCGCTAATTTATGTTTATGTGATTTTAACGTTTCATTTATTTATTAACCAACTTACGTTTACAGTTAAACCAAACATGCAAGTTATAGGTTAACATTACAAAATACTCATTACCAATGACTAATACAGTGCTTAACTAACTAATTCAATAGTGGTGGGAGTGGAGTTTGACTCCAGATATCGTGCTGCTGTAGCCAGGAACCCCGGTTCCGTTTGTAAGTTTGTTGTTTATTTCTTCGTGTCTTATCTCGTCACTAATTCGACCACCACACTTTCCATGCATCCCATGATATACTTAAATCTTTTCGCAATTATTATCAATATTGAATAATCTACGTTCATACAGCTAAAAGCAATTATCATCATCACGCATTCACACATTTCTCGACAATAGGCATACGTACTCATCGGCGTCGCAACCAAACAAGCCTACACACTAATCTACAGCAAACCCACCGAAGCAAGATACTTCATCCTTGTCTGACATTAGTATTAGTAGGCATCTCTCCTTTTCTCTTCCATATTATAATTAATCTCGCGTCGATGTCCTTACTTCACCAATAGTGTTATTCTAACTGCCTGTACAACGCTTCACCTCACCCTAGGCGGGCCAATGCGTTAGACCTCCGATTACGTGTTATTGTTGGGAGTCTCCGCGTCAAGATATAGTTGGGGTGAGAGGTGAGGTGAACATTATAATTAGCATAGCTGTGCGTATCTATTACTTATTATGTGGTATAGAGACGGCCTTGGATTGAAGACAGGTGGCCTTGGCTGCAACAATGCAGTTGATGCATAAGTCAGTAGGACGTCGGCACCCACTATGCGTTTGCGTGTGTTTGGTGAATCATTGATGCGCTATCTGGAAATTTGAGCAGATTTATTTTGTTTGTTTATGAGAATTTGACTACCGTTTTCTTATTGTATTTTAAATAGGCACAATTCAACATGTAATTACGTGTACCGACCGAGCCATACCTTCATGAAAATTATTTATCTCGAAAATCAGATTTTCAGCTGCCTACCTAAGTTTGAGTTTTGTTACGATACCCGTATAGCGTCAGAAGCAGTGCATACAAACATTGCTCTGTTAAAAGTACCTACTTTTACGTAATTTTAAAACTGTACAAGTAAATTACTTTCGTGACGTTTTTGCATTTGTAGTTGTTTACGGACAACCGTAAACAACTACAACCGTTGTCCGTCCTACCGTTGTTGTTTATGTTCTCTAATTTTATTGTATCACTAGCTTTTGCCCGCGACTTCGTCTGCGTAGAACTCGGTCATCACGTTAGAATGTTATTTCATTCTTCTATTTCTTGCGCTTACCTAGTTATCTCTCATCCATTCTAACTTAAACCCCGTTAAGGGATGATTTCCGGGATAAAAGTATCCTATGTCCTTCCTTATGACTCAAACTATATCCATACCAAATTTCATCTAAATCGGTTAAGCATTTTAAGGGGAAACAGGCAGACAGAGTTACTTTCGCATGTATAACCCGCCCCGGTTTCGCACGGGTAGTCCAGTTTTAAAACAACAACAAATACTCTTTATTGCACACCTCAATTAAAGGACACAGATCAGGATCACAGGGAGAGGATTTTTTATGATTTAAATTTATTTATCTAAGCTTTTGCCCGCGACTTCATTCGCGTGAATATCCATATCAACTTCTACACCGTATTTCGCCGGGCTGTCTCGCCAAACATTGCGCACGCCGGCTCAATGCGCCCACATGAAACACATGACAAAGGACAAAATATATATTAAGAAGGAAGTAGATGAAATTTTTCGGATATTCTGATACGGGTGTGGAAAATACTTCATACGCATCAAGTAATGAAGATGAAAACGCGAGTGCAGCCAGCGCGAATTCTTTCAAACATTACGATGCAGGTGCGGAAAATGCTTCATACTCATCAAATAGTGTAGATAAAAACGCGAGCACAGCGAGCGCGAAATGTCGCGAAAATTACGATGCAGGTGTGCAAAAGACTTCATACGCACCAAGTAATGTAGATGAAAACGCGAGCGTAGCGAGCGCAAAATGAAAAAAAAGAACATTGTGATGCAGGTGCGGAAAATACTTCATACGCATCAAGTAATGAAGATAAAAACGCGAGCGGAGTGAGTGCGAAATGTTTCGAACATTATGATGCAGGCACGGAAATGATTTCACACGCATCAACTAATGTAGATGAAAACGCGAGCGTAGGGCGTGCGAAAATTTTCGAACATTATGATGTAGGCGCGGAAAATACTTTATACTCATCAAGTAATGTAGTTGAAAATGCGAGCGCAGCGAGCGCGAAATTTTTGAACATTAATATGCAGGTGCGGAAAATACTTCATACGCATCAAGAAATGAAGAAAATCGCGAGCGTAGTGAGCGCGAAATGTTTTGATGCAGGTGAGGAAAATACTTCATACGCATCAAATATAATGTAGATGAAAACGCGAGCGTAGGGCGCGCGAAAATTATCGAACATTATGACGTAGGTGCGGAAAATACTCATCAAGTAATGTAGATGAAAACGCGAGCGCAGCGAGCGCGAAATTTTTCGAACATTCTGATGCAGGTGCCGAAAAGACTTCATACGCATCAACTATAATGTAGATGAAAACGCGAGCGTACATCACGCGAAAATTTTCGAACATTATGATGTAGGTGCGGAAAATGCTCATCAAGTAATGTAGAAGAAAACGCGAGCGCAGCGAGCGCGAAATTTTTCGAACATTATGATACCGGTGCGGAAAATAATTCATACGCATCAAGTCATGCAGATGAAAACGCGAGCGTAGCGAACGCGAAATTTTTACGAACATTATGATGCAGGTGCGGAAAAGACTTAAAACGCATCAAGTAATGTAGATGAAAAAGTGAGCGTAGCGCGCGCTAAAGTTTTTGAACAATATGATGTAGGTGCGGAAAATGCTCATCAAGTAATGTAGAAGAAAACGCGAATGCAGCGAGCGCGAAATATTTCGAACATTATGATGCAATTGCGGAAAATACTTCACACTCATCAAGTAATGTGTGTGAAAACGCGAGCGTAGTGAGCGCGAAATGTTCCGAACATTATGATGCAGGTACGGAAAATATTTCATACGCATCAACTATAATGTAGATGAAAACGCGAGTGTAGGGCGCGCGAAAATTATCGAACATTATGATGTAGGTGCGGAAAATGGTGATCTAGTAATGTAGTAGAAAGCGCGAGCGCAGCGAGCGCGAAATTTTTCGAACATTATGATGCTGGTGCGGAAAATACTTCATACTCATCAAGACATGCAGATGAAAACGCGAGCGTAGCGAACGCGAAATTTTTACAAACATTATGATGCAGGTGCGGAAAAGACTTCAAACGCATCAAGTAATGTAGATGAAAAAGCGAGCGTAGCGCGCGCTAACGTTTTTGAACATTATGATGCAGGTGCGGAAAATAATTCCTACGCGTCAAGTAATGTAGATAAAAAAGCGAGTGCGAAATGATTCGAACATTATGATGCAGGTACGGAAAATACTTCATACGCATCAAGCAATGTAGATGATTGAACAAAAAGAAATTGTTGACCTATCAAATGGCTTTGTAAAGAGGTGGTTGAATAGATATTTTTTTATTCATAAATTAGTGGAATACCTTTCAAAGTTCAAAGTGCTTTATTGTAAAACATAGGTATAACTGAATACCTACTTTGGTCTGTTCTTTCACTTTCGAAGATGGAGTAGAGGCCTAGGTTGATAGCGCACCCACCCAATCAGGGTTCTAAAAAGTATGTGATTTTCTGAGAATTGTTTTTTTTTTGCTTCCTATCCGCCTATAACTTTCGAATTTGGTCATACTTGATGTTTATTGTTACGTAGGTATATTTTACCAACGAATACCAATATACCCTAAATTTATGTCTGTTACGCGCTGAACGTATTTTATACATTTTGCTGACGGAAAACGCAACTAATCGGCACCTCGAAGAACCTCAATGACACCCAGATCAATTATTAAGAAAAGTAAATAAGTAAATGTCCGCCATCTTCGATTTGAAAATACATATCATTCTTGTAATGAGCACCTCAAAAAACAATATTTTATACAAAAATGCGCATACCTAATATATAGGTACATGTCGCAAGTGCTACCATGCAACCGAGAGCCCGCCGCTCTGCGTAGGTACCCTCCATCGAAAACAAAAAAAACCGAGGTTTGTGAATATTGATAGAGACTGACTGACCAACATAATTAGATCTCTCATTTCAAACAGTTAATATGGTTTGAGGGACTTTTGTATTTTTGTCTTTAGCCCTGAGAGGCAGAGGTATTGTTATTTCACCCCCATTTTTTCAAATACTATCTGTTTATTATAAAATGTTTGAATGGGGTTCTATTTACTTTGCGTCCGTATATACTTACTATACTTACCAATTTTCAAGCCTGTAAATCATGAACTGAAAGACTTCTCATACAAAGTTTAACCCCTCTTTTCACCCCCTTTTATCCCTAACCTATATGATTTTTATAGCCTATAACCTGGCCGAAGATTCAATAAACATATTAGTGAAGGCTGTATTAAAATCCATTCGCTAGTTTTCGCGTGATAGTTAGACAAATAAACAGACAGACAAACAGACAAACAGACACGAATTCTAAAAACAGTTGAAACGTGTTCTGTTATCGATTCTTAGACCCCTCCATCGATTTTTTTACTAATATCTTCAATGTACAGATTTTCGACCCTCTTCTGCTTTATTATATGTATAGATCTATGTAATTAATTATTCTATGCAAATAAAGAAGTTTGAAGTTTGACAAAATTTGAATGTGTGTAAATTATTTTTAAGTGTGTGTAAATTTAAATTTAGAAACCCTGTAAATATACAAATACTACTACAAATGCAGACCCGTCTCGAAAGTAATTTACCTGTAGATACAAAAATAATGTAGGTATTATTTGCTATTTAATCTTCGAAAGCCGTCTACGTAACAAGCGCAGCTGTTGAGTGAGCATTATCAATGTAGGTAATCTGAATTCGTAGGCGACGACAATTAGCGGTATTGTCGTTCTGCAGCCGACATACAAAAACTTGTACTTATTGTTGTAAAGAAATTGTTACCGATGTACTTTCTCTATTGTTGGCGCAAGACTTGTCACTGTAACCCCGCCCCTAGTCTGCATTATATCCATGGCATAGACGAATAAATGAGAAGACAGGCAAAGGAGATCTCTAATCAAGCCAGCTTTAATTGGTGTTACTAAGGTGAATTGTCCAAGACTTTTCCTCTGCGTAACAATTGCCCCATAGAAGAATTAAGTTTATAACTAATGCTATTGTATTGAGTAGAGGTCTAGTGTAGTAAAATTAAGGATGCAGGGAATGACATTAGCTATTGCAGTCTCTTACTTGTAGTCTGTTCGCGTAAGAGCAGAGAGCAGCGAATCCTAAACTCGATAAAAGTCATAATTCCTCTGAAGTTGCAGCCTATGGGCTATAGAGCGGCTACGGGGTCCACTTGCCATACCATATACCAGCGTGATTGAAGCAGAGCGACTACCGCGAACCGAGAACACAGAGACAGAGAGTAAGATACACGCACGAACTTCCATTTCCATTCACAGTAGCCCTTGGCATTTCAATTCCAATGTGTGTGCAAAAGGCGACTTTGCACAGACATTCACAGTCCTCTTGTTTTATTCATCCATGATCCACATCATCATCAGCCGAAAGACGTCAACTGTTGGACACAGGTCTTCCCCAGAGATCGGTCATGGGTTGCCCGCGTCCAGCGTACCCCCGTGACCTTAACCGGGTCATCAGCCCACCCCGTGAAGGCCTTCCAACACTGCATCATCCACAATAATGCATGTTGTGAATAGGCATGATCCACAATAAATGAGTAAACTATGGTAAATCTCTGTGGGTTACGTCTGGTCCTACGGTAATAGACAATGCCGTGAAATGTATCATTATCCGTTCAGAGTGAGTCCGTAATTTTGCAGTTCATCATTGTTTAGCCGTCAAACTGAATTGATGGACATGAGGCGCATTAGACTGTCTTGGTACTCATCAGATACCCATACTTATGCTATAGGAAATATTATAGTAAGTAGTTTACCGTATTCACGTAGGTAATTATTATCGATCGTATTTTCGAAAACCTCATAAAATCGGCTCGCCAGCTACCGATCTCGGCCTTCTTTCTTTAGCGTCTTTTATCTATTTCTTTCTTTTACTACGATTTCTTCAATATTTTTAACTTCTATAAACTATTACGAAGGAGGAACCAGGAACAGTTTCCTAATAAACGTTACTGAAGCATTTTGTAGGCATTTATTTTTTACTATGCAATAAAATTGAAAATTATGACATGTAGAGCTAAGCCACTATAGTGTTTCTGTCATAAGCGTAAGTACTTATAAATAAATTCATTTTATGACCAACTATAGTAAACCAGATCTTATCATATGTTTCGTAACTAACACTTTCATCATTATTACGTTAATTAAAGGAAAGCAATATATTTCATGGAATCATTGATGTAGGTATGTTATCTTTTTTTATATATATAATTCTTCTGTACGTGTGTTTGTTACCTATCTTCTCCTAAACGGCTGTACCGATTAGGATGAAATTTGTGTGTGTGTTAGTCCCGGAAAGGTTTGAAAATACAATTCGACCCGGTAGGTGGCACTACTTTTCCGGGAAGGATGACGCCTGCCGGGTCCGCTAGTAATTTAATAAAATTAGACTTTCGCTCACGCGATATATATTTCATTTAGTTTGTAAACCAATGGATTAGTACAGTCACCCCGTACCACTGCGTAAACATGCCTGCTTACTCTTAATATCCTTTTTATTACGTGGAGAATACCTGCGAACCAGGTATACATCAGGGGATGACACATAAACCATTACTCATACTCATACTCATACTTTTTATTTATAATATTGTTAAATATTACATGTCACATTAAAATTCTGCATAACACATTGAAATAACATTATCTTAGTAGGTACAATCATTTTTTAGATTCAGTGTAAACAATTTGTTGTTAATTAATTAATATTACGAATGTCAATGAATGGTTATTATTAATTAATACATGTCAGGATATAATTTATTCAATTTATAAAAGTCATTTAAATTGTAGAAAGCATGAATGATTAACCAGTTTTTTAACTTCGTAGTAAAAGTGTTAGGGTTGTCTACCGTTTTGATGTGGATTGGTAACATATTATATACTTTTGGACCAATCACTTGCATAGTTTTGGAAGACTTGGTCAGTCTGTGACTGGCTGAGAGAAGCCGTGTTTTAGATCCCATGCGGGTGCGGGTAAGTTTGTTTGTGTTGAAAATGTGTTTATTACAGTGTACGTATTTAGCGATGTCGAAGATGTATTGTGAGGGTAGTGTTAGGATGCGCATGTTAGTAAACAATTGTTTGGCCGGTGTCCTTGGTGGAACTCCAGATATTATTCGTATAGCTCGTTTCTGGAGTACGAAGACACGGTGCCATTCTGCTGCTGCGCCCCATAGTTCCAGACCGTGACACATACTTGAGTGGAATAGGGAAAAATAGCTGGAACGCAGTTGCTTATGAGGCAGTACATGAGCTAGTCTGCTTAAAGCGAAGCAAGCACCAGATAGTTTGCCACATAAAATATCTATGTGTTTGTCCCATTTCAGGGCAGCGTCGAGAGTTAGACCAAGGAATCTCGTGTGTTGCACTTGGGTGAGTTTTGTGTCGTCAATGTTTACGGAGAGTGGCCTGGGAGGTTTACCGCCTAGGTTTATGTGTATCACCTGTGTTTTTACTAGGTTTAGGACAAGACCGTTGTTTGTGTATTCCTATCCACGGTGGCCGCCATCTGCGCTCTTGTGCGGGAGAGTCCAGGATCTTACGCTGAACGCACTGGACTCCTCGCGCTTTAACTTTCGCATTTTAGAGCGAGCCACCATCAATGGTGCTGATAGGTAAGTGCGGCTCCTGCCACATTTGCCTATCAGTCCCAGGAACCCCGATGACCCCCTTACAAAAAGTGTACAATAATGAACTTCTCCCATCAAGAGATCTCTAAAAGCCAACGCTAGTGTTCTCGTGTATCCATCCAGCTGTATTATTAAGTAGACAATAAAGTTAAAGAGAATCTTGCTACTTCGCGCCCTGTCCTATAATCTACGTGCTTCAATTCCCTTCTAATTGTACTATTCATTTAAATTACTACACCAGTTTGTAAACTAGTATAATTTAGTGGCATGCTTTTTATTAATTATGCAGTTTTTGTAACAAATGTTATTTAAACTTGAAACAGTAGATGCTTAATGATTATTGCACGTTAACGGCTAACATCCGTGGAAGTACAAGTCGGAAGGTAAATTAAATGGTGGGTAAACAAAAAAAGAAGTAAAAGGTCATGGGAACAGCATGCAACAGCCACCGCGGAATGACAAAATAACTTTTAATTGCTACGTTCAATTACTAACATTTTATAATAACTTTGTAAACGTGACTGCACACAGAGCTCAACAAATGTAAGTGTTACATAAAGTAACTACCGCATCTGTATCGTAATATTACGTAGGTAGAGAGTTGAGACAATTTCTAAGATTAGCTTAGTAAATTCAACGTTACGCCGCATTAAAACGACATCTGGCGGATTGTCATGACTGGTATTTTTCAAAATTGTAGGGCGACGTTAAAATTTACCACAAAATTTCTCTTCAAATTCTGATTAGTGCTTCAAACGGTTATTTACTTTATAGCGAGGATATGCACTTGGTTAGGTAACATAACGTTGTAATTTTATGGAAGCTAATGGTGTTTTATTATCGTTAGGTAACTGCTCGTAGTTTACAAATAAACCATGACATCTTTTTCTGTACCTTAAATAATTTAAGGTCCTTAATTAACTAGTTTACTGACCGGACCACATACAGTAAATCAGGTTTAGGTTATATTGTTAATCGAATCACTGATTCAATTCAACATCACTATTGACATAGCCACAAGTTCCCACAAGCCAACTGTTTGTGCCGTAGGTACATATTTAGATACCTTGAGGTCAAATGTCTGCATAGGTAACACGGTCCTCTGCTAAATGTTATGTAACGTTGGCAAACGCATGGGAACTTTTCTGTCGAAATTGCTACCATCTAAATGCCAACGCGGTATACACAAACTGGCCGCGGACTCACTCGACAAGTACTTTTATGATGGTTTCATATGTTTTTTCCCACAACACTAATTAGATGGGATTGAGGTGTGCAATAAAGAGTATTTGTTGTTGTTGTTGTAGATGAGGGAAGTGCTTCCACGGAATGTTTTTTTGTGAATAGGTACTGCAAACATTCCTGTAAAGTGAACAATGGAATGTGTACCTAGAGGTACTTGGCTGACTATCATATTATACAGATATATTTATTACTAGCTTTTGCCCGCGACTTCGTCTGCGTAGAACTCGGTCATCACGTTAGAATGTTATTTCATTCTTCTATTTCTTGCGCTTACCTAGTTATCTCTCATCCATTCTAACTTAAACCCCGTTAAGGGATGATTTCCGGGATAAAAGTATCCTATGTCCTTCCTTATGACTCAAACTATATCCATACCAAATTTCATCTAAATCGGTTAAGCATTTTAAGGGGAAACAGGCAGACAGAGTTACTTTCGCATGTATAACCCGCCCCGGTTTCGCACGGGTAGTCCAGTTTTAAAACAACAACAAATACTCTTTATTGCACACCTCAATTAAAGGACACAGATCAGGATCACAGGGAGAGGATTTTTTATGATTTAAATTTATTTATCTAAGCTTTTGCCCGCGACTTCATTCGCGTGAATATCCATATCAACTTCTACACCGTATTTCGCCGGGCTGTCTCGCCAAACATTGCGCACGCCGGCTCAATGCGCCCACATGAAACACATGACAAAGGACAAAATATATATTAAGAAGGAAGTAGATGAAATTTTTCGGATATTCTGATACGGGTGTGGAAAATACTTCATACGCATCAAGTAATGAAGATGAAAACGCGAGTGCAGCCAGCGCGAATTCTTTCAAACATTACGATGCAGGTGCGGAAAATGCTTCATACTCATCAAATAGTGTAGATAAAAACGCGAGCACAGCGAGCGCGAAATGTCGCGAAAATTACGATGCAGGTGTGCAAAAGACTTCATACGCACCAAGTAATGTAGATGAAAACGCGAGCGTAGCGAGCGCAAAATGAAAAAAAAGAACATTGTGATGCAGGTGCGGAAAATACTTCATACGCATCAAGTAATGAAGATAAAAACGCGAGCGGAGTGAGTGCGAAATGTTTCGAACATTATGATGCAGGCACGGAAATGATTTCACACGCATCAACTAATGTAGATGAAAACGCGAGCGTAGGGCGTGCGAAAATTTTCGAACATTATGATGTAGGCGCGGAAAATACTTTATACTCATCAAGTAATGTAGTTGAAAATGCGAGCGCAGCGAGCGCGAAATTTTTGAACATTAATATGCAGGTGCGGAAAATACTTCATACGCATCAAGAAATGAAGAAAATCGCGAGCGTAGTGAGCGCGAAATGTTTTGATGCAGGTGAGGAAAATACTTCATACGCATCAAATATAATGTAGATGAAAACGCGAGCGTAGGGCGCGCGAAAATTATCGAACATTATGACGTAGGTGCGGAAAATACTCATCAAGTAATGTAGATGAAAACGCGAGCGCAGCGAGCGCGAAATTTTTCGAACATTCTGATGCAGGTGCCGAAAAGACTTCATACGCATCAACTATAATGTAGATGAAAACGCGAGCGTACATCACGCGAAAATTTTCGAACATTATGATGTAGGTGCGGAAAATGCTCATCAAGTAATGTAGAAGAAAACGCGAGCGCAGCGAGCGCGAAATTTTTCGAACATTATGATACCGGTGCGGAAAATAATTCATACGCATCAAGTCATGCAGATGAAAACGCGAGCGTAGCGAACGCGAAATTTTTACGAACATTATGATGCAGGTGCGGAAAAGACTTAAAACGCATCAAGTAATGTAGATGAAAAAGTGAGCGTAGCGCGCGCTAAAGTTTTTGAACAATATGATGTAGGTGCGGAAAATGCTCATCAAGTAATGTAGAAGAAAACGCGAATGCAGCGAGCGCGAAATATTTCGAACATTATGATGCAATTGCGGAAAATACTTCACACTCATCAAGTAATGTGTGTGAAAACGCGAGCGTAGTGAGCGCGAAATGTTCCGAACATTATGATGCAGGTACGGAAAATATTTCATACGCATCAACTATAATGTAGATGAAAACGCGAGTGTAGGGCGCGCGAAAATTATCGAACATTATGATGTAGGTGCGGAAAATGGTGATCTAGTAATGTAGTAGAAAGCGCGAGCGCAGCGAGCGCGAAATTTTTCGAACATTATGATGCTGGTGCGGAAAATACTTCATACTCATCAAGACATGCAGATGAAAACGCGAGCGTAGCGAACGCGAAATTTTTACAAACATTATGATGCAGGTGCGGAAAAGACTTCAAACGCATCAAGTAATGTAGATGAAAAAGCGAGCGTAGCGCGCGCTAACGTTTTTGAACATTATGATGCAGGTGCGGAAAATAATTCCTACGCGTCAAGTAATGTAGATAAAAAAGCGAGTGCGAAATGATTCGAACATTATGATGCAGGTACGGAAAATACTTCATACGCATCAAGCAATGTAGATGATTGAACAAAAAGAAATTGTTGACCTATCAAATGGCTTTGTAAAGAGGTGGTTGAATAGATATTTTTTTATTCATAAATTAGTGGAATACCTTTCAAAGTTCAAAGTGCTTTATTGTAAAACATAGGTATAACTGAATACCTACTTTGGTCTGTTCTTTCACTTTCGAAGATGGAGTAGAGGCCTAGGTTGATAGCGCACCCACCCAATCAGGGTTCTAAAAAGTATGTGATTTTCTGAGAATTGTTTTTTTTTTGCTTCCTATCCGCCTATAACTTTCGAATTTGGTCATACTTGATGTTTATTGTTACGTAGGTATATTTTACCAACGAATACCAATATACCCTAAATTTATGTCTGTTACGCGCTGAACGTATTTTATACATTTTGCTGACGGAAAACGCAACTAATCGGCACCTCGAAGAACCTCAATGACACCCAGATCAATTATTAAGAAAAGTAAATAAGTAAATGTCCGCCATCTTCGATTTGAAAATGCATATCATTCTTGTAATGAGCACCTCAAAAAACAATATTTTATACAAAAATGCGCATACCTAATATATAGGTACATGTCGCAAGTGCTACCATGCAACCGAGAGCCCGCCGCTCTGCGTAGGTACCCTCCATCGAAAACAAAAAAAACCGAGGTTTGTGAATATTGATAGAGACTGACTGACCAACATAATTAGATCTCTCATTTCAAACAGTTAATATGGTTTGAGGGACTTTTGTATTTTTGTCTTTAGCCCTGAGAGGCAGAGGTATTGTTATTTCACCCCCATTTTTTCAAATACTATCTGTTTATTATAAAATGTTTGAATGGGGTTCTATTTACTTTGCGTCCGTATATACTTACTATACTTACCAATTTTCAAGCCTGTAAATCATGAACTGAAAGACTTCTCATACAAAGTTTAACCCCTCTTTTCACCCCCTTTTATCCCTAACCTATATGATTTTTATAGCCTATAACCTGGCCGAAGATTCAATAAACATATTAGTGAAGGCTGTATTAAAATCCATTCGCTAGTTTTCGCGTGATAGTTAGACAAATAAACAGACAGACAAACAGACAAACAGACACGAATTCTAAAAACAGTTGAAACGTGTTCTGTTATCGATTCTTAGACCCCTCCATCGATTTTTTTACTAATATCTTCAATGTACAGATTTTCGACCCTCTTCTGCTTTATTATATGTATAGATAGATAGTCACCCCTTTCTATCTCTCCGTCTTCCTCCGTGCACTTCCAAAATAAGACACGCTTAATAGAATACCTTTAATATTAAATATCGTACTTCACGCTGCTGTCAAGAACGCACCAAGTAGTATTCGGTGTATACATTATGACTAAGACCCTAAGGCGACTTCCTGACTTGGCGGGGCGGGATCGATATGTGACATTTTCTTCTTTTATGTAAACTTACTGACGTCGCAAAGATTCTCACTTGACATAATACTGTCAGTATTACGTTTGCGCAGTAGTAATATCATGCGCAGAAGCGGAGCAGTACCGCCTTCGCATCGTCCCGCTACCGCGCATCCCGCGCCAGTCAGGAAGCACTCATTTAAATGTAGGGGCGTAGTAAAAAATGGTATCGCGTCGACTGACAGCTGATACTGACATTTGACACTTTTCTCATATCGTACCTACTGCCTCCGCACCGACAAATCAGGAAGTCGTCTAAGTGTGTTTACGAGTTACACTTACGTCATTTCAATCTAGCTAGTAGATTACATCCTCCCAAAAATCACTGTCCCAGACGATCATGACTAGGCCTCATTGTGATTATTCTATTTTTCCGGCTCATTCGTCATCTTAGCCGAACAAACAATAAAACCTATGAGGGACACAGGAAGCGTCTCGGAATGCGACGGGGGCGGAGATCTGGTGCGAGGCAGAGGCGGATGGTTCACTTCCATTTTATATATAAGTTTTCCAAAGGCCGCTGTTCAAAAAAGTCAATTTTTGTATGAACAGTGGCGCCATTCCGTTCGACGCTGCGCACTTTCCTCCCAGTAGTCAGTCGGTATGCCGCAGGCGGTGAGGTGGCGCTTGAGGACGGACGTCTTTGTGCCGAAAGTAACTGACCTCCCTGTTTCCGCTTTCCGCAAGAAAGTTCTGAGTAGAAACCTGCTTTGGGAAGTTTTTGGCCACACCACCTTTAACTAGGGTACCACCGGAGGAGATAACAACAAGCTAGTGCAGCAAAAAAATGGCTCAGCATTTGTTTGACGGGCGAAAAAACGAGGGTGATAAATATGTCATCAGATGTAAAACCGTGGGTGAGTTTAATCAAATGATACTTTATGGACCAGTAAATGGGATTAGGGGAACCCACGCTAATCTTTCGTTTGTAATGACTGATAGTGCTAATGGAATTTCAATCCTTCTTTTCTGTCATAAGTACGGTTCATTTTCGATGGTACTGATTAGTGGTTAAAAATACGAAAGGTGAAGCTAGCACAGTACCAACTAATGTAGTTTTGCGGTCAAGCTTTATGTGGAGTATATTGAATAATATTAAACACATAAACCTTCGATGTCATTAAGACTGTAAAAATAAAATTAAAAGCATAAACATAAACATTCTGGCACGTCGTCACTCAGTTTCATAATCATGCCCTTAAAAATCGCTGCCGCTCATAACCAGCGCTGAACAAATTGTCAAATGCCCACGCGTCGTCTGTACTTACTGACCTTCATCCCGCATTCCAATCCAGTCATCCAGGATGGCCACTATTCGCTACTTCCGCCGGGGGCAACAACCTCTTTACTCGGCTCATCATAAGTAGGTATTTTTTTTCTTTGTACACTGAGACTCTTTACACAAACAATCGTAATAGTTGGTACCGGTTAGTTGCTCTAAACCGTCGGTAACCGTAAGTTGTGTTCATTAAATCTGATTGCATGGCAAGTTTGACAAGTCTCTAAGGGATGACAGCTGCCGGCGCAATATTTGACGTTGATCGAACTGTAATCGTAAGTTTTTGCGCCGCCCTTATTTGGGAATTGATTTCGTAAATTAACGTAGTATCGTAACATCCACTGATTTCTGCCATATATCATTAATTATTTATTAAAACTTTATTGCACAAACAATATAAGTACCTATATACGCCCGGACTTAATGCATTTATTTGTTCTTATGTCCTAGGTAAGTAATAGTTTCTTTATCGGCATAGGATGTATTTCTGCCACACCTATCTGTCGCCTATCGTCCTCTACCTTTCCACCAGGATACAGGGTGGGTATCTTTTCATTGGTCTAGTTTTTGTTTATTTTTTCAAAATATATGTCTTCATCCTAGCATTATCCCAGTACAGTTCCACCCTGAAGGGTGCTTGGGGTCCGCCACCTAATCCTAAGAATTTTCGTACGCACTAGTTTTTAAGGAAATGACTGCTTTCCGACTATCCAACCCAAAGGGGAAACTATATCTTATTGAGATTAGGCTTGTCAAATGAGTGCGGAACTTGAGTGTTAGACGTTCTCAAGCCGCCCGAAGGCCACACTTGGCTTAACAACTGCTGTCATAGATAGCAGACGAAAACAATGGCTTAATGTGTCTTCCTAATGTATGTAAAATCAAACATTTTATAAGCCTACCATATAAATCAGACGGTACCAGCGCGGCGCAGGCTATTTTTAATTGTATCTTGACAGAAGTCATAAAGTCAACGTTAAATAATATATATATGAGTGCAAATTAGCCCCTATGTGGAACGAAATGTTTATCTTTATTGCACTGACCCATTTAAAAATGACTCAATCCCCAAAAACGTTACAATCGTGATTTAACTTCAACAAAATACCACCTGACTTCCATAAAAGAATAACAATTGAATGCACTAAGCCAGCGTGGGCGCACGTTGTTATTGATAAGCATATTACAATCATCTCGTGAATCAAGCTAGAATTACGCCCGTAACCGATTGTTAAATGATCCTAATATGGCATAGATAATACACACCGCACGTGTTGTCATAGGTCATAATTATTAGCTTAATTGTCTCCGAGTAGGCGTTATTCAGCACCAAAGTGGTAACGGTCTACGAAATCCATACGTTTAACTAACTTCTACTGAACTTGTATTGCTCACGGCTACGGTCGGCCAAGGAAGATATCGCGAGAATCTTAATCATGTCACGTTTAAGATCTGTGGAATAAACTGACACATTATACGCAACGGCAACGCCATAAAGATAAAACTTTAAACTGATTAACCGCTTGTTGCTGTTGTATAATAGTTTGCAAAATGTTCATTTTTCGTCACGAATTCAAATTATATTTTGATATCTATATGACATTTCGATTTACATTTATCATATCTAAGGGAAAGTATCTGTGTGAAATTGGAGCGATTTCGTGAGTGTCCCTCCTGGCGTCGTGAATGGAAACCCGCACAGAGGAGAATTGTTTAATACTCGTATAATACAGATGGTCGGTCAAGCGTGCAGGGATGACGTAACATTTATTGAGACGCCTTAATCTCATTTCATGTAAGCAGTTCTTACAATGTGGAGCGCCATCCATTTTGTTTTATAGGCATCGGATCTAATGGGCCTTTCCATTGTTCTTTTTATCCACGTCATGTCATTCAATGTGTGTGATGAGGATATCGAATCAAATGGTATGAATGAATGTTGATTAGAGAAATCGACAAAAAGTTAAATTATTTTAAACATACAATTTTAATGTGTCTAGGTAATACTTAGTTCATTTACCGGTCATTTACCAGTCCTCGCGTTGAGGAGGCGTTTTTCGATTATGCATACATGAATGTGCCTGTATCTTCCGTAAATAGTTCACTGCACGATTTAGTTGATTCACCCGATTCACTAGTCTAGTTTATTTCTACCGTTGACGGATATCTTTGGGGATCGTAAGAAATAAAAAAGCTATTGGTTTTTCGCTGGCAAAGGACGGATAATGTAATATTACTGACTTAAGATTGCTTAATTTGTGATGCCTGTTACAATATTTTTGATTCAATGGAAAACATAATTTGTTTTCACCACCCATATAAGTACCGGCTCAGTAGTTTAGATGTTAAAGTATCATTCAATGGAACTCACGAACTACCTATATGTAAACAAACCGCCATATTGAAAAAATAACCTAACTTATTCAGAAACCATTTTAAACTTTTAATAATATAAATAAATATAATTATTTTATGATTTTGTATTTTACGGTAACGACCGTTTCAATAGTGCATGGTTTCAATGGTGTTTGATGAGGTGGTGTGAAAATTCAAGGGGAAACAGTGATAAAACTAAGTTAAGCGTACGTCTTTTGTTTACATAGTTAACAAGTTCCATTGAATTACACTTTAGCACATTAAATTTAATTATATTTATAGTCTTATATGAATACTCATTTATTTTACTCATACGAGTATAGCATACAATTTCGAGTTAGCATCGCCGAAAACGTTTATTAGCGGCCCAGTAACACAGTAACCGCCATGTGATGTGACTCGTCATACTGATGACATAACGGCAGCGCCGGCCCACATGCACCGTTATCACCGGTGTTCACAACGACTACACTACCTCCTCGCCGTGGACCGTCCAAGTCAAAGCTGACCATGTCTTAGGCTGGTGTTAAGAACCTCGGGATCAAGTTATAGCAGACACGAGCTCATAGTCGAGAAAAAATATTGGTGGATTTCTTTCAGCTTTTCTGACAGCTGCACATCACATTGAGGCTAGGACATTAAGCCTTAGCAAGGTACGATTCAGTAACTTAAACTAGAATATTTCTTAGTGCAGTCATGTCACAGAATAAGTAATAGTACTACGTAGTAATTTTAGATAATTACATGAGTAGGTAATTATAATTAATTACTTGTGATGATTCAAAAAAGTTAAGGAGAAAGAATTAAGAGTGTTAGTTAAGTGTTTTTGTATGTTTAAAGAAAATGTTTGATTGTTATTTGTTGAAACGCTTTCACGACTTTTATGAAGGATTTATTTATCCAAATGTACAAAAAACGGTTATGGGAAATGAGTAAATAACTATGTACCTACACATAGTTTTTTCTCATGCAGGTATAGTTAAAAAATATGAAAGAATGATTATGGGTAAATGGACAGGGCCGAAGTTAGTACGTAAATATTAGGACGTTTACATTTTATGATTTGACAAATCATGTTCGCAGGAAAAAGTACAAATTGCAAAGGCAAAAGTATTTGAATACCTATGTAATGTATGTACTGTACACTGCTATCTTAGGCTTACCATGATCTAGACTTGGTGATAGCCTGATAATATGTACAGTAAGCCTCAGATAGCTCAGATAGATTGTATAAATCAATGTAACTACACTCACGAGCAAAAATAATGACACTTTTTATTGAACTTCCATAGAAAGTGTACCCGTTATTTTTGCTCTTGAGTGTATATACCTGTACCTGTACACATCTTTATTCCTATGCTAATAGGGGTGTTGAACCATGGAGGTATGGTTTTACATAAAAATATTATCTGTTTTAACGTTATTCGTATTGGGAATAGTGGGCTACAACAAATTGGAGGTCAGGAGGGAATCGGCCCTCGCATCGTATACCCATATTTAAATTACTGCGCGGTAAAGCCAGTAACCCGCGGCTACTGGCAAAAGTAGTGCGTGCTGGATCGGTACGTGTGGCGCCGCGCGCGCGCACCGGCCTGCTGCGGGAGGCGGAGGCGCCATTGACAAGGGCCCTGCGCACGCTTAACCGAATTTATAGTAAAATTCGTGTCTTTTGTTCATATTGTTATTTTGAATGAAGGAAAATGTATAAATCTACTTGTATAATTAGACGACATACTACTCTTGTAAAATGACACTAATAAAGAATTTGTGCTATATTATGCACTTTTATTGAAACCGCTTACAAACCCACTATTAACCTTATTTCATTACAATAAGGTTTACCAAAGTTCACGATGATTTCTTCTGTTGCATGACGCGCGCCCATTAGGAAATTCTCGGATTATTGATCCGTCAATCAATAACAAACCGGATACTTAACAATCGGGTCTATCCGATATTGATGAATTATGCAATATGTTTGCACCACATAATAATGTTATAATCGCCATCAATACATCAGTCCTCCACACAAAGAACCATTACCATTATTCTTATTGTTAAGTCGTTAGTTTCGGTCATACCTATTGGCAGCAACTCTATACTTATGCGTTATATAATTTAGGCATGGTTCTAATTGATAAGCTTCGTATATATTTAAAGCATACGTAATATCGATTTTGACTGTTGCCAGTCCGCTACCTAATCATTACGTGTCATAAAGTAATTAATAATACTAATTGGCATTAGACGACGTACTTTCGCAAAGTGGATAATGAGCCGGACAAAATTGCGAAATATGCGAAACTTACAACAAAAAACTTGAAATACCTAGTCCGCTATGGACAAAATACTGTAATCATTTTCATAATTGTTCTCAAATGTCGGAAAAGGTTACCGTCAAAGATCGGATCAGTTACCAGGTCTTTAAACGGTCATTAGGTTTTGAAAATCAACCATAAAATGTCTTACAAGACCGATTTTTAAACCAAATGGCGTAGTTAACTAGTAATAACGATAAACTAATATTGCGTTGACTATAATTGCACCATAATGCAATCGAGTTTGTACACTAGGTAATGAAATTAACAGTTAGTCCAATGATAGCTTATTAAACTCGAATTAATAATTGTAAAGCTGTCGTCGGAGATACGGATGTTTACATTTGTTATATGAATACCTTTGACGCCGACTGCACAGCCAGAATCATATAGTTAGTAGCTGTACTCTTTATTGCTGAAGGTACAGAATTGTTTCGATTTATATGGCTACTTTGGCTGTTACTAACTATATGATGCTAACTGTACATTTTAGTTAAAAACTGGATTTAAGCTAATTGAGCTATTAATGTAAACAATTGTTAATACACGACCATGATCGTCATATTATGGGAAAAATTCAAAACGATACTTAATCTCATTAATAAAACTCCACTCCGTCTGAATTTTTGTGGACAAAAATCAAGCCAACGATAAGAATTTTGACCCAACTATGGAAATATTTAAAAAAATATTCACGATCTCGTCACGCAATCACTTGAGTAAATTGTGCATCGACTTTGCAATAACGTGTGCACCGCATTACGAGTTTCGTGATCCAATTCTGCGCTGCGCCGGACCACTGGGCACTTTTACGAGGAAGCCACGCCCTATCTGACACAACCAGTTGCCGTCTAACACGAAAACGTCGTATATCACTATCAAAGTTATATACAGATACGACTTTGTCACAATCATGCTAGTTGCACTGGCAATGCACGTAGGTTTTTTGTTAGTAATGAATGTGAAATGTGACCAACGTAGAATCTGGATTGGAATCGTTTCTGCTAAGTACTATTTGTTCACTGCTCTAATAAAATAATGAAAAAAAAACATCCGGGAGTTAAATTATTTTTTATTAAATTTTTATAGGTGTAGGTACTTTTGCCATCAAATATATCTGTAGGCTTCTTGTTTATTGTGTCTAGTGAAAAATGGATTCCATTACTTTAGTATGCTTTCTTTCAACCAGAAATAGGTATGCTAAACTAAGTGTTGTTATAAATGCACTGAACACCCTAAAATACGTGTACTTAATCATTGTATTTAAACTAAACTGTAACTAGGCGACCTCCAGTAATCAACTCTACAATTAACGGCTGCTTGCTGCTGATACGAAGTGCGATATTTTATAAACCTGTTATTGCATTTTTAGTCACTTCGGATACAAAATTAAGCGGCTTTTTGTTTTTAATTCCCTTTACACATTTGTATATATTGTTTTATTAATAAATAAGTGTATTAGTTAGGTAATTGAAATGGTTAATATTTTCATTTTGTAATTATAATTGTTAGTCTACTGTTACTTGAATTTATAATTTTGGCCTAATTTGCACTATTAGTGTTTTATTATAACGGCTAATGCTAGAAATCTTACAATTCGGGAATGTTAATACATGTAATGTGTACACTCGTATATTTTGTTATCGGTCTAAGATACAGCCAGTTCGCGCCCCTCTGTGCTGTGAGCGGTGCGTGCAGCGTCTATATTAAAACAAATTAAAAATTCATTACACTTATTATCAATGGCGGCGTGTGTTGCTATGTTACCAAACAAATGAAAGTTACATCACACCAATGTATCGAAAGAGAATGAAAAACGTACTGGTACATGAAGTAACTCCGAGTTTGTTTTGTTACCTATTCCTAATAGCCGTCATTAATTTTACTTATACGTCTCACTTCGTCCACTCTTCAATTGCATGAGATACAGACTGGACACATAATAGATACCTATGTACCTCGCTATTCTCAGCTTTCAATTGCTAGTTAGATATCATTGTGAAGTAACGTATGCACAACAAACAATTACTGACAAATAGAACAATAGACTTTTCGATTAAAATTAAAGAATACGACGTATAGGATTGATTCAATTACCTTCCCGCGCCTCTCGCACTACATTCCCTATTTCTACAACTTCCTCAATTAGTATTAGAAAAAGTGGAGCATTTTTCACGTCGAAATGTTTAATTGTGATATTATGTAATTTAGGAGGTGTATCGGAACATTTCATTGTAGATGAATAATTGATGTCGAAACGACTATTGTTCCGTCGTGATGCGTGCGAATGGGGCGACCTATCTTTTGTTTCTTTTTGTATTGTTTGACGTATCAGTGGACGGTCAGAGTAAATATAGGTAATTTGATTTATTAAGGCTCAACCACCGGCAAAATTGTGTTTTGCTCACTAACTTTAGCCCGTGAAAATTTATAAAAGTTGATTGTTGTTCCTTTCTCACAAGCATAAATATTAAACAAAATGAGAGATAAGGACAAAAATTAGCGGCAATTTAACTAAAACAGGTTTGATGAAAGATTATGAATAAGGGGGTAGGTCTATTTATGTTAGATTTCCCCCCAATATATTTATTCTTTAAAAAATGTTCCGCAAATTCCATTAAAAGACGGGTTCCAAACTTTTTAAAAAAATAAGGGGGCGATATAAAGAGAGGGCACAAGACGCGTACAGCCGATTCAAAATGCGAAAATCTGAAGAAAAATACACTTGCGGTTTTTTTAAACGTCGGGAAGCCATAACCTTTTTGGACGTTTTGAGGTTATGTTTACTAAACCTTAATTGATATTTCGTCTTAATTCCACCATTTTTGCGAAAAGCACTATATTATTAAGCTCGACCGGAAATTGCAATTGTAGGTTTCGGGTTATAATTAGACGGGCTCGCTAGCTCGTCCATTTAAACAAACACTCGGCATGCAGTTGCCCCCTTCCCGGCAACGGCATTAATGTTCTATTACTATTTATTTATGTTAACAGGGCGGTTGTTATCGTTTCAGATGCGGCGGCAGGCTCGGATCTCGTGCGGCGGCGCGCTGGTCGGGCGCTCCGCATCTGCGTTACAAGGTATTATACTTAAAATTATTTGAACTGTCCGAGTTGTATCAAATTAGGCCGTTCAAAAAGCGACTTTACTGTCCAAGCGTGAAGATTCAAAGTACCTACAATGACAGGTTTTATAAAATGTCGGACATTTTAAATTATTTCTACTATACCTATACGTTAATCCTAATCGGGCGCCGTATTATGGTCGCAGTTAACGCGTGATAAACGACAAGATAATGCCTCCGTCACTTTCTATCAAGTCGTGACCAACAGTGATAACTGCGACCATAACACGGAGCCAGGACCCAATTCAATTCATCTGTCTCATCCCAGTCAAACTTCAATGCATTCAGCCTTTCCGGTCCAACTCATGCGAGACTTGACACCTCCAAGGTTGTGTATCATATAAGAAAGCTGATGGAATTAATAATAGTGCCACCTAGTCTTAAGGTTATTAAACTTGCACGAATTGTCTTCTAATTCTAAATGTGGCCAGTTAAAGAGGTATTCAAAAATTCGATGCCTTCTTGCATCACACACGTGGCCTTGTGGTAAAGTATACTGCCTTTAGAGTCAATGTATCCGGGTTCCATCCCCAGCGGCTGATGCACTTTTTGTATGTTTTTTCACGTAAATCCAAGATAATAGTTACTAACTTTGGCACTTGGTGGCGCTTTAGTCGGGATCACAACATGCGCGAAGTTAGCTATCTATTTCCAGTCATTACACTCTTATCTATGGACAATGCTAAATTTCCAAAGGGTGAAAACGACAAAGTACTAAAGTATTCAGCTGGTTATAAGTTTGACTATCTGTTCTGAATCTAGCACAGTTGCTGGGTGCGAGTTGAAGAAAGCGCATGAAATACTATAATGTAATTGACACGCAAAGCGAATTGATAAACCTCCAGTCCGGCTAGCATTACATGGTTTATGGTCGGCGGAAACTAGGCAGTTTGGGTTTAAGGCGAGGGGTAGGGCAAGGCATTCTCCATACAAACATTGGGCACGTTTTATTCGTCGCCTTAAGACATGCATGATCATAAAACCTATCGTGCTTGCTGGGCCGGCTGACATAACCTTGTTTACAAGAGTAGCGTTGGGCGCACCCTCAAACATATAGCCAAGTATGTAAACACAAGCGTTCGTACCATGATACAATTATTATATACTGCGCCAGGTATGGGTGACACTTAGCTGGCGAGCCAATCGTATTATGCTGGCATAAGTCTGAGTGTGTCGCCGTCGACGTCACTTGTGTCACCGGATTGTTAGACGTTTTTTTCTTAGACCATGGTTCGTACCACAGATAAACTTCCGTGATTTATACTAGAGCGCGTTTTCATACACTTCACGCCTCATCACATTGCGGTTATTGACGACCACTTTAGCCTAGTTGGTAATGACCACTTCAAAAATAGTTTGATGCATTGCAAGATATAGGATACGTAAGGATGAATAAACTTTGAGTACCCATCGGACAAGCTTGGCTTAGTTTCGGATTAGGTCGATTTGTGTAAAATTGTATCGAATTATTTACCTATTTTATTTATTTATCGCTGCATGTGTTGTGTCCTATGTTCATAAATTAGATTGTGACTGATAGTATCACTTCACTCTTTAAAAAAGGCTTTCCATCAAATTTATGATGATTTCGCCAATCAATACGATATCAAACACGATGTTCGGTAACGACGCCGTGACAGTAGGCAACTGGTTTTGTTCGGTAGAGGATTCAGCTCGTCGTCGTGCCGACCACGTGTGTTCACCAACGCGGCGACGAGCCAAATCCGACTGATAGTATCGCTTTTCTACCAATAACCTGTTATTGATGTATTATATTTTTTTAATTACAGTTTGGCTGTGGCTGCTGATATACGTATTTCAGAACGAATTTCGGATATCAAGGTCCATCGAACCAGGAGTATGTACATTTTATATACTTATTTCAATAATTTACAACAAACACAAATTAACAATAGTATATTTTGATACAAATGCGAAACGTTATGTCATTTTGTCCTAGGCTCGAGCCGTTAGGCGAGGAAAAGCCTGGGCACCGGTGAAAACGGCACTACCTAATAGTACACCTACCGCACATACATATATACTAGTAAACAACATTTTTAGGGTTCCGTAGTAAACAAGGAACCCTTAATAATTTCGCCATGTCCGTCCGTCCGTCCGTCCGTCTGGCCCCCGCTTTTCTCAGTAACCGTTAGTACTAGAAAGCTGTAATTTGGTATGAGTATACATATGAATGACGCCGACAAAACGGTAGAATAAAGTAGGTTTAAAATCTAGAGTTTAAGTATTTTGTTTGTTTTGTACTATCGAACCAACTGAATCGTGACCCACCGTGGAACCTTGTCACAGAAAGTGACACAATGAATTTGCTTGTAAGGCAGTACGATATCACTATGACATTTTCTGTGACAAGGTTCCACGGTGGGTCACGATTCAGTTGGTTTCATAGTATAGTTCGTACAAAACTCTAAAGCCAAATTCTGTCAAACGTACGCAAGCGAAACTCGACTTAGAACTCTGACTGTTAGGTAGATTTTTGCTTGCGTTAATTTGACAACACTTGGCCTTACAGTTGTGTACGAACTTATACATGTATATTGTTGTTTTCCTTGCGGGGCGGTATGTTCGCTTGGCGACAAGCCCCTTTTTATCCTTAAATAAATCTCAAAGTCAGCTTTCATTGGCTAGACTCTTTACGAGTATGTTACGTATAGTGTCCTACTGCTGGGCAAAGGCCTCCCCTCTTGATTTCCATTCGTCGCGGTTCTGAGCAAGCCCTGGTAAATTTTCGCAATATATCCCTTACTTAAGCCAAGGGATAATCCCGAAAAGCATCCCCTAATGGGTTAAATGGGGACGAAAGTTTGTATGGATGTTCAATAATAAATGACTTCCACGCGGTTGAAGTTTTGGGCAAAAACTAGTAAGTAATGATGAGTGATGACCCAAAAATACGTTGAGTTTTTTTGGCTAGTATTGCTTTCAGAGCAATGTACATTTCTAAGTTTAGTGGCGCAGGCCCTTGTCTTTAAGGTTGTCCAAATGCTATAATCGATTGAGGTCAGGTGTGTAAGGAAGCCAGTTAGCCAGCTACTTTATCAGCTTATGAATATGGGCAATTTTTTGATTGTCGTGAAAATTGCGCTAGTTTCATAAGATCGAAACACTGGCCACCGTTCTCGCGTGATCTTAATCCAATGGATTATGATTTTTAGTCTCTCCAAGAGACAAGGGCCTGTACCACTATACATAGAAATGATATTTTTTTTTGTAAGCTACACTCACCAAATAATAGGCAAAATAACGATTAAGGGTCGGTTGCACCAACATACGAACACAGGCCGGTCATCGTCAAATATGGCGCCGGCAGCTGTCATCCCATAGAAACTTGTCAAACTTTCCATACAATCAGATTTGACGAACACCGCTTACGATTACAGACTGTTTGGTGCAACCCAGCCTTAGGACGTGCGGTATTTTGCTAGTCAGTTTAACGTACGTTTGGAATTGTGTATCAAAGCCAAAAAGGGATATTATAGCAGATAACTAGTATTTTGTTTACTTTAATGATAGTATTTTTAACGCTCCTTTATAAAAGTCGCGTAGTCGTGTCGTAATCAAAAAATATTCAAAAAATTCCGTGTCAAGGTATTTTTGGGCCACCCTGTATAATTGGTATCTTAATTCATCAAACCCTCTCAATTCCAGTACTTGGACTTCGACAACCTCCCCGAGACGAACTTCACGTGCGCTGGCAAGGTCATCGGCGGGTACTACGCGGACCTCGAGACCTCGTGCCAGATGTTTCACGTGTGCACCGTGGGCCAACAGGATGAGCCCATGGACATCAAGTTCCTTTGCCTCAATGGCACCGTTTTTGATCAGGTGGGTACTTCATAGACCAGGAAATGTATCAGCATCAGCAAATCTATGTAAAATTCCCATGGATCAGCAGTAGGGCTATCAAGCTCCTTTTCTGTGTGACTCTATTTTTCATCAGGTTACACATTTATCGTCTTACTATAAATATAGGTAAAAAGCAGAAAGTAGGTCCTGAAGTGAAATGTTTCACGTTTGCACTGTGTATAAATACAACATAAACCTCCTTCATCATCATCATAAAGTTTACCTTCCAATATGCGACTTCAGCCAAAGAAGCTTCACATGTTCTTGGACATCAAGCTCCTTTTGTGATCTCTTGATAGTGACAATGCAGACAATTGACCTATAGGACCCCTTATGAGCTTATCATGCTGTGTGAATGTTCCAAGTTTGCGACCTCAGGAAGACTAGTTTCAATTAGTTCTTGGACATCCAGTTCCTTTGCCAGACCTTTTCTGATCTGGTAAACCTGGAAACCAGGTGTTCCACGTGTGCACCGTGGAATAACAGCATGAGTCCATGACTGATCTGATGACTCAATGCAGTAAAAATCTCTGGTCATATTGGTCATGAAGTGCTTGAACTACAAATTTAATTATGAAATGGACCATAGCTAGACTCGTTTTTTAAATAATTTATTTAGGTTGTAAGAAAATTATATCAAAACTGTAATTTTATATTCATACCACACTTCTCGGTCATCCAGGCGAATCCTTAATGGAATAGGTACTAGAAACAGTATTAACAACTGTATTTTTATTATTTTCAGGAGACAAGAGTATGTGAACGGGTCGACGAAGTAGATTGTACAAAGTCTGAAAAGTTTTATAGTTTAAATTTAGAATTATATGGGAGCACTCTCGCACCTCCTGTAATACAGCAAGACCAACCGAAACCTCAAGGAGAAACGACTGAACAATCAAATCAGCAAACCAATCGCAATAAGACAATAAGCCCTGCAGTTCCTGTAGACGAGCCTCATGCTCAAAGTGATAAAGCACAAGCATATGGTATCCAACCAGAAGTCGAAGATTCAACTGAGGATCCTGTACTGGATACCAAAAAAGAAGAGCAACCAAATAGAAACCATTATCTCCCGACTAGTTCAGGGTTTTCATCGCCTGACCATGAAGAACCAAACGAAGGTACATGTACAACAATAAGTACATATACAAAATACAAATAAATTATTTATCAAATAAAAACTTGCTGTGTTACATTGATGCTAAAGTAGTCATTATCTAAAACTTCTTAAGTCTAAAGCAACAATTAATGTGTATAATCTATTCTTTCTTCTACAGAAAATCAAGAAGATGAAGAAATTGATAGTGAAAATCCTGAATACGACGATGATTATGCACACTCTACAACCACGACAATCTCGCACGCACCGACCACAACGACACCGTCAACGACTACGACAACTACTACTAGAAAGCCACAACCTACTCAAACGTTCACTCCGTCGACTTTGTACCGACAACCATCGTCTGCGTCGTATTTACATCCATCACAGACCCCACCGTTGTCATCGCTGTCTCCCCCGTCGCACGCTTCTTCGCTAGCTTCAGCACCAGCAGCGCCTACCTCTGACCCTTCACTCCTGTCTCCACAAGAATTTATCTACCGCCATAGAGGACCTAGTTCTGAAGCTATCTCATTCCAGCGCCAAAGTTTTCGTCCAGCAGATGGAGTTTTCATTACACACGCTCCTCCGCATCAGTACGATCATTTCCAATATGAATCTTCTCGTACTGCACCAAGACCGGCACCTTTTGTTCAAAAACCGCAGCCGTTTAGACCGACTACCTTAGACCCACGAGACCAACTTTTGCGTCCGGGACCTACTTCACAATCATCAGAACGCCACGAAATGACA
Organism: Cenopis cana; assembly: GCA_951800055.1. Classification (NCBI taxonomy): domain Eukaryota; kingdom Metazoa; phylum Arthropoda; class Insecta; order Lepidoptera; family Tortricidae; genus Cenopis; species Cenopis cana. Next base: position 6,663,621 of record OX637479.1, on the reverse strand, counting down.
ATTAAGCATAAACTGCAGCCGCAAACTTACCTGCCTCTGCCGGCGCAAAGGCCTTTGCCTTTTGATCCATACTATTATGATCGGAAGAGGAGCGATGAATCAGTTTTGCCAGAGAATGAGTCAACTCTCGCTGCACGTTCTGTTGCTCCACCGCATGCGTCTCCGAACAAACCTAAAAGCCCACCGCGGGTTATAGTTACTGCCAGCGCATCCGTCAGTGATAGCAACGGAAAGAGATTAAACTACACTGTCGGAAATGTCGTTAGTGCAGTGAAACCAATTGTGCCAATAAACTACGACGACTACAAGGAGTCAGATCTTATATTTGATCCATTCTTTCTCGATGTGCCAAAATTACAAAAACGTAGAAAGACTAGATCGAATCACAAGAGGAGAATATTTACTGTTCCCGCAACTGCAACCGTATCATCCGGATTAGTAACTAGTAAGAATTTCGTTACCACAGCTTCAGTGACGTCTATGGCTACGACCACGGAGAGTGTAACGACAACATTACGCACCACTACAACTGCGGCGTGGAACCCGAACGATTACGTAGACGACAACTACGAGCCGCATGCTTACGTACAGTCTATGCCTCCGCTCGCTTTTCTTCACCATGAATGGAATAAATACGATAGACAGGAGGGAAAGCCTCTTAAATCGGATAAAGCAAATGACGGTAGTTTGAAACGAGGAGATCGTTTGGAGCCAAGACCGACGTTGGTGTCAAGACCGACGTCTGTAGCGCAGACACCTTCTAGTCAAAGTATAGGCCCTGGTGCGGCACCCCCCGCCGCTGCGCCGCCGCCCCCGCCGCCTCTTGAAGCGCCAACTTGCGCGTTTCCAGGCACCACTGACTGTCGGACTTATGCCTAAAATAATTCACATTAGATAGATTTAGATAGACAAATTTCAAATTGATCAAGTACATTAGTGTTGTTTCTAACGCGCAATGAAACGTTTGTCGCAAACTAATGTTTTCTTTTCTTATATACGTCTCTTGAGACAGGGTCAACCATTTAATTAGATTAAAATATTTATGTCTTCATACGTGTACGACTTTTGTAAATAAAAATGTATTATCCAAGATGACGAAATACTTTACGTAAGCTGTAATTAATTAAGAGATGAACGCCTGTAAATATTTTACAAATATACAACATGTTTCTATAAAACACGTTTCACTGCTTTCAAAATACATTACTTTTATCTCAAATGATCTCAAATGAATGCTAACATGGTCGAGTTTTCCCTCTAGGTTAAAAGGTCAGATGGCAGTCGCTTTCATTGTTACTTCTTCACCAAATCTTGTGATAAGTAAAATGTCGGAGCGGACCCGGGCTTCGGCACAATTAGGAAAACGCTACGCTAGAAGAATGATGACTTTTATCTAGTTAGCACTTGCATTACACACTTAGGAATGGAATCGATTGGCATAAAAAATTTGCATGTGAAAAATAAAAGTTTTCATTTTCATACAAATTGTACGGGAACAGCTTTCCTTGACTTGTGGCTTTTTTAGCCAGATTTTTTTTGGTCTCATACAAGCTTTTGATCCTGAGTAGGAATGGGATCGATTGGCATAAAAAAACCTTGTCAAAAATGACCATAGAATAGGGTAGGACCATTTTCGCGTAGCAGCAGCTGCTGCCCTCACTGACCCAAAAAGAAAATCCATCCTGTATGATGAACTATATGAGGTTTTTGCAATGAAAAAAGAATACCTACGTCATTAGGTTTTTGTACGTCGAGGGCCTGACACGCTTTGATAGAGAAAGATAGCCTTATTGCGATTCCCATAACAGGAAATAGAAAAGAGTGCCATGCCATGTTTTGTCTCTATCACCGACCGAGCATTTTTTCATGGTCGGGTTTTTGGCACAGGCACACTTCCATAAGCAATACATTACATTATACATACAAACCGGTCAAAATGCGTTGTATAAATCAAGATTACCCTACGGAAAAATATCACTCGCGTAAACACAGGGATAGGTATGCTGCCACACATACTAATATTATAAATGCGAAAGTGTGTCTGTCTGTCTGTCTATTAGGTACCTCTTCAAGCTTAAACCGCTGATCCGATTTATATGAATTAGGTATGGAGATGGTTTGAGTCCCGTGGCCTTGGACAAAGGATACTGTTTGTCCCGGAAATCATCCCTTAAGAGGCTGGAAGTTTGTATGGAAAAGCGATAACTGCGTAAGCGCCTGATATAAAAAATAGTTATAAAATTGTATCACAATGACCGAGTCCCACGCGGACGAAGGCGCGGGCAAAAACTAGTTTTATATGAATACCTATTCTTTCTCTTACTCGCGGTCGCTCGGTAGCGAATCTATACATATATGCTATGTTATGTTGTACGTAGTATCGTGGTAGAGTCTGGCTAATGAAAGCTGAGACTGAGATTTATTTAAAACTTTTTAAATGGTAACAATAATATCCACGTCAAATGTGTCAAACGGCACTTACTTGTATACTATATCTATGGTATGACAGCTTTAACTCCTGAGTATGCAGATCTGGCGCTACTATCGCTCCAGCATCTTGAAAATAATTAGGGCCGGTTCCCACTAACCGATACAAAATCGGCCACAACCGGTATACGCCGCCTTAAAAAAGTTCTGACTTTTGTTTGACGTCTCTCAATGCCAAATTTCAAACTTTTCAAAGTACCTTCAAATCTTTGAAAACTATATTATTGTATCAGCACTATAATGTCAAGCTACTCAAGCTTGTTAGTTACTCACACAAAGTGTGATACCAAAATTTACACTATAGTGGCGCCAAGACGGAAAATTTGAAAACTAGACAAAAATGACTGTCGCATCTGTTACGAAGTAACTAATACACAGTGTTGCAACACGTAGATTTTTTAAATTTGCCGCCTTTTTCTAGTCTCAGCTTTCGTTAGCCAGACTTTAGTAGCAAACGTGCAAAAAAAGAAAATGATTTGTCTATTCCTATTAAATAAAATTAAATAAAAATATATCTTTTGACCAGGGCATTATCACTTTGAACATTCAAAAAACACTTGTCAAAGTAATTCTCACCTGCGATTATAGATAGCAGCGATTTCAATTTCTAATTGTAACCTAGGGTTACGCTGTTGTTAACTGTCGTGTCTTGTCAGTTTTGTTATTAGGTATATGAAAAATGTGAAAATGAAGCTTCTCGTGTGCGGATTTTAAATACCTACTTGTTGGTTTTTTAAAGAGTTATTAGAAATATGGAGACTTCCGCAAGTGCGCAAGTGAATAATGGAAATAGAAATTGAACAGTTTGCAGTGACATGACAGAAAACTGTTTGAAGGTCGTTTGAAGTTTTGAGTGGTGTTTTGCGGTATTATTATTATCCTCTAGTTTACGTGAATTGTGTTCTTTTGTAGAAATAAATTCTTGAACCATATACGTAAATCCAGTTGTTTTAATAAAGTTATTAGTACTGAAAATTCAAACCCAAAATGATAGCTATGTGCGAGTGTGTTATGTATGTGTTTGTGTATATGTGTGTACGTACCGTATGTGTGCATGTGTGGCAAATGATTCTTATAGTTAGTAAATCGCGCACTAGATGGCGATGGTACATAAAGAAGCTGATGAATCTATCTCAGTATATAAGTAAGTTACTTTAATGCTTTTGACATTATAATGGCATAATGGCGTCATTTTTGTAAAACGATTTTTTTGTATTTCCTTATTTTGATAAATATTGTTTGTATAATCATGTCGGACTTTGATTTAATGACTGTGAGACAAATGATCGATTCTTCGTTTGGCGAAATAGATGTAAGTACCTAACAATAATTTCGGCGCCGGTTGGGCCTAGCTTTGTTTCTTGTTGGACTCCTCTCACCTAGGCTAGATTTACTTATCCAGCGACAAAACTCCCAGTAGCGCGATTCCACTCACACCTCAGATTCAGAGCAAGCGTATAAACCCCCCCGTCGCGTCGTCGTGTCGGAGGGTTCTCCTAGATTTTCCCCTGGTCACCCTCAAACCGCGCACCCCTACAGCATTATTGGACCCGGCCTATAAAGCCACAGCCAGGTTAAAAAAACAATAATTAGTAACAAAAACTGAAGTGTAGATACGGCCACACTCTTTTATTTGTAAACTGTACCAATGCGTCGAGTAATGAAAAACAATCATTACTGAATATCCCCATATAACTAACGTTTTTACTGGTTCTAACTTACCTGCATAATACAACCACCATCCATGGGTGTACCAGTGTATATTTTCCTTCAGTTGTACATTTTTTTTAAATCCTCCTGACGACATTAATAATACGGCTAAACCTGTCAGTAACCAGTCTATACCAAAATTAAAATTGTGGTTTACAGAGCAGCTGTCCAGTTAATTTTCATATGCTCGGATCTGTCTTATTCATTCTTGCAAGACGTATGCAACTACTTAAGAGGCACTTCAAAGTACAAGTGTCATTGGCACTAGCCAAAAAAGAAATAAAGGGTTCACAATTCAAGTTAACTGAAATAAAAATTCACGCTAAGAAGGTAAAAAAGAAGAGACGAGGACGAAATACGAGTGACACCTTGGTGGTGTACCCATTGCTAGCAGATGATCTTTTGACCTTACATAATAAACCTACAGGAAGAAATAAACGTTCTGCTCGAAAGCGTTCTAGACAGAGTTCTTCCGGGATGTCTTCAGATGATGATTCTTCCCCTAGAAAATCTACAGCTCATAGGCGGCCGAGTAATAAATATACATCTGAGAGGCGTGCTACTAGACAATCTGAGCGGCAGAAAGATAACGATGACTATAGTAATGATGTATATCCAGGAGCACGACGCAAATCCGGAAAGTATTTTGATGAAAAACCTACAGCCAAACATGGCAAACACGGGTCTCCACCTGAACGACGAAAAGCTGGAAAGTATGCAGATGATATGTCTCCAACGGAACGACGTAAAGCTGGAAGGTATCTAGTTGATATGTCTCCAACCAAACGACGTAAAGCCAGAAAATATTCGGATGAAATGTCTCCAACCGGACGACGAAGAGCTGGAAAGTATGCAGATGACATGTCTCCAACCGAACGTCGGAAAGCTGGAAAGTATACAGATGAAATGTCACCGACCGAACGACGTAAATCTGGAAGGTATCTAGACGATATGTCTTCAACCGAACGTCGGAAAGCTGGAAAGTATACAGATGAAATGTCACCGACCGAACGACGTAAATCTGGAAGGTATCTAGATGATATGTCTCCAACCGAAAGACGTAAAGCCAGAAAATATTCGGATGATATGTCTCCAATCGGACGACAGAAATCTCGAAAGTACTCTGATGAGATGTCTCCAAATGAACGAAAAAAGTATTCCGGAAAAATGTCTGAACGGCGTACAGGTGGGAAATACTCTGACCAAAGGTCTACATCCGAAAAACGTGGATCTGGGAAATATTACTCACCATCTGACGAGTTTTCCAGTGAAAGTGTTAATAGGGGTAGATCGAGATCCGATAAGCATGGCGCTCAAAGAGGAAAACCTGATGATGAACTATATTCACAGAAAGATACGTCTAGTCGATCAAAAGAGGTACGCTCCGCTCCAGTCATTAGCTTATTTTTATTGTTGTTAGCTGTATCTAAACGTGATCAAAATTAAAACGGGCATGTTTTTAATATTCTAGACAGGAAGTTATGGGAGAAAGATAAGAGGAAATGGTGCTCGTCAAGCGGACGACTACGATGATGATATCGGTATTTATTTCAACATTATTACTATACCTCATTAATTACCTTCTTTGAAAAGATTTATTGATGAGGTAACACTGATGACTTTTTATTTTTCAGAAGAACAACATGAGAAAATATATGTCGGTAAGAACCTTAGACTATTCTAGTAAATCCTAATATCCTAATCCTAATCTATTCTATATATATAAAGTTGATGGGTGACTAATTAATCACCGCCCCGCCGAAACTGCCGGTCCTAGAAATTTGAAATTTACACTATAGTTAGGTTATGTAAAGGAGGCAAGGGATAAGACGGGATTTTTGGAAATTCCACCCCTAAGGGGGTAAAACAGGGGTGCAAAGTTTGTATAGGGGGCAATAATTTTTTAAAGGTATAGACTTGAAACTTTGTACAAAGACTTCTTAAAATGAGACAATGAAAGTAATATCTGCGTTTTAAAAATTTTTGTCTCCTAAGGGGTTGAAAATAGGGGTGAAATATTGTATGAGGAGCAATTTTTTTTTAAAGTGAGAGTCTTCAAACTTTGTATGAAAGTTCCTTATAATAATACAAAAAAAGTAATTTCAGCGTTTTTCGAAATTCATCCCCTAAAGGGGTTAAAAAGGGGTTCAAAGTTTGTATGGGGAGCAAATTTTTTTTTAAGTGAGGTACTTCAAATTTCTTGCAGAGACTCTCTGTTTAAATAAAACAAAACTAATTTCTGCGTTTTTTGAAATTCAACCCCTAAAGGGGTTAAAAAGGGATTCAAAGTTTATATTGGAAGCAAAAATTTTTTGAGTGAAGGACTTAAAATTTCTTACAGTAACTGTTTAAATTAAATACTACAAAACTAATTTCAGCGTTTTTTTTTATTCATCCCCTCAAGGGGTTAAAAAGGGGTTCAAAGTTTGTATGGGGAGCAACATTTTTTTAATAGAGAGACTTCACATTTTTTACAGAGTCTCTGTTTAAATACAACAAAACAAATTTCGGCGTTTTTTTTAAATTCATCCCCTCAATGGGTTAAAAAGGAGTTCAAAGTTTGTATGGGGAGCAACATTATTTTAATTGAGAGACTTTCATTTCACAAAAAGACTGTTTAAATGATTTCAGGATTTGTGGATTTGGATAGATGTTTGAAACGAAATTTCTACAGGTCCATAATTAAATACGTACAGTAACGAAGAGAAAACGACAAGATACGTGTCAACTCACACAAAAAATAGCCTAAGTAAATGAGAGTTTTTAACCTATAAGTAGGTACCTAAAGGGATTTTTAGAGGGGTTGAGAATTTGGATTGACCGATTTATATCTGTACAGCATATTAATAATTTGGTCTCACCGGGTAAAAGTACCACAATTATTATACCGTTTCCTGGATATTAAGATGTTTTAACTAAAAACCGAGCTCTACGCAGACGAAGTTGCGGGCAACAGCTAGTAATATTATAAAGCTATATAGCTCAGATACCAGAATAGGACATGGGCTATGATTTATTTCAAAATTCATCCCCTTCGGGGGTTAATTCATTAATTCATTCATTAATTCATTTCATTCATTAATTCATTTCATTCATTAATTCATTTCATTCATTCATTCTCTTCATTCATTCATTCAAAGCATTAAAATATTACGTTAACTTTGTTTATAGACCTAACATTACATTATAAGAAAACTAATTTTGACAATTTTGGAAATTCACACTGTGAAGGGGTGAAAAGGGGGTTGAAACATTGTATGGGCAACTTGAGTTTTTTAAAGTGAGTAACTTCATTCTTGGCGTGTAGACTCTCAGTTAAGTGACAATCCCAGGAAAGGACATAGGATAGTTTTTATCCCGTAAATCATTCATTAAAAGGGTGAAAGTTTGTATGGAAGAGAGAGAACTAGGTAAGCGTCTGATATAAAAGAATAGCAATAACATTCTGAAGTGATGACCGAGTTCTACGCAGACAAAGTCGCGGGCAAAAGCTAGTAACTGTATATAGGTGAAAAAAATATGATTTTTCCCTCATCATCAATCCCTGCTAACCCGTTATCCCGGCGGAAAAAGTAAACAATGGCATTGTTTTGCTGTGTGCCTGGAGATTTCCGGGTTCGGGTGATGACGGCGAAGAAAATAGATTGGTTTTGGGACCAATTACATTCTGGGTCATTTTGCGTCATTACGTAGCTGTACACCATGACGGGTAAATAATTGTGTTGGTAATCTTATATCTTTAAACGAGCAATTCTTGTATATTTATTTATTTATTTTGGGGATCTCGGAAACGGCTCTAACGATTTTGATGAATTTTGGTGTGTGGGGGTTTTCGGGGACGAGCAATCGATCTAGTTAGGTCTCATGCCCAGGAAAACGCTGAGCAAAGCTCGGCCGCCCAGATATAAATAATTTATGGGAGCAAATAAACTTAGAAAACTTTTAACCGCTTAGTGTTTTTCGCCAAAATAAGTAGGTAAATTATTAACGAATTACTACACACGTGTATGTTGTTTTATGGTACAGTTACGAGAACTCCGTCTGGAAGAGAAATAAGTGAGTATTTCAAATTTACCTATCTGTCTATGGTAAAAGCAGAGACAATTTCTAATTTAAATATTGTTTGAAGGAGAGCCAGCGGTTTTGCATCCAGTGGTAACCCAAGATCAATTTGATAATCTCCTAAACAAAGTCCGAACTCTTAGGAAGAAACTAGGTAATACAAGTAATATAACCTCCGACCTTAGTGGCACACACCTGATAACAAACCCAAAAGCAGCGTTGAACATGTCGGTGCGACTTGAGGCAGCAGAAGCTAAGGTCAAAGATATGTTGGACGTCCTGAAACAAATCGCACGTCATGTACCGGGACTAGACATAGAAGGATTTCTTGATGGGAAATCTCTTCAATCTCTTCATTCTGATACACGCAGAGGCCCTGTATCAAAAACCCCGGGGGATAACCATTACGAATATTTTCAACCGATAGAAAATGAATTCGACTATGATATTTTGGATGAACCCGAACCAATTAAACCTAAGGACAGAGTGACACACGGAAAATTTAAGTAAGAATTTGAATTACGTTGATCTGTGCGTATTGGCGTTGAATCTGGCTAGATGCAGGCCTAGAGTAATCCCTTTATTAATAAAAAAAACATATTTCTGCTAGAGCTAGTTGAGATGTGTTTTAGAGGTATAATATATCGAATACTTCCGCAAGTTTCAGATATATACAATTCAAGGACACGAAAACCATTTCTCGATACGTTAGTGGAGAATTGTTCAAATATTCAATGTTACCAATATGATAATTCCAGTTCCAAATAAGTTAAAATAGATTAGTTAGATCCCAATAGCTGTAAGTATTAATAGCTGTATGTATGTAGCTGTAGCTGTATGTTTTTTTTTCTTTTTTGTTTTTAAAGGTTAATGCCATCAATTTAAAATACCCGGAATTTTAAATCAATGGTTAATCCATTGTGTTATCTTATATTCTGTACACTTATATTCTAATTGTTTAGAAATTTTCTGTTTTCTTTCGGTCCTCACGACACAGGCTAGACCTAGTGTGAGGGCCACTGATAATATATCTATTGTTTTACTGTTTTGGAAAATAAATAATTTTGTATTTGTATTCAGATCTTCAACATTTATATTATTTTAAAATTGTATATTTTCAGAGAAGAATCACTAAGCATGCGTGACAATATTTTAAGAAATGGGCGTCATGCAATCGAAGAAGCGGGGTTAAATAATCGCCTTTCTATTACACCAACTGGTAATCTGTTTTGATTGTACTACTTCATCTAATAATATATGCTGCAGCCGTATGTATTACATTACAACTAGCAGATTTACAAAACAGAGCCTTAAGAAAGTCTCTGTTAGGAACGACGACATGCGCCACTAACAGCGCGCGAGCAGAGCGAGCGAAGCGAGTGTGCATTTTTTACATTCCGATCATTTTTTACAATTGGTTAAGTCAGAAACGATAGGATATTAGGAAACAAATTATCGGTTGTGACGCTTCTTCGGCCGCTAACGCGGCACGCTCGCTTAACTCACTCAGCTCAAATGCTAAAGGCTCGCAGTTCTCTTTTCGCTCGTCGCCGTGCCTATAACGGGGACCGCCTTAGGTTGGTTGTGTCTAGGAAATTTCACTACGAATCCTGCTGTCTTCAAAATAGCCATAATGTAATACGATGGAGCACACAATCCGCCTGCAACAAGTAGGTACAATGCGGTTAAGGCGCTACAGCAAGAAATTTTGAAACTTTGAAACGCTGTTCTGCCCAGACGAGGAAACCATAGGGACTGATTTTAGATATATGATTCTTGATTGTGATAATGAAAAAAGCCGAAAAATTATTGCTTACCATTTTTTCGATGGAAAAGAAATCCAAAGTTGAGTCTATATTTTCCTTTTTTTACTCAGCCTACTAAAACAACGTATTATTAAAAGACACGATCAAGTTAATATGATGGTATTTTACCTCATCTACACTCTGACAAGAGGAAATTTAATAAACCTGCACGTGACTGTGTGCAGGTTTATTAAATTTCCTATTAATATTTATCGAGATTTAAAAAAGCCATTCCCGAAGAGAGTTGCATCCCGTTTTGTCGTGAACGAAAAACATACGCGCGTCTCTTTCAATCAATATATCGCCTTAAACGTGAGCCGCTATATTTTTGAACGTAGGTACGTATGGCAATGACAATTAGGCTAATCGTTGACTCGCCGAAGTGGTCTTATGCCAGGATCACACGTACCGAGTAAAACGGCGTCTCGCCGTTTTACTCGGTACGTGTGACCAAGGTATAAGATCCGGCATATATGAAAAACGTCCCTCATCTCTAATCTGTTATCTATAATGAAATGCATTACATGTTAGATAATTATATAGATGATAAATCTCACAGGGGTTGCCTACCTGAAATCTGGTCTACTAACCCCGTTAAAAAATAAAAATTATATCAACTTGTTTGGGTCAATCACCCTCATGTTATTCGTAAAAATCGAGTACTAGGGGAAAGAATATGACAAAAGAAATTGGAAGCATTTGGTGTACTTACTGTCAAACTGGACTACCATGGGGTTCTCACGCTGTAAGAGGGCCGCGAGTATTAGTAAAATTACCCTTATCTGTTACTTGGTAAATTGTTGTACGAAAGAAAGGATAAATACCCTATCCAATGGTGTTAGGTTGCCTTGTCAAAAGTTGGACACACATAAACCGTTGGTCCCGACACGAGTTTACAAAAAGTTGGTCATACGAAACACAGTGTTAATTTGACACATTCTGTGTGATCCTCATAATACGAGTACGAGTATTATAAACGTGAATGTTTGTGCGGATGGATGGATGTATGTACGTTCCACTTAATCTCAAAAACTACTGAACTGATTTCTATGGAACTTTCCAGTATTGTATTTTAGACATCAGAATAGGACATAGGGTATAATTTATTTCAAAATTCATCCCCTTAGGGTGTTAAAAGGGGGTGGTCATTTTGTATGAAGAACAAAATTATCTTTAAGATAGAAACTTAAAAGTTCCGTAATAGTAAGCATTGAAATAGAAGAAAACTGGTTTGAGCGTTTTTCTAAATTATCACTCTGAAGGGGTGAAAAAGGGGTTGAAAGTTTGTATGGAGAGCAAATTTTTTTTAAACGAGAAACTTGAAACTTCGGTTATAGACCTAACATTTTTTTTTAAATTCACCCTATGTAGGGGTGAAAAGGGGGTTGAAACATTGTATGGGCAACCCGAGTTTTTTTTTAAAGAGAGTGACTTCATACTTGCGGAGTATACCTAGTCATAGTTAAGAAAAGTAATTTCGGTGTTTTTGAAAATTCATCCCTTAAGGGTGTATACTAAGGGGTTGAATGTTTGTATAGAAAACTGTAATATAAAAAAACTGGGCTACCCGTGCGAAGTCGGGGTGGGTTATAAATGCGAAAGTATGTCTGTCTGTAATATCTAATATCAATAACATTCTAACGCGATGATCGAGTTCTCTAGACCGAGTGACGCAGACGAAGTCGCGGGAAAAAGCTAGTAATACCATAAAAAGTTGACATTACACCGAGCCGGTCAAGTGAAGTTGACCCAAAAAAGTTAATAAGTATTCGTAATTTTTATCGGGGCTAGTCCAGGTCCAGGTTATATATACAACGGATAGTGGTAGCCGGTACAGGCCCAATTTCAAAGAAAAACCGCAAGTCGATGTATAGTTTAGCCATTTGGCACACGCATACTAGAAGTGAAAACAAAGTTTTTGACCCGCAGTTCCTAAAAAAAAATCCCTTAGGAGGGGAGTGCCGGGACATTCTATTTTTTGTATGGAAAAAAAAAATTTTTTTCAGAAACCTATCGTGTGTAGTATCATATGAAAGGGCTTTTTGAGGCGATTCTAAAAATATACCACATCATTACATTTCAGCAATTTCTTTTTATATAAATCACAAATAATTTTCGAAACATACCAAGTTTGAGGCCCTCCAAACACGAAATGGCTGATTTTTATTTGATACAGTATATCACAAATGATACGTGATATCCTCGTATCTAACCTCAAAAAAGCAATTTTGAAAAGATTTTCATTAAGTTTTTTTTTTTTAATTTTTCAATATTACTAAGTGACACGGTTCTACTTCAATACCTATTTTACGTGATTTATGGAATTTTAGTGCAGATACGTTACATATTAATCATACAATGATACGTAGTATCCATATATCCAACGGAAAATACCTCTTTAACCCTTTAACTGCACCTTTTCATCAGTTGGTATCAACCCTTTCATATGATACTACACACGATAGGTTTCTGAAAAAAAAATTTTTTTTTCCATACAAAAAATAGAATGTCTCGGCTCTCCCCCCCTAAGGGAATTTTTTTTAGGAACTGCGGATCCAAAATTTTGTTTTCACCTCTAGTATGCGTGTACTAAAGGGCTAAACTGTACATCGATTTGCGGTTTTTTTAATCGTACGGCGTAGGTACACTAGGATGCTACTGGCGGTGCCGTGATGTTGCCCGCTCCGACCACATACTGTCCTACTCGCGCGATTTGCCTCGCAGCCCTTTGACTCGCGCCAAAAAATCGACAAAATTAGACATGATGAGGAGCATGACGAGCGGCATGGCGAAATTTACGATATTGATATAAATTTAATAACTACGACCTATATGTTTTACCCTCGTTTTGTATTGTGTATCATTTTTTAATATTTTTGTATGAAATTAAATACAAACGTCGAATATTTTTTTAAACAAAATGATGTTTATTTCACAGAAGTCAAAGTAACACACCTATCCAACAAATTTAAAGATATCATCAAATTGGACATCGCCATCGAAGAATTCGGCAAGAAAGTCGTTGCTGTTGATGAACATATGTCTTTTGAGGTTATATCATTACATATTATCTATCTGTATCTAAATCTGTCATTGCTATTTGTTAATTATTCTTAGGAAACAGATATGATAGTCGAACTAGCTTCTTCCGTATGAATAGCAGTCTATTTTCCGTTATCGATATAACATACCAACCTGTACTTGTATCTTGTATCTAGCAAATTTTGTCAGAGTAACTAAACTTTTTAACTTTTTAGATGACCAGTATTCAAGATAGCTTAATGCAAATGCAATTCGAGTTAGAAACGGCATTGGAAAAAATTAATGACAATTTATTGGCTCCTCAGGAAGATCCAACCGGTAATTGACAACGTTTAACTTGGTTATATTCAAAAGTACAATTCGTATTTATGAAAACCTATTTTGTAATATACTTATAAAATAAACGTAAATCTGTCTATTCTTTTTAAATAACTTTTACTATGGGACCAACTTTGTACAGTCAGCAGCAATGGTTGCTACGCGGGCGAGGTGCTCAAAATGATCTTCACTCATCTTTATTATATGGGAATAAGAGCGTGTGTAGATCATTTTGGACACCTCGCCCGCGTAGCAACCATTGCTGCTGACTGTACGTGCCATAAAAATAGCTACCTACTTTATATGTTTTACTTAGCCGATTTAAGGCCTACTCCTGTGAAATCGTGTTTTTTTTTCCTGCGGTCAAGGTGACCAATGCTAAGAGCATAATTATTCTGTTTTGTTTTTTATCACGGGTAAATGTTACATGCCATGACAAACTTCCCATACCTAAAAATTCCAAAATCCTTGAACTTGGTGAACTGCATACCAATACCATCTTGGGAAATAAAATATCAAGATTATGACCACTGAAATCGGATCTGATCAGCAAAGGGACGTTTCCCGTTCACTTCTGTTCTAACTTCAGCCGGTGCTCATATTAGAACTATTACAAGCGGAAATTTATAAAAAAAAAATCCTTTATTTCTAAGTAGTTTGCATTAGCACTGCTTTTTAATACAAAATTAAAATTTATTAACAAGTGGATTTTTCAGTTCGATGTTTGAGACATCGACGAAGAGTAAGTAGTTACGTAAGTCAGGGATAACCAATTAGTTTCTTTAGGGGTCCGCTTTTTAAACAAAATGAACATCGCGGTCCGTTTCTACTTGAATTTATTACTTAAGCAAATGTAATGTACAGAAGTAACAACGAATTGGTAAATGTAACGCACAGAAGAAACTAAATATTTGTAAATGGGATATTTTTTTATTAAATTACTTACTCATTTATTCAAGTTATTGTTTACTTATAGTACTCGTACGTTCACGTACAAAGTAGGTCGGCGGTCCGGATGTGGACCGCGGTCCGCCATTTGCTGACCCCTGACGTAAGTGATAGTATAGAATTAATCGATCTCATTATGATTTTACAGCGGTAGCACAAATAACTGCAGTATTCAATGAATACACCAAGGACTTAGACCGCACAGAAGGCATACAAATGGAATTAATGGGAGAGCTTGAAGGATACTCGCAAGACTTGAAAGTAATTTTTTTTATCAACCGACTTCAACTGAAGTATGTATGTAGGTTCGAAAGTAGGTACCTACATAATAATGAATAAGATCTAGTAGGTAACGCTCAAGGAGCTCCCCAAATGATAAATATGATGTGATGATATATAATAGGCACGCATGTAGAAATATCGCTATATTAAACAAGAAGTCTAGCAATTTCCCTCGAAAGCCACAAATGTGGTGTAACTAAGATATGGCAAGGTGAAGTTAAAAATTGGAGTCAGTGTTTTTGAATATAAATTATTGACTCATTGTAATCTTGTAAGCGTGTGATCAGAATTATTAACTGAGTACTATTTGTAATATGATATCTGTATCAGATGGTGAGGGAAAAAATGAAACCGCTTCGGACAGACAAGTGTACTCGTTGCGAAATGTTTGAAGCATTAGATAGTAAATTGTCTCTAAGGGATATTAACAGTATGCTATCTGAATCCCAATTCGGCGCAGTCAACACAGAAATGAAAGATTTATTGCAACATTTGTACAGTGCAATTTTTATAAAAGAATGTGAGTGGCAGGTAAGATCTGGTTTTTACCTTCTCATCGTATTACAGTGACAAATTGTATTTTTTTTTTCAGACTTGAATAGTGGGAGAGTCACACTCTCTGGTTAAGAGAAAGCGGTCCTTAACCCTTTTCCGGGCATAGTACGATTTATCGGTTGAACGGCGAAAAGTTACTTGCGCTTAAATTAATTTCCAACACATAACTATTTTGAATATATTTGTTTTGTTTTTCGCATAACCACCTAGGTGGGTGCGGCCTGGAAAAGGGTTAATTGGCATATCCGTAGATATCACTGGCGTTTATATATACGTTGATCTTTGACCTAAACACATTTTTGTTTCAATTTACAACACAATAAAAGCACACCTCACACTAATAGAATATTTTTATATTTTTACTTAGCGAATAATAAGTGAAGTAAAGGCAAAATATTATGATTGTGCTGAAACTAACCAAATAGTAACTCTAAATGAAAGTATACAGAAAGAGTTTACAAAGATGGATAAATATGTGAATGACATGTCCGAGATTCTGGGACCTCCTAAGAAATCCCCAACTGATAAGAAAATCGAACTTCACGATAATTGTCTATCTTGTGGAACAACCGATGAAATAAAGAAAAATAAGCTAAGTGTTAAACTTTGGCAGCAAATGATGGCTACGGATGTTGTTAAATTGACAGCCAAAGAAATAGCTGAAGTTTGCGTACCTGGACAGCCCATACCACATCCTCTTGAGCAAGAGTACGTAGACAATTTATTTTAATAGGTAGTTTGAAAGATAGAGCTATACAGGGTGTCCCAAGACGATGGGACATCAAGGGAAAGTACCTTAAATATCGTAGATAGGATATTTTGTTGAAAGAAGACATTATTTTACATTGAAAAAAAATTTAAACTGCATTAATAGATTTTTAAATAATTCATACATGATTGTACCGGGAATCGAACCCGCTACACGAGAAAAAAAAATACCCTGTAGTTTTATCATACCGATCGAAAGGCTTCATCATAAGGATTATTTTTTGCTAAATAACAGTGTCGGAAATAAAAGGAAGACCATGAATTTTAACAAAACATTTTGTTTTCTCGGTTAGCGGGTTCGATTCCCGGTTCAACCATGTAATTATTTAAAAATCTATGAATGCAGTTTAAATTGTTTTTGAAATTAAAATAATGTATTCTTTTAGTAAAATCTTCCATCTACAATATTCAAGGTACTTTCCCTGGATGGCCCCTAGTTTTGGGACGCTCTGTATAACAAAAAACAACAGCAAAAACTTAAGGCTGTACGAACAATTACAGGTGAGTCCACTAGCGCCAGAGGCACTCGTGAATAATTGTGATTACTTAAATTTAACGATAAATGGGCATTTTCACTTTAAAGTGTACCCCCTACCTTTTTTCTCGGATCTCGGTGATTTTGGGTTTTGGGTATTCTGACTCAGAATCACGAGTACTATCCATTTCCGCGAAGAAAAAAAGTGTCCACCAAAAAAAGTCGGTTTTGTGACGCTTTTTTCATACAATTTATATGGCTCGTCACAAAACTGACACAGAAAATTTGTATGGAAAATCAAGGACATTTTTTTCTTCATCTGAATCAATAGTACTCGTGATTCTGAGTCAGAATACCCAAAATCACCGAGAATCGAAAAAAAAGTAGGGGGTACACTTTAAAGTGAAAATGCCCAGATACATCAAACTAATTTTTATGTTGCTAGATTCGTCGATCTACGAGCTCAAAATAAAACGGCCGTTTTATTATATAATACCGCATTCGACTAATTTAGCAACGTGAAATAGTAGTTTACGCAACTGGTACATAATGAGGGGCATTAAAATAAGGTCACACGGTGTTAATGCCTAATTATGTATAGTTGCATACACTACTTTATCTACATCCATATATAAAATCCTCTTTCATGTGTTTCGTGTGGGCACTTCTCGCCGGCGTGCGCCATGTTTGCCTCGACAGGCCGGTCCGCGCGCCGCCGCCAGCCCGCAGCTGTGTCCTTAAGTTGTACGTGATCTCATAAGACTATTGTATTTGGTGATCTTATGGGGACGCGCGCAATAGCCGCACAGTATGTTATAAAGCGGGGTATCATCTACGGTTTTTTAAACTTATTAAAGTGGATTTCGGATGGAGCTCGGGGTACCGACCGGCTCCGTATTCGGGCCCGTTGGATACGCGATGCATGTCAACAGCGTCTCGAATGTAGTCACGAAGTGTCGAGTGTTTATGTACGCAGACGACATGTGTCTACTTTATGCTTCCAAAGATATACAGGTCATACAGGAGTGCGTACAAGATGACTTCGAATGCATAACTAAGTGGGCGCATGACAATGGAATTATTTTAAATTTTTCAAAGACCAGATGCATGCACATACACTCGCCATATAACCAAAGAGCTAAAAAAATTAATAAAAAGGACTTAGATATAATAGGGCACACATACGATTGCTTACATTCAAATAAAATCAATTGTAACTGCACTAAATTGGAGTATGTTGACACATTTAAATATTTAGGCCTAACGATCGATAGACATTTTAATTGGAAATCACACGTAAACAATGTTTGTAATAGGTTGAGATCTGTCCTAGGTAAGTTCTACCAACTAAACAGAGCAGTGAATAAAACCACATTGCGGGTTGTTTACTACGCACTGGCCGACTCACTCATTAGCTATGGGCTCATTGTTTACGGACGAACATTTGTTACCTACATCAAAGAAATTAAACAATTACAGATAAGACTGCTTAAGTTCCTAGTTAGTAAGAAAGTTAAGAAAAAATGTAACAAAGAATATGATAAATTATTTCCCATTTGTAAGATCTTACCAGTCGACAAAAAAATTAAATACCTTATTGGCTTGGAGCATTATTATAGCGATGAGTATAAAGTAAATATTAAAAATAAATATACTACTAGGAGTGTACAAGAAAAAAAACTTGTCCAACCTAGGGCTAAAAATTATTATGGGCAAAGAGTGTCAACTTTTTTAGTACCTAAAACTTTTAACCAAATTAGTTTATTAAGACAAACTCCAAAATTAAGTAAAACAAGGTTAAAATCAAAGTTAAAGGACTGGTTCCTCGATGTTAATACTTAAGTGTAACTACCTACCTAACAAACTATGTATACCATCTTTCTATCAATAATTTTGTATCCTACTTAGTATTTAGCAGTTAAATAAGTTAAGCTACCTACTTAGTATTTAGTTTTTAAATAAGTTACCTTACATGTTTTAGAAACTGAGCGCGTCTCGCCATCAAACGTTTAGTTTGGCGAGTATTTTTTCAGATACATAAAATGTAACTTTTTTTTGAAATAATAAATTAAAAAAAAAAAAAAAATTACTATATGGGTGTAGATAAACTAGTTATTTATAGTATTAGTAGTTACTATATTATAAATACAGTACATTTTTAAATATCTATCGTTAAATTTAAATAATCACAATTATTCACGAGTAGCGCTAGTGGACTTGCTCGTAATTGTTCATGTACCTACTCGTAGTAGTGGACTTATCGAATAGGCATTTGTTTCGAACACGACACGACTACAGATGTATTGCAAAATGGCTTCCCTTCGGGAAAACTCGGATCTCAATCAGAATACGATGGCACCCGAACTGTCAATCAATGATTGTATTAAATGAGTGACGTTTTCATATCCATTATTATGGAACTTTATTGTTTTGTGTCAAATGTCAAGCTCGGACAGTTCGGGTGCCATCGTATTCTGATTGAGATCCGAGTTTTCCCGAAGGAAAGCCATTTTGCAATATATCTGTACACACAAGAGATAGTAGGTATGAATCCTTAAGTGGGAGTTACAAGTCGTGATAAAGTTTGGCCTCACGATGGAAACTGTTCCTTAGGCTACTTGTAACTTATACTGAGCGAGGCCAAACTATCCACGCAAAAAATTCAAAATGGCGGCTATTTTAGTTTCCAAAATTTTTAATTTTTTTTAGAACTCAAAAATGCTTCGTGCTACACAAAAACTTTGTATGAGAACTATGTTTTGCATAAATTTATCTATAACTTTGGTTATTATCATTTTCTCGATATATCAAATAGTTCATGAGAAAAATGGTGTTCAATATTTCGTTTCTTGTTAAAACACTGTTGGTCAAAAGGCTTAGCAAAATCAAACTGCATCGTATGCAGAAATCAATCCATTTTCTCCAGTGATACTAGGAACAAATATAAAGGATTTCATCCGACGAAATGAAAATTTCATCGACGGGAATTCAAAATGGCGATCATTTACCAAAGGGGGAGCCGCATTTTTTAAAAAGTGTATAATTTCAAAACGGCATCTGCTATTTAAGTAATATGGGTATCAATCGATTGGTATTGACACCATTAATTAAAATAAGAAAAATACCATGTAAAAAATTAAAGATAGCGGCCAACTAATATCAAAATTGTAAAATTTTCATTCTTCTTTTTTACGTTATATTAAAAATAACAACTAAATGTCCAACGATATAGTCAATTTATATATTTACATAAATTCTCATTGTATTATCTACGCGACAAAACAAAAATTATGACAATCCGTCGATTCGTTTTTGAACTATACGAATTACAAACGAGCCTCGGCGACTGTGTCATAGTAGTTATAGAAACAAACTGCACTTTTGTAATGAAAGCAAGTCACTTTTGCACAATGGTATTAGTGAAGAGACCAAACTTGATTATTTTTTCGATAATATCTAATTTTCACCCATCAGTAACCGAGACTACGCCACTTCAAAAATATAAGTCTAAAACGTTCTACTAAGTTAAAAGGTAGACAGATTTGGACAATAAATGTGGCAATCGATAGAGAAAAATGTTGCTCAACTTTAAATAAAATACGCTTTTTGTTACAAAACTTAAGAAAAATTTTTTTTCTGTGATTAGCAATAAACTTTTTATTTTATTTTTATTTTTTTGATATTTATACTCTGTAAAATCCTACACTTTGTTTTTTCTGCGTTTAAGAACATATTAATCTATAGTACATTGTGCATGTGCATTGTGTGTCACAGTTGTTTTTTTATATTGGGGAAACTTTCTGTAGTGTGATTGTTTTTGGAAAAAAATATTCTTTTAAGGTTCAAAATATATATAAGGTATAAATATAAGTACTTATAGGGTATGAATATCAAAAATTTATTGCAAAAAAAATTTTTTTTTTCTTAAGTTATGTTATAAAAAATCACAGCGTTATTTTTTATGTTGAACAACATTTTCCTGTATCGATTGCCACATTTATTGTCCAAATTTGGCCACCTTTTAACTTAGTAGAACGTTTTAGACTTATAATTTCGAAGTGGCGTAGTCTCGGTTACTGACGGGTGAAAATTAGATATTATCGAAAAAAGTAATCAAGTTTAGTCTCTTCACTAATACAATTATGCAAAAGCGACTTGCTTTCATTACAAAAGTGCAGTTTGTTTCCATAACTACTATGACATAGTCACCAAGGCTCGTTTGTAATTCGTATAGTCCAAAAACTACTCGACGGATTGTCATAATTGTTGTTTCATCGCGTAGAAAATACTATGAGAATTTATGTAAATATATAAGTTGACTATATAATTGGACATTTAGTTGTTATTTTTAATATAACCAAAAAAAGAAGAATGAAAATTTTACAATTTTGATATTAGTTGGCCGCTATCTTTAATTTTTTACATGGTATTTTTCTTATTTTAATTAATGGTGTCAATATCAATCGATTGATACCCATATTACTTAAATAGCAGATGCCGTTTTGAAATTATACACTTTTTAAAAAATGCGGCTCCCCCTGTGGTAAATGACCGCCATTTTGAATTCCCTTCGATGAAATTTTCATTTCGTCAGATAAAATACTTTATATTGGTTCCTAGTATCACTGGAGAAAATGAATTGCTTTCTGCATACGATGCAGTTCGATTTTGCTAAGCCTTTTGACAAACAGTGTTTTAACAAGAAACGCAATATTGAACACCATTTTTCTCATGAACTATTAGATATATCGAGAAAATGATAATAACCAAAGTAATAGATAAATTTATGCATAACATAATTCTCATACAAAGTTTTTGTGTAGCACGAAGCATTTTTGAGTACTAAAAAAAAATTAAAAATTTTGGAAACTAAAATAGCCGCCATTTTGAATTTTTTGCGTGGATAGTTTGGCCTCGCTCAGTATAAGTTACAAGTAGCCTAAGGAACAGTTTCCATCGTGAGGCCAAACTTTATCATGACTTGTAACTCCCAATGTCCATTTATATGGGGATTCACACCTACTAAGAGGCCTAAGTTTTTTATCTTTAGAATAAGTTCTTATTAAATGCCTAATTTTTAAATTTGCAGTTCATATGTTTGCGAACACGATTGTGGAGACATGGTTGAGACAAAAGAAGTTTTTGATGTGTATATAAAAGAGCTAAAATCCCCTAAAAAGTCTAATTCGGTGCAAACGACTGATAAGGTAACTTAACATATACCAGAAAATAAACCCAGCCTTAAATTGAATTTATGTCACATGCATAAAGTGGCCATTATCGCACGCTCCGCGCGCGAAAAAACCCACTTCCCGGCCAGGGGGTGACATAAAATTTTGTACTTACCACGGGCGATAATAATAAAGCCTCAGATCGCATATTTATTGCCCTTGCCTTCGGCTCGGGAGTAAAATACCTGCGATCTGAGACATTCTTTGTTTTATCGCCCTTGGTAAGTAATGTACTCATCGATTTAATATACCCTAGATACACTATCCGCCTGTCAAAAACGTCCGCGCTCAAGAGTGCTTAAATGCCTTGTAAGCACTCGTGCGCTCGGAGTTGCGCGCTAGCCACCGTCTTGTCAACATGCCGAAGTGCTCCGTAAAAAAATTCAAAAACAACACCTTAACGACTTTAAAAACGCATGAAATTTCGTATTTTCGATGAGTATTTCTTTAAAGTTTCATATTTTGATAAATATATAATTGTATTACGCTTATAACAAATATTATTTAAAGAATTTGAAAATAACAGGCAGACGCCTAGCAACGCTACTGTCTCTTTCCCCCGCGTTTAAATAGCTGTATATCGAAACGAAACGGAATATTGTGGAATCGGCCTATTAGTAGAGAGGCCAATTTGAAAAAAGTCGTCAAATGGGTACTTCCACAAAAGTTGGGTAACTTTGTGTTCCAGTGATATTTATATGTAATATATTATGCACCCAATATTATAAATGACTGGCACATGAAATGGCGTATTCTTAACCATGTCACTCACTTTTGTTTAAATCATATATTTTTTTTATAAAAAAAAAACTCATTCTGTATCCCTAATATCAGTCCCTAGCCCTGTCACATTTCCAAAATGCTATATTTTTCGTCCGGTTCTGTGATAATATGATGTTTTTTTAAATTATAGCTAACTTAAACACATTAAAAATTATATTCCTTACTTCACTAAAACAAGTCAATAAACAAAAATAATAATTTTTCATACCTTTTTGTAAAAAAAAGTAGCGTCATCGATAATTACAATCAGGCCCTAGCCACTTAGAAAATTTAAAAATACGCGGTATCCGTGCTGACCGTCTCTTTTGAAACTCATTCATTCAAAAGCAATAACATGAAGTTAGCCACATGCGTGGGCCCATCTGCGTCGGCCATTTTGACGTCAGTGCGGTCGGCGTCCATGCTGAGGAAACACGTGCTGTACCAGTCAATCTCTCAGGCCCTAGGTGAGTTATTTTGCAGAAAGTTAATTAGTTATTGTTTCCTTTTATTTGTGTGTAAATGTGATCTGTTTGTTTAGATATTATAGTTTCTTACAAGTTTTGGTATGTCTTTTCCAAAGTAAATTACGAGTGATTTTGTTCGAATTAGTCAGTCCCTAGACCATCAGGCCCTAGTCGTAAATGTGGCTAGGGACTGACGCATAGGCTAGGGACTGACGTTCATACTCTTTGAGGAAAGTTCAGCAATATAAGAAACTTGTATTTGTTGTAGAATATGGCGCCTCGAAAGAAAATACCGCTTTCTAAAGAAGAAAAAGCAAGAAAAAAGTCAGAACAGGCAAAAAAACGTTTAGAAAAAATTTAAAATGATCCAGTTTTATTAGCAGAGTACAAAGAAAAAGAAAGATTGAAATACCTCAAAAAAAAGCAAAAAGGACAGCGAAAATGCGTGAAAGATATGACTCCACGTGAGCATAGAAAAAAGAAAAAGAACTGGAGCACAGGTTATCGTGTACTTGTCCTTAATTGTGATTTTGTACTCGTCCTTAATTGTCCTTGAGTTGTCCTTATTTGGTGCTGTTGCCCATGGGTAAGGAAAGGTAAGGTTGGGCGAGTGCGCTCGGCCTTCGGCCTCGCTTAGCCTTGCTGTTTTGAAAGATTGAGGGGGGGGACGTGCCTGGCCACTGTTATGGAGGCTCCGGGAGGCTGCGGCCTCGCAGTACCGAACAACCGAAAATCCTATACAAATACCAGGTTTCGCGAGCCCGAAGGGCGAGCTTCAGGCCGCGAGGCCAAAGGCCGAGCTCGGCGGAGGGCCGAAGACCCGGAGCCTCGCCCCGAGCGTCTAAGCGACCCCCGCCCCCCCTCCCCAAATAATTTTGCGAGGCCGAAGGCCGAGCTACGGGAGGAAAGGGTTGCCCAAGTATTCATAAGGCCCGTGTATGTTACAAGCGAACCTGAGGGCCGAAGGCCCGAAGGTGAGCGGCAAGGCCTCGTGAGGCCGAAGGCCGAGCTCCGCGTAGGGCCGAAGGCCCGAAGCGTCCCATCAGTGCGCGCTCTCCGCGCGAGCCCGAGGGCCGCTTGCCCACCCAGACACTTACTATTCCCGTCGTTGTTAAGACTTAACGCGGACACACGAACCTGAGGGCCGCGGGCCCGATGGTGAGCGGCAAGGTTATGCGAGGCCGAAGGCCGAGCGCACGCGGACACTGAACCTGAGGGCCGCAGGCCCGAAGGTGAGCGGCAAGGCTAAGCGAGGCCGAAGGCCGAGCGCACGCCGACACACGAACCTGAGGGCCGCAGGCCCGAAGGTGAGCGCTAAAGCTAAGCGAGGCCGAAGGCTGAGCGCACGCGGACATATGAACCTGAGGGCCGCAGGCCCGAAGGTGAGCGGCAAGGCTAAGCGAGGCCGAAGGCCGAGTGCACGCCGACACACGAACCTGAGGGCCGCAGGCCCGAAGGTGAGCGCTAAAGCTAAGCGAGGCCGAAGGCCGAGCGCACGCGGACATATGAACCTGAGGGCCGCAGGCCCGAAGGTGAGCGGCAAGGCTAAGCGAGGCCGAAGGCCGAGTGCACGCGGACACACGAATTTCTAAATAAATGATTATTGGAAGTTAAACACGTGATTTTATTCTATTAACAATGTTTTGCGTCAGTCCCTAGCATATCCCGTCAGTCCCTAGATCATAGATTTCAGAAAAACACTAATTTCTCATTAAATATCAAGTAAAGTGACTGGCCACTTTGGATACAAAAAGTAAACTGTTATAAGTATTGTATAATATTAAAAAGTTTTCTAATAAATATCTGAAAACACTATTTCAAAATTTGTGCGAAAATTACCCAACTTTTATGGAAGTACCCAAATAACGAAGTTTTGTATACACGTTTAATTTGGATGATAGTGTATATATTCTGGTACCATCGAGCTGATCTGATGATGGAGACACGAGGTGGCCATAGCAACTCCTAAACTACACAACTCGTCATGTTCGGGCTCTTTGAAATGAAACGGTCTCTATGAGTAGTTGATGTGATGACTGTGAAAAAAAAGTAAGTACAGTCGGCAATAATAAACTTAAAGCAATAATATTTTTTTGACATTATAATCATCATCATCATTCTATATACGTCCCACTGCGGGGCACAGGCCTCCTCTCATAAATGAGGGGGATTGGGCAGTGGTAATTTTTTGACATTATTATATATGTATTTATTTTTTTAAATACCTTATATTTGTTTTTTACCTCAGAACTCAGCGTTAATGAACCGATTTGGAAAATTATTTTGTTGATTGATTGAAAGCTTACATACCATAATACCTTCTAATGATGGGAGCCATGAGGAATTGAGGGAACTCTTCAAAAATACAAGGGAAACATTTAGCGATTATAGTATTTTCGGTAAAAAATCGAGCATTCAGAACTAGCATTTGGTGAACAGGAGCTGATGACGAAGACCATGGATGGTTATCCAAAACTCCTAGTGTTTCATGGGTGGCTGAAGCGATGGAGAGGCTGATTTAAATGGTTCCGCTGTACTGCTAAATTACCAATGATCTGATCTGGTATTTGAGGCCGGAAGGTAGGCAACGGAAATCCGCAATAAAATAGTATAGCTTAGGAGTGTTTGAGCTTCCTACCTACATTCTTCAAAAAGAAGCGTAAATTCTATGAGCTACTGGTTATTGCCCGCGACTTCGTCCGCGTGGAACTCGTTCATCGCGATAGAATTTAAGTACTTAATTTACTACCTTAATACTTGTTTAACTTAATACTTGTTTACTTATACTTTAATACTTGTCCATTTTGATTAAAAATATGTTTCAGTCTGCGACTCCATTCATTCGAAATTTTACTATATAGTAGGGAGGCCAAGTGGCTAAAATCAAAATTCCGTTTGTACGAGCAGTCGCCTACCGACGACTGGTATCGTTGGATTCAGTGACGTCTCCCGAGTATGGAACTCGATGTCGTCACTCTCTAAAATGGTGGAGGGGGTAACTATGACGTCACAAAGATGGCGGTTGGTGGTATCAAGTTTTATCGATTATCTCTTTAACTATTCAACGTATTGCAACAAATGAGGTGTCAAATGAAAGCTCTTTAAATTGCTAATAATTCGTTCTTAGGAAATAAATGTGAAAGTCTAATAATTAAAAAGTTTTTCTTAAAAAATCATACTTTTGAAAAAGTCATTTTTTTTTTAACTGCAAAAAACTCGATGAAAGAGGCCATTTCTTTAAAAAATACTTCATATGATTGAAATTGCTAAATTCATCCTCTATACAATGCTTTTTGAATTATTAGAATCGGTTCATAAATGAGTACGCCAGGGACATTTCGCCACGGGCGGGGCGAACGTCGCGGCGCGTGCGCGTTTGCTGACGAACGCGACTGTGAAGACATTCTTAAGTGTAGCTCAACAACTACTTAACCGATTTAGACAAATGAGGTATCATATGAAAGTTCTTTATATTGCCATTAATTTGTTTCAAGTAATGAAATGTGTAAGTAAAACAATTAAAAAGTTTTTCCAAAAAATCGTATTTTTGACAAAGTCATTTTTATTTTAACTTCAAAAAACTCGATGAAAGAGGCTATTTCTTGTAAAAATACTTCATATGATTGGAAATGCTACATTTATCCTATATATAATGGTTTTTGAATTATTAGAATCGGTTCATAAATGAGTACGCCAGGGATATTTCGCCGCGGGCGGGGCGAACGTCGCGGCGCGTGCGCGTTTGCTGACGAACGCGACTGTGTAGGTTTTCTTAAGAGTGCTTTCGTTGCCGGGCACAAGTCAAATCTAGGTATTTTTTGACGTTTTTCGCTGCACACAAACGAGCACTGTACACGGTGCGTTCCAATGTGTTCGTAACAACACTATCGCACATAACTTTTCATTTAAATTAAACCCTTATATAGTGCAATAAGGTATACAATGATATCTGTCATGTATCTTCGTATGCTGTAACAAGTTGCCGTATAGTGTGTTTATGAGCCTTGATACTTTTGCAGCGAAAATGTTGTGTTTAGGGATATACAACTACATTCATATTATTATCTTTTTTGTATCAGACTTACTATTGAATGTGAAAATATAATCAGTTGAAGATAAATTAGTGGGAAAATCATCCACATCATGCGTTTTGTAATATTGAAGGAAAATACAAGTCAATGAAATAAGTATATTCTCGTACCTACCTACTTATACCTATGATTCATCAATACTTCGTATTTGACCAGCTATCTAACGAGAGTGTCTTGAGGCGTCTTGATCGAATCTTTTCAAGAGACAACGTGAAGAACATGGCGGCGGCTTTCAAGTTTTAGGGTGCCTTTCCATCAAAGTTGTGTCATTGCTATGAATGCGTTGATATCCACCAATCATATGTTCACATAACATAGCATTGGTTTAAACGGAAAACTATAACATCCTCGCAGCATAGCTGCATAGCATAGCTCTGGTGGAAAGGCTATCTTAGTCTTGCTAACTATGTCCTTCTCGGCCCTTTACAAGGTTCTCGCCATTGGGGATAATGATGTCATCGAGCGTTTTGATCGATCTGTCAGTAGTGGTAGGTGTGTAACCCTGGCTACCAAGTTATGCCTACGCGAGTGCATGCTTGCCGTTAGCAAAATAACTGCAATCGGAAATGATATTCAAGGTGTAGCCAGTAACAGGAGCAAATATATAAAAGGACGCTTCCTTAGAGCATCCGCAGGAGCCCCTTGTGTGTGTATTTCAATTCGGCTTTATAATTTCAAGCAATTTATTAGTTCAAGTTACGGTAGCCCAGTGGTTCAAGCATGCGGCTGTCAAGCGGCGGTCGTGGGTTCGAATCCCAGCTCGTACCAATGAGATTTTTACGGAATTTGAGCACGGAATATCATTTGATATTTACCGTTAGCTTTTCGGTGAAGGAAAACATCGTGAGGAAACCTGCATACATACGCGAAGAAATTCAAAGTTGTATTTGAAGTCCCCAACCCGCTCTGGGCCAGCGTGGGGACTACTGCCCAATCCCTCGGATCTATCAAAGGTGGCCAGTGCCCAGCTGTGGGACGTAGATAGGCTGATGATGATGATGATTTCAATTCGGAGAAACTTTAATCTAAACATAAGACCCTCAACTTAAGTGCCGTGAAAGTCCACGGTAAAGGATAAAACTACCGTTATTGTGTAGATAAACATCGTATATTAAAATAAAAGAAGTATATGAAGAATAGGAAGTTAAAAATTGCATCAAAGGAAAAAGGTGATTTTTGTAGACATAAATCACATATGAACCTGAAATTTGGCGATGAAATGTTTACTTTTTTTTCCTAAGCCTATAAAGGTGTCCCACTATTGGGCAAAGGCCTCTCCCCTCGACTTCCACTCGTTCCGGCTTTGAGCTGTTTCGGGCCAGTCGTTCAGAAATGTGTCTAGGTTATCCCGCCACCTCTGCCTCGGCTTGCCACGTCGTCTCCGAGCATATTGCGAAACCCACTCTGTTGCTAATTTTGCCCACCTCCGTGGATGCATACGGCAGACGTGGCCGGCCCAGTTCCATTGCAGCCTGGCAGTCTTGCTCCAACATCCTCCAGCTCTAACATCTGCAATACCAGTTTTGAAGCGCAGCACAGAGTTCCGAACACGGTCGATCAGTTTGACTCCCAGCATGCTGCACTCTATTGCCCGTTGGTAAACCTTCAATTTGGTATCGGTGAGTGACCATGTTTGTGCACCGTAGGTTAGAACAGGCAGAATGCACACGTCGACGAGCCTCCGCTTCAGAGCTACCGGAAGGCCTCCCTTCAGTAAATCTTTCAAAGCCCAATAGCTCTTCCAAGCATTTTGGATCCGTCTTTCAACTTCCTTGTCCTGTCTTTGGCTGAAAGAAGCTTATTGGCCCAAGTACGGATACTCGTCGACATATTTTATCTGAATTTTCTAATTCGTGATTGCGTGGTCCTAAATGTGCGTATTTCGACAATGACTTGGCCGGTTCTTTAACTATCTGTATTTGTAATGGTAACTCATTCCCGGTCTACACTATGTTTCTCCAAGCCACACTTCAGATTCGGTTGAAACCGCTCAACCAAGCTAACTGGAGCGCAAACTCTCAGAGTATTTCTATGTTTAAGCCGCCCGCGTGGTAGTATCGGAGATTTCCTCTGCTCTTTCCCCAGGACACCCTCAAACAGCGCACTCCTATCGCTTTAATGGGCACAGCCAGGTTAAAAAAGAATTTCCAAGCACATATTTCAATTTCAAGCTAGCATTGTTCATTTGCGCCAGATTTGCTATTAATACCATGTATTAAAAGGGATATTATACACAATAATATACCATGTTTATAAAAACATTGTTTCATATGTATGAAAATTAAACGCATTTGTATTTGTACTTTGTATTTGTATTTACCATGAGTCACTACATATTATAGTTATTATACTTTTATTAACTTCTAGTTGCTATTGCTACTTTCCAGGTTGTACCACTAGTTCTGGTAGCTGGCTACATTCATACATAATTGCTTATCAAAATAAAGCATTATAGTTCAAAAAACTCTAGTCCAAATACAATAATAAATATATGAAATCAACCAAGTATCAAAGTTGTTAGTCGACAATCAATTGACGGTTGCGTACCATTCATAACTTGTCTCAATTTAGATCACGATTAGTCCCCAGTATAATCTGACTGTGTCGTTCTTAATAAATACGCCTAATCGGAGGTCACATGTTTTATTGGTTTCCTGAGAGTAATTACGGTAGCTTTGTAAAGAGCCACAAAAAAACGATATATACGTCCTCCTCCGATGGCCGCTGGGCCGGTACTGAGTCACAGCAAGCGAGTCTATGAGAAAAAGGTCTGTTTTGAATCGATTAAAATTAATATTTTTATATCCTATTTGTTACTTTTTATTATTTAATATCGTAGAATAGAAGTTATTTTACCCTAATAGCATAGTTAAAAACCTTTTTATTAGCTTTAAAGTGACAATATGATGCAGCGAAGTTTGCCAAAAATATGGAGTTTTCCGTGGCTCTTTTAGTTAAACCAAATTTTAAATTGTGTATTTTCAGACAGTAGGCGAAAGAGACCGTCTTTCGGTGCATCTAACTGTATGTATTACATATTTTAGTTTCAATTGGTTACAGAATAAACAGGTTTGAATGACGACATGGTTTCGAATATTTCGAAATCGAGTGTGAGAAAAGTGCTCGAGTTTCTTTAATAAATGTTTGTAAAAAATGTTTTGACTGTAGCTCCCGTAGTCGATAAGTTGTTCTTCACGGGTCTGTAAACAGTGTTACAAAAAACTATACCGTTTTTGAGATTTTCTGTAATGAATACGTGGTAAAACGCGGAAACACGGCGTTTCCAGCGAATACGCTCTTAAGTGCAGCTCAACAACTACCTAACCGATTTAGACAAATGAGGTGTCATATGAAAGGTATTTTATTACTTAATAAAAAAAATGTTGATAGCCAGAACACTTGCTCAGAGATTTAAAAAAAAAACCAAAAAAAAATGTTTTCGCCTTATGTTAGACAACAAAATCATCATCATCATCACATCAGCCGCAAGACGTCCACTGCTGGACATAGGCCTCCCCCAAAAAGTGCCACAATGATCGGTCCTGCGCAACCCGCATTCAGCGGACTCCCGCGACCTTTACCAGGTCATCAGTCCACCTTGTGGGGGGTCTACCCACGCTGCGCCTTCCAGTCCGTGGTCGCCACTCGAGAACCTTTCAGCCCCAACGGCCGTCGGTTCTACGCGCAATGTGCCCCGCCCACTGCCACTTAAGTTTAGCGATTCGAAAAGCTATATCGGTTACTTTGGTTCTGCTACGGATGGCGTCTTTTCTGATGCGATCACGCAGTGAAACTCCGAGCATAGTCCTCTCCATTGCCCTCTGCTGAGTGGCTTTAACCCTAAGGTGAGCGACCACTTTTCCGTACCATATGTCATTACTGGCAACACACACTGGTCAAAGATTCTCGTCTTGAGACACTGCGGAATATTGGACGAAAAGATATGCCGTAGCTTCCCGAACGTTGCCTAGCCGAGTCGGATTCGACGATTAACCTCTTTCTCAAAGTTGGACCTGCCTAACTGGACAGTCTGTCCTAGCTATACATAATCGTCTACAACTTCGAGCGTAAAGCGTCCGATTGTAACAGGAGTTGGTGCTACATGGGCATTTGACATGATTCTCGTCTTATCCATGTTCATCCTTAGACCAACTCGCTCGGAGGCTTTACTGAGGTCATCGAGCATTGTACTTAAATCCTCCACGGTTTCAGCCAAGACTACTATGTCGTCAGCAAACCGAAAGTGAGTGATGTACTCGCCGTTTATGTTGATGCCTAGCCTTCTCCAGTCCAGATTCTAGAAAACATCCTCCAGTGCAGCGGAGAACACTTTAGGAAAAATATCTCCTTGCCTGACTTCCCGCTGCAGCGGAATGGGTTTCGAGTTCCAGTCCTAGAGTCAGACTAACATAGTGGCGTTTTCGTAGTTTCGTACAAACACTTCAGTACTTCGATATAGCGGTAGTCTACTTGGCACCTCTGTAGAGATTGTAAGTACTGCCATGGTTTCGGTCGAATCGAAGGCTTTCTCATAGTCCACAAAAGCTAAACAGTGGGGCAGGTTGTACTCTTTAGTCTTCTGTATACAGACCACCACTTCTGTATACAGAGTAACATACACCACATCCATACGCTTCGTCAGGTTATAGCCTGCCGGACTTCAACGCGAAACTGGGCAAAAGAGATGGTGAAGAGCTGAGAGTGGGGCAATTTGGAGTTGGAAGTCGGAACCACCGGGGCCAACTACTGGCTGGTTTCTTGGAGAAGGAGGGACTATACAATCTCTACATGATTAATTCCTTCTTCAAGAAACGTGAGCATAGAAAGTGGACCTGGATGAGTCCCGACGGTGCAACTAAAAACGAGATTGACTTCATCATGTCGACGAAGAAGCATAGGATATTCAATGATGTCTCTGTGATCAATACGGTTAAAACCGGAAGTGATCGCCATCTGGTAAGAGGCACATTGAATATATGTGTTAAGCTAGAGCGCTCTCGTCTGATGAAGTCCACGCTCCGACCATCAGCAGCCCAAATCCAAAACCCCGAGAGCTTTCAGCTGGAACTCCAGAACCGTCTCGATTGCCTAAGTGGCGATGTGGATGAATTCAATGATGGGTTTGTGGACGCTGTCCATACCACAGGGTCTAAATTCTTTAAAGCCCACCGCCAACTGAACCAATAGGCCCTCTAACTCTACTCAAAGGCTCTTCGAGTAAAGGAGTAGGATGGTTCTACAGTCTTCAGTCGATGCGACATTATATCGGCAGCTCAATAGATAGATCTCCAAATCCCTGACCCGTGATCTGCGCCAATTCAATACAAAACGTATTGAAGAGGCCATCGAGCGGGATAAGGGCTCAAAAGTTTTCGCAAGAGATCTGTCTATTGGGCAGAGCCAGCTCGCCAAATTAAAAACTGAGGATGGTAGAATTGTCTCATCCAGACCTGAGCTTCTGAGCGAGATAGAGCGCTTCTATGGACAGCTATACACGTCAATTAGCAGACCCCGAAGTTGGTCTAGTGGAAGATCCTAGAGCTAGACTAACCCTGTACTATACCGATGACATTCCGGACATCAGCCTGTAAGAGATTAGAATGGCTCTTAAACAGCTCAAAAACAACAGGGCACCCGGTGAAGACGGAATTACAGCCGAACTCCTGAAGGAGGGTGGAAAACCGGTCCTTACAGCCCTTCAGAAGTTGTCCGACTCTGTCTTACTGGAAGGGAGAACGCCAAAGGCATGGAACACAGGCGTGGTTGTGCTGTTAAGAACTATCGATCCATCACGCTTTTGAGCCATGTCTACAAGCTGTTTTCAAGAGTCATTATAAATCGTCTGGCAGCACGCTAGATGACTTCCAGCCTGTCGAACAAACCGGTTTCCGAAGAGGCTTTAGTACCAAAGACCACATCCATACGCTTCGTCAGGTTATAACCGAAGCGTATGGATGTGGTCTATGTTACTCTACAGACTACAGAAGACTGAAGAGTACCCTGCCCCTCCGTTTAGCGTTTGTGGACTATGAGAAAGCCTTCGATTCGATCGAAACCTGGGCGGTACTACAATCTCTACAGCGGTGCCAAGTAGACTACCGCTATATCGAAGTACTGAAGTGTTTGTACGAAAACGCTACTATGTCAGTCCATTCCGCTGCAGCGGGGAGTCAGCAGGCAAGGAGATATTTTTCCTAAACTGTTCTCCGCTGCACTGGAGGATGTTTTCTAGAATCTGGACTGGAGAATGCTAGGCATCAACTACGGCTAGTACATCACTCACTTTCGGTTTGCTGACGACAACTATGTCGTCAGACTACTAACTCTTGGCTGAAACCATGGAGGATTTAAGTACAATGCTCAATGACCTCAGTAAAGCCTCCGAGCGAGTTGGTCTAAGGTAAGGATGAACATGGATAAGACGAAGATCATGTCAAATGCCCATGTAGCACCAACTCCTGTTACAATCGGACGCTTTACGCTCGAAGTTGTAGGCGATTATGTATACCTAGGACAGACTGTCCAGTTAGGTAGGTCCAACTTTGAGAAAGAGGTTAATCGTCGAATCCGACTCGGTTAGGCAGCGTTCGGGAAGCTACGGCATATCTTTTCGTCCAATATTGCGCAGTGTCTCAAGACGAAAGTCTTTGACCAGTGGGTGTTGCCAGTGACGACATATGGTACGGAAACGTGGTCGCTCACCATGGGCTCAAAGTCCCTCAGCAGAGGGCAATGGAGAGAGATATGCTGGGAGTTTTTCTGCGTGATCGCATCAGAAATCACGTCATTCGTAGCAGAACCAAAGTAACCGATATAGCCTTTCGAATCGCTAAACTTAAGTGGCAGTGGGCGGGGCACATTGCGCATAGAACCGATGGCCGTTGGGGCTGAAAGGTTCTCGAGTGGCGACCACGGACCGGAAGGCGCAGCGTGGGTAGACCCCCCACAACATCGACTGATGACCTGGTAAAGGTCGGTTAGGTAGTTGTTGAGCTACACTTAAGAAAGCCTACACAGTCGCGTTCGTCAGCAAACGCGCGCGCGCCGCGACGTTCGCCCCGCCCGCGGCGAAATATCCCTGGCGTACTCATTTATGAACCGATTCTAATAATTCAAAAACCATTATATATAGGATAAATGTAGCATTTCCAATCATATGAAGTATTTTTACAAGAAATAGCCTCTTTCATCGAGTTTTTTGAAGTTAAAATAAAAATGACTTTTTCAAAAATATGATTTTTTGGAAAAACTTTTTAATTGTTTTACTTACACATTTCATTACTTAAAACAAATTAATGGCAATATAAAGAACTTTCATATGATACCTCATTTGTCTAAATCGGTTAAGTAGTTGTTGAGCTACACTTAAGAATGTCTTCACAGTCGCGTTCGTCAGCAAACGCGCGCGCGCCGCGACGTTCGCCCCGCCCGTGGCGAAATGTCCCTGGCGTACTCATTTATGAACCGATTCTAATAATTCAAAAAGCATTGTATAGAGGATGAATTTAGCAATTTCAATCATATGAAGTATTTTTTAAAGAAATGGCCTCTTTCATCGAGTTTTTTGCAGTTAAAAAAAAATGACTTTTTCAAAAGTATGATTTTTTAAGAAAAACTTTTTAATTATAAGACTTTCACATTTATTTCCTAAGAACGAATTATTAGCAATTTAAAGAGCTTTCATTTGTCACCTCATTTGTTGCAATACGTTGAATAGTTAAAGAGATAATCGATAAAACTTGATACCACCAACCGCCATCTTTGTGACGTCATAGTTACCCCCTCCACCATTTTAGAGAGTGACGACATCGAGTTCCATACTCGGGAGACGTCACTGAATCCAACGATACCAGTCGTCGGTAGGCGACTGCTCGTACAAACGGAATTTTGATTTTAGCCACTTGGCCTCCCTACTATATAGTAAAATTTCGAATG
This sequence comes from Cenopis cana, assembly GCA_951800055.1. Lineage (NCBI taxonomy): Eukaryota > Metazoa > Arthropoda > Insecta > Lepidoptera > Tortricidae > Cenopis > Cenopis cana. The sequence continues at coordinate 6,628,683 of OX637479.1, read as the reverse complement.
AATGGAGTCGCAGACTGAAACATATTTTTAATCAAAATGGACAAGTATTAAAGTATAAGTAAACAAGTATTAAGTTAAACAAGTATTAAGGTAGTAAATTAAGTACTTAAATTCTATCGCGATGAACGAGTTCCACGCGGACGAAGTCGCGGGCAATAACCAGTAGCTCATAGAATTTACGCTTCTTTTTGAAGAATGTAGGTAGGAAGCTCAAACACTCCTAAGCTATACTATTTTATTGCGGATTTCCGTTGCCTACCTTCCGGCCTCAAATACCAGATCAGGTCATTGGTAATTTAGCAGTACAGCGGAACCATTTAAATCAGCCTCTCCATCGCTTCAGCCACCCATGAAACACTAGGAGTTTTGGATAACCATCCATGGTCTTCGTCATCAGCTCCTGTTCACCAAATGCTAGTTCTGAATGCTCGATTTTTTACCGAAAATACTATAATCGCTAAATGTTTCCCTTGTATTTTTGAAGAGTTCCCTCAATTCCTCATGGCTCCCATCATTAGAAGGTATTATGGTATGTAAGCTTTCAATCAATCAACAAAATAATTTTCCAAATCGGTTCATTAACGCTGAGTTCTGAGGTAAAAAACAAATATAAGGTATTTAAAAAAATAAATACATATATAATAATGTCAAAAAATTACCACTGCCCAATCCCCCTCATTTATGAGAGGAGGCCTGTGCCCCGCAGTGGGACGTATATAGAATGATGATGATGATTATAATGTCAAAAAAATATTATTGCTTTAAGTTTATTATTGCCGACTGTACTTACTTTTTTTTCACAGTCATCACATCAACTACTCATAGAGACCGTTTCATTTCAAAGAGCCCGAACATGACGAGTTGTGTAGTTTAGGAGTTGCTATGGCCACCTCGTGTCTCCATCATCAGATCAGCTCGATGGTACCAGAATATATACACTATCATCCAAATTAAACGTGTATACAAAATTTCAGCTCAATCGGTTGAAGATATCTGCTTCAAAATTGAGCTGCAAGATTACACCCGAACATAGTTACAAACATACATACGTTAATTGGATTGGAAGTTAAATAAAAGCTTGTAAAAAGAACCAACAACACCGGTGCAGTACCTGTTAAAAAAATAAAACAAAAAAACATTTTCGACTCCATCCGGACTCTGTTCCAATTTCATCCCTAAGTCCAGTGTTGTCAGTCCAAAAATTAGTGGAAAATTATCGTAGACAAAATTGAACTTAACTGTCTTGGACTTACGGTGTACAATCTTTTAAAATAATTCGGTGTTTTTTAGAAATTTTCCACAATTGTACCGTGCAATCTGTAAGGTTATAACCGCCAAACACTCTATTTAAAATACAATCGTATGCTTGACACATAAGGCTGAATATCGAAAAAAAAGAAATTCATCCCAATTGACTTATGTTTGTGTAGTGTATCTCCGACACGCACACACTCGCAATGACGGCTGGACACTTTTTCTTCTTGAATTTGTAGGTGATAGTGTATCTAGGGTATATTAAATCGATGAATGTACTATTAAATAAAGAACGTACAGGTAAATTACTTTCGAGACGTTTTTGCATTTGTAGTAGTATTTGTATATTTACAGTGATTCTATATTTAAATTTACACACACTTAAAAAATAATTTACACACATTTAAATTTTGTCCGTACACTACTACAAATGCAAAAACGCCTCGAAAGTAATTTACCTGTACTTACCTAATTATTGTTAATTTCAGAAGAATTAAGCTGAACATAACGGAACTCTGCTGTAAACTGTTATGCTATATCGCAGATTTACTTACTTAATATAAAGTAACAAATTGGATTTTAGCTCCACGAAAATTTAGTTGCTCTTTCTTGAGCGAATTAAATTGTCATAACAATAATGTTTGCTTGTAGTTAATTTATATATTTTTCGGTTGATTTATTTAAGATATATATATTTTTTAGCGATATATTTTCTAAAATATAATATTATTATTATTACTGTACTGTTTGCGAAAGAAAACCTTTGGGTTAACTGTATTAAAGTTTTTTTCTCTTAGATTCTGGTCTTCTAATTTAAACCTTCTAATTTAAACGAATAAAACTCACATACCTACTCCACTCCTTATTCATAAATTTTACAAATCTTAACTAAAAGTTGTTTTGTGAAAGTGACTCAGACTAGGTAACGAATTTTAAAGATATTTTAGCAAAAACGTGTTTTTTGAATACATAATGTTAAACTAGGATTTTGATACAAATAGCCCTTGATTGCGACTTGATTGCTTGGTGCAACTTATCGATTGGTACACCGAGCGAAAGGCGTTAGTATAACTACCGAGGATAATTATTAATTAATACGGCACCTATTCAACATACATACATAAAAGCCCCATCACCAACATTACCTAATGTTGGTTTTTATGTATGTATGTTGAATAGGTACCGTATTAATTAATAATTATCCTCGGTAGTTATACTAACAATACATATAAATAAAATAAAAAAAATAAAAATAAAAAATATTTGTGGACAATCTTACACAAATCAACCTAGTCCCAAACTAAGCAAAGCTTGTACTATGGGTACTAAGCGACGATATACATACTTATATAGATAAATAAATACTTAAATACATAGAAAACATCCAAGACCCATATCGATATATCTAAACAACTGTCACTACAACCAACTAGATTTGCAGTTTTCTTGGGCGTGACATACAATTTTCTAATATTTGCTGCTTGATACACAATTTTACCAATATTTCGTCATGTCTGACACTATTATGAGTGTTCAGGAATTAATAGACACCGCATTTCCGGATGAAATTGTAAGTAATATTATTTTAAGTTTAACTCACACAAAGGCAAATCCCCCATGCACTCCTCAAGTCCACTTCAATATAATTGTAATAAGTGTATCCTTTCGGATACATTTACTCTTAGGTACAAGTTCTTGTAACCAAATGAATACACAGGACAGGGAATGTATTACGTATACTTGCTAGTTAGCACATTAATGTTGTATCGGGTTAGTAAAAATACCATTGAATGACGTTTCAGACAAATAGTACCATTAACTTGAAATTGCTGAAAACAGTCATAGTCATAATCGCCAATCAACTAAGAGTTCTTAACCGACAAGTACAAGTAAATGTAGGTAGCGGCGCAAGGCGATCTCAAACAAGTCTACGCGCGAGCCAAGTGGTCTCTGAAATAAAAATAAAAGTTAAAGATGACAATAAGCAAGAAGTCAATGAAAGTCGAAAAACTGGGGGGAAAGGAAAACCAGACAAAGAAGGGAAAGGAAAACAGAAGGACATAATTAAAAAAAGAAATGATGAAAAGAAAAGATCCATAGAAAACAAACGGAATGAAGAAAAGGAACGGTATGAACGTCAGAAAGAACTTGATGAAGACCTAAAATCTATCAATACCGTGCAATACAGGAATGACAGCGTTGAAAATCCAGTAGGTTGGGACGAAGGCCCGGTCATACAAGAAGGAGCATCTATACACGATACTAAAGTGAATGTAAGCAGCACTCTAAATAATGATGCTTATCGCCTTATACATTAGCAAGTTTAAATTTAACCTTAAATGTAGAGTTTCTGAAATTATAGGACTGACGTTTTCAAACTCACCAAATTGACAAACGTGACGTGCGATTTGAATTCTACTGCAGCCAGTCCAGAAAAGTAAAATGATATACAGGCTCCAAAGGTTTTGCAAATTGATTGTAAAGTTCCAACTGGTTCCTATGTTATCAGGTTCCAGTTAACCACCAAGAAACATAAATCGCAAATTCTTTGAAACCATATGTCCTAATAGCATCCAAGCATTTACTTAAAATTTGTTTTTTTAAGGATCTGGAAGAGCTACGGGAGAGGGAAATAAGGATAATCGGTCAGGTAATCTCCTTATCTATCTCTTATTATATGTACACGTGTAACAAGCATTGACACAAAAGTAAATGTTGTAACATAGTGAAATTAGAAAGAAAAATATATTGGAAACATATCAGAAAAATTCTTGATCACACAGTCCAGAAAGCAAATAGATTGCCATAGGACGCTTTTATACTTTACCATTGTCGTGCATGTCAACGATATTCTCTATGGTTTCGTTCATAAATAGACCATAGACTCTAGACTTTAGACTAATTATGAATGAAACCATAGTGTATCGTGGACGTGCACGTTCACGATAAAGTATAAACGCGCCCATTGTTAGTTCCCAAAGAAAATGATTATTTACAGTTTCAGCATAGTCTATATGTCAAGTTGGATAACTTTTATTTAGAAGCTTAGCTTTATCATCTAAACTAAATAATTCATAAAAGATTAATTAATCATTTGACTAACCGATGTGTACGTATATGCTTGTAATTTTTTATAGAGAGCTGATTCTCACGAGGACCCTGCTCTATCACCGTCACCAATGGCTTCTGTGCATTCTTTTGGTGAGCTGTACCATTTTTTTCTCCAGTAAATACCTAGTCAGGTTCCGAACGCATTGGTAGAATAGCGAGTGGAAACGAATGTCCCCTAAATTGCACTGAAATGATAATACTTTTATCTACACACATATCATAAATCCTCGAAAATTCGTTCAGAAATCATAGGCAATTACCAGCATTACAACATTCAATGTATTTATGAAAAATTTCTTATCTTTGGTAGAAGGTTACAGCGGTATTACCTCCAGTGGAATAAATATTGTTGTTATAATTTCGATTGTCATAAGTCATTTCGCATAAAGTTGTTGCTCATAAAAGTATTTTGTCATAAATGATCCTGCGCATACTTTCATTGTCTTAACTTTCAGCCTGCTACAACAACGCATTATTAAAAGACAAGATTAAGTTAAAATGATGGTATTTTACCTCATCTAGGTACTGACAAGAGGAAATTTAATAAATCTGCACACAGTCGGATATTTATCGAGATTTGTCTAAAAAAGCCATTCCCGGAGATTGTTGCATCCCGTTTTGTCGTGAACGAAAAACATACGCGCGTCTCTTTCAATCAATATATCGCCTTAAGAACATAAAAAGTTCGTCAGTGATAGTTCCTGCGCTGACGCATACATAGACAATGTGCATGTATAGCTCAACTCGGAACCATAGCTCATCCGCGTTCGTAAGATAAAAGTAGGTACTGTACCAATGAACAACGAAAAACAAATCGACTACAACGAAAACAAACTACCAAACCATCTACTTTATGTTGGGGTCGCAGAGTTGCAAGTTACTGCAAAGTAGAGACATCGTCAACCTACATATAAACGTCCCACTGCTGGGCACAGGCCTCCTCCCATAGATGAGGGGCATTGGGCAGTAGTCCCCACGCTGGCCCAGAGCGTGTTGGGGATTTCACATACAACTTTAAATTTCTTCGCGGATGTATGCAGGTTTCCTCAATATGTTTTCCTTCACCGAATAGCTAACGGTAAATAGCAAATGATATTCCGTACATAAGCTCCAAAAAAATCATTGGTACGAGCTAGGTTTCGAACTCACGACCGCCGATTGACAGTCGCAGGCTTGAACCACTAGGCTACCGTAGCTACTATACTACAAAGTAGAGACGTTTCAACGTAATTGTGACCTGTTTTTAAATTGTGAGATGAATGGTTATTGAATATAACTCCCATGCTTTGAACTATCAGTCACAGTACAGATATTATTAAGCTTAATCCTTTTTTCTATTTCCAGGAAAGGAAAATCTACTAATAGGTAAAAAACAGTCCTACAATATGTAAGTGTTTAATATTTCCACTTGTATCTAATACGTTATTATAATAACACGACTTGTTTTCTTTTCACGCTGTTGCAGTTTCACCTCAGGGTAAGAATATTCCTCAATGATCTTTTACTAAAACGTCGTCTTTTGAGATTAAGATAACATGTAAGTGAAACTCTCTCCTTTTCACACAGGCCGTACTCAAAGAATAAACGTGGTGACTAAAGAGCAATTTGACGAATTAGCTAATATTGTTCATGAGCTTGAAGCTCGATTTGAACCAATAGGTATCCCCAATTTTCCCGAAAACGCCGAATTCTTGAAAGCTCTTCGCTCTGGTGCTTCATTAACGGAGGCAATGGCTGCCTTTCAATTGTCAACGAGACTCACAACCTTCGAAAAAGCCTTCGAATTAATGCTTTCTTTGCTCACCGAGTTAGCTAAAAACACACCAGGAGTTAGCGTTTCAAGATTTAAGGACTTGGAGACAAACTTTATGAGTGGTGTAATATACGAAAACAGAATACCAGTAAGAGAGGAACGCGTAAATGATTGGATCTCTCGGGAGGAATTCAAGTAAGTAATAAATCGTTAGCATTTTTAGCTAAAAAACATGATCTCTAAGTCTCCAAACATATTAAAAATATAATGAAAATGCAAATATCACTCGACATGTTTCGATTTGATTCGGGATGTGTAATCATGAAGGTTCGCCGGCGTCGCGGTGTCATCACTTATGATATGACTAAAATCACTGGACGATTCAAAACATCTCGAGCGACAGTTGCAACGTGAGTAATCCCTTTCATTACGCTGATACTCTCCCGAAACATTCAGATCGTACCGACTGCCGGTGCCCATAATCATGCAGTTTAGTGTACCTATTATGCACACACACACAATACGTCACAATAATGTGCCGAGGTTTAAGTAGTAGATCGAAATTCAATGAACTGTTCTTACAGCAACGCTATGCATGAACTATATGAAGAAGTTGTGGAAATCATTCAAAAAAGCTCAAAGCCCACTGGCACCGAAAACAAAAACACCGAAATACTAATAAACCAATTAGGTAAGCCATAGAATGATATTATAAGATTGATAAGACAAATTAATTTAATACTCACCTTTGTTTTTTGTTCGAGCAGAACGGAAAATGGACTCTCTAAACTATGCTGAACGAATCAAAAATTTAGAAGAAGAAATTACAGAATATGCTGAAAAGTTTGTCCATCTCGACATAAGTCTCTCATCCCAGGTATTTTAAAAGTAACTTTTTAATATTCCATTCGTTGAATGGTACACCCATATTAAAGATATTAAAACCGTTTTATTATGATATTGATTTAGATTGGAAGCTATCAAGAACAGTTGACACAGCTGCAATACCAATTAGATACAGGAATAGACAATATGATAGACAAAGTATCTCATATACGCACTGCTCCGGAAGGTTTGTGTTCTATTCGCCTTAGCATTTTTTACTCTAACAAGTATAGGCCTACCGACTGACTGAGATGGTGCCTGCACCGACAAGAAGGGAGACTCAAAAGAAGTTAACTCGGGTACCGAGCGGCAGAATCCCGCACCCCGCTACCCACAGTACCCACTCTCGCCGTCTCAGTTAAGCAGTTGACCTATAAGAAACTTTGTTTTTTACTTCTAGTGCTAAACGTTCACTGTCTATTGAGATTCAATTCACATTACATTGCAGCTCTAAAGGACTTAAATATGCGACTAGACGCACTACATCAAGATTTGGAAACTGCAATCCATGACGGGAACAACTTGAGAGCCTTTCAAAATAACATGACTTTCGATTTGGCGGTACAAATTTCCTATATTATTTGAATACACAAGACTCATGAAATAAGAATTATACCTACAATTCAAACAACGTCGTTTTAGCATGGCAGGTTAAGTTTACTTTTATGGTTCAAAAGAAAAGGTTCTAGTTGGACCAAAAGTACAAATTGTGTCTGCGATAATTTTATTTGTGACTTAAACTCCAAATAAATAAACTAGACTAAATAAATATGAATAGAAAAAGAACTATATAAGATTTCAAGCTTACATGGTCATTGACATTAGATTTTTACCATTGACTATGTAATCTATGTATAATAGTGTTTTTGAGTTCGTAATTCTAGGGTTGAACTATGTTTTGGGCTGCTGTCCGTGGCTGGTAATCTTTACTACTAGAAAGCTGTAATTTGGCATGAGCATACCATTACCAATCAATCCAACCGAAAAAGTATTTCAAACTTGGAAGTTATAGAGAATACGTATATCAGATACTTTTACACACATTTTGCAGAGGTTATGGAAAGAAATCGAGTTGATACGTGATGCCAAAGCTGACCGGGAGGAGATGACTGACGCGCTTCGCGACAAGGCGGGCATCGAAGGTCTGAACGGAATGGTCACAACCGGCCAGTTTGACGCTGTCCTCGCGGATATAGAAGCAAAGGTCAACGCTTCATATAAGAAGTTCAACAATCAGGAACACGTTTGGCAGGTAAAAAAATTAAACCTACACCTGGTAGATGTGTCTCAAGAAAGCGGTAACCTACCGATGTTTTGAAATATTCAAGGCAGCAAAGTTATTTTTTTGACGTGGGTGATTTTTTGCCCGTCCAAGATGGAAATAATTTTGCCACCAATTGGCACATGCTGCGTTTTGCATCTGCTATTCAAAAGATTCCGCTATTCATTGTTGCCTTCAAATGAGAGAAGAAAAGAACAACTGATAGCTTAGCTGAGTAGGTACAACAAAGGACTGTCGTAAAATGAACAGCATGAAAAAAAATCCAGGCACACACTTATTGAACTATTTTCAATGTATTTTGTTATGTTCTCTTAGCTGGCATTGGACGACCTCGACAAATCAATAAGAGAGAAGGCTGATTGGGTCCACTTATGTAAACTCCGTGACGACATAAGCCGCCATTTGAACAGTCTGCAAGACAAGGTGAATGGACTGATAGAGGTTGTGGGAGAACCTCGCGCTGCAGCCATTAGGAAGAAACTCTTCAGTGACGCCGACTGTGTATGCTGCGGTACTGCTGCAAACATGAACATGGAGGTTCCAGTTCAGAGACTGCCTGACTTTAAAAGAGCTTCGGCAGACGGTGCTGAAGCCCAGAACATGCCAAATGAGGATGGTGATCATTCAAGAGTTTGTGTTCAAGACCGCCCTGTGCATAACGATTCAAGGTATGGTATAACTGGAGGATTGGTAATTTTTGATGGTCGTGTATGGTGCAGGCTGCTAGACGATGAATAATGATGGATGAATTTCCTCGGAATTTCCTGACGCTATTGATGTCATAGTGTGCGAGTTGAACGACACAATGCTAAACGAAAATAGATTGGAAGAATTGCCATGAAGAGTTAGATTTTTTTTACGTGAATCGAGCCAGGATTTTTCATAGATAACCGTACTTTGAAAGTCCAAGTAAACTTCCAGTGTAATTTAAAATATCCTAGTTAAATACGAACGAAGGCAAGGAGCATTAAGGAACGCAAAAACTCGATCGGTTCATTTCATTAAACAGTGAATTCGACAAATAATATTCACGACTCGCATATGAGCACTAACTGCATTCATAACCGCATTTATGGTCCCTCTTAGTCGATGTCAATAAGGACGAATTCTAATGAAGGAAAGAATTTTTCGCCTTTTTAATGCCGACAAATTTTTCCTTTTTGCTTGAAAATGGCAAATTTTTAGATGCGGCTTTATTTGAAGGGATTTTCATCCTATCATTTACATTTTCAATGCTCGGTCAATTACGGAAGCGCACACGCCATGATATTGTATTGGAATGTCAAACACGAAGTGGAACCCTATAGAAATATTAGAAATGCATGAATGTATAGGTTGTTGCACACCGTGACCAATATATCCGTCATTGGCGTTAAACCTGTCGAAAAATTGACCTGCTCTATTATCTATTTTATCTAAGATATTCGAGTATAAAGGTAAGACAGCTGTATGCTATATACGCTTAAGTTACGAATATATTTTCTGTTAACAGAAGCCATATATGCCACCGTTTCTGCGGCGGCTCGCATACCATTATTCCTCGAATACCACCACTGACCAGAGCTCCCCCTGGCGTGACCATCACTCATTTACCTCGAGAAGCTACAACTACAATTGGCAGTGACGGAAAGGTAATTTTTCCGTGCTATAGTCACGGGGGTGACACGCGAAGGAAACTAAGCCCTGTGGGTAAGTATGTGTGCGCGTGGCGCGGACGAATCGCGAGACGTGACGGTAACCCGATCGTTACCCCGGCCTGTCAGCCTGGGCCTGTCAGGGACGAGGTAACTGACCTCGGTGCGGAGGGGTTCGTGTCCGTTCTGTATGTAATACTATTATACTATTCTGTGCTATAGTCAGAAACTTTACTAATCGTAATACTCTTAACTTTTGCTTTAACAGAGTTCTAATTCGGTAAATGATGGTAATTTTCATTTAAACTAAAGTTAGACAACTCAAATTTCTGGGTTATTAAGGTATACATACATGGGCTTATTTATTACCTAAATTATTTAAAAAACCTGTCTATCTGAAACAAGTATTCACTGAGATAGCAACTGTGTGCCGTTTGGACATAAAAGCACTTGTGAGGTTTCCGTTGATCATATTTAACTTACAGTAAATTAATTACGAAATACTTATGTCATTATTTATTTAATAGGCATACAAGACTGACCGGCAGATAGAGCTAAAGCCTTGTGGACCATGTAACGGTCATAAAGATGCTCCGCAGTCGTTGGAAAGCAGTGATGGTATGAATGCAAAACTTATTGTTTCGTATTATTACTACAAGTGGCAAGTGCCCTATAGACCTTACGATAAAATATAGTCACCGGCAGAAAATTTGGCCCAAGTTAGAAAAATGCATTTTTATATATTGAACATTATTTAATTTATTCAATTTATAGTTTGAAATTTGAAATCACGAAAATATTTAGGCCATATTTTCTGCCGGTGAGTGTAGATGGGACTGTAGATATGTTTTTCGTGTCCCCATATTTTGAATAATTAGAAAATACTGAACCGAATTAAATTCGCTATATAATTACGAGAAAAACAAAATTTCACGAGAATCGGTTGAAATATGCAACCTGTAGAGGAAAACGGCTGAGCATCCGGTGGCGACAAATACGAAAGCATTTTTTCCCATCATATAAAAGGGAGACGCTTCGCTCGCGCTCGCTCGTTCAATAAAAATTAAGACCAATATGAATCACTTCATTTGGAGGCTATATAACTACTTATTCTTGTTTTATCAAATCAGGTCTTGGTCAACTTTTATGGGTACCTAAAAGAATTTTCGCTAATTAACCCTTTGATCGCCAAGAACCTATAAAGTGGTCGTGTGCCGTCGTGCCCACCACGCCAACAACCACTAAAAAGGTCCGAGTGAAGGTGTATTTGATCATGAATAAAATCTATTATGAATTGTTTTTATTGGTTTAAACGTTACATCAATTCAACAGTGCTTGGCGTGGTGGGCACGACGACACACGACCACTTTAGCGTTCAAAGGGTTAAATATTCGCAAATTGATGATAGTGCGGACGTGGTGCGGAGACTGACATTATTTTTATTTAATTTTTTTATAAGCTTAAGCTATTCGAACCAATTATTTTATCCCAAAGTATTTTTCGTTATAATTTCAATTTTACAAGAAAAACTAAATATATTATACCTGGTGTCTTCGGTTTGTAAATAAGGTAGAAGCTTTGCTTAGTTTGGGATCGATTGATAAGTAATTATTAAATATGTATTTTATCCTTGTAGCCGTGGAACCAGCCGATAAAGAGAGAACATCGACATTCGATACCATTATGGGAGAAATGACTTGGCTGTCAGCGCCGAAACTCAGTGGCGGGTCTGAATATCCGCCATTGCCCTTATTTGATGATGAAATGTGAAGATTGACTAATACATATTACATTATATTTTTCATTTAAAACTTATTAATTTTTTTCCTTATATTGTTCATAGCTGCTTTTTCAACACCTGATGGCATTGCGTCAATAGGATTGTTGACACCAAACGAAAAAAATCAATACTTTCGATTTTTCCCGAAAATATTCTGTCTCGATAATTAAGCCGGGGATACACTGGGGGGGAAAACTGGTGATTCACTAGGGGACAAATGTCCTGCGACACGTGTCGCCAGCGACGTCGTGTGAAGTAGCGCGACGTTGCCGGACTTCACTGGACATGTCAGGCAACTTCGCGCGACACGTGTCGCCACGCCAGTGAAGTAGTGCAACGTTGCCGGACTTCGCTCGACATGTCTGGCAACATCGCGGGACATGACGTCGCTACGGAAATAAAATAAGCCGCGCGATGTCGCCAGATATGTCAGGCGAAGCTTCGCGAAGTCGCACGACTTCGCCTGACGTCGCTACAGACATAACTCGCGCGATGTCACCAGATATGTCAGGCGAAATCGGCCGGCTTCACTTTACATGTCGTGGGACATTTGTCCCCTAGTGAATCACCAGTTTTCCCCCGCATCCCCGGCTTTAGAATCAACTGGTGAAAACACAGCCTTTTCCTTCTTCAACCTGTTCATCAATAATTTAGGTGATTTCACCCCCCCCCCCCCCCCCCATTTCAAAAAGTACACTATGATGAAAAGATTAAATATTATGGTGAATTTCATCACATAATTCTCTGTTTCTAATCATAATTCATAATTGTTCTATGTTTGGCCTGAAGGTTGACTGGTACAGAATGCCTCATGGCATTAAGTTCGCCTTTTGTATTACATATTTGTTATGGTGCAAAAGTTTAAATAAATAATTGCAATGGGTGACCGCTTTGAGTGGTTACTAACTGAGCTCTCCCGTGCTTTGGAAGGCACGTTAAGGCACTGTCTATGGCAGCAGTCGTTAAGCCAAGTGCCAAGTTGGAGGCCTCCGGGCGGCTTGAGAACTTCTAACCGTCAAGTTACCCACTCACTTGACAAAGCCTAATCCCAATAAGGTCTAGTTTCCCTCGGGGTTGGAAGGTCAGATGGCAGTCGCTTTCGTAAAAACTAGTGCCTACGCCAAATCTTGGGATTAGGTAGCGGACCCCAGGCATCCTTCAGGATGCAACTCTACTGGGATAACGCTAGGAGGATGATGAACATGATTATGATTAACATTAAAATTGAACAATTATTGATGAACAGTTTTCTTATAGTACTTATATTAGTATTAAAATCGTGACAAAGGAAATCTTTCCGTATTTTTCCCTTTTCTTGATCCGTACAGATGCGACTACTGGGTATTGCAATGTGAAACACACGGTGAAACATCATTGGCATTCAAAACTTTTTGAAGTAAAACTGGCAAATTAGATTTCTGCCGTTCTTAAAAACTTTTTAAAAACCCATTGACAACTTTAATGTCAATATTACTCTAGAAATATTTGTATGTGACACGTTTTTATGCCTATGTGGTCTTGTTTTATAGATTTATTCATAATCGAATAATTATTTTTCCTTGAGATTCAGCATATTATTATAATATAATAAGTAGGTATATGTAATATTAAGCTTCTAGGCATTGATATTTTAACTACGGATATGGAATCGTCGCGGTCGGATTTAATGACCGTGCGGGAAATGATCGATGCTGCTGTAATCTTCAATGATACAACAATGGTAAGCGCCCTTTGAAATAATTAATAAGCATTTTTTTTAAACTAGTAAGTTGAAACCTCCTTTATTTATAGACCCTTATAAATATAATATGAAAACTATATTCGGCGTTTTTGTAATTTCACCCTCTGAAGGGGTGAAAAGGGAGTTGAAAAATTGTATGTGTAACCTGAGTTAGAAAATTCGTCCCTTTTCGGGTGGAATAAGGGGGTTGTTGTATGTTTGTCATCATCAAACATTAAAAAACTGGACTACCCATGCGAAGTCGGGGCGGGTCGGTAGCAGTAACTATCTATATGTTAAATATTTCACGCCAATAGTTGTTTCTATAAACATAAATAACAACGACGAAACGAAAAGTATACTGAATTGAATTTAGTCAGCTGTAAAAAGATAGGTATACACGATTAGTCTGTTAAAAATAACTTCTACTCTATTATTGACCGAGTGAACATAATTCTCTCTCTGAAGAAGAAGTGTGAAGGTCTCTGTTTTAGCTTCGACAAAAATGCTTTCTTATGACCGATCCGGATTTCCGTTTGTCCTCCTCTACAGGTCGCATTTCTCAACCGATTCTCGTGAAATTTTGTGAGCAGGTTCGGAAATGACAAGAAATTTTTGCCGAGTCAGTTTATGGAAATTTTAAAAAACAAAATTTTTATCAATGATTTCTTATTTTTTTGCGGCCATTTTTTCCTCTACATGATGCAAGCCACAAATAAAAAACGGCCCCGAGTTCCCAGTCGCTCCACCAGGCCCGGTCACGGTAGCGGCTGCGGTATCGGTGGGACAAGGGGTGCTAAGAATCCCTGGGTCACGGACCCTCAGAAAAACTTGGACTCACGGAGCCGAGACGTGGACACATTACTGTGGGCTATTAAAAGTAGCTCAACGTGATATGGAGAGAGCTATGCTTGGAGTCTCTCTCAGGGATAAAATACGGAACGAAGTAATCCGTCTGAGAACCAAATTAACCGACACAGCTTTCCAAATTGCAAACTGAAGTGACAATGGGCTGCCCTCATTTGTCGTAGAACTGATGACCGCTGGTGTAAGCGTGTTCTAAAGTGGAGACCGCGTGTGGCGGGACGACATATGTAAGAGGGCGGGAGTCGACTGGATGCGGAAAGCAGAACCGGGCTTTGAGGTGCGCCTTGGAGGAGGCCTATGTTCAGCAGTGGACTGCAGTGGGCAGATGATGATGATGATGATTTTAGAACAGACTAATGGTGTATGCCTTTTTGCAGCTGACTGTACCTGTGACTAACGACGAATGCATAAAGTATACTCTGCCAACTGCAAACGTTGTACTTGCAACGTGCCACTAAATGCACCTGTGACCGTACACCAGTGCACAAAATTTTCTTTCAGTAAACTTAATGTACCTACTCAGGTGCACAAAGTTTACTTAACATATCAATGACATTTATTATAATGCTGAAAAGATGATTAAATGTACTTCTTATAGTTTACTTGATTCACCTGAATGAATTAATTCAAGTGCTGGTATTATGGGGATTTTGTACGGATAATGAGCGCATTCTTAACATGCAAAAGCGAACGATTAGAATACTCGTGGTGGCAAAACCTAGGGAAACATGTCGAGGCCACCTTTAAACACCTGAGTATACTGACATCAATCGCTGTCTATTTAAATATAAAAATAAATATAAATATAAATATTTTGTGGACAATCTTACACAAATCAACCTAGTCCCAAATGGACGTTAATACGTATGTAAAAAAAGCATAAATGAATTCAAGAAAGGTGCGATCTCTATGTAATCCTCGTAGCACCAAAAGATCGCTTGATATAATACCAACTCCAAATAGGCTGAAGCTGGCAAAACGCTCTCCCAGCGCCATGGGCTGTGTACTATATAACAAACTGCCTTATTATAACATTAAAAGTATAAGTACAGTTAAAACAGTTTACGACAACATCGTTTAGAACAACATACCGGTTATATTGACAAAAATCACAGGTCCCGGTCCCGGCTGAAACCGGTTATATTGACAGAAATCAGCAACTTTTTATTAAATGTCAAAAATATTTGTTAATATGAAGTTTGTAGGGAAATACTGTCTTAGTGACGTCACTAAGTCAGTGTGAGTAGGTTTGTTCAAATCAGCGTCCTTTTAAATCTTTATGCTTATAAAATCTTGCAATTAGCTAAAATAAATTAATAATTGATGTTTTTCGAGTATTTTCGTTAGATCTTTTATTAGTCAAGTAAAAAATAATTTATTTTTACCTTAGTTTAATACCCTATTCTATGAAGACTCCTTATAACAAAATACTGCTTTTTACGACATCATTTACCGACATATCCCTTTAAGCGACCAAATTTAACCGATATTTTCGGAGAATTATACCTGTTAGAACGACAGTTGTATTGAAAACATTTGAATAGGTAACGTAACAGTATCCACATCTCGAACATTAAAATGGTCAATGGACAATTGGTCCTTAAGATCGCAAAAGTAAACAAAAACGTGGCAAGTTGAGGGTATTTTGTAATTTTGAGAAACAAAATACACGTGTGGGCAGTATAATATAAGCACTAAGCCCGCTTTCTCGTATCTCTTCAGTCAGTTATCTGTACTGTACACAAGACGCACCAAAACGCATTGTTCAGTTATTTGTGAAACTTTTAACATGTCGCAAAGAAAAAGTAAACAAATTAATATCGAAGAAAAATCGCGTATTATACATGTATGTAATGTTATTTAACATGTTTTATGCGAAATAAACAAAATGTATTTTATACATGAATATACTAATCAGTCACACATTCAATAATAGGATTAACTTAATTAAAAAAAAACTTTGTACCACAAACATGATACCTGTAGTTACGACTATCGGTTTTTACGACCAAATATGAGTAGTCCCTTCGATGTTGTTATAACAGATTTTGACTGTAGTCAAAATATTTTCCAGCGCCCATAGCACATGTTGCGCTCGAGAGTATCACGAGCTACGCGTCTTTTTCTGATTGGCGCTATTAGAAAGTGACGGATAGCTCGAGATACGCCGACATACTCTCTAGCGCAACACGTGCTAGGCCTACAGATTGGATATGAGAATATTAGGTATCATATGAGGCGTATTTTATAAAAAAATATTCGACGGTAGCGTATCTGGAAGAACCCGAACTTGGTATGTTTTGATAATTACTTTTAATTTAATTTGGAATAAGCGACTGAAATGTAATAATGTGATATCTTTAGAACCGGCTCAAAAAGCCCTTTCATTTGATACCACACACGATAGGTTTCAGGACAATTTTTGTTTTATCCCCATACAAAAAAAGATAACGTCATTATCTCGGCTATCCCACTTGGGAGGTCTAGGGACTTTAGTGAGCGTTATCCTGAAAGGTGTCCGAACATATCCCAGAAGGTCACAATTAGTAAATATTAATGTCCGGGTAAAACCTAATTTCCCCGTAGTATAATGATTATTCGAAGTTTGACATGGATGTATAAAACTGCAATAAAATAAATATTTTACTTTAAATTAACCCCCCATCCCTTCCCCCTCCCCCTCCCTCCCCACCCCTGTCCCTCTCATCTATGAGAGGAGGCCTGTGCCCAGCAGTGGGACGTATATAGGCTGATGATGATGATGTAATAGTAGATTGTTGACCAAGGGCTGAAAGCCACCCATTTCTGCCGAGATATTTTGGCGCTCGAACGAAGTGAGAGCCCCAATAGTTCGAGGCTAAAATGGGTGGTTTCACCCGAGTTAAACACTCTGCTTTTCATTTCGAATACGAGGAAAGTAAAACATTTAAAAATAAATAAATATTTGTGGACAAACTTACACTAAAATCGACCTAGCCACAAACCAAGCAAAGCTTGTACTAACGCGACGATATACATACATGGATAAATGCATACATGAATACATAGAAAAACACCCACAAAATTTATACGTGTTCATCACACAAATAAATGCCCTGACCGGGAATCGAACCCTCCAGCTTCGTAGACAAAAAAAAACAAATATGCACATTTTCGTTTCACTTTTCACAAAAGACAAGATGTAAAATAATGTTGACATGATCTAAAAATTAGTTGTGTTATTTGCAACGCGAAATACTTGTTAAATTCAATAACAATATGCACAAACATTTTCTGAATCAGTGAAAAAAAACATTTTGGCGGGAACTGTTGACTGACGTTAATGGTGTTTGTGTATGGACCATTTTATTTCATTTAATTTTAATAAAAAAATAATCGGCTTACGCTCAGACTAATTAGAATCGACATCAAATAATAAGACCTACTGAACGAGATGGTCATATACAACTTTATATAAGAGCTACAGAGAGAGACATATGATTTTTTGTCCTCGTCATAGTTTCCCTTTTTTTTCTGCCAGAAACTATTGATATTACTTTCGACTGTGGCAAAAAAAAACAAACAAACAAATTAAGGAGGTTGTTTATGGTAAGCAGTCAGGCATTTGAACAAGTATAGGATCTCTACTATGTGGCTGTATAGGTTAGTGCCGTTGCCCAATTTTAACTCCGATTCACCATAAAAAAAAATTGTACTTTTCTGCTCTAGAGCAGAAATGGACCACTTTCAGCACGCTACTTAGATGAACAATGACCCACTTTCAGAGTATGAGAAATGAAAAGTAACTTTGACAAGACAGAATATGTATCCGATGCTGATTATTATTATTATAATACTCTATATAGCCATATTATTTAATAGTATATAATATAACTATGTAAATCGAATCTTGACGATCATATGTATGTAAATGCGTATAAATTTGATACAAGGCAAATTTGTATAGTAGTTTACAATGGAATAAATGATCTTATCTTATTAGATAAATCAGTGCTGTGGGTGTGCATTGCTATTTTCCCAATCCCATGCATTCTCATTCGCAGGAAGCCATCGTCGACTTCAACTTGATCGAAACAGTTTTATTTATAATCGCAAGGCATCTGAATGTTCTGCGGCGTAATGTTTTGATCCAAATCGCCAAGGAGCCTAAAATCAATGTAAAAACCACAGTCGCAATTAGTGAAATAAAAGTTCACAGAAGATTACGTAAGAAAAAAAAGGACACTACTACAACAACCGATTCAGCGGCTGAAAAGTCACAGCATCAACACGAAAGGAGGAGATCAAGACGCCAGTCTAGGTCGAGGTCTAAATCCAAAACACGAGGACGATATAGTAGTGATGATGACGATTATTCAAAAAGACGTGGTCACAAGAGACACGGACCTGACGATTATGACGAAGATAAAATGACACGAGGTCACAAGAAACACGGACGTGACGATTATGACGAAGATAAAATGACACGAGGTCCCAAGAAACATGGACGTGACGATTATGACGAAGATAAAATGACACGAGGTCACAAGAAACATGGACGTGACGATTATAAAATGACACGAGATCACAAGAAACAGGGACGTGACGATTATAACGAATATAAAATGACACGAGGTCATAAGAAAGACGGACGTGACGATTATGACGAAGATAAAATGACACGAGGTCCCAGGAAACACGGACGTGACGAAGATACAAGGGGAGGAGGTCGCGCAGGTACTACAGGTAGGTATACGTAGGTACGTATACTACAGGTAGGTATAGAGACGATGATAGAGATTCTAGGAGGAGGTTTAGAGATGACGGTCTTCAAGGTAATTTGTATTTTTGCTGAAGAGAAGCGACGTGGCGTGTAAATTTTCGATATACCTACCTATAGGCGTTTTCACTTGACGTTAATAGTATCGTTTTCCTAAATTACAATACTATAAAGCTTAGTCTTTTTTGTTGCAGATGTTCATGAAAGAATACTTGTGGGTAAGTGAGGAATGTTGGGATTGACTTAGCCTATAAATAGTTGGTATGTATTAATTTAGCCTATCACACTTTTTACAAACTCCCACGCTTTATTGACATAATTTAAAAGTTTTGTTTTTCCGGGTATAACGCAAGTTTTGTTCATTTATTTCTTACATTTATTTACATCTATTACCGATTTTTCAACACGGGTTAGTCCCTTTTTACAAGCTTTTATTTGACTTCCCCTGTTAGTATGTGTGGGACAAATCTTGCAACTGAATTTAAGACCTGGGGGCCGATTTTTGAGTGTCGAACGCTCGACTTTTCACTCGACGATCTGTTAAATCATCATAGTTTTTTGACAGTACTCGAGTGAAAAGTCGAGCGTTCGACACTCAAAAATCGGCCCCCAGTTCTCCTCAACCGATTGGGCTGAAATTTGGTATACTTTTGTATGTTGGGTGACAATGCAATATTATGGTACGATCGAGCTGATCTGATGATGGAGAAAGAAGGTGGCCATAGCAACTCCTAAACTACGAAAGATGCACCCATCGTGTTTGGGCTCATTGGGGCCGTCTCCACGAGTAGATGATGACTGTGAAAAAAAGTACAGTCGGCAATAAAAGCTTGACCTAAAAATGAAATTTTTGACTGAAACTTATTTAAGCATTAGCCTATCCGTTCTATATATAGATCGGTGGTAGTGTTACTTGTTACTTCATCGACTTATAAGTGGAAGAGTCTTCCGAATGAGAAGACGTTAACGTGCCCGTCGCCGCATGTCCAATAATATTATATTTTTTCTGTAGCTTCATTATAAAAAACCGGCCAAGTGCGAGTTGGACTTCGCACATTTAGGGTTCCGAACCGATCGCAAAGTTAGGTTGGTTTTTACACACACACATACATACACAAACTCACGCCTGTAATCCCATAAGGGGTAGGCAGAGCACATGAAATATATATTCCAGTGCACTTTTAGCAATTGACAATATTTCATAATTTCCAAAAGTCTTAATTCGAAAACCATTTCGGTAAAAACGTGTGAAGTACACAAAAAACATTTTTTTAGATTTTTTTCTCCGTTAATTTTGGAAAAAATCGCAAATTACCGTAAACCGAAAGTTGACGTCATCTTCCTCGCTGTATTCAGGGAGACCTTAGTACAGAGTACAGACAATCGCTGCTCTGGGGTGGCTCTGGATTCTTGTTGGGAAGATGACGTCATATTTTACTTACGCCCTTTTGGAATGACCTACTTTTCAACGTGTTTTTTTTGTATGAAATAATGAGTTAAATTGAAAAAGAAAAAATACCGGGTGGCTTAAATTTTTACCTATTTTCTAACTAGTTCATAAAATAAAGTAGTTAAAAATATGAAATGTTGTCAATTGTTGGTTTTTATAGGATAAATAAGGAAATTTCAAAGAAAAATCTAATATATCAATATATTAGTATTTGTTGGTAAAGTACACGTAATAATAAACATTATTACCAAATTATAAGTTTATAGGTATTTGGGAAGTTAAAAAATTCTTCAGAACAAAATTTCGTAAAAAAGCTGATTTTGGTGGCTTCTCATTCCTTTGTTTTCCAGTTTTTTTTTTTATTAAAAATATTGTAAATATCTACTCAATGAGCTGTAAACAACGATACTCCACTCGATAAGGTAGGATAAAAAAATTCGCGCCCCCCTTTAGCTGTATGGGAGCTCCCCTTAAAAAACATTTAAAAATAAGTTTTGACTACCTATTTGTATGGTTTCGGGCCAACAAGATGCTTATACTGTGTAAATTTGAAGCCTGTAGCTCCAAGCGTTTGGCTGTAAAACCTGTGTGACAGACGACGGACGAACGGACGGACGGAGGTTTTGACCCTTCGGGTACGGAACCGTAAAAAGGTGTTAGTGCATTACATGTAATGCAATCATGAACAGTGAACGTGTTAAATTTCAAATTGATGGATTTTTTTTTATAAAACATCGAAACTGAATTGATTACCTATGTATCCATAAGAATACGCTTGACATGTCGCCGACACATGTCGTGGGACATTTGTCCCCTAGTGAATCACCAGCTTAATTCTGTTTTTTTTTTAATAATTCTAGTGTCAAGGACATCGCTGGACTCCTACAATGAAAGAGGTAAGCCATGTAGGTATATCATTACATATAATTTTCACCCATTTAAAGGCACATCAACAAAACCTGACAACCTAAAACTGCAGATTTGCACAGCAAAAATACTAATTCCACATCAAAACCACATTTTTTCTTTTCCTTGGAAGAGCCTAATCAATACAATTTTTAATTTTTTTACCCTAAGATCAACGCAGTCCTGTGGTTACTCAAGAGCAATATGACAACTTACTTCGTGAGATTCGAAGACTTCAGGAAAAATTTGGAGTTGTTACTAACATCGGTCTTCACAATTCAACGTCTCTCACCGATCCCAGAGCCGCACTAAATATCGCCACACGGCTAGAAACAAGCCACAAAAAACTTAATGAAATGCTCACCGTTGTCACAAAGTTCGCTGGTGCGATACCAGGCTTTGATGTGGAGGCGGCGCTTCGGCAAATGCAGACAAAAGAAACGCCTTCGTCGAAAGTCTCGAAACGATCGCCCAGAAGTTCGTTGACAGAACCAGAGGAGACACTCGTAGTTACGGATGATTTTTCATGGGACGAACAAAACCTAGCGTCATGGAATGAATGGAAGTGAGATTATTTTTTATATGCTTCAAGTACAGAGCTTGTTCATCCTACTTAAAACTTATACAACACAACACATTATTGTAGTTATGTTGTTTTGATATAAAAAGAATAGTACATTACTGCAGAGACCAGTCAGTAAGCCATCCTGGACGAGTATGAGTTAGCCGGCCGAGCCGAAGGCGAGGTCCGGCTATAATACGAGGCCAGGATGGCACTTACGGTCGAAGCTTGTATAGTGCTTTTCTCAAAAATAAAACAAATTGAATGAACAACGGTTAATAGTACCTGCATTCTGACCAACTTGTACTTTCATGTTCCGCTTTCCACTTGATGAACTTTTTATAAATGGTCAAATACCATCTTAGACTGGAGGTGTGTGTATCGCTAGTGCAAGACAGACGTACGTTACCTCTGTCCATGTAAATAATTGAAAAAGTGCTGATATAGTTAAGTGATCAATAAAAAACTAGTGTATAATAACTGTGCGAGACGTAATTATTGACTTGTGATATATATATCGCCAAAATCAGTGGACAAAATGTAATAATCAAAGAAATAGTTTTTGAACGAGATCGTTTCATCATTCAAAATTCACGCACACATTAAAGTCTGTGTGCGCACACGACGGTACTCGTTCAGCTTCGCTCAATTTCGGCGGGACTCGGTGACCAATTGCGTGCTCGATCATATTTGACAGGACTCAGTGCCCAATTAGAGTCAACGCTTCATTTGGGATTATTCGGACGCATACGGAGGCCAATCAGCATCGAGAACGACATCGGATCAACTCGGCTAGGCTCGTAAACCAATCAGCATCAAAATAAACATCTGTCATAGTTCGGCTACACTCGTTGGCCAATGAGCGTCAAGAACGGCCCGTACCAAACTTCAAGTAAGATTACTCGTGAAGATTCGGATACGCTCGGAGACAATTTCGCTTAACCATTGGGTCAGTGTTAAATTCGGATACTCTCGGCTACTTTCGGGAGCGAATCAGCATCGAGGACTTTTTTGTCACACTATTTAAAAATACCTAATTAGCAAAATGGAATGTTTCGCGTGTTGCGCTGAGATAGATAACTATGATCGCCTGGTATGCTGTATGTGCAAGAATAATTGCCATTATCAGTGTCTTGGTATGACAATAGAAACATATAAAACCATGAGCGAGGAGCTTAAACGTGCGTGGAGGTGTCCATCATGTACAAATGTAACGTTAAGGCGA
Source organism: Cenopis cana (assembly GCA_951800055.1). Lineage (NCBI taxonomy): Eukaryota > Metazoa > Arthropoda > Insecta > Lepidoptera > Tortricidae > Cenopis > Cenopis cana. Next base: position 6,605,495 of record OX637479.1, on the reverse strand, counting down.
AAGAAGGATAATAAACCGGCTCGCAAACAACTCGAGACAATGTTTGATGCCAGTGGCACAAATGTGTCCATGGACGACTTACTTCATGAGGATACGGTAAAGAGTATACTTGGGGATACATTGAGGTCACAACAGCAACGAGTATCGAGTCCACCATGCGAAACAATTACAATTGATCAAATAAGCACCCTTCTTGATTCCAAACTTAAAGCAAATTATGACAAAATTGTAAATAATCTGAGTACAATAATACAAGCCGAAATTAAATTAGCTGTGGGGAAAATTAACGACGACTTCACTCAAATCAATAACACAATTATATGTAAACAACAAAGTTTCGAAAAACAATTACAAAGCACACAAGAAAAAATTGAACTGTTAGAAACAGAAAATTATGAATTGAAAAGAGAACTGAATGACATAAAAAACCTTTTGAACTCCAAAAATAGTACGACGTTGCTAACGCCGAGTAGTGACTGCAAAAGAAATAAATTCGTATTGTACGGCCTAGACGAGTACTATAGAGAACCAGAAGAGGACACAATTACTCGAATCAATTACTTATTCAGAGACCTACTAAACATTGACATAAACGGATATATCGAGACAGTCAAACGGACCGGGAGAAAAGGGAATCGCCGCCCCCTTATTATTGAATTAATAAGTAGTAGAATGAAAAAATATATTCTCAACAATTCACACTGTTTTAAACACTCGGGATTTTCTGTTTCGGAGATATTAGACAAGGAAGAACTTGAGCGACGTTATTATTTACGCGAGTGCCTAAAAACTGCTAGACACGAGGGAAAGCATGCAGTAATGAGAAATAACAAGCTGTACATCAATGGAAGGGAACACTGTCCGATATCCTCTAAACCGCTGATACCGGTTGCAGATAATAATACTACGCAGAGTTTGAACAGCGCGCAGCAGCATATTTCAGCAGACACTCAAAGCTTGGCTAGCGGACGTAGCCTGTCAAGCGAGCAGAATTCGTCGAGTGGACCAAATCCAACCAGCTCGCGAACATCGGAGAGCGTGCCAACATCCAAAAATGTGACTACAAGTAATATAGTTTGCAGTAACTCAGTTATCAATAGCTTAAGCGAAAACACCTATAATGTTTTTTCAAAGGACAAACATGCAAGTGATTTATTTCGTAATCAATAGCATATTTGTTTTACACCAAAATATCAATGGACTTGTAAATAAGGCTGATATATTAAGTGTACATTTACAGGAACTCACGATGGCTGACTGTCCAATAGATATAATTTGTATAACGGAGCATAATATGAAATTGGGCGACGAAAACCAACTATCAATTCCGAACTTTAACCTAGCAGCTTTTTTCTCAAGAGGCAATAGAAACGGTGGCTCTTGCATATTAGTAAAAAATACGCATAAATTTGTAACACTGAATAATATCTGCAGTAAATCTATCACAAATGTTACGGAATGTTCGGCAATAGAGCTCACAGAACATAACATCATAATTGTATGTATATATAGGGTACCGAACAACAATCTCTCAGAATTAAAAATATTCTTTGACACAATGAATACCATTTTAAGGGAAATTTGTCACAGGCACAAAAAAATTATCGTATGTGGTGATTTTAATATAGATACCTTAAAAAGAACCAAACAATCAATAGACCTTAAGAATTTACTAATAAGTTTTAATCTTAAATTAGGGATAACGGAGCCAACTCGATTGCAAAGCAAAACCTGCATTGATAACATCATTCATAACGTGCGAAATGGTAAAGCAAAGGTATTAGAAATGGCTCTATCAGATCATACTGGGCAAATATTTAAATGCCCTATTAGGAAAACGTCATTGCTATCACATTGGTACATCACTAGAAGGGACTTGAATACAGAAAACATTAATAAATTTGTCGAATGCCTAAGTAGTATAAATTACAACACTGTTTATATGTCTAACACTGCCAATGAAGCTTATAGTAATTTTTCAGAGCTTTTTGAACTATTTTATAACCTGTGTTTCCCTTTTAAACGAATAAAACTTACATCATTTAGCAAGCCAAAGTGGATAACCAAAGGAATAAGGAAATGCTGTAAAAGAAAGCGGGAATTACTGTGGAAATGTCGACTAAATGCAAATAAATCTGATCATAATTACTTTAAAGAGTATTCCAAACGGCTTAAAAAAATCATACAATTAACGCAGAAATCTCAAAATAACTATCTTATTCAAAATTCAACTAATAAATCGAAAGCCACTTGGAATATAATAAATAAGCACAAACTAAGACACCCGAAAAGTTGTATAACTCAAATAAAAAATGGCCTTAATAATATTATAAAAGATCCAAATGACATAGCGCAAGCTTTTAATAATAATTTTATCGACCAAATTAATTCCAAATCATTTCATTCGAGTAACTATCATTGTAATCCGACATTGACATATAATTCAATCAATTCTTTATTCATGACACCAATTAACCCTTATGACATCCACTTAATTATTACCTCTTTAAAAAATTCGAACAGTACGGGATACGACGGAATAGCCACAAAAGTCGTTAAAAAGGCTGTACATGCCATTGCTCCACCTTTAAGTTACATTATCAATTTATGTATTGAACAGGGAACATTTCCAGAACAGTTAAAATTAGCCATTGTTCGACCACTCTTCAAAAAGGGCGCAAAAGATGATATGTCTAATTACAGGCCAGTGGCGCTATTACCAATTTTTTCAAAAATAATAGAAAAAGCGATATACAATAGTTTGTACAATTATTTTGAAAGAAATGATTTATTTACCCCAGAACAAAAAGGATTCAGAAAAAATAAATCTATAAATATGGCCATATACGAGCTACTAAAACCAGTTATGACTCAAGTCGATAAAAGGATACCTGTTTGTGCTCTGTACATGGATATGTCGAAAGCTTTTGACTTTGTCGACCATAACATACTTTTATCGAAATTATACCAGTACGGAGTACGGGGCAATGTTCATAACCTCATAAAATCATACTTGATTGGACGTAAACAATGCACTCACATTGATCGGATATGTATGAAGACCAAAAATGAAGTCACTTATTCGTCTGATTTCAAAGAAATAAGCTACGGTGTACCACAAGGAAGTGTCTTAGGTCCCCTTCTCTTCCTTGTGTACATCAACGATCTACCTAAAGCTATAAATCACCCAATGGTATTGTTCGCCGACGATAGCACGGTTATATTTACAGAATCAGACATGCATGTACATCAGGACAATATAAATCAGACATTACATATTATAATTGAATGGCTCAACAAGAATAACCTTCATGTGAATCTTGAGAAAACGAACATTATGAACTTTAAATTACGGTCCAAAAATACATCTAATCTAATTATTACCTACCAAGACCAAATAATTAATGAAACTGACATTACCAAATTTCTAGGATTAAGCTTAGATAGTAGTCTGACATGGAAAACTCAAATTGACAATATATGTATGAAACTTAATCAATTTAGTTACGCATTGTATAATTTAAGAAAAATTGTAAACCTATCCGCCGTGCTGACTGCATACCATGCACATGTAACGTCTACTTTAAGATATGGTGTTATATTTTGGGGTAATGCTACAGATCGTGAAATGGTGTTTAAGAGTCAGAAGAAATGTTTAAGATCTGTATGTGGAATTAAACCCATCGATTCATGCAAGCCATATTTCATAAAACATAAAATATTGACTCTACCTTGTCTGTACGTGTACGAAATATCAATGTATGTCAAATATAACATTAATAAATTTCCTAGATTTAATAGCTTACGGCATCAGGCGAAAATTAACTATATGTCTTCAAAAACCGCTTTTCTATCAAAAAGTGTGTTTGGCATGGCACCCCGAATTTTTAATAAACTACCAGCAAAGATTTTAAAATTAGAAAGCGATAAAGAATTTAAAACTGCATTATATAATTTTTTAGCATCTAAGGCCTATTATTCCATTCAAGAATATTTAAAAGACATTGTTTCTTAGTATATAAGTAAATTATGCATGCGATACACATGACATTCCTTAAATATTTGCATGTCCTTGTGACCAAACATGTAGTTCTTTATATTGTTCGATAATTACCTATTTTGTACCATGTTTTAGCAAATAAATGACTGATTACTGATTACTTGTGGAAGTAATTTTTTCAGTACCAAGTGCGATCTGTGTATGTATCGCAATCTGATTCATCTAAACTAATTTTTAGCAATTATACTTCTGTATATATTAATTAAATCAATGAAGTCAATCCGGTCAAAATACAATGGCAACTTTTTTAAAATAGATGTTGTGTTAAGACACTGATGCCACAACCCCAATAGAATAGATTTATAAAATCGTTTATCTACACACATATCATAAATCCTCTAATATGCGTTCGGAAACCGTAGAAAATGACTCTCATTTCAACATTCAATGAATTTATGGCAATTTTCTTATCTGTGGCTAAGGCTACAGCAGTAATAAAATATTTCATTTTAATCTCATATATGATGTTAAAATATTACGTCAAACAAAACTGTCAAAATTTAAATGTCAAAGTTGACATGTCCCTATTCTAGTATCACTGAAAATTCAAATTCAGTCGATGCGAAATGTCAGCTCGATGTTTTTTTAGTATATATCGCACGAAATTTGAGCTAGAACGACATGATCACATCAGAATAAGGACTCTTTACTTTTTAAAATAACATTCAGGTATCGGTTGCCAGTTCTGATTTCGATATTTCCGCAACCGTGCAAAAAAGGTTGTATTAACACAATTATTGTATTTATTTACTACGGTTTCTGAACCCATCTTAGAGTAATTATAATATGTGTGTAGATAAAGTAATGTATGCAACTGTACATAATTAGGCATTATGTACCAGTTGCATAAACTACTATTTTAATTAATCGTAAATAAAATCGTATTTATTTTATGTATACTATTAGTATTTAATTTCATTCAATCTATTCATGTTAATTTCTAAATTAGTCTCGAAATAGTTAAAAACATGATTGAACTGTATTTCCCGCCAATACACATCGTGCAATACGGACACGTCAACCTCCATGGTACCTACATTTTTTTTTTATGTCAATTGCTGCCAACTTTTATCTTCTAGTTCTAAATTCAAATATTATGATATGTAATGGGATTTACATACTTACTTCCTGGACAGTAGGTGTGATTTCCTGGACACTTCTGGTAACTATCCAGGATGAGTCACTTTCGGATACTATCTTCACAGATGTTATGAGAACATTTCATATTATTTTTGAGAAAAAAAGTTTATCAAACTTCGAAGACACTGAAATAGAAACTTTGTCATTTATTCTCAAAATTGTACTAAACTACTATGGAAACCCTACTATTTTGTAAATTGTTTGATCTCAACTTTAACCCTTCAGCGCTGAGATTGTGGAGTTGCGAAAAGATGTTGTCGGAGATATGTCTAAAGCAGCTACTAACGCGACTGATACAGCTGAAAGGGCCAACAAATTGTTTACAATGAACGGTACCACACTGAACTAACCTTTTTATGGCGTATAATGACGCTCCATCGCGGCGGATGTCAGAGTAATACGACGGTATAAGATAGAACGAGAGATAAGTATATGAAACCATCTCCTTGTTTATTTTAGTGTCGCATCAGGGTGTACTGGTCTGCCGTCCGCCGCGCTTTAGCGTCAGGATACGCTTTATCCACTCATTCTAATCGTATAGGGAACTAGGTATAATTTAAAAATTTACCATTACGTTTTATGCACAATCCAGTATCAACCTCTATATTTTATATATAATTTAGGTATATTTTTTAAAGTAGGTAAATACTCAGTTTTTACACTGTCAAAATCGACGTGCTATCTGATAATTGTTAATTGTTAACTGAATGTAATTCATTCTAACCACGCATGCAGTACCTTCTTGGCTTACACTTACAATTAATATGAAAATAATAATAAAAGACGCATTTTTTTCATGTTTAAAATGTGTTCAACAGCGCCAAAACTATCGCAAGCGTCGATACTCAACGTCCAATTCGCAAGATTGAGAATTTTCTTTGATAGATTCACTAATAACGCAACTGCCTTGGACACGAAGTTATCGACACAGGTATTACCTATTATTATTTTATGCACTTCTATTGTCCACTGCTAGGCAAAGGACCCCCAATCCCCCCAGTCCCCTGCGTCCCCAATATTAGCGATCCTAAGCCTCCTCTGCCCACTCCTTTATGTACATCAGTGTTGCCAGAACGTAGTTTTTAGCCCGGTTATACGTTTTTTTATGGACATGTATGAAGGCTGCTTTTAACGTGCGCAGTGAAAAAATGTGCTAAAACTGTCCTTTTTATGCACGACTTTTGTACAGGAATAAACTGTAGTATTGATACCTATGCACGAATAACAGTACAACATTTTCTAACTGAAATATGACAAACAAAAACGAATCTTGCCTACGAACCTGACGATATGTTAATGGTATCCGGTAAGAGAGAAACGCTCCCGATTTGGCGCCCGGTTTTGTGTCCGATAGTTTGAACCGACTATCATATGATATTCATTCAACTAGTGCCTACGAAAAATCTTGGGATTTGGTGCTAAAGCGGACACCTTTAGAGTACAGCCGTAGCCGGATTAACGCTAGGGTAATGACTTGATGACATACGTATATATTCTAATTTCTTTCACGGAAAACGTGTTTTCGCTCGAAAATCGTGCTATTCTAGATAATTATACTAACGTACATTTAGATGTTTATTTTTTAAGAGTGCTCTGGCAACAATGATGTACTTAATTTTGTACATATATACACACGCTACATACAGAAAACTAGAAGGAGATTTCCTAAAAATAAGGCGCGTTAGCACCAACACTTATCGATGATCAAAATCAACTTTGGATCGCAAAGCAAACGTTGAATATCACTGTACCTTTCAAGATGTTTTGAACCTTGTCTTTAACTAACATTGAACTGAACACAGACCCTGTTTTAACCATGCTGCATTTTCAGATGGGTGTCTGTCAAGATGGCGTGTCTCAATTACAATTTGAGGTGGATACGATGCTAGAACGCATTGAGGAAGCCCTATCCCATCCGGCCGAAGATCCTGCTGGTATATATAGTTGAAATATAATTTGTACCGATTCCTGGAACAACTTGTATGGCGAATCAATGCAAATTATCTTACGTCAACCATAATTTACATATTCTAAATAGGTAAAATTGAGTTATTTAGGCTCCAGGCAGGATTTAAACCTGCGACCTTCTGGCATTCGTGGCCAGTCTCTCTACCCGGCTCCCAAATTCTACAACCGTTCCTTTATACCTTCTATCTTCTATATCTTAGAAGAAAGCTGACGAAATTAATAATAGCGCCACCTAACGTTATTAAACTAACACGAGTTGTCTTCTAAATGTGCCTTGTAAAAAGGTATTCAAAAATTCGATGCGTACACGTGGCCCTGTGGTAAAGCATACTGCATAGTCAATGTACCTACCCGGGTTCCATCCCCAGCGGCGGGTGTACTTTTTGTATTTTTTTTCACGTTTATCCAAGATAATAGTAACTAATTTAGGCACTTGGTGGCGCTTTAGTCGGGATCACAATATGCGTGAAGTTGGCTATCTTTTTCCAGTCATTACACTCTTATCTAGGCTTTAATACAAACGCCTTAGGGAGGCGTACCACTACCTAGAAAACTCGGACTTTTTTTAACGGCACTAACGTCTCAAAATTATGTTGAGAAATCGTCAGTTACTGTTTACATCTTCATTTTATTTGCAGTACCTATGAGACCGAGGATGTTTTTCGCGTCTTTCCGGAGAAAACGAGTTTTTTGGGTACTTTTGGGTTTATTTTCTTTAGAACTTCGTCTTTAAAAACAATTATATAAATATTATAGCTATAGCTGCAGCAAAAGATGAGTTTGGGCTATTTCAAGCTGAAATAACTAGTGCACACCATAAACAAGCCTATTTAAAAGAACTTCAGGAACTGAGTGTTCTAGAATTGGAGGTATGCAACGTTTTCGTACTATATACATACTGCCTTCTAGTACAGGGAAATTAGGTTTTTACCCGGACATTGATAATTACTAAATAGGGAAGTTGCAATTATAATATTTACCATTGTTTTGTGACCAAAATGGTGAAAAAACATAAAATAATAGCTACTAAAACGTTTTTACTTTATTATATACTAATTTCAAACAATAATTTCGATTAGAATTAACGTGAAACGGAACGTGTTTTAAAACGGCAATCAGCGCCTGGTGACGTCACACCTGTTATGACATTGACAACCAAAGAGAATATATGTAATCTGTATGGCTAGCACATGATGGGAACGTCAATTTGTTGGCTTATCTCGATCTATCCGTCACTTTCTAACAGCACCTATCAAAAAAGACGGATAGCTCGAGATAGGCCGACAAACTGAAGTTGCCATCATGTGCTAGCCATACAGATTATATATATTCTTTTTGGTTGTCAATGTCATAACACGAGTGACATCACAGGAACTATAGATCCGTTTAGGCGCGAAAGTTTAAATTGTCAGTTTGTAACAGCAATTTAAGACTATAAATTATAGTATTTAAATTTTTTAATACACTCGTGGTCTATTCTACATGCAATTCTTTCAAATGAAAGCAATAATGAAAATATTGCTTCGGGCCTATTGCGCAGTCGTTCCCAGTAGACCTACTCGTTGGCCTACTAGTTGATCTATTGGGATTTTTCCCAGTGGACCTACTATCTTACCTGCTATCAAATACTATACTAACCTACTATCAAATATTAGCAATGTTGAATCAACCTGTATTAAATGCTGAATGTAAAATCCTTTTATCAAAACCTCTTTACTTGAAATAGCTAGTTCATAAAACAATTGAAACACATGACTTTGACAATACGAGTCTTCAATACATATCAGGGCATTATCACTTTTAGTTAGAGAACAGAATTGGAAAAGGCGTCTCTAAACAATGCAAGCGGCAAATCATGTAACAGTTGGGGTGACAACGTTATCAGAGGGTTTGGACCCTGCAGAATACGGATCTGCCTGTCGCCATCTCGAAATTTGAGCCGGAAGTACGGTATACCGGAAAAGGTGCAGCCCATACTAAAAATTTCGTTGTACATTTAGTAAATTGTTGCTCTGGTACTCTAAAAGAGGTCCAATTGATATGGTTTTTTGGTATGTTGTGAAGGACAATATTAGCCATGGTAACCTAAAAATTTCGGCCCTCCAGCTCCATAACTTTGGCCGCCATCTTGAAAATAGTGTCACTTTTTTCAGTTCTTTGCTTTTACTGTCGTCAAAGTTCATTCCAATGGTAAACATAGTTCTGCAATATTGTAGAATACAAAATTTGCTAAAACTTTTGGGTACAAAGATTTTTTCCATGACCCCTAGGGACAAAGATATGACAGGATATATCATTAAAAATTGCCACTTTTTTCTGGTTTTCCGTTCATGTTTACATTTTAAGTGCATTTTAGCGCTAACTATAGTTCGGCAATATTGTAGATCACGAAATTTGCTACAAGTTTTGTATTGAAATATTTTTTCCACGACCATTAGGAAAGAAGATATGAAGTCATCTATGGAGTAGCACCGTCGAAATTAGATACTTTTGCAGTTTTCTTCTCATATTTAGGTTTGAGTGCAATTAATCGCAATCTGTAGGGGATCTATGATGGTCGAGTGATAGCGGGATAGACGACAAGATAAAGCATCTGTCACTTTCCGATCTATACCACTTCAATCCCTCAAAAGACAAAATCGTCTGTTTCCACGATACCTAGTAAGATCATTTGCATATAATTTTGTCTTCTGTAATATTACAGACCTAGAACTTAAGCTAAAATACACTAAAACGCAAATATGGGAAGAAAACTGTAAAAAGAAGCAAATATCGACGGTAGTACTCCATAGATGACTTCGTATCTTCTTTCCTGATGATCGTGGAAAAAATATTTCAATAGAAGAGTTGTAGCACATTTTGTGATCTACAATATTGCAGAACTATACTTAGCGCTAAAATGCACTTAAAACGTAAATATGGGAGGAATACTAAAAAAAATTTGCAGTTTTAAAAATATCTCCTGTCATACCTTCGTCCTTAGGGGTCATACAAAAAATCTTTGTAGCCAAAAGTTTTAGCAAATTTTGTCTTCTACAATATTGCCGAACCATGTTTAGCACTAAAATGAACTTTAGCGACAGTACAAGGAAAACACTGAAAAAGTGACAGATTTTCCAAGATGGCGGAGAAAGTTATGGAGCTGGAGGGTCGAAAATTTCGGGATACAATGACAAATATTGTCCTTTATGGCATATCAAAAACTTATAACAATCGGACCATAATTAGGGTACCGAAACCACGATTTACCAAATGTACAACGAAAAAATTTGTATGGGCTGCACATTATCCGGTATAACAGACTTCCGGCTCAAATTTGGGTATGGAGACAGGCAGAACCGTATTCTACAGGGTCTAAGCCCTCTGATAACGTTGTCACCCCAACTGTTACATGACTTGCTTCTTGTATGCTACTTCTTCAAAAATGGGCCTACTCTATTTGAACATTCACGTTTACATGGAAAAAACACTTGTCAAAATAGTTCTTTCCTCTGATTATAGATGGCAGCGATTTCAATTTATAATTGTAACCTAGGGTTACACTGTTGTTGACTGTCGTGTCTTGTCAGTTTTGTTATTATATGAAAAATGTGAAAATGAAGCTTCTCGTGTGCGGATTTTAAATACTTATTGGTTTTTTAAAGAGTAATTAGAAATATGGAGACTTCCGCAAGTGCGCAAGTGAATAATGGAAATAGAAATTGAACAGTTTGCAGTGACATGACAGAAAACTGTTTGAAGATGGTTTGAAGTTTTGAGTGGTGTTTTGCGGTATTATTATTATCCTCTAGTTTACGTGAATTGTGTTCTTTTGTAGAAATAAATTCTTGAACCATATACGTAAATCCAGTTGTTTTAATAAATTTATTAGTACTGAAAATACAAAACCCAAAATGATAGCTATGTGTGAGTGTGTTATGTATGTGTTTGTGTATATGTGTGTACGTACCGTATGTGTGCGTGTGTGGCAAATGATTCTTATATTTAGTAAATCGCGTACTAGATGGCGATGGTACATAAAGAAGCTGATGACTCTATCTCAGTATATAAGTAAGTTACTTTATGATACATATTGATATTGGCTTTGTTTATCGAATTATATTACCTGAATTATAAATATAAAATAACATATAATTTGTTCTATTTGCGATGGCCGAGGAGTTGAATTTTATTTCCCGAAAAGGCGGAACATTTTTTTTTACAATTACGTAGGCGGTTATGGTTTTGTTGCAATTTTCGAACTAATAAAAAAAACAATCAAAACGTGTGTATGGTTTTTTTAGTAATGGAAGTAACGCCGAGTGTCACACTTGTATTCTTTTTTCTGGTACTAGTGGGATAAATCAGTGCCATTTGTACCATCAATGGTACTTCCCAATGGTACAGGTGGGCGGTGGGATAAGCGCAAAGCCTGCCGGACCACCTGTAGGTGGTTCGAAAAATGCAACAAAACCATAACAGCCTGCCTAGTTACGTATTTGTGAAAAAAAATGTTCCGCCTTTTCGGAAAATAAATTTTAACTCCTCGGCCATCACAAATAGAACAAACATACAGGGTGTTTGGGAAAGCGTGTGCCATATGGCTAGGGTGGGTAAGTAGGGTCCCTTGCAACACGATTTGGGTCAACCAATAACATTCCCGCCTGCCGTGAATTTATTAAAGTAAAAAATTTAAAAAAAACGGTATTTTCCAAACACATTTGGTCGACACATAACTTTTTTTTCTTTCTCTATGAACTGATATAAGATCTCGAAAGATTACAAATGTCTTTAAGATAGAAATTACAATCTCTAACACAACGTTATCACAAGTAAAAAAAGTTAGGTAAGTAAAATGGTAAAATTTTGGAAAAATCCGATTTTTTTTATTTTTGACTTTAATAAATTCATCGCAGGCGCAGGCGGGTAGGGTGGTATTGGTTGGCCCAATTCGTGTTTGCAAGGGACCTACCCACCCTAGCCATATGGCACACGCTTTCCCAAACACCCTGTATAATGTTATTTTATATTGATATAATTCAGATAATATAATTCAATGAACAAAGCCAATATCAATGATATGATTCTTTTTTTTTGTTAATCATACATAGTCAATTACATTATTCATATTAATAGAATATTACAATAATAGAAATAAATTATACTGTCAATTATACGAGTAGAATACAATACATTGAATACTATAGCATATAGTAGCTATTTCAAGTAAAAGAGGTTTTGATAAAAGGATTTTACATTCAGTATTCAACATTGCTAATGTTTGATAGTAGGTCTAGGAAAAAAAATCCCAATAGACCAACTAGTAGGTCAATCATTTTTTATAAAATATACTCCAAATGATACCTAATTTCCATACCCGGTTTCCATATCCATACAGTTATTATTCTATGTAGTGTGTGTAATCAAACTTAGGTACAATACAATTTTGTGATTTAATTTCGTAAATTTTTTCCTGCACTAGTTACGTAGATCTTTGGAGCTAATAATTTAACGACTTTCATCGAATAATGGATTTTTTTGTTCGTTTATTGCCAGAGGCTTCGAAGAAAAGTTGGAATGATCAGCCAGTTCAAAACAACCCGAGAAGAAGCTTTGGATCATCTTAAGGAAAAGGCGAGCGTCACCCAGATAAACAGTTTACTGTCATCTGACCAGCTGTACGCCGTGGTTTGTTATTTTCAGGAAGCTATTTGTAATGCGAATGAAATGATCCATTCTGGGGAGCGTATGTGGCAGGTAGGTCGAAATATATAATTCTTATAGTAGTCTTGCAAGCGTCATTCTTATTAGCATGGTAGTCTTGCAAGCGCAAATACAAAGATAGTTGCTACCTCAGAAATGTGTGGTTTAAACCTTTTGCATTTCCAACGGGCACCCTGTATTCTGCAAGATGACGTAGCCTAACCATAAATTATTTAGAACAACTTTTGATCTCTTACGGAGAGTCAGTTAACGAAAGATAATTGATCAATTGACTTAAAGGTAATTTATATCGTGAATGCCTAACTATTTGATTCCATTCCGTTGAACACCATAGACTAGGTTTCACTTCATTTATTCATTGATACCTGCAATATATTTTCCGTAATATTTAATGAACAGTGTTAATTTCGGGACTAAATGGAATGAATGTTGATTTAACCCTTTGACCGCCAAGAACCTATAAAGTGGTTGTGTGTCGTCGTGCCCACCACGCCAACAACCACTTAAAAGGTCGGAGTGAAGGTGTACTTTGATCATGAAAAAAATCATTTATGAACTGATTAGTTTTTATTGGTTTAGACATTACACCAAAAAAAACAGTGGTTGGCGTACTGTACTGTACTGGGCACGACGACACACTATCGCTTTGGCGGTCAAAGGGTTAACACCATTGCATTTGCTCCCCAAATTACCCTATTGTGACGTCATTGCGACAAGAGTCCGGACTGTATCGATGACTTAACCCCTCGTACATATGAGTTCGAATGTTAGGCACGGACAGGTGTCTATTAAGCATACGAGGAGCTAATAGATACCCAAAAATATGGAAAATATAGAAAAAAAAATTCAGTACAAGAATTTATGCAGGATAATTTCACATAAACAAGTCCCAAGTCTTATTTCTTTATGCCTAAGTACACATAACCCATGCCACACCCTTCTATATAAATTAGGTATACATATATCGCATACTACAAACGACAGATTAAAATTTAAGGCCTATAACTATATGTAACAAATATTGTCTGACTTTATTAAATATTTTATTTATTCAATCAAAACATAGCAAACAAATTATATAGCATATAATTATATTGGGTAATTATATAGTTTTAAGTATCATAATATGCCATACCCTAACGTGGTGCCATGTGTGTCTGAAATATTATTTAGTAACAACTGTACAATACCATGGTTTGCAATAAATGAATTATGAATTATAATTCTATTGGGCGTGGCACAATTTAACACCATCTGCCTCTTTGTCAGCGTCGCATAGAAGACTACATCAGTCACATTCATAGTAAAGGAGACCGCATCCAAGTGGCAACGTTACACCAGTCTCTGCGTAAATATCTTTCGATTGTGAATACTAGAGTGAATACTATGCGTGATATTGTCGGCGAATTGCCTGTTACTATGTACGAAAAGAAAATGGACCGCGATGGCAATTGTTTGTCATGTGGTATACCAGCCAATGTAAAGCTGTCAAAGAAAAACATGGAACTGGCGAAGCGATTGGTTAAGCGACGACCTAAAAAACCCCTTGCAATGGAGGAAGAGGACACAGAGAAATGTTATCCGGGAAGGCCAATACCGCATCCTTTAGATCCTAGGTACTTAATACTTGTTAACCGATTTAAAAAAAAGGAGGACAATTAATTTTTTACAGTTTTGAGGTTCATTAGACCGTCACAGTATCCATCGTCTAAGAAAACAAGGTCTGACAATCCGGACCGTGACACAATGGTGGCACTGCCGTCGACACACACTTACGTCCGCATGCATACCATTAAAAGGCTGATGGAGACTAACCGACGATGTACCGGACTGCCAAACCTGGGGCCGATTTTTGACTGTCGAACGCTCGACTTTTCACTCGAGATCTGTCAAAAAACCATGTTGTTTTGACAGAATGTGCGTTCGACACTCAAAAATCGGGCTGGCCCTGGCGCAGTATTAATTGTAATTTGTATCATGACAGTATCCTTGTCACTTTATTTTACTAAACGGTTAAAACTCACGTATTAATTGTCACTTCGGGCGACATGTTTCGAACTCTTCGGGAGTTCTTCATCAGGATGAGTGCGTCTGCGACCCGCGCCGATTGCACACTGTCGAACTACCCGCCGCCCGCCGCAAGGCACGTGACGCACGCGCAGACAGCGCGGGGGCGGGGGCGGGGGGGCAGCTCGGCGCTGAAGGTGTTGTATGAGGTCGTGGTGAGGGATCGTCCCCCCCGATCAATGGTAGGCACACTGAACTCACTATGTCCACTCGATTGTCATAACGCACTTCCCGCTCTATGATCGGGATCACAGGTTTCCATGCCGGCGGCAACACCCAGCCAGCGTCACGATTAAAGTTAGGGCGGCGCCCTATTTCAATCGCCTCTCGGATCATGCGTGGTACGTAGCATTTTTCCCGTACCAAAATCCTCGCCTTGTCGAACCGAATGAAATGGGACGCGCCTGCTTCGCAACCATGCTCCGCCACCGCGGATTTCCTAGTCTCCCTGTTTTTCACGCTGCGTATATGCTCTGACAATCTCGTAGAGACGTTCCGTCCGGTTTCTCCTATGTACGCCTTACCACAGTCACAGGGTATTTCATATACTCCCGGGTTACCGAGCGGCTCCTGGTCCTTAGGAGAGCGTAGCACCTGCCTGACCTTGGTATGGGGCCGGAAAATCGTTCTTATACTGAACCTTCGACGTAATAGGCGTCCAATTTTGTCCGTCACCCCCTTAATATATGGCAGGTATGCAGGCGCCCTCTCCGCCCTGTGTATACGCTGTAGAGTGTATGTACTTGCCGCTCGCTGACTCTGCCTCCAGCCATACCCATTCTTCTCTAACACCTGTCTCACATGCTGCAGCTCATCCTTCACGTACTGTGGGTCACAGAGCCGTAGGGTCCTGTTGATGAGCGCTCGCGGGACCGAAGACAGATGTGCGGGGTGATGATGCGAGTCAGCTTGCAAATACCGATCTGTGTGTGTCGGTGGTGGCCAACATCTTTATGGAGGATTTTGAGCGGAAGGCGTTGGAGGGCTGCCCTAACAGACCCCGATTTTGGTGGCGGTATGTGGACGACGTATTTGCTGTGGTGCTAAGTAGTGATGTGGACCCGTTGCTAGAGTATCTTAACTCTCGACATGCCATGATAAAGTTTACCGTTGAGAAGGAGTGCAGAGGCGCACTCCCTTTTCTGGATGTCTTGGTGAAACGGGACCATCGCGGACATCTGTCCCATACAGTATATCGGAAACCCACACACACAGATCGGTATTTGCAAGCTGACTCGCATCATCACCCCGCACATCTGTCTTCGGTCCCGCGAGCGCTCATCAACAGGGCCCTACGGCTCTGTGACCCACAGTACGTGAAGGATGAGCTGCAGCATGTGAGACAGGTGTTAGAGAAGAATGGGTATGGCTGGAGGCAGAGTCAGCGAGCGGCAAGTACATACACTCTACAGCGTATACACAGGGCGGAGAGGGCGCCTGCATACCTGCCATATATTAAGGGGGTGACGGACAAAATTGGACGCCTATTACGTCGAAGGTTCAGTATAAGAACGATTTTCCGGCCCCATACCAAGGTCAGGCAGGTGCTACGCTCTCCTAAGGACCAGGAGCCGCTCGGTAACCCGGGAGTATATGAAATACCCTGTGACTGTGGTAAGGCGTACATAGGAGAAACCGGACGGAACGTCTCTACGAGATTGTCAGAGCATATACGCAGCGTGAAAAACAGGGAGACTAGGAAATCCGCGGTGGCGGAGCATGGTTGCGAAGCAGGCGCGTCCCATTTCATTCGGTTCGACAAGGCGAGGATTTTGGTACGGGAAAAATGCTACGTACCACGCATGATCCGAGAGGCGATTGAAATAGGGCGCCGCCCTAACTTTAATCGTGACGCTGGCTGGGTGTTGCCGCCGGCATGGAAACCTGTGATCCCGATCATAGAGCGGGAAGTGCGTTATGACAATCGAGTGGACATAGTGAGTTCAGTGTGCCTACCATTGATCGGGGGGGACGATCCCTCACCACGACCTCATACAACACCTTCAGCGCCGAGCTGCCCCCCCGCCCCCGCCCCCGCGCTGTCTGCGCGTGTGTCACGTGCCTTGCGGCGGGCGGCGGGTAGTTCGACAGTGTGCAATCGGCGCGGGTCGCAGACGCACTCATCCTGATGAAGAACTCCCGAAGAGTTCGAAACATGTCGCCCGAAGTGACAATTAATACGTGAGTTTTAACCGTTTAGTAAAATAAAGTTATAACATGTCTCACGAAAGTTTAAATTCAAGTATCCTTGTCAGTAGTCAGCTCGCGGCCACGATCAAACATATTTCCATCTAATTTCCTTTTCAATAATGACAATGTAGGTACAGTCAAGGGCATAAATATGTATACATTTTTGGACCTTATTTTAATGGAGTAAGGTGAAAAAATTTATACATATTGGTGCCATTGACTGTACATATTTACTATTTTTATAAGTATTTAAAATAAAAATTGTAAATTGTTGTCCATTGCCATCACATCACAAATGATTGTTATGATTACATTGTATAATAATTATAAGTTATTTATAAAATGGCCAATACTTACAATGACTTTTTTTTATTATCCTCAGTACATTAGCATGCGGCCAATACGTTGGAGCTTCGATTAGCAAAAGTGAAGTAAGTCTCGATTCAACGATAGGTGTTGTTGATGCAAACCCTGCACATAAATCGGACACGCAAAATATGGTAAGCACTCATTTATTTGGGTTATTAAAGACTGCATTGACAATGTGCGATTACTAAGGTTCCATTCAGACAGCCTATAACCAACCGAAGAGGAAGTTCGCTCATAATAGACTGCGGTATCCGCTTACCATCGGTCCACACCGTACGCTTGATTGCCACCGTCGTCGTTTATAAAAAAAGACTCCCTCTATCGCTCGATTTTGCAAGCGCACCAGAGAGGGAGATACAACACTGCTGAGCGCCAGTAGGTACCTATTGCATCTGTTGGAAGCTGTCATTTTCATCTAGAGTACTTTTATATCTCATGTTCGTATGTGGCACAACTACAACAATGGCCAACTCGCGCTCGTGAGATAAAAGTGCAGGTATACAAAGGATGCCAATGATGTTAAAGACGCGCGGTCTAAAAGTTGCGCAATTACTCTGCAGTCATTGGCTAACGGTGCGGTGGAATGTAATTGGTACAAAATTTGATATTTAATTGTTATTTTCAGGTGCATTTGACCTGCACGCCGTGTAACCAATCTGAGGAGTTTTGTTTTTAAATAGGCAAATCGAATTGTGTGACGAGGTGATTACTACCTGGTCTATAATATAACTTGGATGTTGGACGACGGACGTGGTTTCACCTCATAATGACTTGGATATCAAAAGTGGTATCACGTCATTATGATTGGATATCAAAAGTGGCTTCACGTTACCTATTTTAGATGACAAGGATTGTTGTATGTACTTATTTATAATTTGTATTGTAATTTCTTTAAAATAAAGTGATTTTTTAACTATATCTAAAAAAACTTTATTTTCAGACTATTTTTGTCCATAGATTGTTAAAAACCTTGCTTATTTTTTTTATATAATCTTAGCTAATATCTTCTATATATATAAACGTAAAAGTCCTGACTGACTGACTGACTCACTTAAATCAACGCCCAGCCCAAACCGTTGGACCTGTATAGAGAGCTGAATTTTTCACAATAGGTAGTTTTTATAATGTTAGTATTCTCCACTAAGAAGGGGTGTTTCAAAATTCGATATCCTACTAACTACGTAGTTATGAACGTTTTTTAACCGTGGGACCACGGCTTTTGTACCACGGGAGACCACGGGTAATTTTTTCCCCGTAGACCCACTGCACCAAAATAGCACTAC
This sequence comes from Cenopis cana, assembly GCA_951800055.1. Lineage (NCBI taxonomy): Eukaryota > Metazoa > Arthropoda > Insecta > Lepidoptera > Tortricidae > Cenopis > Cenopis cana. The sequence goes on along the minus strand of OX637479.1, from coordinate 6,586,715 downwards.
GGGTAATACGGTATTTGACACATGTTAAAATTTATAACACAGTGTCACTTTTTGGATAGTTAGCCATCAAAATATCACAATAAATTGTAAATTATAAAATTTTACCAAAATCATAAAAAGATATGAACATTCAAAAACTCATAAAATTATGTAAATTTTTTTACCGTCCAAAATTCAAATAAAAGGTATCAATAGAATGCTTATGTAAAAATAAAAAATAAATTGTATTGCAACTATGTACCTAAACGCATTATGTTACGACTAAAACAGCAAAATACTAATTTTCCCATACAACGGTTGGTCAAATGCTGTGCAAGTGACGTCATTTGCCAGGGCCAATTTGTAGGAGCCTTTTTGAGGGCCGCTAGCATCGAGCTAGGTTTGTCCCTAATTTTAGCCCTTTATTGTGCTCAAATTTTTGTTGGTCCCATATAGACATTTGTTCGTCTCTAAAAACTGGTTCAATTGGCATTATAAAAAAAAATAGTCAAATAGCGTATTGAAAAGAACTGTGTTTTACCCGTTGACCACCGCTGTCATATTTTGCAGATTAGAAGATTAAAATTAGAGGGTTAAAAAAAAGTTCGGTTCTGGCGCTTCGCCGGCCGCTGCCGCGGCACGCTCGCTTCGCTCGCTCGGCTCGCGCGCTTGGGGTCGCAATAATACTAACACTCCTCCTCGCTTCGCTCGTCGTCGTACCTACACCGACCTGCCTTAGAGTGACCCTCTAGGACAATTTATTTGCGTTTGAGTCCTTATTTCTTTAAAACGTCCATGATCACGAATCCGTACTCTATATTGACATATCTATTGCAGTGGAACTACGGGGATTTTTTTCCGAGGAATGACCCGTGGGCCCACGGAAAGTTTCGTATTCAAAAAGACTGAACTGGAGCAGTGGGGTCTACGGGGAAAATACGGGGAAAAAAATTACCCGTGGTCCCCCGTGGTACAAAAGCCGTGGTGCCACGGTTAAAAAACGTTCTTAACTACGTAGTTAGTAGGATATCGAATTTTGAAACACCCCTTTGGCGGCAAATCCTGAGTCTACGACCAGCTGGGTTGACGCCTCCTAATATCGTACACTTAAGGAGGTCTCAATGTAGTGGACGGAAGTACGTCTAGGACGCTCTACGACCAGCTGAGTTGACCCCTCCTAATATCGTGCACGTAAGGAGGTCTCAATATAGTGGACAGAAGTACGCCTAGGACGCTCTACGACCAGCTGGGTTGACCCCTCCTAATATCGTACACGTAAGGAGGTCTCAATATAGTGGACGGAAGTACGCCTAGGACGCTCTACGACCAGCTGGGTTGACCCCTCCTAATATCGTACACGTAAGGAGGTCTCAATATAGTGGACGGAAGTACGCCTAGGACGCTCTTCGACCAGCTGAGTTGACCCCTCCTAATATCGGAGTTTTCTCTCTCTGTCGCACTTATACTTGCAAATGCAATACTTAGAGAGGGAAAATTTCGAATGCATTTCGCGGTACCCTGTTTTAATACAAATAAGTACTAACAAATAAGTGATTTTATCCTCCTCTCTTTCTACCGCGCGGCGAAAATGTATGCCTGCGCCTGCTGTTTCGTTTAGGCGGCGCAGGGCGCTTGCGCGAATGTGCGTGTGTGTGTGTTTGGTTTTCATTTCTGCCGGCACCATAGATATAGCATATACTCTGTAGTTAGCCGGCACTCCCGAGCCGTGTTCCGAATCACGCTTAAAACGTATAAACGCGTTTACGATCGGACCGAATCACGCTCATGGCGTTACATGAGGTGTCGTGACGTCATGGACGGCGCCATATTGTCGTTTACAGTATTACAGTGCTCACACTCCGAGGCGTCAGCACCTTAAACCAAACGTCAAGTTGACGTTTGATATATGAACATGACAGTAAACACAACATGCCCGGTCCGAATCAAAACACCACTCACGCGGCCTTGAGCGCGCTTACTGATTCGGACCGGCCGTCAGCACTGTAAACGCTGTGGTCGTTGTTGGCGTGATTCGGAACACGGCTCCGAGTGCAACCCGTTGTTTTTTTACAATTAGGCTGTGTCCCCACTATCCGATATTTATCGGAATCGGATCCGACACCGATAAAAATGTATGGGAATGTGACCGATATCTGATCGGACAGTGTGAACATTCTGCAGTTTTTACGCATTTTTATCGGTGTCGGATTTTACACCGATATTGTATCGGATTCGGATAGTGAGAACAGGCCCTTGCATGTAAGTAATTTACTTAATTACTTGAAGCCTTATCACACTACCCTATCGGTAGGGCCCTAACTCGGGTAGGGGAGTTAAACTATCTCGCTCTAACGATTGAGATGCTTTAACTCCCCTCCCCCAGTTAGGGCCCTACCGATAGGGTAGTGTGATAAGCCTTTTACTTGGCTTTCACTTTGCTGCGCTCAACGAGGTAATTCTTAAGGAATCCGAACGGACACTAAACTGTCAAGAGTGTCAAGTTCGCTAGTCGCTAGGTCGCAGGGACTGGAAACTTTCTTAGAGGCCGCCCGTCGAGAAAAAATGAATAGAAGGTGGCGACATCTCTGGTCCGTTGGATGCTTTTTTTGCACGTTTTTTGACAAGCGCCACAGACTACTTAGAAGATACCAAAGATACTAAGGCGCGTCCTGACGTACCAGCGCACCAGACTGGCAGGATAGTGCTGCCCATGCCGCTGGACTGTTAGGATGCGCTTTTAATAGTAATTATTTGACCCACCACGTGAATTACTTTTAGGATTTAAAAGTAAATTATACATATTCGTCCTTAGGATTTAATTTAAGAGTCTTACGTAATTGAAATGAATAAAATCTTGAAATTCGGTCTATTTGTTTTGTCAATGGTTCAAAACCATAGTGATTTCTATACTATTCATTAGTCTAGAAAAAAGAACAACTCTATGGTGGTTTCAATGTCAGTGAGCGAGTCGTATACAAACAAGTTTTCATAAAAAATAAAATAAAATCATAGTATCATCGAGGTTTCATCGTTGTGATAATTGTGTGTGAACATTTCAAAACGCGAAATATTTCAAAGAGGGCTGTGCGTTGAAAAATAATCTTCGATAGGCAAGTTTATTTGGTGTATGTTGTGCCTTGATTCCGAAATCGTAAAATAGGTATTCGTCGTAACTTATATCAGTGTTCATGTGTTAAGTTAGTGTATATGAATTGTGACTTGTTTACTTTTGTTAATTGTGTAGCTTAAATAAATACTTCTAGCAATATTGCGTATTTTACTTGAGATGTGTTACCCTAGTAAGTGTTTTGGTGTTTACTTAAAAACCTACAATGTGGCTAGCAAAGTATGGAAGAAAGCGTAACTAAAATGTTACATCATTTGTATTTTAGACACGTTTTCGTCCTTACTTTGCTAATCACATTGTAGGTTACAAAGTAAACACAGAACAAAAAGGTTATGTTATGTACGTGTGTGGGTGCGAGGATGTATGAATGTGTGTGTATGTGTGTAGGTGTATGTACGCATTTGCATGTGTGCGTGAGTTGTGTATGTGTGTATCGATGAGTTTGCATCCACCTTTCGCTAGGGGCTTGGGGGGGGTCAGTTTTTTCTCGGTGTTGCCACTCTTTACATAAATATACTTATTATACTCTTTGATCACCAGTTCCATCTTATACTTGTTCCATGCTACGCTACACACGTACAAGTAGCTCAGTTTTGTAGAAATTGGTTTTTAGCTGTAATTTTTGCTTGATTTTTCTTTATACTCTAACATGAATGCGATTAGAAAATAACAAGCATTTTCTCAATTCATTAACACCAGGTGTTACTTAAATAAACTAAACTTGTTTTTAAGTATAACCTGTAAAGAGTAATTTCGTGTTGTAATGCATAAAAATCTAGAGTTTCAAGCTGTAGTTCTGGCTGCGGGCAGAGGATCTCGTCTGCCAGACGTCGGTGGCTCAGTCTCGAAATGTCTGTTACCCATAGGACCGTACCCAGTGCTTTGGTATTCCTTGCACTTGTTGGAGAAAATGGGTTTCCAAGGTAAGAACTGTCTTGATGATCGGTGATGACATTGCATTTCAAAATTATGCTAAGCGCAGGTAATAACCAATGTAGCATAACCATGCCATGCAAGGTGTTATCATGCAATAAATTTCATAACATTTCAGCTTGTTGCATGCTATCATTTGTTCCCAGAACCTTGATAAATATATCCAAAGAAATGGTAAAAAAATCTAGTGATATTAATTATAAAACTTTTTGAACAATTACTATATAAAAGTTCAACAAAGCTAGTTTTTAATAATTTTTCATCCATGCATCCATGGAATTAAGTTTCTTAGGGAATAGTGTCAAATAGGATACATTTATCATTATATTGTAACCAATTTACACAAAATGAATTATACACATAAAGTTTCACTCCTCATGAAACACTGTCCATTGATCTGTGGAATATAGTATTTGAGTTTATCGTATATTAAGATGGATTGAGATGCAAAGGAAGACTTTATTTTCTAGTATGTAGTGTTTTTAATATTACATTACTTACCAAGGGCGGTAAAACAAAGAATGTCTCAGACCGCAGGTATTTGCGATCTGAGGCTTTTTTATTACCGCCCATGGTAAGTGCAATATTTTATGTTGCCCCTTGCCCTTGAAGTGGGAGTTTCCGCACGCGGAGCGTGCGGTAATGGCCATAAATTAATGGTGTGACAAATTAATTTACATTACATTTTCTGTTGCAGAAACATTGGTTGTTGTTCTGGATGAAGACAATTCAAACATTCTCAATGCATTGGAAAGATGCCCATTAAAAATAAAATATGAACTCATAAACATACCATCAGATGATGACTGGGGCACAGCGGACACACTCAAGCATATCAGTAGTCGAGTTGTAACAGACCTCTTGGTTATATCAGGGGATCTCATCACCAATATAAATCTGAATGAAGTACTCAATCTGTATCGAAAGCATGATGCGGCACTTACCGCTTTATATTTCAACAATGGACCCGAGGAGTGGATTGAGCTGCCAGGTCCTAAAACAAAAGCTAAACCGGACAGGGACCTAGTTTGTATAGATAAAGAAACTCAGAGGCTGGTTTTCGTAGCCAGTGCAAGTGACTTCGAAGACAATGTGACTTTACCAAGACTTATCATCAAAAAATTCAATTCAATAAGTATGTACAGTAGACTGCTAGATGCGCATGTCTATGTAATGAAGCACTGGGTGGTCAACTACCTTGTTGAAGCAAATAAATTTATTTCTCTAAAGGGTGAATTGGTGCCGCATATTGTTAAGAAACAATTAAGCAAGCCGAAGGATCCATCAGACAAGAAAGGGTTTTCTGAGAAAAATCTTGATGTCTCCAAGGATATCTTTGACTATGCAGTTGACCACGGCTATGAGAGTCAGATCAGGAACATGTCTCATTATAATGACCATGAGCTGGGCTCTAAAAGTGTTTATTATAATGACATACTTAGATGCTACGCACACATTGCAGAGAAAAACACATTTGGGATTCGTGTGAATACACTTTCAGCTTTTTACTTATCAAATAGCAAGGTATAGTAAAGTTTTATTAGTTAGTTTTAGTATAAATTTAATATGTCATTATTAAGTTATTGCTATTTCACGCTGCACTTTTATGTAATGAATTTCTGGAAGAATATAGTTCATGAAGTTTGTTGAAGATGAAAGGCATAATTTTGTTATTAATTTGATAATTACGTAAAAGTGCAGCAGGTGAAATGCGCCGCGGGTTTTCCTTATTATGGTATTTATTTTCTAAAATTAAAGTAAAATACCTTAGGGAACTGATGACAAATTTTAGATGAGACTGCAATTGATAAAAAAAATTAATCTTCAATTATTAAAGTTTGAAACTTAAAAATTTCAGATATTGTCAAAATGGGAGGAGCTCACTGGATCTCCTTTGACTGATAGATTCTATCCAACCAGTGAAGTCAAGACCAGGCAGATAGATGAAACCTCATTAGTCGGAGACAAGAGTGTTGTCAGCGAGAAGACTTCCATCAAAAACACTATTATCGGAGCCAACTGTACAATTGACAACAAAGTTAGACTGACTAATTGTATATTGATGAATAATGTTTTTATTAAGGAGGGGTTAGTATAATACCATTTTAAGCATGATACGATTAATAAGTTGTCCCTTATTGAACAGGGGAATTCTCAGCAAGTATAGGCGTACGTCTTAAGTTAGACGGTAAATGGGCGGCGTGCGGCCTAAAAGGTGAGACTTCAAAATGTATCGAATGGGAAACATAAGGCAAGGAACTGCCCCAGCTCTCCCATCTGCTAACTTTTGACGCAGGCACCTGAGTTAAACATAGGCCTACCTATGGTTGTAGAATGTAGTGTGATATCATCGGTTGTGACCAAAACTCAGTAGCAATTCTGTCATTATTCTTAGAAACTTCGTATGCCACATAAGTACTTCACTTATGAATTTTGGTTGTCAACCGACGATATCTTTTGTTTTTTATTCATCATAACCTCATTGCTAGGGACGTAACGGCTGTGGGCACTCTTGGTCGGTCGGCTTTTAACTGAAAACTTATATTCTCCATAGAGGATACCAGTAAGGCCCTTGTCTCACGAGGCTACTCCTAAGTGATTTGTATTTCATACGAGTATCCTACGCGTCGCTTGTGCGAATATGTATGGCGGCGACTTACAATCGACGCGTAGGATACCCGTATGAAACACAAATCGCTTATGAGTAGCCCCGTGAGAGAAGGGTGTACCTAAGGCCTGATTTCCTGCTTCGCTAACGGATGCCGCCGACGTAGGTCACGTGCACGAATCTACAAGTAGTCTGCCGCGGACGTCAGCGTCAATGTGCGGTGTCCCATATTAACAAAATTGCATTTATTACGTGCGCGCAACCGAAGTCAGGTTAGCAGGCACAGGCACTCATGTCAGCCCTTATATATTACCCGTTTTAATCATTCCTACGAGTGTAACTCCATAATTTGTTTTTAATTCCAGCTGCGTCCTCCAAGACTGTGTAGTGTACACGGGCGCCACTTTAGAGCCAGGCTGCAATCTCAGCTACTGTCTGGTGGGCCCGCACCACAACGTGCCAGCAGCATCCACCGGCAACCACCAGATCCTCACTGAGACCACTGATAATATGATAACGTTGGGTTAGAATTTATTGCAATATATTTGTAAAGTTTTAATCGTGTTTTAATATCAAAATGTAATGCCGAATACGCACAATGGGCCATGATGGCGCAACGTAGGCCCCGCAGTTATGCGTTAAAGGGAGAAATACATATTTTCTCATTCTACCACATAACTGCGTCCTGTCCGTTGGGCTATCATGGGCCATTTTGTGGCTCCGGCATGAGACGGATAGCGTAGTACGCCGGGTACAGTCAGCCTTATTACCTAGTTAATAGCAGTCAAATTAGCCAAATGTATCGTTTTTTGTTTTGCCTTAACTCCAAATGTATCGTATCCTTATTTCTACGGTGATAAGGATGTGTTACGATACCTATTTGGTCATCTTGGCTGTCAATAACTATGACGATGCTAACTACAGAGTTCAGCAGTTCAGTGCAGTATGAATAAAGAACGCGCTATCTGGTCCCCATTTCACAAACGCTTGTAAGACAAGGGCGTCATCGGGAGAAAAGTGACGATTGGGTAGGTTTGTAAAACTCTTTATATACCTACCTATGTTTAGATTATGTTGCCATTTTATTTCCTCATGGGATCTACACATGCCGATCTTCAACAATTAACCTTGACAATAGGTTTCCATGGAACCCTTCCCACGCATAAAATTGTGCATGATGTAAATAAGAATGGCCATTACCTCTTTAATTGCGTACAAAATAATATTCTAGTCGTAACAAAGTAGAAAGTGGTACCAGATGGTGTTATTTCTTTTTATTGCCTGTTGCGTAATTTTAATCGCCTTATTAAATAAAACATGATGAAAATTACCACGAATGTATAGCCATAGTGTGAATGATTAAATGCAATAAAAAAGTAAATAACACACATTTCCAACTTGTTCAACAATGTCCTAATAAACTAGAAAAGGAGGACACTCAGGGCCCTCTAGTGGAATTCTCATGAAACATATCTACCGCCAGACTCATAGATGGCGCTGCCTGTCCATAATTTCGCGCTTGATTTCTATCGTTGGCCTGATTATTAATAGTCCTATGCATTATTTGTTTGTAATGTAACTACTTTATCACTATATCTATAGATAGAACCTCATGTTATGTTAACACATATTTTTCAATTTTTTTTAAACAAGCGTACAGACCACCAGATGGTAAGCGGACACCGCAGCCTATAGACTCTCGCAACTCAAAAGGAGTCACGTGCGCGTTGCCGACCCTTTATAACACTTGAGGATTGACTGTTGACAGCAGAAGGGAAAAATTGAGGTCTCGCTTTCAACACAGTGCATCCTCGGGAGCTCTCGGAACCTTGCTCACCTCCAGGAATAATATTATTATGGCTGTGGTCTTCTGCAAGGCGGAGATACTTCCCCAGTCGGGCTGCTCTAAATTCGAACAATAAGTCCAATTTCTGACACTCAATAATCTTAAACTTGCCAAATTACGAATATATACTTAGTTCATGCCCCAGCCTGTACAGAGCGCAAAACTCATTTGTGAAAATGAAAAATAATGCAAGAAGGTGACTGACAAATTGGTAGGATATACTTGAAGATGCATTGCCAAGTAAAACATATATATAAACATTTATTAGTATAAACAATATAAACATTTTACATACATACAGTAAAAGAGGACACTCGGAGGCCTCTAAATGAATGTAACTCATAAAACATTTGTAATTCGTCCTCATAGATGGCGCTGCCTGTAGGTTACTTCGCGCTATCGTTTGTTCGTTCCAGAATCTTAAGATACTCGTGTGCTTAGATTGTCAAATTACAGAATAAATAATAGTATTTACTAAAGATTTTTTGTTGGTGTTGGGATATCTCATACATATCACCTCGCCCATTAAAACGTAGTATATCGTACCAAAGACTAGAATTAGAGTATGTATATGTCTACGCGTGCTCTATTAGAACCAGTGTTGCCAGGTCTCCTGTTTTTACAGGAGATCTACTGTTTTCGGGGTGTGTCTACTGTTCTACTGTTTTTCCCGAAAAATCTACTGTATTTTATAAAAGTCTACTGTTTTTTCTAAAAAATCTACTGGATTTTAGAACTTCACTTGTCTAAATTCAATTATCAAGAAAAAAGCAATAACCTACATATAACTTGTCAAATTTCTTGAAACGAGTGTAGGGGTAGTGGGAGGAAAGCGCGCAACGTCGAACGGAATGGCGGAACGGCTCTACTGTTCATACAAAAGTAAACTCTTTTGAACAGCGGCGTTTGGAAAACCTGGACGTGAAGCGGCATATGCGCAAGGCTCGGCCAAAGCCCTGCTAGACGTATACCGACAACTTCGCGGGACAGCTTCCACGCGCAGTGGCGCATCCTGTAACCGCACATTCAAAACTAAATTTGGCTTTGCGAGCCACATTATACTATAATATAATCCTAATAACTGACGGAGTCGCTGTCACCGGACATGGCGAGGAGGACTAAAGCTATACATGAGCAAGCAGACAGCAGCCATGGTCTCCATGACAATGGTCATTGTTTGATGGGCCATCATGACCCTTGGTGTGGATCCGACCGGCATTACTTGGTTATGGTTAGTTGAAGTTGAAGTGAAGTGACAGATGAAATGAGATTTTTTTAGTAATTATGAAACTTCTCGGAGTGTGGCAGTTAGTACTTATTTTTATATTATCACTTAAAACACTATGAAACACGCATTTACGTAAATTTTATGGAATGAATTTTGTCTACTGTTTTTTGTTCAAATCTCCTGTTTTTTAGGGCATGTATGTACTGTTTTTTTCAGATTGGACCTGGCAACACTGATTAGAACAATCAGCTAGCGTTGTATTTTTTTTAGTAATAAAAATTTGAAATATCTGTTTATTTGAATTGTAATGAGCATCACAAAAGTATTTCTTAACAGTTTATGAAGACTTTAGTGCATTTCAATATTTTCAATTCATTATTCTCACGGTTCGAAATAAATGCCATACGATAAATAATAATTATTCTAATTAACCGACTTTAATAATTGATAATTCTTGGTTTATTAAGATTATCAGATGTTTTTAAATTCATCCAGCGATAAATTACAGAATGTCCCTTCATCTACAACTTCTTTCAGAAATTTGCGATTACGCCCGATTTTACCCAAAACAAGAATGACATTTTTAGGGTTCCGTAGTAAACAAGGGACCCTTATAGTTTCGCCTTGTCCGTCCGTCCGTCTGTCCCCCGTTTTTCTCATTAACCGTTAGTACTAGAAAGCTGTAATTTGGCATGAGTATACATATCAATGACGCCAAGAAAACGGTAGAAAAAAATCTTTTAAAAAAATTTTGTTTAGGGTATCTCCCCTACATGTAAAGTGGTGGTGCAATTTTTTTTTCTTCCAAACCCCATCGTGTGGGGTATCGTTGGATAGCTCTTTCAAAAATATTAAAAGGTTTTTAGGAGCATTTTTTGATTACAGAATTGGTTGGCATGATATTAAGCTTTGAAGTGATAATTTTTGTTATGGTCAAGTTCCCCCCCACCCCTGCCAGCTAAACGGTGGCTATTAGGCATGTGAAAAAAATCATGGTAGTAGTATATACGATGAATTTAAAAGGAAAACTATTACAGCTAAGTAGACATTACTAGTTAACGAGTAATAGTCGAACTTCAGAAATGTACTTTGCAAAAGCAAACTCGTACAATTTCCATTGATACCTTAGATAATGTTGTTGTCAAAAACATAGTAAATATAAGTTTGCGAACTTTTTAGTCCACATAATGTAATGGGTGGACGACTACGGACCGACACGCACTTGGCCGGTTTTTTTTAGAGCTTTTAGCTCACATTCTGTAACTGCCTAAATATTCGAGACTTAATGGTCTGTATCATAAAGCTGATATGCCTTCTGAAGGTCACATGCTTTTGCTTCCAGCTCTTGTATCACAATTCAACCAACACGGAAGTGTCAACGTATGATAACCCTAATTAGGAGTCGTTTCCCTAGAGCGGCGGCCGCGCATCATGCACTTTCAATGGATTAGAATGCACGTGGCAACCCTATTGCGTGAGTCCTTTGTACACATCACTAATACTTATCAAAGCGAGTCCTTTTAGGGATATTGTAGGTGTAATGTGTACTTAAAGTACCTTTAGACACCAATTTTTTATACCTACTGAATGTCAGGGTTTTTTTTATACAACTACAGTGGCAAATAAGCTTAGTAAGTGGACGCTGTAGCCCATGGACGCTTACGACTACAGAAGAATACCGCGTGGCCCACCCCTTAGTGATTTAGGTAGTACCAAATCAGACACCGTAGCGTAAAGATTAGTCACAAAGCGCCCTTTACTGACTTAGGTAGTAGGTACCAAATCAGATACCGTATAGCGTAAAGATTAGTCACAAGCACCCTTTAGTGACATAGGTAGTAGGTACCAAATCAGATACCGTAGCGTAAAGATTAGTCACAAGCACCCTTTAGTGACATAGGTAGTAGGTACCAAATCAGATACCGTAGCGTAAAGATTAGTCACAAGCACCCTTTAGTGACTTAGGTAGTAGGTACAGTCAAGGGCACCAATATGTATACACTTTTTCACCTTATTCCATTGAAATAAGGTCCAAAAGTGTATACATATTTATGCCCTTGACTGTACCAAATCAGATACCGTAGCGTAAAGATTAGTCACAAGCACCCTTTAGTGACTTAGGTAGTAGGTACAGTCAAGGGCACCAATATAATATGTATACACTTTTTCACCTTATTCCATTGAAATAAGGTCCAAAAGTGTATACATATTTATGCCCTTGACTGTACCAAATCAGATACCGTAGCGTAAAGATTAGTCACAAGCACCCTTTAGTGACTTAGGTAGTAGGTACCAAATCAGATACCGTAGCGTAAAGATTAGTCACAAGCACCCTTTAGTGACTTAGGTAGTACCAAATCAGATACCATAGCGTAAAGATTAGTCACAAGCAGGTCACTTAGACAAAATATGCAGAGCCCTTACTCTTGTCATACTAGCTTTGTATTAGATTCCTAAACCAGCTAGGTGTAGGTAGTTTCCCCGTTATTTGCTTGCCTTTCTTTCTGATACCGCTTGTGCAAGTGCAATGAAAGATTTGGAAGAGAGAGTATTCGATATCTACATTACCTACACTTTCAAGTTAAACATAACGACATTTTTTGTAAATATCCTCCGATTTTCTTTGAATGGTTCCAGCGAACCAATAAATTGCACTTGTAAATGTTATTTTAAATGCTTCGACACGTAACAGTTTGGCGAGGAATTTTTATAATGTTAAGTAAGTATAGTTGAAATTATTTAAAATGTCCGAAATTTTACAAAACTGTGAGTACATTTTTGAACCTAAGGCTTGAACGCTAAAGCCCCTTTTTGAATGGACTAATTTGATAATACTCGGCCAGTTCAAATGCTTTTGAGTACCTATACCTACCACAACCGTTTCGTAACACCGCATTGTGTTGGCAACAAAACTCTTCCTGGCGGCTTTATTGGAGAGCCTAATGAAACAGTGAATCCTCGCTTTCTTATTGTGGTTAATTCCTTGGTTACACGTAACGTTTAACACCTTCACTGTCACCATACAAAACGATCTGACTGACAGTGTCACAAGTCCAACTGATAGTTGGAGTGTGCATTCAATATGGGGATGTGAACCCACAGTGGAAGCATAGACTCCTGAAAAAAAGGATCATGACCCACCACATTGGGGTCACCCGGACAGGGAAGGTGTTCTAAAGGCCAGTGGGGCTAGTATAACCGACTTCGCGACCATAAAATCTACCCTGCCCGTTTTTAAAAGCCTGTTTACACATTGATTAGTGATTACTGATTAGCATGATTTCATACAAAGGCGTCTTACAAGTATTTTGCAGTTTTTTCGAAAACGACAATGTAAAAAATCCAAACTATTATATAAATAATAAAATAAATATTTGTGGACAATCTTACACAAATCAACCTAGTCCCAAACTAATCAAAGCTTGTACTATGGGTACTAAGCGACGATGCTCATACTTATATAGATAAATAGATACTTAAATACATAGAAAACATCCAAGACCCAAGAACAAATATTCGTGCTCATCAAACAAATAAATGCCCTGGCCGGGATTCGAACCCGGGACCTCCAGCTTCGTAGGCAGGGTCACTACCAACTAAGCTAGAAAGCGGTCGTCGAATTATATGTGCTAGCAAGCCCAATTCTCTGAACGGATTTTTGCTTCACGCCGCTATGAAATTAAATGTTGTCAATTGAATCTCTTGAACCATTGACCTCTTCCTTTACATAGTTACTTTTGATGCTGACTGTACTATCTACTACTTACTATTGAAAGAATCTTATCCCTCAATGGTCACTTTTATATTTTTCCGTGGACGTCCACAGCACAATATCTACTCTGCGCATGACTCTATGTGTTCATTCATAATTAGTCTAAACTAAAGTCTATTTATGAATTTAGTTTATTTGAATTCAATACTTTTGTCATAAATAAATTGAGTTGAAAACATGTTTTAAACTGTATACATAGGTAAGACCTCAATTGCACTACCTAACACGCTATGTTGGGCCACAGTAGTTGCCGTAATTGGGCTCTTTCTATTTCCACAGAACGCAGGCCATACGCGATCGTTGGAAATACATTTAAAACAACTCACGGCTGACGCTCGCACGAAGTTATGTGCGGGTTACATAATGTGTTTGTTTATTTTTATCCTGGACACATACCGCGCACTGTTGATTAAGCCATGAGATAGTAACAAACCTGCTATCGGATATGGAACATAAAGTGTACCTGTATGTGCGAAGTAATAAGCATTTCATTATTATGACCTTATGACCAATCGGATTATTACGGTTATACAACGGTTGCATAGGCGTTTAATTGACTAATAAATATAATAACTTGATTGGATAATAATTTATATAAAAATGAGAACTTCTGAAGTCGTTTTGATCAAAGACTAGTAGGTACAATGTGTTTTGATGCGGAATAGTTTTTCCGTATATAAAAAAAATCTACGGAACCCTAAAAAGGGAACCGTCTTAAAAATTTGTTGAATAGCGTATACCAAACCTTTTCCAGAATGTAACAACACTTCTGAAAATCCCAATAAAATCGGTTCAGACAGACCCGATGTAATCAGCGGACACAGATACATACATACAAACATGAGTCAAACTAAGAGCCTCCTTTTTTGAAGTCGGTTAAACAAACATACGGGTCAAAATGAGAATCTAATTTTTTTGAAGTCGGCTAAAATACCAACCGCTCTTCAATTAAATTTTCCTGTTAATCATTTACGTAATATACATGGGTACTATTACAGAATAGTATACCTAATATTATTACATCCTATATTTATCTACATACTATACAGTGCGTTACCGACAAGCGGGCTTTTAATTGAAACTGATATTAATATGTTCCATTAGCAATTATTTCCATGTATTAGCAAATCATAATTATGTGAATTAACTGCAAAATTGAATTCCGCACCGCCAATGTATAACGTTATAGGCTATAAGCGCCATCTATGAACACAATGAAGAAGCTCCCAACAGATGGCGCTACGTTTTAAGCAGAGGTCTTAGTGGCATACGAATTAAATGGTAAACTGATCTCTCCATAGTGAAACTAGCTACAGCAGGCCCATTATTTTAAAATTACGCCACAATGTATAGGCATTGGCAGTCTATATAATTCCTAGTCTCTGGTTATAGTAAACAAAATACTAAGGGCTGTCATTTGTAAGTACTGATTTACTATGCAGTACATTGCTGGCAATTAAAATTTTGTTAGAAAATATAAGTGAAGTCGAAATTTTGGTTTAATAATAAAATTAAGCACATGGTTAATTTAAGAAACTCCGTCTAAATATACCCAACTTAAATAAAAGCCCGCTTGCCGGTAACACATTGTATAATAAATTTTATTCTAGTTAATATTGCAGACTACTTAAGCCTTTCTTACGGTGTTAAACACTGCGATATCAAATTGGAATCTGAAATGTAGGTGTACCTATTTCAGATGGTATCCCAGTTCAAGAGCGCAAAAGATTACCATTTGTGCAACTGGCATTAGACCAGCTATGTCTTTGCGTAAATCACGATAACATTGGTAATCGTTAAAACCGTCCAGAAATCAGATAATAATTGTTATTGCCCGCCAGTAATGAAAGGTGGCACCAATGGCGCCATTATTGGATTGCAGCAAATAGATTATTGCACATTGCGTGCAGATCGAGAGGCTGGCCCGGTGAAGCAACATATGCTTATGTAATGGGTCCTAGCGTAAACAAAATGCGTGTAATGTAATGTGTAAGGTAAAGACGCCATTTTACACGATGCAATATTTTTAGTTACTGCAATTTTAATGACATTGCGGGGCTGAGGTAGGACAATACCGACGAAACACTGCAATGTAATGAAAATCGCATGCGATTTCTCGCACCGCGTAAATGGGGCTTAACTTTCCAAGTTGCAAGTCCTGTGGGTGAGTGTTCAAATACGAAATAGTTACAAATACAACAAATACAAATACACTTTATTGCATAACCTCAATAAAATAACACAGCGCAGTACATAATTAATGACTATGAGTAGAGGCAAACAGGCGGTCTTATCGCTAAAGAGCGATCTCTTCCAGACAACCTTAGCGTAGCGGGAATCATATCTAAGCATAATGATTCACGGTAGGTGATGCAGGGATAGTTACACAGATCACATCACAGAGACCTAGATTCTAAAAATACCTTCCTTCTTGTTCTATAAATTTGTGAGATATTTACTGCACTCTACTTATTCTGTGACTTTGGGACCCTTTTGACGCACCTGTAAGTTCATTAGGTAGGTACCTATACATTTGAAATGTATAGGTACCTACATATAAATAGTATATTGTTTACTATTTATACTAACATATACTAACATTTCCTAACATATAAATAGTATATTGTTTAAGCCAGCCACCCACGATCAATTCTACTGTCAAGTTTGCTTGACGCTTGCATACAAATCTACTTAAAATTGAGTAGACTTGTATGCATGCGTCAAGCAAAATTGACAATAGAATTGATCGTGGGTGGCTGGCTTTAGTAACCAAAAAGTCAAAATTATCAGACGAGCTGGTAGAACAAGTTGAGGCTGAAATGTGTTCTTTCAGCAGACATCCAGTGTTGCCTCCTCGGAAAAAATAAGTCACTAAACTTAGTTCTAAAAGTCGCTAGATTATGAAATATTTGACCTTGAAAAGTCACTAGAAGTCAAGAAGTTTTTTTTAACTCGTTCTTATTTGTTTTTTTTTTCATATTTTCATGTTTCTTTATTATAATTGTACATTTATCACTCAGGCGGTTGTCAGGTTGTCACATTGAGATTAGTGACAAAATATTCAAAAAAATCGCACCCGAACTCCAAAAGTCACTAGATCTAATGACAAAGTCACTAATCTGGCAACACTGCAGACATCTCAACTTGATTTCTTGTCGCATGAGTTACTTAAGGTCAAGTGACACAAGTGCGCTCAGTCTGTGCCAGACGGCTGTGATAGTTAGACGGGTGACATTAAAAAAGCGTGCGGGTAAATAAATATGCCTACCTGCGTACTTAGGTACTGCAAAAACCGTCCAGCAAAATCAAATAAAAGTGAAGGAGTGACTTATCATACGTAAGTTTACTGCTATTTCGTTAAATCACGCCCAAATGAATTATTTTTATATCGATTTTATTTATATTCCGATGTATGCTACTCGTATGACATGATAATGTACTACCTTAACATTCGTTTGTAACTATGTACTAACAATAATGTTTCAAGTTAGTCTCGAAATAAAATTGAATTGAATTTCAATACATATCTGACATGTTGGAACAAAATCATAGAGGAACAAAAGAAACACGCAGACGCGACAATATCGCCGTGGAATGTTACATATAAGGATTCCTTCGGATCACGTCGGGGTCACCAATATCGGGATTCGAACCCGATCCGAAGGCGCGTGGTATCTTGCGTGTTCTTCAATAAAAGCCGATATAAATTGCAGTCTTTATGTTCTCCTTTTTACCACAGTTCACAGGACAATAATATTGAGTTGTTGCTTGTTTGATTGAGCGTGACGCGTAGAAGGGAGAGTCTTTGTGGAGCGGAGGCCATTTTATCGCGACTTAATGATTTTAGCCAATCAGGGCGGCCGGATGTACGCTCTTGCGTATCCGGTGCGCCCTGATTCGTCGTTTCAGCGCAGCTCGCACAGACAATGCATGAATACATGAATGTGTGGGTTTTCTCCGTGAGGAAATGATGCGGCTTTGGTAGGAGACAGAGTCGCCACAAGATAAAGAAATTAATGTTGACCGTTAGATATTTAGTGAAATACCACTAGGGCATGCTCCCGGTTCTGATTTTGTATGGTGAGAACCGAGAATTCCCGGTTCCGGTACTAGATTTGTATAGAAAATGAGAACCGGGAGCATGCCCTAAATACCACCATTGACCACTTGTATTGAATTCTATTTGTAGAAATTTAGTAGCCAGTAAGTAAATTCAGCCTGAATGTATTTTCCTCCTGCTAGAATTTAATGTTACACTAATAATATTGCTTTAAGCAAAATAAAACACTTATATTACGAAAATTCATTCAATATGTAATAATGATGTAAATAATATAACCTCAAATTCAGAGCAGAGCCCATATTAAAAAAAAACATCCGCCTCTTTTTAAATACAAGAATGGCGCCAACACGTACAAATTAGTGAGGACTACCGTGTATGAACTCGCCGCTAGAGGCGCTAGTGTGATGTCAGTCCTCTGAAATGTCAAATTTCATAGTTTGTGGGTGAGTTACGCGGGTTTATTTCTAATTAGATTAATATGGTGACTATTTTGTAATACCTGAGATTGATTATGGAAAGTATGAGTTACGGGTCAACGAATGTAAGTGCTTAGAGGCAATTTCATCGTTCGTAAACTTATGTCATACTTTTTTCCGAACAAAATCCTAAGTCCTACTGCGCTACAATACGGGATGTTCAATAAAAATATTTACTGTACGGTTTTAATGTATTAGATAGGTACGACTTCAACGTAAACCTTGTTTTCACTCCCATAATAACCATAACAAACTTTGACACCTGAGGGCCGATTTTTGAGTGTCGAGCGCTCGAATTTTCACTCGACATCTGTCAAAACATCATAGTTTTTTGACAGATCTCGAGTGAAAATTCGAGCGTTCGACACTCAAAAATCAGCCCCCTGGACCAAGACCACAGTGACGCCAAATGGTGAGCACAAAAACGGTAGCCCTTGTTACCTAATAATGATGAAATTTAAAGAGGCTGATTGTGTTTTAAAATAAATCTTTATTGAGAAATATTATAGAAGTTTTTAGGTTCCGTTTAGGGTTCCATGTTTACAACCCTTATAGTTTTGCCATCTAATTACAATATTTTTAGAAGATGATTATTCTAAAACACAATCAAAGCATAACTAAAATGTATTATTTGTTTTAGCTTCCCTCGGCCGAACCATGAAAAAAGAGAAGCATGGATTAAATTTGTCCAAAAGAATCGAAGTGAAGAAACTTGGTTACCTTCTGCCCACTCACGCATTTGTTCTGTGCATTTTAAAGATGACGATATATATAGGACGAAAGGAGGAAGAGTCTATCTTAAGAAAACTGCAGTACCATGTGATAGTGTACGATTATTTATGTTAGATGATAACATCCGTTAAGCGGTTTACGCGTGAAGAGGCAACAGACAAACAGCTTTTAGTATTAACTGCTGCTGTGTTTTATGCTGTTTGTCAACTCGACTCGCAAGCTCGTCCGTTTCAATAAATCACAATAAATACTCAGCCTGCAATCGTCTCCTTCCCGGCCACGCCATTAATGTACTATTATTTTTCAGGAAGCAGAATTTTGTGCGCTAGAAGCAATAGAAACGTTGTCTGAACCAGTTAGCGATTCTGAATCGATTTTCGACAGCCCTAGAAAAATTGCACTGAAAAAAAGATTACGCAAGGAATCTACAGCTAAAAAGAATCTTGCAGATAAATTAAGGAAAGTACAACGACAGAACTTTTATCTCAAGAAAAAATGTGCCTCTTACAAAGCAATTGTCAAGCAATTAAAAGAAAAATTGTGCCTTGATGAAAGTGCCGTATGAAAAAACTCCTGTTTGATGTACATACCATTAATCAGACACACATAGTTACACACCAACACACTCAAATACACACATTGACGTTATGAATTCAAGAAATTTTCATTTTTATGGTTTTAAGCGTCCCATCCCATCGATTGATTACAAAAACAAGTCTAAAATATTTTAATTCTAAGAAAAAGTTAAATCTTTTCTACTTTGATTAAAATTCCGCATTTCTACTTTGATTAAAACTCCGCATTGTATCGAGGAGAATAATAAAACGAAGAAATTTTGTATCCAGAGTAATAATGCAAATATCGAAGAAAAAAGATAAAGTTAATAAAACCGGATAGGTGACATTATTTGCATTGACTCACTCAAGGCATTATACAAGCACATAGTGGAGGAAAAGGACAGTACTGAATTAATATATCGACGGACAGAATAAGTGAAGATCACTTGGAATTATTTTTTGGCTTAATAAGAAGACACGGCGGTTACAATAACAACCCCAATATTTTGCAATTCAGAGCAGCGTATAAAAAAAGCTTAAATCATCTCGAACTTCGGTCATCTTTTACCAGCAACTATGCCTCTAGATGATTTCACATTTTTAAATTAACAGTACAGCTTCTGAAGACCGATATGACGATAACCAAGAACCTTATGAAGTGTTACAAACTACACGTTTGCTGACATCTGATTTCGAAGTTGAAAATAACTGCGGTATATTTGCAACAATGCTTGACTAGGAAACCTTTACATGCGAGTCAAAGGTAATAGTAGGTTACATACCTATCTGGATATGTGTCTAGACTTCTGTAAAATAATAATATGAAGATTGTATTAACAACTTGACTACCGCAAATAAACTTCCCATCATGCACTCATAACTAATAAAGATCTATAAAAAAGATCTAAGAAGAGTGGTCTATGTTATTCTATAGAAAATGTTTATAAATATAATATGCTTGTTGTACTTTAATATGGCAAAGCGGTGGAAAAGGTCTGGCCTCAAAATATGGCCTTAATTATATAACGGTAAATACCCTGAAGCATTTCATCGATAAAGAAGTATTTTTAATTTTAATTAATTACATTCTCTTAATCAGCCATAAAAGTTTAACCACCGGATCCTTTTTTATTCGAGCTACAATACATCAGTATACAAAAATTCGTAATTAAATATTGTGTCACAGTTTAATTGTTTTATTTTATCATATAAAGTTTAAACACCCTTGTCATCAAACCTCTATAATGACTAAAGAAAACTTAAGAAATGATTAGGAAATCCACACTCCTGTTTTCAATTACTTGCTTAGTGTACAGTTACATAAATAACTATTATTACTCCCATTGTGCACCGTGAATTACCATACGGTAGGTATGTAGGTAGAATAAACTGTATGTCGCTTCTGTTGCGCGCTCACTTAATCTAGGCGAAAACGGACACCGCTCACACCGCGCATGCCCCGCGTTGTCAGCATCACGTCTGACAATCTGTTTGGTTCGAAATTTTGTGTAACATAATACTTCAATGAGTTAAACACTGTTCTTGTAATTTCGAATAAAAGTAGCTTTGAAATGATATCCAAATAAGTGAATATTTTTTTGAATTAGTAAGATTGTATGGAATCTATTAAAGCATATGGACCATTTAAACGGGAAACGTGAATTACATGACATGAGTCAAGATTGATGTACCGTGATTGATGTATGATTGTCAACCAATTTGATTTCTCAGCCACTTCGTACCTTGTCATTGTGAAAATGTATATGAAAGCCGCAAGAGATCTCATATTAATGTGACCGTGACAAGATACGAAGTGGCCTATACTATAAGTCAAACTGGTTAACTGTACGGACCAGCAGAGAAGGCGCATCGTCAAGTTAGTGAATTACATTCAAACAGTCATGCGAAGTAATTTCGTCTGAATCATTTATTATTAAGTACGGCAATGAGTCAAGGTTCAGAAGCATTCGAGTTCCGCTCTACTTGTCTTCCTCTTGATTTTTAAACAAAAGTGTTTGTTGTTAACTCCATCTTGAATTGCAGGATGCATCGGAACGGTAATGAATTTTGCAATATTAAGTTTCATTTGGGTGACGCTACGTGACGCGCATTTTTTCAATTATTTACAGAGAACAAACAAAGAAAAATTAACCGTGAATCAGATTTTTTCTATGAAATTTCCTTATTTTCCAACATAATTTTGCGGTCCGCCCAAATATGCGAAGTCCGACGTGCACTTAGCCATGGCTTGCCGGTTTTTTACGGATTGACGTAGGACCTAGCTTTCCTGGATCTGTTTGCAGCCAAGTTACAATTACAATACCTACGTTGCACGTCTTTGATTGAGCCAGTACACTGAGCGAAAAAAATACTAATTATTAGTAAGTTTTAGTGAATTCCAAGACAAGGAGATTATATACAAAACAGTTTAGTAGTAATTAGTAGTTACAAGGTCAAATTTTTTAGTATTAGTAAATAACTACTATTATCAAAAACTGTTTTGTAACCGTTAGTATATATAATCTCCTTGTCCTGGGATTCACTAAAACTTACTAATAATTAGTATTTTTTTTTCGCTCAGTGTACGGGCGTTCTTTCTTGCGTCTCGGATATTTGTGTAACAGTACATAGGTACATATACATAACGAACGTAGGAATGTGGAAAAAGCTTTAATTAATTCAAGGTCGACATTCCTTTCGGCCCATCCGCGATATTGACAAAAGTCTCTGTCTTTTCATAATCAGATCAAGATGGGATGGGATGGGATGGGGTGTGTGGGGATATAATTTATCAACGTATAAGTTGAATATTGTTCAATAGCTTCAATACCTTGGTTACATTGTGCATAATTACAGCTCTAGATATGCACTAATTCATGTTAACTACGTAGGTACCTAGTACCTACACAACCGTAATACAATATTGTCATGTCTTTTGTAATCTGACATAAGCATCACAACCACATATATTACATCTATATTACACAATAGGTAACTTAGACAGGTCGTCGACATTTGATGAGAAATCAATCACTTATCTACCGATCTTCGCGGTAGGTGCCAAATCAATTGCTAATTATTTGGGCCATTTTACGGAAAGTTGTACACCCGACTTTTTTTTTAAATTTGGATAAAATCGGGTTTTTTCTACTCAGAATCGAAAGCACTTTCGAACCTAATAGGAGAAAAAAAGTGTCCCAAATTTTTCATACAATTTTCAGTTTTTCCATTCCGTTACCACCATACAAGATTACAAACTTAGTATGAAAACGGTAACGGAAAGGAATAAAAAAAAATTGGGACACTTTTTTTCCCCTATATCATTCGAAAGTGCTTTCGATTCTGAGTAGAAAAAACCCAATTTTATCCAAATTAAAAAAAAAGTCGAGTGTACAACTTTCCGTAAAATGGCCCATTTTGGATAATCGAGTCAAGTGGGAGTTTAAAACAAGTCTAGAGGATTCTGCGCGTTAATATAAAATTTGTAAAGTCATTATTAGCCATTGAATATGTGTTATTTAAAAACCACAGTTTTCGGCGGAATATGCTAAAAACATCAAACTTAAGGCTTTTTTTCGCAATATTATTTATATAACTAATGATAGGTTAATTTTTCGATAATTCAGTTCGCACTTTACACGAATGTCAAAAAATTCATTGTTTTCAAAATCCATGTTTGTAAAAGTTTCATTTTCCCACGAGAACCATTAAATGTCTTCATCAATTTAAATAATGTGAATGTAAGTTACCGTTAAAAATGTTAGAATCCTTATTTATCATATGGCTCACCTATATTCCTTAATTCTTTATTTTGTAAGCCGGTTGACGATATTTCAATACCTATAGGTACATAGAGAACAAAGTGATAAATATTAAATATCCTCGACTATACAATCTGTGAGCAATTTCAGATAATTTTCAGGTCTGTATCTCTCTCTCGTTTTGTCTAACACGTTCTTTTTGCCAAAATCAAATGATTTCACACGAACCTGAAGACTTCTAAGATCTCACGCCCGGACAGTTCTTAACACGGAACCCAAATCTGATTGAGATTTAGCCAGGACACGGGGTAATGAAAGTGGTGCGCGTCTGCGGCCGGTCTACCTGCGCTTGCGCCGGCAGTTGCTGGAGTACTTTCCCGCGCGCTGCACGCACCGCCGAAGCCACAACATACCTTACGACTTACGACATTCGGAAACGCTCACGAATTACGTGATCCCATTTAAAGCCATTCATATTCCAAGTGTAGATTCAGTACATATAAATCCTTATTGAGCAATTTTGTTCGTCGTGTTATATTTGTGCAAGCATCTTTTAAGTGTATAGCGGAAACAGGGGGTGAACGGTAAAGATCAGCTGATTGTATACTTAGGTAAGTTTGAAGCACACGTAACTTTAAGACGGGGTGTAATTTCATGTAATCAAGAAAATAATACGAAACATGCTAAATTAAACAGATTATGGAGCAAACAGAGTTGCAATTAAGCGGGAACTTATGTAACTTTATTTAAAATGCATGCAGAAGCTAAATATTATGTGAAAATAAATGCAGAACTAAGAATAAAATATATTATAAATTAAGATTGTAGTTTTTGAAACGCCGAACTACTAATCTATCAATAGCGAAATATTGTGGAAACGCTGCAAAACACAACTTCAATACCTGAACTACCTATACTTTTTTTATCTATGGGGTAGGTATAATGCAAGTTATATGCAAGAAACAAATGAACGTGCCATACGTTATGAACAGTTAAAAAAAAAAGAGAATAGGTATAGTCATCCTACATTATAATGTAATCTATAGCTAAGACTAAGACACGCCGACTTAGAGGAACTGTAACTGTAATAGGTAAGTACTAATTATTACATTAACAACTATTATAAATAGTGACAACACTTCAGATAGTTTTTATACCTACACATAACTGACGCAACTAAATGCACTACCAAAATGTACATAGTTAACCTGAGGCAATATTCACATTATTATTTTCAGTAACGTCAAGAAGCTTAAAACATTTTAAAACTTCAAGCTTAAAATTGCGTCAATTTACTCCAATGTCAAACCACTTACCAAAAAACTGTTGACATAACCCAATGTCACAGAAGCCATAAGCAAACAGATGATATAATTAAAGGGAAATGTTTCCGAAAGTAACTAAGCGGGTTCAGTGCCACGTAATCTACATCCACGCCTCATTGCAAACGGTTTAACCACGTAATAGCTAAAATAGATTATTACGTTAACTAATTCCTCACCGACAGGTTACCCAAACCAGTGTTTAACTGGTTATAGAGACTTTTTGTTATATTTATCAAGAGTTTAATCTATGATTGAAAGGTCTCTGTTGTGTGAACTACATTATTTAGTAACTACTTCTTTACTTGTAGAATACCAACTGTAACCGGCGCG
This sequence comes from Cenopis cana, assembly GCA_951800055.1. Taxonomy (NCBI): domain Eukaryota; kingdom Metazoa; phylum Arthropoda; class Insecta; order Lepidoptera; family Tortricidae; genus Cenopis; species Cenopis cana. The sequence goes on along the minus strand of OX637479.1, from coordinate 6,561,978 downwards.
TATATATACAATACAATACAATACAAATATTCTTTATTGTTCACCAAAAATTACATAGAAGTAAGTACACATAGTACAGTTACATAGTAGTACATACCGGTAAGGGAAACTTTTTATATAGCTGCAGCCCGCGTGGATCCACCCGTCTAAAAAATATCGTAAGCAAAGCCGCGGCATAAAATGTAGGTAGCCTGTTCAGAAGAACGATAGAATGACCATTCTATACAAAAATACTAGAATTTTTGAAATCGGATGAGTTCCGGAGATTAAACCTACATACAAACTTACAACCTCACAAAACTGCAACCTCACTAAATTACTTCTTTATAATAAGAAGTACCTATAGATGTTGCAGAGAGAAAAGTAGGTCTCAGGACATATTCTATCAATGCATTCCTTCTTCAGCCAATCCAAAGGATGAACCAGACACCACAGCAAGTATGACGTTTTTTTTTTAGAATTATAGCAAGCTTCGAACATAAACTTCCCCGGCCCGGTATGACAAGAACAAGGGTGCAAGTCTTGATGATGGGCTGAAAAAATATCCGGTTAAAAATTTAAACATGAATGTAAAATCTAAATGCCCGGCTTCGGTTTGTCAACGTTTTGGCTAATAAAACAAGTGAGATTTAACTTGAATTGAAAGCTGCTTAGACTACAGTTCCTATCACGCATTAACGTTATTAAATTGCTTAAAATGATTTGCTAAGAGTTATTTTGCTACTCAATCGTGCGGCTTCAAACAAAAATCCAAATGATAGTTTGATCACTGTGCCTGTGTTATAATATGAGCTCTAGGTTTCATTCCAGTAAGTAGGTACCTATAACCAGTTCATAAGATAAGTATTATCTTGAGCAGTGCAGTGAAAATGTCACACAGTTTCCAATATAATAGCTTTGACCTTCTGTCCGAGGTAAAATCATAATTTGCATATATTTATAATGTCATTAAGTTAACCTGGCCATGGCTCATTATTGTTAGTTTTAAAAGTAACGAACGCTAAATGATATAGTCAGAGTGCGGACACCCATTCCTTCCACCGCCTGGTATTAAATTAAAAGGCAGCTTGAGCCTGCGAGATTAACTATAAAACTATTTAATGGTGCTTGAAAGTGGTGATCAATTTGGTCAAAGCCACTAAAACTACAAATATTTTAACTATGGTATTATCGCCTTAAACTTGTAAGTTTCCAACTTTCAATCCAATCTCTTGCTTGCTTCGTTTTATAATCATCAGTGATTTCTTATTTTCACTGAGCTAGCTAACGTGTCAGGACATAGGTAAGGTAAATGTCCCAGTGCTCGACACCTTAGTGTCCAATAGATGACACTTATTATTCACCTCTGTCATCAGAGGCATGATGCCGCCATGTAGGACCGCATTATTTAAGAAAAATTGTTTCATTATGAGTATTCAAGTATATAATAAGATACCAGACGAAATAAGATTGTTACCTGACAAACATTTTGCAACACAATTGAAAAAATGGTTAAAAGACAAATGTTTTTATACTCTGACTGAATTTTTAAATCATTAAGAAATTGTTGTTATTTTATTTTTATTTTTTGACATTTCATGTAAACATAATTTTTTGACATTTCATATTAAACATTACTTTTTGACATTTTATATAAAATATAACATTAATTTTTGCATGCCATATTGGTTAAACATGTGATACTTAATAAATAACATATGATAACAACTGTAACAACCATGTTTATGCAAATAAAATTTCTATTTCTATTTCTATTTCCTATTTTTTAAGCATTCAACTCTACTAAGAAACAATAGTCATTAAATTTTTGTACAACCCTAGAAATACCAATCGGCTATAACTAGATAATTTAAGCAAAGCAAGACTGTCCCCTCTGGCCGCAACATTGTATGCGCACGACTACCGTACACTTTTCCTAACAACGGCTACGGAACATCGATCAATATAATAACATGCCGACTTGTATATACAGGAACCAAATGTATCAAACATATATAGACCGATACAAGTCGTCAATTATGCACACAAATCACGTAGTTACATCTCCCGCATAATATATGAGTATCAGCGTTAATAGCGGCTCTGTCTTCCTGCCATTGAGTAGACGACGAGAAAAAAGGAAGTGAAATGCAAAGCCGTTTACAGCAATTTACATAGTTTACGCAATCGTCTGTACGCATGTGAAAAAAGTTTAATGATCTGTGTTATTCATTAGCTTAGCGACAATGTGCGAATCATGCATTAGATAGAGCGTTTGTGTATAAATTATACTTATGTGGGTGCTATAATTCTGAATTCCTTCCATAATGGAGTATCCATTCAGGAATCTATGAAGTTCCATTAGTGACTATGCTCTGTCATAGTCACTAATAGTAGAATACTTACATAGAAAGAGGGACAAATAGGCAATTAGTTTTAAAATTCCACATGTTCTGTCTTTCAGCCTACATATACTAGTGTTATAAATGACACTATATATGTGTCATTACCCTTTTTTGAAACGTTTTCTGACGTTCTATTTTGAAGTGCTGAACAGAGAGAGGAGATATTCATACAACCCATTTTCAGCCGCAAAGGGTAACATAACAATCACTTACCCTTTTTTGAAACGTTTTCTGACGTTCTATTTTTAAGTGCTGAACAGGGAGAGGAGATATTCATACAACCCATTTTCGGCCGCAAAGGGTAACATAACAATCACGTGATATTTTAATGCTAGGTGTCGGTGTCACCATTGCTACATTTAGTTAAATGCTTAAGTGATTGACTAATCGGTTTGACCCAACCGTCTACCTCTCTACTGCATATTAGCCAATGAAAAATTAGTTACCTATGCAGCTATGTGACAGGTGAGCCCGTTACATAGGTCACACGGTCACCAGGGCAGATTAAGAGTTGCATCAAACCATCTTTAATCTAAAACTGTATTGGTTATAATCTGATTGTATGGTACATATATAACAATGTGCTGGGCTTGACTAGATGCTGGCCAAGAGCAATCCCATTTTTATAAAAAAAAATCAGATGTCACCATGGGACAGCTCCCAGCGTCATAAATATATAACTTTAATCGGTCTGTAATGTATGAGAAACCCGCCCTTAATTCTTCCTTCACGTCATGTAGGTAACATTATCCTACTTATCGTTTCCTATAGATAAATAAATGATCGGTGCCGCCAGCAAAATGCAAGGAAACACCACTAAATCCTGGCAAATTTCCATAATTTTCCTAATAAATATTGTAAGTTATTAATAATAGACGCGTTGGAAAGTTCTAGAAGTTAGTAGTTAGAAAGCGCCTCATGTTGCAAGTCGCTTGCCCAAGCGCACGTGCCGCGCGTTCGCAAACCCAAGGCGACAACAAACATTGAGTAATCGGTGATAACTGATAACGACCGTAACATTGAACTAATTAAAGCCTTTGTCTGTTAAACATAGGCCCCAAGGCTTGTAGCTACGGGCTTTATAGCAAGTGTATTTGGTCTGTGGACGCAATGAAACAAATGTGCGTCTAGCTAATAAACGAGCACTCGTTTGTTATGAAGTGACGACTCGGTGATATCAATCTTCATTTTCAAAACAGAAAAATGGCCCTGGGTAGAAAATTCATGTTACCAGGAATATTTCCCGTACAAAATCGGGAACGCCAGACATGTAGTCTGGCCCGGGGTAAGGTTTGTAGCTACGGCCACAAGTATTATCATTTTGTGTAAGTACGAGGTTGACTGCGTGAAAATAAAATGACTATACTTTATATTTGGATACTTATAGTGCATGTTAGTTTCCACAACTTATGGGAAACAATGGAAAGATAATAGAAGTAAACCGTTAGAATGTTTACATTTGCACTTACTAGATTTTCTTCGACTTCGTCGGTTTGACTTTTAACAGTACAGTACCCATGTGCGCTCTGATGGCCACCTTTTTTGTGCTCTTGTAAGAACCCATTTATGTCATACCTGGCCATAAAGAAGCAAAATCCTACTTCCTAACCAGGGAAAGACATAAAATTTTGTACTTGCCATGCCGGTATTAAATAAAACTTCAAATGACATATTTATCGCATTTGCCTTCGGCTCGGGCTTCAAATATCTTCTACCTTAGATTCTTTGATTTACCGCCCTAGGTTAGTAATGTTGTGCTGCACACGAATATAAAAACTTCGTAAGTATGATTAAATGCGTCATGTCTGTTTTGATTGACGGTACAAGGCAACATAGTGCAACATTAGATGGTTAACACTTGTTAGTACATCGTCGCCCTAGTTAGAACTGCCGCGAGCAACTTGGAGTTATTCAACGGTACAAATACTGAAGAAGGTAGTAAAATTAGCCATTACTGTATCTAAGTACAAATTAAAGATTTCTGCATGATATATTTGAGAGATGTATATTTAGATAGACGTAATTCTTCTGTTATATAGTAAAATGTATAAATCTAATATGTAATTCACAGTGACTTCGATTTTAACTGTAATGTACTGTATAATGAGTTAAATAAAAATAATATAGTAACTTTTTAATGTACGTGTTAGGCAATTAACCACTGATAATATAGGTATCGCTAACAGAAGCCACAAGCCAAAATAAAGAAAAGTTGAATATTATTGCTTATGATGTATTTCCGTGGCTGTCACACTGAGCGAAAAAATACTAATTATTAGTAAGTTTTAGTGAATCCCAGGACAAGGAGATTATATACTAACGGTTACAAAACAGTTTTTGATAATAGTAGTTATTTACTAATACCAAAAAAATTGTCCTTGTAACTACTAATTACTACTAAACTGTTTTGTAACCGTTAGTATATAATCTCCTTGTCTTGGGATTCACTAAAACTTACTAATAATTAGTATTTTTTTCGTTCAGTGCACTAACAGCCCTTAAACGTAGGTATCCCCGCATTCCCTACCGTATAGGTAAAAATTAGTGAAAGCATTTTATTCGCAGCACTTTAGACATGCTACGACGTGATAGTGAACAGATAGTAGTTGCGTGTAACAAGAAAGGTTAGTAATGTTAGTATCCGTGTCAGTGGAACTCCAGGAAGAGTCGAAGGAGGTGGAGTGTAAAGGTCCACTGAGTGATTAAGACGGGGTTCGATACTCAACTCGCTCGCTAATTATGCAAATGAGCGACTTATTGAGCCAAGCCAAAAGTGTCCGCAATCTACACGCGATATTCGTAAGTGATTATTTGGGACTGTAGTTACGTATGTGTCATTTATTAGTAGTCGAATGGATGTTACCGCACGTGTTAAGTACAAAATTTTATGTCACCCCCTGACCAGGAAGTGGGATTTCCCGCGCGCGTAGCGTGCGGTAATTGCCGCTTTATGGCCAGGTGTGACATAAAAACACTTATAGGGGTATAAACCCCTTTAAAGGATCAATTCCAGCTACGGTTTTAGCAACTTGGGTATAAACACACATACACACATAGGTAATATAATACATATATATTTATACATCTTTTTAAAATTGTATTATTATTACTTAATACTCGAAACAAACATTAAACTGTGCGCGAAACAAAAGTCAACGTTTTCTATGAGGTAATACTGACATAAGGGCATGTAGGTACGCATTCGTCGTTTTTACAACAAAAAATAAGGTGCCAGACTAACTGTGAGCGCAACGGCGCGTGCATACAACACAAATCCCACCGGCTTGCCTAATTTTCAGCCAGTCTAGTTCTTATACTACGGCTTATAAAAAATAAGAAAGGCAATTTATTTCCGGATTCCATAAAAAAAAACATTGACGCGCCGCCACTGCTGTGAGTAGATTGTTGATGCCTTATGCGTAGCAACTTTTGATGCTAACTGTACTCTTATTGTTTTATGGCAATGAGTAGATATAAAACTAAACGGGTCACTATATTCGCAAGTCGCCATCTTAAAGAGAACAATACGACATTAGGTATATATTATATCTTAATAACGTCTACTACTAATATGCAGAACACAACACTAAAATCAGCCATTAATAAATACACTGAAGAGTATAGCTACCTATAGGTAGATGAATGCTGCGTTAAGGCCGTGTATTACCACTTTTGAGTTTTTAAAAACCATCTGGGACATAGAATATAGTGTCTTAAAATCTAAAAAAAATATATGTGTGTTACATAAGGATCTTGTCTAGTCAAAATCGCAGTCAGTTACACGACCTGATGAATTTCACTCGATAGAAAAAAATCGCGAAGTTACCCCTTTTTGGAATGTATTTTCAATGCTACGGCTATATTACTGATATTTTACATTTAATTTTTGTACTCAATTAAAGATCGTAAATAGTTATAGACAAATTCGTAGGGTTTGCTTTGATAAAATATCTGGCTTAATGACTATAGCTAAATATTTACAAAACTGCGCGCAGAGCTTTCGTAGAGAGCGGGATGGTTAATTGTAAACTCACGCGTGTTAGAGCAGGACATTTGCGTTGGGGATACCTCCCCTTAAGAGGAGGGGTAGGGCAAGCTCTCTCCATACAAACTTTGTGCAGGATTTACTTCGTTTGTGTTTGCATTAAAATTATGATTTTTGGTCAGTATGCTTATTTTTCTGATAGATATAAATATTTTTTTAAATTTTTAAATTTTGAATTTTTTTGAAATATTTGAAAATTTTCACATCACAATCTTCGCATATCTAATATTTACAACCAAAAAATATATTATATTTGTTAGTGCCAAAACCGACGAATAAAACGTGCACAAAGTTTGTATGGGGAAGGCTTGCCCTACCCTGCGCCTTAAACAGCACTATAAATAAATATGTAGTACGTATAACAAACATATTCGGGCTAAACCAGTCTTATACTATTATCATAATCATATGTGATCGCCTGGTTTTAGGGTTCGGAGACTATAAGCACTATCATTATGAAATTTAGTAAGAAGGTCGTGTATTCTATGAACCACTATTGTACGTGATGTGAAATTACGAAAAAATATTAAATTAAAGGGACACTTCATACATGTATGAAGGGGGATGAAATAAAATTCATTGCACATAGATTTATGGATAGGCTTTTAAAAATATAAGATGTTTCTAACAAACTTTTCCATTTAGGTCAAACGTTGGTGAGATTTTAGCTATCAAAGACGTAAAAAGTGTGTCGCCTGTGGGTAGCAGGGGATTAGAGGTCTAGTGTGTTGTGGGCGGTGCGCAGCAATATCACAATCAATCTTTCTAAATTATGGCCCCATCGATATTTTCGATGATTCCGCCACAGCAATATCACATTTGATTGAACTAACCAAAATTACTAGTGTCATGGAAACATCAGTTTCTTGTGCTCTGCCTACCCCCTATGGTGATACAGCTGCGTGTATATGTACGGCTGTATGTTATCGTAGGTTTCATTAGGTATCTTTAATTTAAAGCCGTTAATTCAAACATAAATCAAAGTTTTAAATATTGCGTAACATACATTTATTTCCATACGTTTGGGCATTATTAATAGAATGTCAAATCATGAGAAATGAATGGCTTTTGCATGACAAATTTAGATAATGTATCACGTTGACGTTGACATTGCCAAACTTATTGATGATTAAAAGCAAACATTTCTCTCTTTTCATAACACACCTGTTAATTATATAATTAATACGCTGCCATCCATAACTTTTTATCCGACAGTTCCGTTCCCACCAAGGATTTATCTACTTACAACGTAAAACATCGCCGTCTTTGCTTGGTTATTACATTATCCTGAATGTAGCATCCTGAATATGGGAGGGGAGTCAAACATATCTATATTTAAGTCCCGCTCTAAGGATTCTGAATTCAGGACAATGTAATGCTTTAAAGCTGCCTGTTGGTACCATAAAAACTGACCAACATAATTGAAAAAAGAGATAACTGTAAACTGACAAGTAAAAACCGACAGAATCTAAAGTTCCATGGAGCCAATCTGTGAAAAGTAAAGAATTTGATCAATTTTAACCTCGGGTCTATGGATGCATGAATCGAAACTGGAAACTGAATTCACATTTTTTTATAATATGAAAAATTCTGGCCTCTATATGTAAACTATATTGTTTAGTATGTCCCCTTTTTGTTTCCCATTCCAATTAAGCAAAGTGAGGCAAAAATGGTGATCGGGAATATTCCCGCAACGGGACATCTTTAGGTATATAAGATAGAGCGAAATAGGGACGAAAACCAAGACATTCTAGCTTGGTACCCGTAGCTCTAGTATAAGTTTTTTCGAAACATTAACTAATTCGAACGCGTTTGCGTTTTGTCTCAAAATGTATGAAAGTGGTATGAAAACGTGAACAGCGCCTCTGGTGGTCACTAGTGGAAACTAAAACAGCGAGTATAACATTTGTTGCTAACCGATGAACGCGCGTATTTCAAACTCGGTGAGAGCGTTTTCATACACTTTGAGACAAAACGCAAACGCGTTCGAATTAGTTAATGTTTCGAAAAAACTTATACTAAAGCTACTGGTCACTGTGCTATGTTAATATTCCAATTTCCAAGGGCAGTTGTTAATATACTACGTATTTCCACAAACGAGACAAGTTCCTAAAAAATACACTTCCAAGTTTCACAAGCCTCATTATTTATACATCTTAAGCAGTATTGCAACTCAGACTTGTGGGTCTTTGTCTAGATCCATCCATAAATCGTGGCCTAATGACCGAGAGCACATTATCAAATGACCTCAATAGGTACCGTGACATAACTATTACGTTGTATGAGTTCTAGTTCGGCGCTGCCAAACTATTGTGTCTCATAATGTTATCCGCGGCTTCATAAAGAACTGCATTCGTTTCCGTATTGCATAAAGATTACCATGGCATTTATGATTTAATCTATTGATAGCTTTTCTGCTAGGTCGACAGCTTAAGGGCCTTATCATAGCATAGCTCTAGTCTAGTGGAAAACCAGCCTAAGGACTCATTAAGACGGTCGGTTTCAATTCCATATCAACATGACTCGACATAATTGCCATTGGTCTATGTGCGCGCAACACAACGCATTCTAGTAATAGACCTTTAGAAATGAATGTAAGATTGCTAATATACTTAAAAATAGATTAATTGAATATATGCAGAGATCCAATGTATGTACCTAACATACGAACAGTGGAATTATAAAATATGAAAACCGGCCAAGTGCGAGTCTCCGTACCGTTATCTATAAAAACGGCAAAAAATCATGTCTGTTGTATGGGAGCCCCCCTTAAATATTTATTCTATTCTGTTTTTTAGTATTTGTTGTAATAGCGGCAACAGAAATACATCATCTGTGAAAATTTCAACTGTCTAACTATCACGCGGTTCATGTGATACAGCCTGGTGACAGACAGGCAGCGGAGCCTTAGTAATAGGGTCCCGTTTTACCCTTTGGCTACGGAACCCTAAAAAAGCATGAAAGTTGTTTTAAAAAAGACAGGTCTAACGGTTTTAGTGTTATCGCTGAAAAATTTCCTTGGCCAAACAAAAGGATGTAGGTACCTAAGTGTCATGACTGTCATGGAGTTTCCTCTGAACATATAAGTATACTTTTTTAATTCACAGCATAGTATAGTAGTATTAAATGTGCGCTAGCAGTAATAAAGGTACGGAAACCTTCGTTGTGCTGAAACGCACATGGCTGATAATTGGTATTACCGAATACCTATTGAAGATTATGGACATACCTAGTTAAGTACGTTTTTATTTGTACTAACTAGGTACTTGCACTTAAGTCAACGCGAAAAAACGAATTCTGGTCAAGTGTGTTGTTAGTATCTAACCTAATTAAGAAAATAAGCTGTTCCAACATGATCATTCACACCCGGTTAGGCGGCCAGCGTGTAAGAATCATTAATAGCCAGCTTGAACCGTGGCATCAACGGTGAACTATGTTGCTGCGATTAAACGCAACATTGCACACAACCCACGATTATCCGTGACGACACACTACTTGGTACAGCTAATGTGGTTCCCCATGCAAAACGTAACTTCACAATCATCCGTAATCTGCGATTTTTGAGACCGCATTTTGAAATGTTTCATTAAGCACAACGCCAGTCTAGACGAGGTTTCGTTTCGTAAAGATGTAAAGTGTAATGGCTGCCTTCTTGGGTAATTTTGTCAGTCATTTCATTGAGTTAATGAAGTCTTGAAGTGACACAATCTGGAACCTACTTCCATGTTTATATGTTGTCTACTACATTTATTAATATAACTGTAGAAACTTTTATCACCAAAATTATTTCTTTTATTCAAACCACTGTTACCATTAAAATCAGCTTAAAACAGTACATCTTTAAAAATAAAAAGCATTTACCCTATATATTTCTCAGAACTTATACAGTTTACCTAACCTAACCCAAAATTCCATTGTGGGTGACAAAGCAGGAAGAATAGAGTCGATTTCAATGTATGGCAAGTCAAAAAAATATCGATGCACGATGCACAAGCTCGGTATACAAAATTGAGTAACTGTGCGGTAACTAGGTCCGCCACTTAAGTGCCTTTAAGATAACAACATAAACAAACCAAATTGCCAACTCGCGTTTAACAAATTGTATGAAACAACTTTGTAATGGAATTACGCTGTTGTTTGTGTTGTATGGCAGATGGCCAATAGCAGACATAAGGTATAGTGCAGCCGTGCTTACCATTAAAACGAAATAACTTTTATGTCGTATATTTATGTGGAATACATACTTAGATAAGTTAGGTACCTATAAAAATAAATATAGCAATGATATCATTAATTATTCCAGCAATTATAAAACCCATGTTATAAATAAATATCTATTATTATATTATAAAGCGGTGTCCTCTCGCGGCTTTTTATTAATATTTTTTTAATAAATGAAAGAATGAGAAAGTTGGTGAAAATAGTCGTTTACTAATTTCATCCAGCCAGCGCCATTTTTATGATATTTTCAAAATGTTTCTAATATCACTGAGCATGCATTAATATTTAATTACACCCATGTTATCACAAGCGAAAGTGTGTCTGTCTGTCTGTTACCTCTTCACGCTTAAACCGCTGAACCGATTTAGGTGAAATTTGGCATGGAGATAGTTTAAGTCCCGGAGAAGGACATAGGATAGTTTTGTCCCGGAAATCATCCCTTAAAGGAGAGTTTGTATGAAAGAGCGATAACTGCGCCTGATATAAAAAAAAAAACAATTAAATTCTATCACGACACGATAAACGAGTTCCACGCGGACGAAGTCGCGGGAAAAAACTAGTCAAAAAATAATTAAGCGTATGTACGGTAAACGTCTCAATGCTCGACACCTTAATTCCCCGTACCGTTCACCTCTGTCACTATGACATAAGATTGAAAGTGCCAAGCATTGGGTCATTGTCGAGCATAGGGACATTTACCTTACGGGTGAGAGACCTTCACCACATCCCAAATGATAAGCAGCATCCGTCCGCTGTGGCTGTCTGGACGTAACGCAACGATCAATTGTGTTCCAACAAATCATGCACATATACTTACTACCTATTTTTTTCCTTTTTTTGTACGGGGGGAAAATCCTTTATGGATACCTCCGCACCGCGGGGGCAGTGCGCAGGTTATGTCGGACTTGCACCGACTAAAAACCCCCCCCGATTGTCCTCCTCAACCCTTTCGGAAGGCTCTGGGCTCTCCCATGGAACTCTCCAGTGCCGCCCTAGAGTCCCGCCATGCTTTTATGGACGATCGCAGCCCCCAACTACGACTGTCTTCGGCCCCGAGGACCCTCTTTTAGTCGCCTTCTACGACAGGCAGAGGATACCGTAGCCGTATTCTTATGCGCGCATATATAATACCTAATTAATATAAATTTTCATACTAGTATTATTCGAACGAACTCTGCCTGTTCATCTGTTAGTTTTTCACGACTAAACTGCAAAACCAATTATGAAGTTACTAACTATGCATGCCTTGAGAACCATTAGTCATAAATTAAGATAACTCACATTTGTAAACAACAATTACCTAGTAATGTTAAGTACCTAAACTGAGCGCGACGCGCCAGCAAACTGGTCACTACAGTTTGGCGCATTTATTTTGTAATGAACTGTAATTGTTTTTATACCTGAATAAATAAATAATAATAAGTAATATAGTAACTAAGTAGAAACTGTAAGTCACATGCATGGACCTAGGTTTCTATTTTTGAAATTTTCCCCCTGGGGGGAGAAAGGGCAATTGACATAGACCGAATCCCAGGCGACGCGGCCGGAGCCGCTGACACAGCTAGTATGTATTGAACATGAGAAAGTACCTATATCTGTTTGCTACAATTTCACCATATACCTGTTGAATTACCTAAATAATTGTTATTCAATTTGGTGTCACCTTGTTGTATTATGGGATTAAACGAGTTCTACGCAGGCGGCGCCGGCGCCGGAGATAAGTAATGCAAAATGTGAGGACAAATTCAATTAGGCATTCATCATCATATCAGCTGAAAGACATCCTTTACTGGACAGAACATACGCCTCCCCTAAAGAGTACTTACCAGAATAACCGGAGAATAATGTAAATCTATATTTATAAATGACTTTTCTATCCGTAGCACATTCTTGTACAAACGTTTCTGTACTTTCCCTGAAAAGAATACATTTAACATATTTAAGTAACATTACTTGTACCTTATTAACATATATTATTGTAATACTTGTAAGTAAAACAAAAGGCTTAGCCAACACGTCCGTCTGACCACGGCCTTACCGTCTAGCGAGATGGTGTATGCACAATAGTACACCCTACTTACTTTCTAGGTCACTGACCTTGAGTGGTTTAACTCACAGTTTAAAGATGTTTAAGTCATTTTGCACAGTTTCGTCATGGCTTTATGTTAAAGGAGTGCTATGTGTAAGAATCATGGTCATTGTTAATACTTTCAATACGTATCACGATTAATACTTAATTAAAAATATAGTAAAAATCACGGTATGCGTGTCCATGACTTTTACTTGCTTTTACGAAACAAAAATATGCAGCGTACAATTTCGACATCTATGAATCTTTATACCAATCACTTTACAGTCTAGGTAATTTGCATCAGATTATCTGCGTCTTGTCTTGTATCAAATTAAGATTAAATCTCAGGACACACTAACAAGTAATAAAATTGAATTAGTTAGATTCAAAATAGCACACTTTCGCACCCGCAGTCTGAGTAAAATTACAGCGCGTTTCTTACGAAACTAAATAGTTAGTATTCTTGCTAACGGACATAATTTGGACGGACGGGTCAATGGGTCATAATTTTGCCTGTTTTCCAAAGCGAAAAGCCCATAGCCCATAGTCCGTAGGGCCCAATCAATTTCGCATAGCATAATAATTGTATGTGATAAATAACACTGTCTTATTTATTTGTTTGAATGAATAATATGTGACACTTAGATACAAGTGATATTTAGATACAAATGACACTTCCAGGTGAATACAAACTATAAGTAGGTATCTAGGTAACTAGGTTGTTGAGGTTATGCAATAAAGAGTATTTGTTGTTGTTGTTGTATCTACCAGTGGCGGCGCGTCAAAAATATTCTTAGGGAAGCCGGAAATAATTTGCCTTTCTTATTCTTCATCATGAGCCGTAGTAATAGAAATGGACTAGCTGAAAATTAGGTAAGACGGTGGGAATCGAGTTGTATGGACGCTCCGCTACTGGACTATCTACACACGGGCTATTGTTTGCGTTCTTTCAAAGACACCTTTAGCGTCACAATGTGGTCACAATTCTATGTTAAGCATTATGTAAAATAGACGAACATTATCAACTGGATTTATTTGGGGCCAAACTTTCCCCGAAACAAACAGACAACGAGACAACTGAGATGTCTTACTTATGTATTCAGAGCCTAAGTTTGGTCTGTTCTAGGTCTGAAAAGGCCAATGACAGACTATCAGAGCGCGGCGTGTTCGTAAGAAACTATTGCTTTTTGCTATGGCTATTGCATTGCATGGACTGACCAACATTTAAAATTTAGTTATCTAAGTTTAATGTACATATTATTTAGTTACTCCATTAAACCGCACTAAATTACGAGCAATTACATCTACGCAGCAATTAGGTACTTACTATCAATATGTTTATGATTGCTATTAATGTTAAAAATATCATAGAATGTTAAAAAAAATCATCCACAGTTCGCCAAAACTTTACCAAACTGGCATAAGTAGTTGAATTAATTTTATTTATGTTATTTTATTGACTATCTTTATCAAAATATATAATATGCACAATTCTTGTAGAAATGCAATCATTAAAAATCGACACGCAACATTAATCATGTAACATGTATCTACTCATAACTCATAACTTTATTGCTCTCATGTTGGTATACAGCAGGTCTTACTTCGTTCTAATATTAATGCTAATAAAATTATCGAGGCCTAATTATATCTTTTTAGTATCCAAATCATTTGATAATCATACGAATCAAATTATACAATAATTATATGTGATAAATAAAACTACTTTAACCAACTGTTCTATTACATCTAATTAGCACTGTATCGTAACCGGTAATCTCGGTTTACATAACCGTTAATCAAGAACAATTAATAATCGATTTTCTAATAACTTTCATCGAGTAAAAAGAAATTCAATACGGCGTGCAACAGAGGAGCAAAGCAAACCAGACCGAACTCGAGACAAAACGGGCACTTTCGCTCGTGGCGGCCGGCATGCGCTCGCTAGCACTCGTCCCCAGATGCTACGGCCATTACCGATTTCTACTTTTGCAACCATAAACATGTATTACAGTAGCTATAGTACCTTGTTAAGAATAAACTAATTACATGGATAGAGTTCAAAATATTTTATCATCATTAGCCGGTTATCTATTAGGAGCGCTCGTGGCCCAGCGGCGCCTGTGTACCGCTTGCGGTATCTAAGGTTAAGCAACATGGGCAGCGGTCAGGACTTGGATGGGTGACCGCTTTGAGTGGTTACTAACTGAGCGCTCCCGTGCTTTGGAAGGCACGTTAAGCCGTTGATCCCGGTTGCTGTCTATGGCAGCAGTCGTTATGCCAAGTTGCCCACTCACTTGACAAAGCCTATCCCAATAAGGTCTAGTTTCCCCTCGGGGTTGGAAGGTCAGATGGCAGTCGCTTCCGTAAAAACTAGTGCCTACGCCAAATCTTGGGATTAGGTAACGGACCCCAGGCATCCTTCAGGATGCAACTGTACTGGGATAACGCTAGGAGGATGATGGTGATTAGCCGGTTATCCATGCGAATGATATTTATAATAAAAGTTCCATTGTGCGACGAAAACTAAGCATAAAATTTTGGCTTATTTTTTGTCGCACAGCGGAAAATTTCAATGTAATGTTACATCTTAGTTAGGTCTGCAACTTGACGGGAAAATAATTTACACTGACAGGACTTAGAATAGCGAAAAAGAATAGCATGATCAATTGTCTCGCCTGTGTGTTAGACCACTAAACGAATAATTTAAAACATAGTCATGTTGGTAAATAAACGCTCAGTTACGTTAACCACAGAATACCACAGTTCAATGTAAAATGTTTGCATCGCGTGTTTGTTTAACATTGCGAGTATTGTGTCCGAATGACATTTTTAAATATTAATTGTGGTCTGTGTTAGTGAGAGAAATTTAAACAACTTCAACCAGCGGTAGATTTTTTGTTGTATTTATACTATTTATATAAGACGTTATATAGAATGCACACAAATTAATATTTCCGTGAAAATGTCGACAGTAAACATTGAATGACTTTTACCTGTCCTCGCATGACAGGTTAGGTATTTGGCCAAATAAATTTCTTCAGTCCTTAGGTAACTGGATAAATATTATAGCAACCGGGATGTATGATGATTGCGAGATATCGTTTTAGACGACAAGATATAGTATCTGTCATTTTCTGATACCATTCGATAGAAACAAGAACGGCCTAGCTAACTTTTAGGCGATGACAATTCATGCCAAATAAATGTAAATAAATTAATTAACCATTTATTTATTAAAAAATAATAATAAATATACACACGCGAACCACTATATTATTTTTAACATAAAATATACCTGAACTAAACGTTTTAAAGCAATCAAGCTCAACAACTAAACTCAACTGCATCCATTCATTAAAACCAATGACATTCTCGAGAAAACTGCTGTGTAGATCGCTTTGTGATCGCTTTAAACAACCTCCTCTGCCATGTTAGCTCAGCGATTGACCTGACCTAAAAAGTCGCAAAAGGACAATCTATAAATATTGGTCCATGCAGAGCTACTACATTTTAACTTTGAACAACATTGCAACCAATGTTGCACACACAAGATTGCAACTAGTTGTGACACAATTTCAATACAACTATCTAAACGCGAGAAGGATCTAGGAACGACTGTAGTGTAAGTTGATCAGTCACATGCAACGCAGCCGACTAATCACAGACACCTTCGACTAGAATTTATTGAGAATTTCCAAGACCTTAAGAACTTCTACAAGCATATTATCATTAATTGAGATACATATTAGTAATATATATTATCGTGATATCGCAAATTGTAGTGTGATATGAGTGTGTCGCGTATTAATTATCACCGAGTAACTGACGCCTTTGACAAAGGATTGAAAGGGGGGGGGGGGGGGGATATTGGGCCAGTGTCAAGCACCGGCATGATTTATCTCGTTCGTGTAACTTATCAGGAGTAATGAAATTTTGCATATCTTAATTACTCCACGATTTACTTTCTTTAATATTTTTAACTGTCTACGAAGACATCGTTAAAAGCTAATGTGCTTTTATCTACATTGCCAAGCAACATAATTATGTAGGTATGCTTAGTGCAAATAAGATCCTGTGTAACGAGTTATGGCGATCACGATAGGTATCGTTCGTTAAATAGTGATTTGTGATGATCTGAATAATAATTAATTTACCCGGTACTGACGGAAAATGCCCAGCTGTAAGAGATCCGTTTTATCTGCCTCAAAAGTTAGTGAAACTGTGATAGTTACGGATACGGAGTGGTAATCGAAATAAATTGTATACTTAGTGCATACACGTCAAATCAGAACGAATTTAAACAGCACCTTTAAATACGTATATTTTCCCCAATGACATCCCACCCTGTCTCATATTGATGGTTTATTTTGATGTAAAGAAAAACATGAATATTATCTAAACGTAATGACTCCCCTGGTTCTCAGTCTAAGTATTGGGATTTGAGTCTGACTCTTGCATTATTACGCATACTGCTTTCACAGGAAGCCGAGGACATTGAACCTAAATCTCGGTACTGAGACAAATAATCGCATTCACGATTTACATGCTGTTACACGCCATCAAATCTGATTACCAAATTGTTCTACTCAATCGGTTATTTATTTAATCGATAATCGTGTATCTTGATAATTGATATACCAACATTATGATGTAATAATAATATCCGATATCAATAATAATTATGGTTGTTATTTATGCATCGTGACATGGAACCGATATCTAAAACGTTCGCAGTAAATGCTTTGCGGATGATTTTTAGGGTTCCGTAGTAAACAAGGAACCCTTATAGTTTCGCCGTGTCCGTCCGTCCGTCCGTCTGTCCCCCGTAACCGTTAGTACTAGAAAGCTGTAATTTGGCACGAGTATACATATCAATGTCGCCGACAAAACGGTAGAATAAAATCTTTATTTTAGGGTACCTCCTCTACATGTAAAGTGGTGGTGCAATTTTTTTTTCTTCCAAACCCCATCGTGTGGGGTGTCGTTGGATAGCTCTTTCAAAAATATTATAAGGTTTCTAAAAGCATTTTTTGATGAAAATTAGGCGTGTGAAAAAAATCATGGTAATAGTATATACGATGAATTTAAAAGGAAAACTATCACAGCTATGTAGACATTACTAGTTAACGAGTAATAGACGAACTTCAGAAATGTACTTTCGTACAATTTCCATTGATACCTTAGATAATGTCGTTAATTCTGCCAAAAACATAGTAACTAAATATAAGTTTGCGAACTTTTTAGTCCACATAATGTAACGGGTAGCGACTACGGAACCCTACCTTGCGCGTGGCCCGACTCGCACTTGGCCGGTTTTTTAATTAGATCTATAAGCAAATTTCAAATTACATATCAAAGAAACACAACTAAGCCTACATTTTGTATTAAGTATTAAATTAAATACAGTTATATTAGAACGTTAAACTTATAATGCAATTGATCAAGATCGCTTCAGGAACTTAAATCAAGTTTGTCAAGTGTAATGATTACTTTAGCGCATGACAATAGCCACCCACGCCGCACGTAACTTATCGAAATAGCTGATTCAATACTGCCGGCTACACCACCGTGCTGCCATTGATTGGCGTACCTACAAAAAGAAAAGTATACATAAATAAAAACACTCGTTTTAAAAGAAATCAATAAATATAGGGCTATTGATTTGGTATTTTTCAAATTCATGTATTAGATTTTTTGGTCCAATATGATTCTTATTCTCAACAAATGTACCGAACGCGGGTTCTCACAAACTCACAACCTAGTTAGTGAGAAAACTCAAACAAAATAAGTAGTACATAAAGTATACATATAAAATGATAAAAAGACGACGAAGTAAAACCCAAGAAGTTCCGTTGTGCGACGAGAAAACCTTTAAAATTGCACGCTAAATTTGTCGCACAATGGAAAATTTAACTCTTTGTATCACTTTGGGTCGTCATCCCAGCACAGTTAGTTAGTTCTTTACAATTAGATTGGACATTGCAGGACACAACATGCAAACAAGCTTATGCTTATGGCCTTATGGCCCGCCTGTTGGTAAGTAAGTACCTAAGCATACATATATGATATGATATATGATACGTATGACTACAAGAATATAAACGTCAACCCTACGTTGCTCTGTAAAATCAACATCACATCTACATACTCGTAGGTACTTTATGTGGTCATAATTTCAATTACCTACTTACATTTAAAAAAAAGTTTAAGTAATGATTTGTGTCTTTTTTGTCACGGTTAACACTCGCCCACGGTTCTGTTTAATTGAATCCCAACATGTTGTTACAGCCTATAATCTATCGATTGCATAAGTTTATTTTTTATTTTTTATGTCGCGAGTGTTACATTTACATAATCACAAATCAAGCTGGATATACTTTCTCCGATTACTGGAGCTATCGTATCATAAGACGATACGAACCGACCGACCAGGCAGGCAGACAACATTTTCAATAACTAGCTCATTAATTTTGTATAAAGCAGTAACGCTGCTAATGCAAAATTCTAAATTATTATTGTTTTCTAAACTTGTAACTAGCTCATTACATTTACGTGAGCTTAACATGTGTATATAGGGCACGCATTAAAAGTAAGTTTTGTTTATGTATAACTAAATTAAGAGGAAAAAATATCCCGTTTCTACCGTTTTTCAATAACATTTGCTGGGACAAAATGAATGGTACTGTGGTTAACTTACAAATGGGACTAACTAGGTACTTTGAAAGATTTAGAACACTTATTTGGTCTTCACCAACTATTTCTACTTTGAGTACTTTGGTGCAGTTTGATAAATAGTTAGGAAATTTACGAAGAAGAAGAATACCACTGACCCCAGGTTAACCAAATAAAAACTAAAACGCTGCATACAAACTGGATTTTTAAAGTCGCCCCATAATTTGAAAATGACCCCGGCTACTCGTAAGTACATATGTATTATGTTTTTCTATCGTTCGTACCTATTATGGCAAAATTAATGTAACGACTGTAAGGAGCTTATAAATCTGTCTCACATTATCAGGTTAGGTGGGTAACTTTCAAACCAGCGTTAGGACATATCAACAGTAATTTCCATGTTATGATCGATAATCCAAAAAACAAGTTGCAGTATCGGTAGATCGGAAAAAAAAATTCTGAGCGTCTAAGTAAGTGTGCGTCTCTTTAAGGTTAACAAAGCGCTATATTATTGTTGAAAAGTAATTACCTCCGTAGTAGGTACAGTCGACCAAAAAAGTGGTCTACCACTTTTCGATTCTATTTTGTGTACGTTAGAGTCCAAAAGTGGTAGAGGACTTTCTTTGCTGACTGTAGGGTCTGTAGGTATTCAAGGTACCTACTCGCTATTTAATGAGTCGGTGCCCTTTCCAAATAATGAAGGTTTGGTTATTCTACTTTACGTGGAAACTTGTCTGACATTTAATTCTTAATAAAAGAAAACCAATAAAAAGCTGTTGTTATTGTTCAGCGTATTTATTTTTTAGAAACTAATTAATAAAACGTTTTCTTTTCCGGTTGCTATAGCAATGAAAAAGAAAGTATCTTTCCAGTTTATCCAAAACTTCTCGAAGCGGTCGTCAAGAGGTTGTTAGCCTACTGATCTGATTGGAAGGTCGTCTCGGAAGGGCCCATTGCATTATACCATAAACAATTGGTTACCTGCCCACCATCGATCGTAATGGCGCGATTGATGTTTGTATCGATTATGTGTAATAGGTATTACTAGTATTACACAATTGCCGTAGTTACCTAGGCAAGTGTAACAACGTGAAAGCTCGCGACTTATTTTTAGGGTTCCGTAGTAAACAAGGAACCCGTTTCGCCATGTCCGTCCGTCCGTCCGTCCGTCCAACCCCCGTTTTTCTCAGTAACCGTTAGTACTAGAAAGCTGTAATTTGGCATGAGTATACATATCAATGACGCCGACAAAACGGCAGAATAAAATCTTTAAAAAAAATTTTTTTTAGGGTACCTCCCCTACATGTACAGTGACGGTGCAATTTTTTTTTCTGCCAAACCCCATCGTGTCAGGTATCGTTGGATAGCTCTTTTAAAAATATTATTAGGTTTATATTATTAGGAACTTTTTAGTCTACATAATGTAACGGGAGGACGACTACGGAACCCTACCTTGCGCGTGGCCCGACACGCACTTGGCCGGTTTTTTTCTTCATTTATTTCAGGCAACTAGGGCCTATAGACCTATAAGGTCTATAAGTTAACATACATACAATTATATTTATTATTATTAAAACTAAAAACATTATTCAGGTGCCAAAACGTTGCATCGTCAACTGGTGTAGGTTTAATGTTCTGTTACTTACCTTGAGCCCAAACTTGATAAATTCCCAAGCAAAAGCTCGACTCGGTATGAAATGATTAATCCTTTAGTGTAGTGCACAATATATATCTTTAGACAAAAATGACCTTTTATGGTCACCTGTTGTATTTCTGGTGCAGAATTTTTAGGTATTTAATGGGTAGAGACTTATAGTAGTTTATGCAACTGGTACATAATGAGGGACAGTGTGTTTTAATAAGGTCACACGAGTGTTTTAATGCCTAATTATGTACAGTTGCATACACTACTTTATCTACATCCATATACATATTAAATCCTCTTTCATGTGTTTCGTGTGGGCACGTCTCGCCGGCGTGCGCCATGTTTGCCTCGACAGGCCGGCCCGCGCGCCGCCGCCAGCCCGCAGCTGTGTCGTTAAGGTTGTACTTGATCTCGTAAGAGTATTATATTTGGTGTTCTTATCAAAGACTACAATATATATACTAAAGTATAGACTGGTAACTCTACCGTTTTAGGAAACTGATGATAGTGCTGCCATCTATCCCTCGTGATGTGTAAATTGATTTACACACGCACACACACACATGCATATTGCATAGTAGGTAATACATACACATATAAAACATTCATTCAATTAGTTTGACACATCTTAGAAGTTACGTAGAATTAAGTTTCTAAACGCGATTATGAAATTCATTGCGTACCTGTTTGGAAACTTATTTCTCTACGTAACTTCTAAGATATGCCACACTAGTCCATATTGAAGATTATAATAGGATAGAATTGAAATAGGTCCATATAAACAGAATAATATATTATCAATATTAAATAAAAAATCAAGTGAAACTTCATTTCCTTGTTTATGTGTCTTATTATTATAAACAATCTATTAAAAATAACATACATGGCATAAATAAAATCAAAACTAACTTGAATCTACAACAGGCCCCTTGAGGCATGGTACCTAAATTTTTTCGCTATATGGCGATGATCGCGCGCGTTGAGTCCTTTGGAGTTCGCTTACCATCAGGTGGCCCGCACATATAAAAAAATGCAGATACGTTGTATGAGGAAGTCACCAGGTTCGTCAGTCACCAGTTACTTCAAACATTTCACGATTTCAGTAAATAACTTGTGTGCGCTGGGGTCCATGGGGTATGGACCTCGAGTTTTCGATGCCAAAAGGTCAAAATTGTACTCACAGCCGAGGCCCTTATTTAATGAGCTGGAAACAAACAAATCAACATATAAGTATACGCAACCTATCTAACATAAAATGCAGATTGTCTCTCAACACAGCGCATAATTGGGAACTCTGGCGACCATACTGACCACTGTAACATCAAATTAGTACAAACAGACATAGTTTTGCTGTTATTATGGCTGCAATATTTTTACTCCAGTTGTTGCTCAAACCCTTCAAGTGCAGATAACAATTCGCTTGTATCTTTTTATTTTTTAGTAGGCACTCCTCCATATCCCTCCGAGAATATGACTGTGGTCAAAATTGTACCTATGCTTTAATTTTTCCGTCCCACAGTCCACTCTGATATCAACAAATCTAATCAATAAAAATAAATAAATACCTCGCAAGCATATTTTCTGGGTAGTGGTATACTTCAGTAAAATGAATTCTATAACCCTCCTGTTTGTGCTGTGATGACTGCTCTTCAAAATCAAATCCGCAACTGAGCTTCCCAGCCCTAAACCTGTTTGAATCTTAAGGTGAGGACTTGGAAATCTGTGTAAGGGGTTCCTGCAATTGTGAAAGGAAAATAAATGCCAAAAATGAAAGAATTTACTTGATTAGACTTTATTACCTATTAATCTATTATAACTTAGTTGCTTCGTTTAAGTTTTTTATTATGTTATTACTTTGTGGTGCACAATAAGTCATATTATTATTATAACATATTAATTACACAAATACAAATAATTATAATTTAATTACCTTTTCCGTGTCCACCCTTACAAAATGGCTACCGTACAAAACGCAACAATTCCTGTCCTGTGTCCTGAATGACATAGGTATTAGGTATTCCTGGATTACGAGTCCTGGCTCACTATACATTCTCAAACTATGCGTATTACAATACAATGTTTTTTATTTCGAATATGGTGGCATTTAAATGAAAACGCAACTATTTTAAATTAAATTAAATGGATTTGTCAGTAACAGTTTTATAAATATATTTGAAGTTTTATTTTGAAAATTGTCAAAAGATGAAAGATGTCAACGTATAATATAAACGTTCCGTTACTCCCAAATTTAAGCTGATATACACTCATAGTCCATAAAATTTTGCTCGTAACTTATAACGTAAGAGAGGCTGACAACATATATTTATCCATGTCTATGGGGTATTTAACTAGCACTCTAATCAATTTTCTGTTTGCATGAACTATTGATGAGGCTCAATTAGCTCGATGTTGTTATCAAATAATTGTGTACATTACCTAAAAATGTAAATATTTTGTGTAAATTGGAACGATAAGGAACTAAACAGGAAAAAACTCCTAGTACCATAAATTTAGGTAGCAAATACGTCATCTAAATTAAGGCATAGACAAGTAAATGTAAAGGTTAATGTATACATAGTAGACAAGTTCGTGGTACTTGTTACAGTTGTTACAATGTGTACATTACCTAAACATAACTGTGTGCAGTACTGACATCTAACAGCATGAGTAAAAACGACGAAGTCCTTGGCTTGGAAAAGAAGACAAGCAGTACTTAGAGCTGAAGAGCTCGTTATTTTGTCACCAATATATAGATTGCAGCTCAATCTAAGCGTTCCATTTCTTTTCTTCTAAGTTGCCATAGCATGGTTCTTATACGCGCGCGCGCAACCGCGAGAAGCTTCCTGCACAGTATATTATAAAGCGGGGTCTTATCTACGGTTTGTGAACTTATTAAAGAGGATTTACTATATGGATGTAGATAAACTTATTATTGTATAGTATTTTGGTCCGTTATAACAGAGCCTCTTGCTTGTAATGAATTTATCAAAGTGAGCGACGCAAGTGCATGCACGGAGACACATATGCTTTCTCCACCTGTGACCCCATTATGGGCGTCCGTGGGATTCAAGTTTTTGCCCCACACAACCACATTCTAACCATGCAGGGTTGCCTCTTTTTTATTGTACAATTTAAAATTATACTTGATACGGTGCGTTCTCTATGATTACTGGTCCGGTTATTGGCTAGTTCGTTACTCGGTGTGTTTGAAAGGTTTGAAAATAACCGAATTACAGGTGAGTATATTTAAGTATCGTTGATGTTTTGGATTATCAATAAATGATGAATGATTGTCAGTGGTCTGATTAAATAATGAGACTGCTAGTTTTGAAATATCCGTGAAGCCCGTCCTCGTTTTTGTTTTTGAAAAATATAAGTAGTTTTGTAACCTTTGCTCCGCAGAAATCATCTGCAATTGTATAAAAAAAAAGAAATTTGAAAAATTATTTAGCCGCGAATGCCATGAGGTCGCAGGTTCGAATCCTGCTAGGTGCCTAAATTTTTCCTGTATTTCTAAAAATAAAAAATAATTCTGAGAATTTAGTTCATGAAGTACCATATCTTTCCATTTGAAACCATTTTATTGCTGCGTTTTTGTCGCAAAAATAAAAATAAAAATATTTTTTTAAATTAAATAAATGTACAATAACTTAGTTTTCTAAATTTATAGAAATAATTATCCATTTTGGCTAAAAAAACTTGTTTTATCACGTTTTTCTCATGTTTCTTTGCGCAGGTGCGAAGTGCAGCATATTGAGCTAACCCTATAGCGAGCGCCAACATTTTGGCAATCACCGTCTTGCCTTAAATTAATGGGCTCTGATTTAATATATGTGATTTAATAGATGATCGGGACACACAACATTGTCAACAACTATTTCACAACTAGGGCCTTTTAATGTAATATTTATTATTTTGTACCATTGAAATAATAGAGCAGATGACCCTACGACTGACCCAAATTTCACCCGTCCATCGAACTCGCGGAGAAACGGCTCTTTTCTTAACTGCATTTAAGTGGCATTTAATGTGTTTTCCATTTTATACGTCTACAGACGCTAATCCGCATTCGGTATGCCAAACAGAGTTAGACCACTTCCTTGGCTGACTATACTCGAGCCAATATTGCATGAGCACATGTAATAACTAGGCGCTATGTGACGGAACTTGTCTGAAATTGATGGTTTTCACATACTTAATGAGCACAATCAAAAAGAATTATAATGAAGAAGAAGATTAACGATTCGCTTAGCGCTTGTGTAACGCCTAATTATCTGTAGATTTTAAATCATGTATGGCTACGCTTTAAATCATGTATGGCTAGGATTTATATGGCTACGCTACGACCAAGAAAGTTGCATATAACTTTTGAATAACAAATTATCGATAATTGGTAGACCAATTTCTTGACTGACTGATGTACATTTGTGTAAAAGGGGTAATTTCTCCCAGCGTTTCATTGTTTATCTCTAATCGGTGAACCGAAAACAAAGTCAATGTCTTGTTCATATTTATAAATACCAACAAGATTTACGCTGCGAAATTATGCTAGGCCTTGCACCCGTTCCTTCCTGATGGGCTAAGAAAATTACAAGTCGACGGGCTAAGTTTATCGCTTTATGTGTCGGAAATAATGGACATATAGCATTCGTCCCTTACTCTCAAGTATGTAAGTGGAAGAGGGACGTTTGCTACATGTCCGACATTTAAGGCCGTGTATTACCACTTTTGAGTTTTTAAAAACCATTTGAGACATAGAATATAGTGTCTTAAAATCTAAAAAAAATATATGTGTTACATTAGGATCTTGTCTAGTCAAAATCGCAGTCAGTTACACGGTCTGATGAATTTCACTCGATAGAAAAAAATCGCGAAGCTACCCCTTTTTGGTATGTATTTTCAATACTACGGCCATATTACTGATATTTAACATTTAATTTTTGTACTCAATTAAAGATTGTAAATAGTTATAGACAAATTCGCAGGGTTTGCTTTGATAAAATGATTGGCTTAATCACTATAGCTAAATATTTACAAGACTGCGCGCAGAGCTTGCGTAGAAAGCGGGATGGTTAATTGTAAACTCACGCGTGTTAGAGCGGGACATTTGCGTTGGGGATACCTCCCCTTAACATGACATCTACCGGAGTCTCGGATCTAGCAATCATCTTAGCGCCGCTGGTTACAGCAAACCCAATTCATCACAACAGCAATTCACTGCGTTCGTTATTTTATATATTCCTCATTTTTGCACATAAGCGTGTATTCCTATTAGTTAGGTACTATCAATTCTTACAAACGGGATTAATTTCAGCACATTTGTAATTATTTCAGTTTACCTACTGAAAAGTAAATAAAAAACCGGCCAAATGCGAGTCGGACTCGCGCACGAGGGATTCCGTACCATTATCTATAAAAACGGCAAAAGATTCATGTCTGTTGTATGGGAGCCCTCTTAAACATTTATTTTAGTCTGTTTTTAGTATTTGCTGTTATAGCGGCACCAGAAATAATCTGTGTAAATTACAATTGTCTAACTATCACGGTTCATGAGATACCTGGTGACAGACGGACAGGCAGACGGATGGACAGCAGCGCCTTAGTAATAGGGTCCCGTTTTACCCTTTGGATACGGAACTCAAAAAACTATACCTATCTGATTAACGAATGTAATACTTACCTAAATGTGTTACAGTTTCGTTGTTGAACATCGCCAATAGGAAAAGATGCTTTTATGTAAAGCATAATTCTTCCCTGCGCTCTTAAATGTACACGCAAAACTGTAAATATCACGTAATAATTTAGTAAATACCTTAACTATATATTTACAATTCCTGTGCCTGTGTTAATGTGCCATTGCATGCACATGATGAAGCTCATGTAATAAGTAGGCTCGCAATGACGAAACTCTGACGTGCAAAGATAGATGGACTATCGTGTGCCTAATCGACATTTTTTACCAGGTTATATGTGCTTAGTCACTAATTCGTATGAATTATCTACACAAACTGTAAGGTCTTATTTAGTGAATAGGCGATGTGTAATACGGCGTCGTTCGTTTCTTGCGTTACTTAACTCTCTTAACTTGGTTCTTTTTTGTTTTCAGTTAATTATCACTTCGACCGGGATTCGTTTGGTGCCGAGTAACCTAGGACTTACATACGGCAAATCGACAGTGCCTATATTCCGCGATCCTGAAACGAAAGGTAGGTAACGTTTTTTTTGTCGCAGAGGTAATACATTTACGTGTCCCCCGGGCCTAGGTCTAGGGAGACCCATAGTGGGGGATATGTGGGACTCGCCCTTCCATAGGGGAAGGGAAATACCCAATAAAACCTCTGCGGCGTTAACCCTCTACCGTGCAAGGGAGCACCATGAAATCGCTAGCATTCAACACGATGCGCCCCCGGCCGCCCTGACCAAGCACCGGGGGAAAAGGTAACCTATCCTAACCTACCATTAACTATTGGTGGCTCTGTGAGACCTCACGAGCTTGGTTTGCGTTTTCAATTGACAACAAATCATATAATTATTGAACAAAATTTACGAGAATCGGTTGAGAAATGAGACCTGTAAAGGAGAATTGCCGGAAATCCGCCGGCCTTACGAACGCAGTATGCAAGCTGAAACGGGAACCGTGAACGCGTCGCGTCGGTTGGTCGGGGTTCGATCTATAATATTAAATTCGTACGTAACATGGCCTAATTAACCAATTTGAGGCCCTGATTTTGTTCTCGCTATACATGACTTGGTGACTGCTTACCATCATTTTGTGTTGAGTCTGCGGTTAGTCTGAGATCAGGAGGAGTCTTACACTTATATTCCTACATCAGGATATTGTTCTTTTAATTTTTTTATATGCGGAAGTTTAGATGTTTGTTACTCAATCCCGCAAAAACTGCCGAACGGATTACGGTTAAACTTAGTAGGTGTTTACACTATTCAACGGGTCTATAGCCTGGATTAAAATAAAGAACTTTTTTTTTTCCGAAAATCATCCTTCGAAGGGTTGAAATTGGGAATTTCCCCGGACGAAATCGCGGGTAGAAGCTATACCTACACAATACAGTATTTGTTGTTGTTAGTAACATTTTTTGTTTCAACATCCGAAAACATTTGCACAACCAATCCATAAGCAATCGATACGCTGCGTTGCGATAGTCTTGAGCCAATTGTTATACCAACACTGACGATCCTTCTAGAACAGTCCACACGTAACGCCGAACCGAATAAATAACCAATGAAAAGTGGATACAAAATATGTACCTAAAGGAATGACTACGAACAAAATCGTGTCAGACATTTTTAAATTCTTTAATAGGTAAGTGGTTTTTAACATTTTTTTTGACGTAATTCCTTAATTAGCTCCCGAGAACGTGCTGTGTTGAGAGTGCCGGACCTGCATATGTATGCTGTCAACAAAATTACTCCTTAAGTCAAAAAAGGGTCGGCAAAAAGGTATTCTGTAATATCTTCTTCCGGCATCTTCTGACAGGCCTTACGCTTATTTGCCACCGCCGCCGCCGTTGTACAAAAGAAATCTACGTGTGTACCTACATACCTTGCGACCCTCCAGTACACATATAATTTAATCGAAACTAATATGTATGTATAACCGACCCCTTAAAAAACTGCGCAACGCCTCGCCAGGTGGCCACCCCCAGCTTAGAAAAACTGTTAGATATACCTAACATTGCGGTTTCTGTTAGTGTTATCAATGTATAGGTACAATAGGATGACTTCTTGGGGCAGGAATATAATAATACAGTTTATATATGTATCTAGCTACCGTTTACGCGGTATCATAGCAAACGAAAGTGCTCGCGCGTTCAAGTCTACCGTTACCGTATTGCATCGCATTACGATGCCATTTCTCACTCCAGTCAACTCCAGTCTTGTACTATTACTTATTCTGTGCTCCAGTGAAATATTATGAACCCACGACCCACAATATACATTACGTACTTATTAGATAATAAGTAGTCTATAATTACGTGAAACTGAGATGACAAGCTGATATATTAACTCCAGTCGTGTTCAAGATGGGAATTACGTAATAGTTTTAGCCTAGAGACGTGCGTGGACACAAGAGTATTGTCCAATCTGCACTTTGCTTTAAGAGGCGTCCAAGGTCACGGGCTTATGATGAGTTTCATTTATTTGAGGTATATTATTGTTCGTCGCTTCCAATATCAATCGAATTTCAATCTTTTTCGGCGAGCTTGCTTTGTCACTGTCAAAACAAGCGCGCGAAGGCGTGCGTGATTATGAAATAAAACCCTTACCTATGTACTTACTAAGTATAGTTTAAAAAGTTACCATTTATACACATAAAATTACATTTTTTTAATTTATCGATGTCTGTTACTTATTTTAAGCTTACTTGAAACCAATTCTATACTTAAATAGTTTTTATTATACCCATTTAACCTGATAGGTAGCTGGTTGACTTTGACACAATTAATACAATACTTGTATTTTAATTCAAAAATCCTTGCTCTTTACATACAACTCTCAATATGAAAACTTATCTCTAGAGTGATGGAGATTAAAAGTTTACATTTTAATAAATATGTAATCTAACTAACGTATAAAAAACAAATCTTTGACATAGTTTCTACAATATAATAGATATAGGTTATTTATATTTATTTTAAGTAAACTTAATACTACTTAAACTTACTACTACCAACGATTCTACCTATGAACAGCAATTTACTAAAAAAAAATCTAAAATGATAAATAATAAAAGAACCGAAATCTATGTAAATAACTGACTGCCTCGGGTACCTACGGCTTAAGAATTTCTAGCAGATTAATAGTTGGAAATAGTATTTTAGATAGTTCACTTTCCTTCAGTTATCGATCTAGTGTAGGTACAGTCAGCATCAAAAGTAACTACTCATTTGAAGATGCCAAAGTGTTTATTGTAAGGGAATAAGAGCCTTTGAGCTTTGTACAGTTAAGCCAAAAAAATGTTACGCTTCAAAGATCTACTAAGAAAAATGAGTGAAAACCGTGAAAGATCAATCGATTTTACGTCGAAAGCCGAATCGATTATCTATCGATTGGTGCGATACTGAAAGACTTATGTAAACACACGACGCTATACCAATTGTTCTAGTAAATTCTAATTGTTGTTTACAAACAATCGACGCACAGCAATCGCATGCAGGAACACGAACGGCGGTTGTTTCTGGTTCGGTGGATCATATTTTAAAGCATAGCCGTTTGAGTCGGGTATTTCCTCGATGCCTACACGCATTTACGATGAGGATGACGCGGGACCACGTCATTATGGATCGGTATTGGTAATAGAACAATGGGGCGTCGGTTGAGCTTGATTCATCAGGTTGCCTTTTAAAATAGGGAGAGCATTAAAGTGCACATTGGTTTGGCTCATGTTCACTTCCCGACACTCTAAAAAAACGTGGTTCTAGAATGATTAGAGACCACGTATACTTCCACGATCCACTGCTACTCGTAGTTTTCGAGCGCACATGCCTTACAAAATGCTTTCAAAAGACTATCCCTTGAAATACCAATAAATCGATAATATAATAGTCAAAAATTTAACATTATAGGTAACAACCCTGACACAACTAACAGCTAAGAACAATCATGACAAACAAGAACATCGATTTTTTTAAAATCGCAGTAAAATCGGTTCATCCTTTTGGGTCGGGGGTGAAAAATAGACTATTTCCATCATGTATAAGTATAACGTTAAGCATGCATAGTATAGTATTAATATATTATGTGCATCGTAATTGGTTAGTTTAAAATTCACGACACATTATGCATTGTAATTTATCACAGCAACCGAAAGAGGTGTAGATAGTTACGTTTCATATCATTCAATTCGTTCACTTTTATGTTGGTTGTAAGGTTGTTGTGACAAACTGCAAGGTGTGTTGTGTGCTTTAACTATTGCAGCGTTTCACTGTTTCGTTTATATACATGTGGTGTAAGAAGTTTTTAAATATATAAAGTAAACAGTCACCTACTTAATAATTATGTGAGTGTCTAGCTAATATTGAACCTCTCTCCAATAGAAGAAACTTAGGTATTTATTTTACTATACTCAACACCTGAGTAAACAAATATTCAAAATGTCAAGTATAGCCACCTATTTGCTGCCTCAAACACGAAAATATTCTTTGAGAAACTTAAGGACTTACTAACACTTGGGTGTATTTGTATAGTTCTTAGTTCTTTACATGGTAAATGTAAAGCTAACAATGATGTCATGAATTTGAATTACAAGTTGAGCACTTAACCAATAATATGTGAGCGGCCGAGCTTTGCTCGGCGTTTTCCCGTAGCCAGATCGATTGCTCGTTCCCGAAAACCCCCACATACCCAATTTCATTAAAATCGTTAGTGCCGTTTCCGAGATCCCCGACATATGACGACATATACAAGAATTGCACGTTCAAATATATACGAATATCTGGGCGGCCGTGCTTTGCTCGGCGTTTTCCCGGGCATGAGACCTAGCTAGATCGATTGCTCGTCCCCGAAAACCCCCACATACCAAATTTCATCAAAATCGTTAGAGCCGTTTCTGAGATCCCCGAAATAAGTATATATAGATATAAATATATATAGATATATAGATATATACAAGAATTGCTCGTTTAAAGATATAAGATTATGTTCTCATATTTCAAGTCAATTGAATAGAGCCACCATACCACAGAAAAATATAGGATCTTCCCTAGGAACCACTAAAGTTTCATCAATCAATCGCAAATTTGTGTAACTGTTCAGAATAATTATCAATTATGATTTCATTCATATGCAAAATGTGTGCAACTTGACGGGTGACCTACACGTCCAGATACAATGAAGATACTACAACCGCAGTTTTTACAGGCAATAACTAATCGAGGTACTTATCACCTACCCAGACTGTCTGTCCTAGGAACCCAGACTAGCAAACAGTAGGGGCTGATTTTCAGATATATGATTCTTGACTATATGAATGTGGTACTGACAATAGCGAAACATGATTGATATATTTTCCTTTTTTTCCTCAGCCTACTAAAACAACGCATTATTAAAAGACACGATTAAGTTAATATGATGGTATTTTACCTCATCTAGGTACTGACAAGAAGAAATTTAATAAACCTGCACACGGTCAGATATTTAACGAGATTTGTCTAAAAAGCCATTCTCGGAGAGGGTTGCATCCCGTTTTGTCGTGAGCGAAAAACAAAGGGTGTCTCTTTCAATCGATATATCGCCTTAACTCTTCATAATAGTATTATCCCACCTTGCAATAAAGTATGTTAGTCTTACCTCACCTCATGTATATGTCAGCCTTGCAGACATATATTTATTGTCTTGAAAAGGAGTTTGACACGCATCATAAGTTTTTGTGCAACTGTATTATACTACCTAAGATTATTTGAGACGACTGAATTGTGTCAAAATAATCCGTATAAAAAGCGACTTACATCAGCATGCGAGAAGATTCAAAATCCAATAACAGTTTAATGAAACATTGACCATGTTAAAGGTCATGGGCACGATTTTGTATTCACACTTGCCACTTGCGCCATTCTATAATACGTACCTATTTTCTTAATATTACTTCATTTGGATTTCATAAAGAACTCATTATACTGTTAGGTCTTTGTTCAGTCTAAATTGTCAAGAATTATCCTGACCTTAAAGTGTTCTTACATATTGTCGTACTGACGAAAGGAACAAAAGTTGCTGCAATACTTGGTAGTGGCAAACTGATGATAAGTTCTTTTCTTTAATAGAAAATGAGAAACATTCAGCTTCGCACAGCCCTAAAAGTTTTATGGCTGTGACTCGTGCAGACTGCAGCCTCTTCTGATCTATAGGTACTGACCTGCTACTTTTCTCGCTCCGTACATCAGCGCGTTGACACGAATTTGATTCGTTTGACGTGACTTCTTCTATTGAGAAGCAGTCATGTCAAACCACATCAAATGAATGAAAATCCCAAAATTATTTACGACTAGTTTTATCCGGCGACTCGTCCGCGTGGAACTCGTTTATCGCGATAGAATTTAATTGCTATTTTTTATATCAGGCGCTTACCTAGTTATCGCTCTTTCACACAAATTTTCACCCCTTAATTCTGGGATTAAAAGTATTCTATGTCCTTCCCCGGGACTCAAACTATCTCCATGCCAAATTTCATCTAAATCGGTTTAGCGGTTTAAGCGTGAAGAGGTAACAGACAGACAGACACACTTTCGCATTTATAATATTAGTATGGAGTATGGATTTTGACTAAACTGCAGACCAACGGCGCTTTACATCGTTTGGTGTTTTTCGGAGGAAACGAATTTTCCCGAAGATAAGACCTAGTTAGATCAAATTTTCGCTCCCGCAATTGTATATTTCAGTTTTTGAGAACCCATTAACAACTAACATACAAAATAATGAGATTGAGCAAACTCGGCCATTATAACCGCAAGTTTGATGGAAACTATTTTCTAAAAATTCATCTTGAATCTGACCTTTATTAATATCACACAACTAGTTAGGTATATAAATTAGTAAATGAGTGAAATCGGTATACTTAATTCTGCCATGTCATCCTTATATCACCACAGCTTCGTCCGACGAGTGTGAATCTACTTTAAATTAATTTTTAAATTAATCACTAACACACGCAAGTTCCGTTGTCCTTAGTAGGGAACCTGGAAGCAACTATTCTAGATTTATAAGTAGTAATTTCCTTGTTATAATGCATTGAATCGTCTGAATAAAGGAGTAATTCAACGAGCGCGTGAATGAGTGAGTGGTGAATCATAATTCATAACTCTTCCGCGCTCCTTTGGTTGGCGTGATCGTACCTAATTGATGGAAAATAATTCGTCTGATTTGTTTCCAAGTGGATAATTGGATATGTAACGAGGTTATGTCAAGTCTGCGCTAATAATGTTGACTGGGATTATGGATTCTTCTAAACTATGTACCTACATATTTAGTCTTTTTTTTTCAAGTCATAATATATCCCTGTAGTTTCAAGCGTCTATAGGCTACGATAACTGCTTACCGTCAGGCGGACCGAACACTAGTTTACCTCTAACGTTTTAAAAAACGGGAAATCCACGTATGAAGATTTTTTTTTTTCGAGAAAGCTGAGTAATTGAAGTTTTTTAAACTCGGGTGGACAGCTGTCACCTGGTACATTTTCCAGTCATCAGTCATCACTTATTAGTATGAAAAAAAAAATTGTGTGTGACAAAAATGTGTGTTTTACAAATGTATCAGGTAACAACTGTCCACCCGAGTCTAAAATAATTAAGGATGATTCACGCTATCCCGTGTCTGGGCCGGCCCGTTTTCTAGTATACAGGACGCGCGACGGCCGTCCATTTCTTGTACTAGAAAACGGGCCGGCCCGGACACGGAGTGGTCTAGCGTGAAACATCCTTAAAGGATAGACTCCTACTCACCTTTCCCGAAAAAAATCTCCATACCGTACGCGAACTTCTCTACAGCTATGCGATTTACTAAGCGCCTCGTTCTCACCTGTCACCTCTCACCTCACCCGTTTTTGTATGGAAACTGTCAAATGTATGAGGTGAGATGTGAGAGATGAGGACGAATTAGTTTGTGATAACAGCCCGCGACACTAGCCAGGTAGTTACTGGACTATATAAAGGCCGTTCAGGTACGATTTCATAAATTGAGCAAGTTAGTTTACTCATTAATTTATGTCTAACTAAACCATTAGTAGTTAGAGCGTTTCTTAAATATACTCCCATAAACACTCAAGCGTCTAATCTAGTTATATAATGTTAAACAGCAAATGCGTATCCAACAGATAACAGTAATTTGCAGTTTCAAATGTAATGTCGAGTTTTAGCGTCGTATCATGGGGTAATAGCACTCATAGGCCATGGGCGGCAGTTCGTCTGCGCTAAGTACTTATTACTGACCCATCAATTTACTTACATAAACACTTCAGTTATATCAGCGGGTAAGGCATGCTTCTTACATCACAATCACAACTGAACAGTACTTCCGCGGTGGAAGCGCTAGTGTTTTGTTTATTTTTGCTAAATGACTTCGCGTTGCTCGTGATTTGCCGTGGTATCTGATCTCGATCGATCCCTATCTTAAATAGTGTTTCAACGAGAGAAAGGCTCGTGAATTATGTTTATCCAGGTCAGAGTCATTAAATTTTCATAATTTGATGTAGGGGATTTGAGGTAGGATAAGGTTTTTTTTTTTCATTTATTCTCCGAAAAATTACAAGAAAAATAGTTGCGTTTATTTTAGCCGCTCGCTTTTTTACTCACCTTTAAATGAAACGAAATCTATGATTACTTTTATGTTACGACGAAACCTCATTGGACTCTGTAGATTGAACGATTTGTATATTCAGTAAATACTGGAACCTTGTTGCTACTGCTCAATTAGTATTCCGACACCAATTAATATTATTTATGAGTACATTAGAGGGTCACCGGCCCGTGACGTGACTCGTGAACTCGCGATGCACGATTTCGTAACAAAATTTATTTATGCACACCAAATCGAGTGCCAATGCCGCCTTGACCAAAGATGACAACATTTCATAATCATTATTTACTATCATTGCCTATTAAACTGCATAGTAGTGTTATTTTTCATCGGAAAGTAATATAACTCTGTCAGTCTGGTGGACGTTTTCACTCATTTTTTTTCCAGTCATGAGCACTCTTGATGCTAATAATTGACAAAGAACAAAGAATGTGAACTTAAATGCCACTTTGCGACGTTATCTTCATACCTAATAAACATCTGGAAAACTTTTTTCGAATATCCCAATCAATACATTATTTTGAGCAGGAAAGCAATAATTTTTCAAAAATCAAAATCAAAAGCGTTTATTTTTCGCATTACAATTAGTGTATAGGTTAGTAAGCTCTTAAGTATCTAAAAATCTAAATTGACATGGAAAAATCGGTGTGAGAACAGCGCTAAGCTGGTTTTAAGCCCACCCGTAGTCAGTAAGTTGGTTTCACACAAAAAAATTTTTTTAATTAAATATGCTATGCCCGATCCACACAATTGGCCATAATGCTGCAGGACAAGGACGCAGCTGAAGAGAGTTGAGATAAAAGTATGTCTTTCTCCCTTTAACACATTGCCGACGAGTGCTACGCGCTACGCTCGTAGCTGATAACATATTTTTCTCATTTGTAGCGAAAACTGTCTACAAACGGAGAACACCTGTCGTCAGCGCTGAATGTGTTAACGAATAACTGTGTCTTTGTCCTGCGCCATCATGGCCCATTGGTGTGGATCGGGCAGCACATTAAATTAAATGTGAGTGCCTGTTTTTATTTTTACGCCTGAAAGAAAGAACATACGACGGAGACTCGTTAAATTTATTAGTAGATATCAATCAATGTTATTGATCCTTTATCTTTTCACGCCATTGACTTGATAAAAAGTCAGGACATTAGTTGCCCCACACGCCAATGACTTCATATCGAGTCGATCAAGTCGATGTAAAGACAAGCTACGTGCCATCAAGTAAGGTTCATTTTCAGTCTTTTGCTACGAAGACTTTGGCGTGTGAGGCACAACTTACAGTATCTACTGTGGCGGTGAATAGATTAAAGCTGTCTATCATTTAAACTATAATAATGTACATATACAGTGAAAGCAAGCACCAAAGTACATTACATATACATACTCTAATCAAACAATCGCCATTATGCCACTAACATTGGAAGTGTGTGAAATCTTTTTACTGTGACATCTGAGACCTAGCTGGCAAAGAAAATTCCATTGTACTTTTTATCATCAAGCATTCAGTCTATAGTACAGTCGACTACAATGAGATGTATCCCCTTTTGGACCTTATATACAACGGCATAAGGTAATAAATTGGATACATCTCTTTGTAGTTGACTGTACCTAGGCAATCATTGCGCATAAAATGGTGTTCGCAGAGTTAAGACATTGTCTTTAATCTTACTTATAAGTTGATTAATCAACCAACCTCATTCACATCTAGGGCACGATAGTTCAACGATCTCAGATGATAAAACAATCCTTCGTTAGAAAGAAAAAATAAAATTGGTAACATACAGTTAGCCGTATACAGTGCCGCTCAGCATTGTGTCATGAAAATCATGAAATTATTTTATTTTTTTTTTTTTATACGGCATCGGTGGCAGTCAAGTTTAAGGCTTGGTCACACCGCTTGCGCGACGCAAGCGGGACGCGCCAAAAGGTATGAAACCGTCCCGCTTGCGTCGCGCAGCCTATGTGGCATCGCTAAACCTGTTAACATACGTTGCGGCGCGCAGCGGTCGCGTCGCGCGGACGTGACCAAGCCTTTAAGGCCTGCCTGTTGGCAAGCTAACACCGTAGCCTGTGGACGCTTACATCCATAAGTTACACAAGCGCGTTACCGACCCTCTATTGATTTGAGGATTCGTTGTGTTGACAGCTAGACATAGACAAGTCCCTCACTCTGAACACAGAGCATATTCGGGAGCTCATGCGATGCGACCTTACGCACCAATCCTAAATAGCAAGCAGTGGTGTTCAGTAACGTGGAGGTACCTATATACTATACTTCCCTAATTACCTCCAAATACAAGTATGAGCGAGATGATATGCCGCTGTGCCCTATTGCTTACAGAAAAGTAGACTAACCTAAAATCTTGATAGCTGAGACTTCTTAGCTCTATGTTATGTGCCGGAGTTCTTTTTTAATTTAATTAATTTTTAACAACACTTTACAGAAATGACAGTTGCCATTTGCACCAAACCTCGATGAACAGACAATATACTTCCACACTACATAACTCACAGTATATGCAAATGTGTCATTCCAATTTCCATATGTGCACTCAACTGTATATAGCACTCAATAAATAAACACATTAGAGTGGCATTACGCAACAGATGTAGCACGGTGACTTACCCCTGCTTCAAGCAAGCGGAAAAGCCGGTAGCTGCTGGTTTTGCACTCAATTTAGATAGCCCTATTCACACTCACTGATCTAAGGCCGCGTTTACGCACAGACGCGCTTGTCAAACGCATTGGATAACAATACATTCTGACAGACACACACAACGTCGCGTGCAGCGCCGCGCGTGTTTACGACTATGCATGAACGAGGCCTGATATTCATAGATGACATTTACCTTTACTATAAGGCAATGCGCATGTGACACCCCCGGAACGGCAAGCTTCCATAGGCTGCGGTGACGCTTACCATCAAGCGGGCAGTAGGTACGTTTGTTTGCCACCGATGGTGTAAGAAAGTATTCTGTAAGGAGTTTTTTAAGGTCTGTGACGACTGTGACTTCAAAGTATTCAAATCTATCTATACATATAATAAAGCAGAAGAGGGTCGAAAATCTGTACATTCAAGATATTAGTAAAAAAATCGATGGAGGGGTCTAAGAATCGATAACAGAACACGTTTCAACTGTTTTTAGAACTCGTGTCTGTTTGTCTGTTTGTCTGTTTGTCTGTTTGTCTGTCTGTTTATTTGTCTAACTATCACGCGAAAACTAGCGAATGGATTTTAATACAGCCTTCACTAATATGTTTATTGGATCTTCGGCCAGGTTATAGGCTATAAAAATCATATAGGTTAGGGATGAAAGGGGGTGAAAAGAGGGGTTAAACTTTGTATGAGAAGTCTTTCAGCTCATGATTTACAGGCTTGAAAATTGGTAAGTATATACATGGACGCAAAGTAAATAGAACCCCATTCAAACATTTTATAATAAACAGATAGTATTTGAAAAAATGGGGGGTGAAATAACAATACCTCTGCCTCTCAGGGCTAAAGACAAAAATACAAAAGTCCCTCAAACCATATTAACTGTTTGAAATGAGAGATCTAATTATGTTGGTCAGTCAGTCTCTATCAATATTCACAAACCTTACCACGAAACCTCGGTTTTTTTTGTTTTCGATGGAGGGTACGACGCAGAGCGGCGGGCTCTCGGTTGCATGGTAGCACTTGCGACATGTACTTATATAATATTAGGTATGCGCATTTTTGTATAAAATATTGTTTTTTGAGGTGCTCATTACAAGAATGATATCCATTTTCGAATCGAAGATGGCGGACATTTACTTATTTACTTTTCTTAATAATCGATATGGGTGTCATTGAGGTTCTTCGAGGTGCCGATTAGTTGCGTTTTCCGTCAGCAAAATGTATAAAAAACGTTCAGCGCGAAACAGACATAAATTTAGGGTATATTGGTATTCGTTAGTAGTTTGAAGTCTTTTCCGCACCTGCATCATAATGTTTGTAAAAATTTCGCGTTCGCTACGCTCGCATTTTCATCTGCATGACTTGGTGCGTATGAATTATTTTCCGCACCGGCATCATAATGTTCGAAATATTTCGCGCTCGCTACGCTCGCGTTTTCATACACATTACTTGATGAGTATGAAGTATTTTCCGCACCTGCATCATAATGTTCGAAAAATTTCGCGCTCGCTGCGCTCGCGTTTTCTTCTACATTACTTGATGAGCATTTTCCGCACCTACATCATAATTTTCGAAAATTTTCGCGCGCCGTACGCTCGCGTTTTCATCTACATTATAGTTGATGCGTATGAAGTCTTTTCGGCACCTGCATTAGAATGTTCGAAAAATTTCGCGCACGCTGCGCTCGCGTTTTCATCTACATTACTTGATGAGTATTTTCCGCACCTACGTCATAATGTTCGAAAAATTTCGCGCTCGCTGCGTTCGCGTTTTCTTCTACATTACTTGATGAGCATTCTCCGCACCTACATCATAATGTTCAAAAACTTTAGCGCGCGCTACGCTCGCTTTTTCATCTACATTACTTGATGCGTTTGAAGTCTTTTCCGCACCTGCATCATAATGTTCGTAAAAATTTCGCGTTCGCTACGCTCGCGTTTTCATCTGCATGACTTGATGCGTATGAATAATTTTCCGCACCGGCATCATAATGTTCGAAATATTTCGCGCTCGCTACGCTCGCGTTTTCATACACATTACTTGATGAGTATGAAGTATTTTCCGCACCTGCATCATAATGTTCGAAAAATTTCGCGCTCGCTGCGCTCGCGTTTTCTTCTACATTACTTGATGAGCATTTTCCGCACCTACATCATAATGTACGAAAATTTTCGCGCGCCGTACGCTCGCG
Organism: Cenopis cana; assembly: GCA_951800055.1. Lineage (NCBI taxonomy): Eukaryota > Metazoa > Arthropoda > Insecta > Lepidoptera > Tortricidae > Cenopis > Cenopis cana. The sequence continues at coordinate 6,521,785 of OX637479.1, read as the reverse complement.
TTTTCATCTACATTATAGTTGATGCGTATGAAGTCTTTTCGGCACCTGCATCAGAATGTTCGAAAAATTTCGCGCTCGCTGCGCTTGCGTTTTCATCTACATTACTTGATGAGTATTTTCCGCACCTACGTCATAATGTTCGATAATTTTCGCGCGCCCTACGCTCGCGTTTTCATCGACATTTTAGTTGATGCGTATGAAGTATTTTCCTCACCTGCATCAAAACATTTCGCGCTCACTACGCTCGCGATTTTCTTCATTTCTTGATGCGTATGGAGTATTTTCCGCACCTGCATCACAATGTTCTTTTTTTTCATTTTGCGCTCGCTACGCTCGCGTTTTCATCTACATTACTTGGTGCGTATGAAGTCTTTTGCACACCTGCATCGTAATGTTTGAAAGAATTCGCGCTCGCTGCGCTCGCGTTTTCATCTTCATTACTTGATGCGTATGAAGTATTTTCCACACCCGTATCAGAATATCCGAAAAATTTCGCGCTCGCTCCGCTCGCGCGCGTTTTTCATCTACTTCCTTCTTAATATATATTTTGTCTTCTGTCATGTGTTTCATGTGGGCGCATTAAGCCGGCGTTCGCAATGTTTGGCGAGACAGCCGGTGTAGAAGTTGATATGGATATTCACGTGAATGAAGTCGCGGGAAAAAGCTTAGATAAATAAATTTAAATCATAAAAAATCCTCTCCCTGTGATCCTGATCTGTGTCCTTTAATTGAGGTGTGCAATAAAGAGTAGGTATTTGTTATTGTTTGTTGTTGTATAAAACTGGACTACCCGTGCGAAACCGGGGCGGGTTATACATGCGAAAGTAACTCTGTCTGCCTGTTTCCCCTTAAAATACTCAACCGATTTAGATGAAATTTGGTATGGATATAGTTTGAGTCCTAGGGAAGGACATAGGATACTTTTATCCCGGAAATCATCCCTTAACGGGGTTTAAGTTAGAATGGAAGAGAGATAACTAGGTAAGCGCAAGAAATAGAAGAATGAAATAACATTCTAACGTGATGACCGAGTTCTACGCAGACGAAGTCGCGGGCAAAAGCTAGTACATATAATAAAGCAGAAGAGGGTCGAAAATCTGTACATTGAAGATATTAGTAAAAAAATCGATGGAGGGGTCTAAGAATTGATAACAGAACACGTTTCAACTGTTTTTAGAATTCGTGTCTGTTTGTCTGTTTGTCTGTTTGTCTGTTTGTCTGTCTGTTTATTTGTCTAACTATCACGCGAAAACTAGCGAATGGATTTTAATACAGCCTTCACTAATATGTTTATTGGATCTTCGGCCAGGTTATAGGCTATAAAAATCATATAGGTTAGGGATGAAAGGGGGTGAAAAGAGGGGTTAAACTTTGTATGAGAAGTCTTTCAGTTCATGATTTACAGGCTTGAAAATTGGTAAGTATATACATGGACGCAAAGTAAATAGAACCCCATTCAAACATTTTATAATAAACAGATAGTATTTGAAAAAATGGGGGGTGAAATAACAATACCTCTGCCTCTCAGGGCTAAAGACAAAAATACAAAAGTCCCTCAAACCATATTAACTGTTTGAAATGAGAGATCTAATTATGTTGGTCAGTCAGTCTCTATCAATATTCACAAACCTTACTACGAAACCTCGGTTTTTTTTTGTTTTCGATGGAGGGTACCTACGCAGAGCGGCGGGCTCTCGGTTGCATGGTAGCACTTGCGACATGTACCTATATATTAGGTATGCGCATTTTTGTATAAAATATTGTTTTTTGAGGTGCTCATTACAAGAATGATATCCATTTTCAAATCGAAGATGGCGGACATTTACTTATTTACTTTTCTTAATAATCGATATGGGTGTCATTGAGGTTCTTCGAGGTGCCGATTAGTTGCGTTTTCCGTCAGCAAAATGTATAAAATACGTTCAGCGTGTAACAGACATAAATTTAGGGTATATTGGTATTCGTTAGTAAAATATACCTACGTAACAATAAACATCAAGTATGACCAAATTCGAAAGTTATAGGCGGATAGGAAGCAAAAAAAACAATTCTCAGAAAATCACATAACTCTTAGAAGCAACCAGGGTGGGTGCGCTATATAACCTAGGCCTCTACTCCATCTTCGAAAGTGAAAGAACAGACCAAAGTAGGTATTCAGTTATACCTATGTTTTACAATAAAGCACTTTGAACTTTGAAAAGTATTCCACTAATTTATGAACAAAAAAATATCTATTCAACCACCTCTTTACAAAGCCATTTGATAGGTCAACAATTTCCTTTTGTTCAATCATCTACATTGCTTGATGCGTATGAAGTATTTTCCGCACCTGCATCATAATGTTCAAAAACGTTAGCGCGCGCTACGCTCGCTTTTTCATCTACATTACTTGATGCGTTTGAAGTCTTTTCCGCACCTGCATCATAATGTTTGTAAAAATTTCGCGTTCGCTACGCTCGCGTTTTCATCTGCATGACTTGATGCGTATGAATTATTTTCCGCACCGGCATCATAATGTTCGAAATATTTCGCGCTCGCTACGCTCGCGTTTTCATACACATTACTTGATCAGTATGAAGTATTTTCCGCACCTGCATCATAATGTTCGAAAAATTTCGCGCTCGCTGCGCTCGCGTTTTCTTTTACATTACTTTATGACCATTTTTCGCATCTACATCATAATGTTCGATAATTTTCGCGCGCCCTACACTCGCGTTTTCATCTACATTATAGTTGATGCGTATGAAATATTTCCCGCACCGGCATCATAATGTTCGAAATATTTCGCGCTCGCTACGCTCGCGTTTTCATACACATTACTTGATGAGTATGAAGTATTTTCCGCACCTGCATCATAATGTTCGAAAAATTTCGCGCTCGCTGCGCTCGCGTTTTCTGCTACATTACTTGATGACCATTTTTCGCATCTACATCATAATATTCGATAATTTTCGCGCGCCCTACACTCGCGTTTTCATCTACATTATAGTTGATGCGTATGAAATATTTTCCGCACCTGCATCATAATGTTCGAAACATTTCGCGCTCACTACGCTCGCGTTTTCATACACATTACTTGATGAGTATGAAGTATTTTCCGCAATTGCATCATAATGTTCGAAAAATTTCGCGCTCGCTGCGTTCGCGTTTTCTTCTACATTACTTGATGAGCATTTTCAACACCTACATCATAATGTTCAAAAACTTTAGCGCGCGCTACGCTCGCTTTTTCATCTACATTACTTGATGCGTTTGAAGTCTTTTCCGCACCTGCATCATAATGTTCGTAACAATTTCGCGTTCGCTACGCTCGCGTTTTCATCTGCATGACTTGATCCGTATGAATTATTTTCCGCACCTGCATCATAATGTTCGAAAAATTTCGCGCTCGCTGCGCTCGCGTTTTCTCCTACATTACTTGATGAGCATTTTCCGCACCTACATCATATTGTTCGAAAATTTTCGCGCGCCGTACGCTCGCGTTTTCCTCTACATTATAGTTGATGCGTATGAAGTCTTTTCGGCACCTGCATCAGAATGTTCGAAAAATGTCGCGCTCGCTGCGCTCGCGTTTTCATCTACATTACTTGATGAGTATTTTCCGCACCTACGTCATAATGTTCGATAATTTTCGCGCGCCCTACGCTCGCGTTTTCATTGACATTATAGTTGATGCGTATGAAGTATTTTCCTCACCTGCATCAAAACATTTCGCGCTCACTACGCTCGCGATTTTCTTCATTTCTTGATGCGTATGAAGTATTTTCCGCACCTGCATATTAATGTTCAAAAATTTCGCGCTCGCTGCGCTCGCGTTTTCAATTACATTACTTGATGAGTATAAAGTATTTTCCGCACCTACATCATAATGTTCGACAATTTTCGCGCGCCCTACGCTCGCGTTTTCATCTACATTAGTTGATGCGTGTGAAATCTTTTCCGTGCCTGCATCATAATGTTCGAAAATTTTCGCGCGCCCTACGCTCGCGTTTTCATCTTCATTACTTGATGCGTATGAAGTATTTTCCGCACCTGCATCACAATGTACTTTTTTTTCATTTTTGCGCTCGCTACGCTCGCGTTTTCATCTACATTACTTGGTGCGTATGAAGTCTTTTGCACACCTACATCGTAATGTTTGAAAGAATTCGCACTCGCTGCGCTCGTATTTTCATCTTCATTACTTGATGCGTATGAAGTATTTTCCACACCCGTATCAGAATATCCGAAAAAATTTTTCATCTACTTCCTTCTTAATATATATTTTGTCCTCTGTCATGTGTTTCATGTGGGCGCATTGAGCCGGCGTGCGCAATGTTTGGCGAGACAGCCGGTGTAGAAGTTGATATGGATATTCACGCGAATGAAGTCGCGGGAAAAAGCTTAGATAAATAAATTTAAATCATAAAAAATCCTCTCCCTGTGATCCTGATCTGTGTCCTTTAATTGAGGTGTGCAATAAAGAGTAGGTATTTGTTGTTGTTTAAAACTGGACTACCCGTGCGAAACCGGGGCGGGTTATACATGCGAAAGTAACTCTGTCTGCCTTTTTCCCCTTAAAATGATCAACCGATTTAGATGAAATTTGGTATGGATATAGTTTGAGTCCTAGGGAAGGACATAAGATACTTTTATCCCGGAAATCATCCCTTAACGGGGTTTAAGTTAGAATGGAAGAGAGATAACTTAGGTAAGCGCAAGAAATAGAAGAATGAAATAACATTCTAACGTGATGACCGAGTTCTACGCAGACGAAGTCGCGGGCAAAAGCTAGTGTTTAATATAACTTGACATCCCAAACATTCCCCGTGAAAATGTTGAAATATGACAAAAATGTAAGCACCTCATTAAGATGGCATTGTAAGCCCTGTACACGCCAGTCAGTACAGTAGAGTACAGTACTTTTATATTTAAATCTTATTATTTTTATTTTGACACTTTGAGACCATGTACATCTCTAAGCACGTTAGAATAGTCATTATTAAGAATATTTTGACGCTCAGAGACCATTTACATCTTTGAGATATTATATTCTTATTGATATAAGTATTTCTTAAATTGTAAATTAATAATTTCTCATGAAAAATCTATCATATGCTTATATTGTCAGACTTTTTTAAATTGTACATTAACATTATGACATGTGAAAGTGCCCTTGTGGCCTATTTGCAGAATAAATGTTTGAATTTTGAATTATAAAATTGTCTTTAAAAACGAAAAAGAGTATTGAGTTATTATTTAATTTTTTTTTTATTTTTAATAAAAACATATTTTTACAAGCAAACCCTTGAGTGATCACTAGTATATATAACTAGCATCGATAGTTGAGTTTATCGATATAGCAACTCCCTACTTGTCAAACAATTTTGCCCCGCGGATTCCTATATACGTCCACGTATGTTTGAATTCAAGTAAACCACTAACTCCCTGTTTCTTTTCCAGACCCATGCAATGATACGGCTGCACCTGACGGACCGGCACCTTCGAGTGATGCTGTGGTGCATTCTTCTGGGTCTGCAGCCCGCGTTCGGCGGTATACTGGACCCCTTCAACTGGGCGCGCTCGGACCGCATTGAAGTCAACATCCCTTGGCTACCATGTAAGTGATGTCAAATACTGGGCCCCTTCCACTGAGCTAATATTTCTTGTATCATGGGTAATTCATACCCTTGTTTTTCCCTTGTTACACCTTGCCTTTTTACTACACCTTAGAGTCAATTTATATATTTATCCACCGACTTTACATAAAACATAAGATCAAAGCTCATAAAGTCTTAATTTTGGATCCGTGCTCGCATTACACGCCTACGTAGGCTTTTCAGACGTGCAGGTTTCCACTGAATCATGGAATTCATAGATAATCCATCAATAAGGCTAGCCAAGCTTCGTCTCGATATCAGTGTGCCCCATAACTTCATAGCCTAGTGTGAACGCCGAAACTGAGCCAGTTCAAAAGCAGTCTAATTTTCTAACATAGTACAATACGAACCTGTCGACAAAATGTCATAAAAAACCCTCTTCTACATTTCAGTTGAGAACGAAACGAGGTGCTACGATGAACTAGGCTGCCTGAACATCACCAGGAGTTGGTACCACCTCATCCACCGGCCCTTCAATGTGTTTCCGCTTCCTAGAGTCGTTATTAACACAAGGTATTTTGTTTAGTTCTTAATGCTGACTTAAACTTTATAGAAACGATGATGATTTTTTATTCCATAAGGACTGGCCCCACTTCTTGTCGAGTGGGAATCTCCAGCCGATGTTAGGCTGGTTTTCCACTAGAGCTATGCTACACAGCTATGCTGCGAGGATGCGCTACGAGCTATGCGACCGTTTCCACCAAAGCTACGCTATGTAGCTGTGCGAGGTAGATGCGCTATGAAGATGCGCAGCCGCGAGGTAGCTGTGCGAGGAAGATGCGCAGCTCGAGCTATGCGATGTATCGACAGCGGGCGCGGGGAGCGGCAGCGTGGTGAGGGGGGAAGCGCTCACGCATCCCTAGCGCGCATCCGTAGCACGCATCCACAGCACGCATCCATAGCACGCATCCACAGCTCGCATCTTGCCATATAAAAAACATAGCTCAGCTGAACCCTTTACCACTAGAGCTATGCTATGTGAATAAAGGAATGTGATTGGTGGATTTCAAACGCATCCATAGCAACGTAGCATAGCACAGCTCTAGTGAAAAACCAGCCTTAGTCCACTAATCGCATTATTGAAAAGGTGTCTACCGTGGTTGGACTACTTCAAAGCTTTCCACGCTTATCCTACTAAAGGTCTACCGTTAAACGTCTGAGTTAACACTTTCACTGCCAGGAACCCACCTAGCGGGCGCTCCGCTCGTAGGCGCGTAGCCAAGATAGGTATCTAGAGGAAATAGAAGAATTTGCGTAGCGCTACGAAACGAACTGACCTGGGTCCTGTGCCACAAAACGTTACAAGCGTACAAATCAACAAATTTGTCAACTTTTTCTATGGGAAATTGCACATTTTTGTCAAATTGTAGACTTGTAAAGTTTTGTGGTGGTTTGGTGGTTGTGTAGTTTTGGGGCCTGGCATCGAAAGTGTTAACCGCGGTAGCCATATAATTTATTCGGTGTGCGGTGCATCTACAATCTACATGATATGGACGATCTTATTAAAGTTATGTGAAAAACTATGATTTGTCATTACTGTATTGTGCAAATGTTTCTCTTTCCAGATTTATTTTATACACAAAGAAAAATCCCACCGACGGTCAGATACTAAACGTGAACGTGAACAAGACAATAGTGAAGTCCAACTTCAGTCCGCGGCGACTCACCAAGATGATTATACACGGCTTCATCGACACGCCTCTGTCCAACTGGGTTAGTCAAGTTAAACTAAAAACTAAACTGACTACTATGCCTCACCGACCCAAAGTTTAGGGCTCTGACACGATGTGACGCCACTTATCCCAATCTTGTGCCACCTCCCTCCAGTTCTCGATTTGGAGGTCGCGCAGGGTCCCAATTTTTGAGTGTCGAACGCTCGAATTTGCACTCGATGTTTTGACAGATGTCGAGTGGAAAATCGAGCGTTCGGCACTCAAAAATCGGCCCCCTGGTCTGATTCGACGGCGGCCTCCCGACTAAGTCAAGTTACAGTAATTTTATCTCAGGAGCGCGGGTTAGCCAAGTTTGTAGTTGTGACACATGCGAACACATAGACAATGTGAACTCATAGCTCCTACGCTGACGCACACAGACAATCTGCGTGTATTGCTCAACACACAACCATGGCTCACCCGCGCTCGTGAAATATTTAAGTACACTAACATATTAATTGGTATGTAGAGGAAATTTCGTAGCGCTACGAAAAGCTTGGTATCGAAAATGTTTAAAAAAATCGCATAACATTTTCTCTACAGATCTCGAATCGAAGTAGGTATTTAATTCACATCTGAAGATTCGATTGACTATGACTAAAATCCCACTTCCTACTCTTCCTAGTCAGGTGACATAAAATTTTGTAACTAAGACATTCTTTGTTTTACCGCCCTTGGTACGAAATGTAGGGCCCTCATACATTTGTTGCTAACGCGAGCGTGTGTGCTGCTGACTGGGTGCGGGGTACACTTGCGCTTAGGCATCTTTCGCGCATGGGTGCACGAAGCGACAACGTCGCATTTGCTAGATATTCAAAAGGTTAAATGTGTACGCATGGTTAACTGATGGACACCTTACTCTCGCCGAGCGAAGCGTTCGGCGTTGCGTCCAGCGTTGCGGCTGAATGTCCATACTATTTGTGCGGTGGCGGCGACTCAAGACACCAGTATCAGTTTCAATTGTTTGACATGCACGCCCCGCTGGACGCAACGCTCGAGCGTCCACTCAGGTTCAACACTTAGTGTAAGGCCTGAGTGGACGCTCGGAGCGGAGCGTTCGGCGTTGCGTCCAGCGTTGCGGCTGAGCGTCCATACTATTTGTGCGGCCGCGACTCAGCACACCAGTATGAGCTTTAATTGTTTGACATGCACGCCCCGCTGGACGCAACGCACGAGCGTCCACTCAGGTTCTACACTTATGAATGCTAATTGTGTTGACAGGTGAGTGAGATGAAGGACGAGCTGGTGAAGGCAGGCGACTTCAACGTGGTGATCGTTGACTGGGCCGGCGGCAGTCTGCCGCTGTACACGCAGGCCACTGCCAACACAAGGCTCGTTGGCTTGGAGGTGGCGCATTTCGTCAACACGTTACAGGTGAATCATTGGAGTAGATAGAGGCGGCTTTACCTTTAGTGCAGGGTGTGCACTGTGCGTTGCACGCGGGCGCAGCCGCCCCTAGTGCGCAACAGTGCTGAGCGCCACTCGCCGCTTACGAGAGGGTGCGTGGGTAATGATTTAGGTACATACGGGCGCGACATGGGATAGAGACGCCCCTGGGAACAGAATAAAAGTGTGAAGATGATGCTTAAATGCCTCATCATCATACATCAACCTATATACAATACCAAGCGATAAATATAACGACCATAAATACAATGTTTAATGGATGATGGGACGGTGGCTTGATCACTTGACCATATAACGTAACAAAAATTCTCACTTTAAAACTTAGTATCACGCCAACAGATTCTTGAATCAAAAAAGCTTTCAGAAACCTTACAATTACAATATTTTTGAGCTATCCAGCGATACCCCACACGATGGACAATTGGAAGAAAAAAAATTACACCACTTTAGATGTAGGGAAGTTTTTTTTTAGATTTTATACTACCGTTTTTTCGGCATCATTGATATGCATACTCAAATTACAGCTTTCTAGTACTAACGGCTACTAGGTTAAGCCGGGTATGGACGGACATGGCAAAACTATAATGGGTTCCTTGTTTAGTACGGAAACCTAAAAATTCAAAACGTTATTCCAAAAATAACCTCTTTCTTGTATTACTTTTTCCAGAAAGACCACGGTTTAAACCCGCTGGACGTGCACATAATAGGCCACTCGCTGGGAGCTCATACGGCGGGATATGCTGGAGAAAGGATACAAGTAAGTATTTCGCAAGGTGGAAGGATACATACATACGATGAAATAGATATTAGTTCAGCGTACTAACAGTAAAACGTAATCGTTTTTAATGCAGCGTGTCAATACTTAGGGTTTAGGAAGAATCACAGGCCTGGACCCAGCCGAGCCATATTTCCAAGGAATGCCGACAAGTGTGCGCCTCGACCCAACTGATGCGGAATTCGTAGACGTCATACACACAGACGGAAAAAGCATTTTCCTTTTAGGTAATGCTTGAACGTAACTATGATTGTGAACTCATCATACTTACCACTGGCTTTTATTAATCCATGAAGCACATTCGTTAGATAATTATGCATGTAATCCGTTATCTTATCACGTTAACTTAGGGCCTATTTACATTAGCCGATAGGATCAGCCTGCATGCTATCCAATTTCCGAATCCACCTTTAAGAAAAAAGAAAGCTCGAGCTCCTATATGCGGAATGTTACTATCGACCAATGTAAATGAGCCTTTAGGATAATTAGGATTAAAGCTTGGTTGCTGACAATGATAACTATATTAAATCTACTAACAATATGGTAACTTATATATATTTAATATATATTGTAAATATCTATGTTATGCTTATTGCTGTTAATTCCATCAAATTCATTTGAATATATATTTCTTATCTATTTATCGCATAATATGGTAACTAATCATCCACGTGTTTTATTCACGCGTGCGACAGACTTTGTGTTTATGGCAGGATATGGGATGTCACAACCCGTCGGCCACTTGGACTTTTATCCCAACAATGGGAAAGAGCAGCCGGGGTGTGACCTCACTGAAGGCCCTCTTGTTCCCCTCACACTCGTGAAACAAGGCCTGGAAGAGGCCTCGAGGGTGCTTGTAGCTTGCAATCATGTTAGAGCTATCAAACTCTTTACTGAATCTATCAACGGGAAGTGTTCCTACATAGGTAAGTGTTTCTCCGTTTTAAACACCGAAAATGCAATGCGAATCCATCAACGGGAAGTGTTCCTACGTAGGTACCTAAGTGTTTCTCTGTTTTAAACACCAAAAATGCAATGCGAATTAAGTCCAAAAGGCATTCGCCTAAACTCAAATGATCCAGGAGATGTTCCAAAGCTGTATTTTGTAGCAATCACATTGTGCATCTTTTAAATTATTATTTTTTGTATTTCAGGACATCAATGTCCGTCGTACCAACATTTTCTGGATGGAAAATGTTTTCACTGCGGCCACGGATGTGCGATAATGGGGTGAGTGGAAATCATTGAAATAACTTCTTTAAGTACTATTTAATTGAACGTAAATCAATTATTATTTACCTATAATTAAATGTAAGTACTATTAGGTACCTACGCATAATGCAACTGTCGTAGGTTTTCAGAATTTTCAACCAATCTAGCCTATCTGCTAAAAACTCTTGAAAATCGTATTGAAACCACTTTGATTCGATTAACCTTTTCACCGCCTTTGACTTGATATAAAGTCAAGACGTTAGTGCCCCACAATTGGCCCACATACACACCAATGACTTCATATCGAATCGATCAAGTCGATCTAAAGGCAAGCCACGTGCTATCAAGTAAGATTCATTTTCAGTCTTTTGCTACGAAGACTTTGGCGTGTGAGGCACAACTTACAGAATTTACTGTGGCGGTGAATATGTTAAGATGTCTTCAAATGGCTAATTATTTATATGACAAATTTTATTTATAGTTTCCACGCAGACAGTTCTCCAGGCTTGATAACGAACAAAAATAACCAGTCGGAGAACGAAGTGTACCCGTCTGAGGAACAAGAGACTATCGGAGCTAGGTACTATCTCAGCACTGGTAAAGAACAACCATTTTGCCGTAAGTACTCGAAATTCAGGGAAGAGGATGTATGTATCTAATCAATTGGCATTACAAATTTAAGAAAGTTATTTCCTTTATAATTAACTATTCAATGTTACACTATTTTCGCTGAAGCTTTTTGTTGTGTTGAGCGTTTGTATACATTTTATAACATAAATAATAACGGCACCATGTTTCCATGAATAGTGTAAAACTGCTTGGTGACGACGTAAAGAAAGTTTACGGCATTTTAGTATAATAAGTACTATCAAATTATTGCATTTGAAATAACTATAACAAATGATATCATAATTTCTTACTTTATGTATTTCTTTCAGAACGACATTACAGGATTGCCATACAACTAGCTAACCCGAAAGGGGCGGAGTCCTGGGTACAGGTAAGACTTATTGTTATTTATTTTAAAATAATACTTTCTGAGTGACAAGTCCGCCTAGGACTGTGCCGATTTGCTTACTTTTTTATTTAAAATGTTTTTTTTTGGTAGGTTTCATTTATACCACTGATTCACTAAAAAGTGTCAATAAAAATCTGATCAAAAAAATAATGTCACTATTATAAATAATAATGGGAGAGAAAATGTAAACTCTATTCGTTTATGTAAAGGTTAAAAGTGTATTTCGCTGCAGCAGATAAAACTCCACAAACTATGAACTCTTAATTCTACATACTCTTGTTGTCGCCACGATACCGTTTCGTCTACATAATTAGAGTGAGGTGGGGTAAGACGAAACGAAGTTTTAGGTGCAAGTTAGATATAAAAAAATATCTGTAAGTACCTACCTCCAACTGCAATAACCGTTAAGTTTTCATCTTTCTCCAGTGTTCATCTTATCCCACTTCACCTGTACTGTAAAACTGTTATTTTTTGACAGGGTTTCTTAAAAGTGACGCTATTGTCCGACCGAGGAGTAATCCGTGGAATGGATTTGACCCCAAGTAATTACGTCAAGTAAGAACGTTCAGTCAATAAATAAATATTATTCTAAAAGACTGTATCTGACTTGATTTGTATGCTTTCAGATTAGAGCACGGGACCTCATTCACAGTCGTCGTCACTCATCCTATGGATTTGGGTGGTAAAGTTAGAAAGGTAGGATTTTTTCTTTTTAGAATAGTCTAAGGAATCCAAAACAGTTCAAATCTTGTTCATGACTAAAAGCACCGTTTAGTCAGTACTGTCAATTAAGAGTCCACGTAGACGATTTCTAAAATAGATTTCTCAACTTTTTCTTCCTTTTTTTTGAGTTTCAAATAAATTACATTTCTACCCCAATGTCATTGTAAACGGCAAAGTCTTACCAAACCAAATATGTACCTTAAAACGACACAATAAGGGTCGGTTGCACCTACTTATGATTACAAACCGATCTACGTTAAATATGGCGCCCAACCAATCCAAACTTCCAAACGATAGGATTTAAAGAACACCGATTACGATTACTCACCGGTGGGTTGCACCAAAGCATCTGGGTTTGGTGCAACCCACCCTTAACCTATTCACCGCCACAGTAGGTTCTGTAAGTTGTGCCTCACACGCCAGTCTTCGTAGCGTACTGAAAATGAACCTCCTACTTGATAGCACGTAGCTTGATAGCGCCTTTACATCGACTCGATATGAAGGCATTGGCGTGCGGGGCACATAATGTCCTGACTTTATATCAAGTGAATGGCGGTGCAAAATGTTAATCAAACGTGTATCTTGTTACGCAGGTGGAGTTATCATGGGAGTACGACATGAATGTGCTGGAGCCGCGGTCCCTGTGCATTCTGTGGTGCAACGACCGCCTGTACGTCAAATCGGTGCTGGTGGACCAGATGGAGCTGCCTAGCAGAGGGTGAGTTCTGTAATCATTACAATATACCTATAATCATTACCATACAACTCGATTCCCACCTGGGGGCCGATTTTTGAGTTTGGAACGCTCGAATTTTCACTCGACATCTGTCAAAACGTCATAGTATTTTGACAGATCTCGAGTAAAAAGTCGAGCGTTCGACACTCAAAAATCGGCTCCCTGCTTGCCTAATTTTCAGCCAGTCCCGTTCTTTTACTACGGCTCATGATGAATAAGGCAAATTATTTCCGGCTTCCCTAAAAATATTTTTGAGGCGCCGCCACTGTAACACAAGCACATATATAGCAAATAAACTACTTCAGTATTAACAGCAGCGTTTAGGTAAAGCGCTACACCTAGTTCTACTTACATCGAACCATAACTCCCTTCCGTAGCTATATTGTTTCTGAATTATACATACAGTGGTCAAAACTTCTACCGATCTCTTCCCACTTACCAAACACAGAAAATTGAGCTACGTGGGGAATGATGAGCACCTATTTCAAACTTTTAAAAAATCCCTAATTTTTGCTGGTATATGTGCATTTTTCCACTGTGCATTCGTCCCCTCTCCCTAATACACTACACAGGGTGGAGGTTTTAGTCCGTAGGAGACTGGGTATGCGACTGGGCCAATTCCCAGTCGAGTCGGGCATGCGGCCGGAACCGGGCCGGCAGTATCCGAGGAGTACTTCCTCCACCTACGGAAAAAAAAACTCCTACGATCCCCCTATCCTTATCCTATGCTCTTCCTATTACCTACTCCTTGATTCTCATTAAACAAGCCATCAGCGGAAGAACTAAAGAAGTAGAAGTACTAAAAGAAATAGAAATAAAGAAGTATTTAATCGTTATTGATATTTGTTTCCCCAGAAAACGCAACGTAGACTTCAGCAGTAAGCTTTGCACGCCAAAGCGAGAATTCGCCGAAATCCCCAACCGAGGCTCGGCCAGTTTCTACGACAACTGCGGCAGGTAGCGACGCCGTGACTACCCGTCGGCTTTTGTTTCATCGGGCTCCCAGTCTACACGGTTCTTGACGTTTTCAGACGTGTCTCACCGGTACTTTCGACATCGCAACCTCAATGGTCGATTGATGTGACGTCACCAAACAAATGCCTGTGAATTACAGCCCTGAGGCTATTCATATTGCTAACCAAGAGCTCTCCTCAACCAACTCTCATGAACAAGCCTCTACATTACATTAGGGAGGACGAACGAGAGGTGAGTTGAGTCAAGACGGGTTGTGAAACACATAGTAGTGCAATGTGACTCGTGTAAATAGTGATGTTCGTAAAATTGGTGAGTGTGGAGAACATTATGACTCGTTTGGCCCGCTCCGTGACTGTGAATCCCAGTGGTGATTTTACAGGGTGAAGTGAGATTCTGTACCTTAATAACTTGTTGAAATTTAAGTCGCTGTTTTGAATACTCGTTTAGTAGTAAATTATTTAAGTAAACAGGTTTCAAAAGGACTTTCTCAAGGAATAAACTACTTCTGTGTTTGTTATTTTCGATCTTTTCTGTTATTTATTGAGGTTGTATGTATATAAAGATTTCTGTTGCTTTTGGTTGTTGTAAATATGATTACCTAATGTTAAGTTTGATCAATGGTAAAAAAGCAAGTTACTTACTATATCTATAGGCATTTATACAAAGTAGGCAAGTCTGAACAAATGTTATTTATTTAAAAAGTGATTTTATACTTGCCCAATAAAATTGCTAAATTATGTCTGTCTTTCTCTTCCTATTTCCCGCATAGGTAAAGTCGGCAGCGCATGTTATACTCGTACAGTATGGGGGTTTTCGAGAAAGGAGTGTGCCTATACATTTTTTAAAGGTCAGCAACGTTCCATAGGCTGCGATGACCACGCTTGTTTGCCACCGACATGGTATTTAAAAAAAATGAGTTTACCTTGGTATAAGTAAATAATAATATGTTATGATTTAGTTCAGGTGGTTTATTAAAAGGACGGTTATATTACTACATAAGTAATCGATGTAAAATAAAATAGAACAAAGGTAAACGAGCAATCATTCATTAGATACAGTGCCATCAGCCCACCATCATCATCATCTTCATAAACAATCATTAACATCATCACACATCATCTGTGCACTTCTGTGTTCAAAACTATCTCTAAGAAAAGAGTTTACCTAAGAGTCATTTACACGAACATGCATGTACATTAATAGGCAAAAGCTATTCAACACAGTTCACATTCTAATAAACTTTTTAACACATTTGCTCGTAAAGTGGTTCTTATTACTTCGCTTTTAGGCTTATAATCCAGGATATTAACTTGCAGAATTGTTTTGTACTCGCAAATGTGTTTAAAAACGTCGTATCATACTGGTGAAATACTTAAGTAATCATTACACTGTCGGCTGTCCTCTCGCGGTCGCCGCGCGGCTCGCGCAAGCAATATCACCTGTGTAATGATCAACGTACCTCACTTTGTATCATAATGTACTATTATCACCTTAACCCTTTAACCGCCAAACCCTTTGACCGATAGTGTGTCGTCGTGCCCAGTACGCCAAGCACTGTTTCTATGGTGTAATGTTTAAACCAATAAAAACAAATTAGAACAGTTCATAAATGATTTTTTTCATGATCAAAGTACACCTTCACTCCGACCTTTTAAGTGGTTGTTGACGTCGTGGGCACGACGAACAACCACTTTATAGGTTCTTGGCGGTCAAAGGGTTAAAAAACTTAAAAGCACGTACTTTAAAAGTACATTATCATCATATTCTAATTATTATTAAAAGAATCCTAGTAGTGTTAACTAGTAACTGTAAAGTTAATTAACATACGTAGGTGAATTACTCGTATTTTTAGTGATACCCGTAAAATGTTCTCCCTAGACAAATGTCGACATGTTTCGAACCGTTCACATAGAATAAAGGATCAACAGGGACGTCCAACGCGCGATCGCGACAACACAAACACATATGGTAGCTATTCGTTCCGGTACCGCCGCATACCGGGTAGAGTCAGTCCGACCCAGGTCGGGCCTGGCCTAGCTGAGTTTCTTGCTGGACTCTTCTCAGCTAGGCTAGGTTTAGTGGACCAGCTACAAAACTCCCAGTAGATTGCTCGATTCCACTGACACCTGAGATTCGGTTGAAACCGCTCGACCAATCTCACAGGAGCGCAAACCCTTAGAGTATTCCAGCGTTTAAACCGCCCGCGTGGTCGTGTCGGAGGTTTCCCCTGGATCTTCCCCGGGCTACTCTCCAACCGCGCACTTCTATCGCTTTATTGGGTCCGGCCTATAAAGCCACAGTCAGGTTAAAAAAACTACTGAAAAGTTCGAAACATGTCGCCCATGGTATCTAACAATTAAAATGGCAATTTAACCGTATATTATAATCATTAGTAGATATAATTTCAGATCGATTACTATAAGGGTCAGGCCGTAGATTTTGCCACTTTTTGTATAACCTAACTCTCCGCCTCTTTTTTTTCTAACTTTATTAATGACTATATATTAATCAACTACTGCATTTTATTCCCCAAGAAATGGTGAACCATGGTCACTAGAGATATTTCAATAAACTCATAAGCTTGGAAAGTTATGACGATATATTTGTCAAAAAAGGGCGAAAATTTCATAAAAATCGCGAATCCGCCTTGGTAGTAGTGCACTTTGAGCGATCATAAAATTGAAACAATACCTATTTCTGGTTATCTGTTTGATTTGACTTTATGATATAATAGTTACCTATACCCCTTTTAAATATCGTTTCGTGTTTGCTAAGAAAGTATATTGTTTTTCGTATATTATAATAAAATGACCAACAGCCATTGTCTGTGCGTGATTTTTGTTGCGAGATCATTATCTCCCCAATTTGTGGCGTTAAACAACGGGTAGTTTGTATTCTGAGTAGTGGCAACACCGAACTAACCTAATCTGTGGTCAATATAGCGACAGAGGCCGTTATTTTCGCCAGTCTGATGACGCAGTGCTTCGAAATGAAATGGGTCACTTTTTTTTCGGAGCACATTTTTTGAGATTTCAAGGTAAGTGTTGAATTAATATCTGTTATTGTTCTTGCGGCATATTAAGTAAGGTGAGCGTGATCTTTCAAGGTTAAATTCACTTCAAAACATAGTCAATTTACTGAGTAATTGTCGATTTTATTTGCGCTATGTCGCGCAACGGTCGCGCAAATGTCGCGCAACGATCGCGCAGGTGTCGCGCAACGATCACGCAAAATGGATGCGTTATCGTTTTGCGTCAATCTGCGCGACCATCTCGGAGAATATTTTGCGCGACCGACTCGTAGTAAAGTGGCAAAATCTACGGCCTGACCCATAAATACGTAACATGGAACCATGTAACATGGTTTGCGTATACTTAAAATCATTACAGTTGAACGAATTGCTCCAAAGCAATTCCTTCAAAAAGCTACTTTACTGTTCACACAATAAGGTTCAAGATTCAATAACAATTTAATACAAATACGTTCGTACGTCATTTTACTTGGTTCATATTTAATGAATTCATATTAATTAACGTTTTCAATCAGCTTTTGAAGCCTTGATCACAACATTTTAAAATATCAGGGCCAAATCCAAGATGTAGCTAAGTTTATCATATAAAACCAATTATCGTTTGAATCACTACAACAATCTTACAGTATATTATATACAGAATAAATGCGGAGAAAATAATTAATTGCTACAAATGGCGGGACGGCGGATTATCTTAAGCATAAATAAACCAAAAAAAAAATTGTATCACACGCGCGTGTGTGTGTGTACTTAACTTACCTAACACGAAATTAAAGAAAAAATAATCTACGTAGTTGGCGAATAAACTTTTCTTTAGAGAGATTAGAACATGTCGCAGAAACATTATTTATGTCACCTTCGGCTCGGGCGTCAAATACCTGCGATCTGAGACATACTTTGTTTTACCGCCCTTGTTAAGTAATGTACTATTATGTCACACCTGGCCATAAAGCGGCAATTACCGCACGCACCGCGCGCAGGAAATCCCACTTCCTGGCCAGGGGGTGACATAAAATTTTAATGTACTATTTCAGTATAGGTTCCATTGATAGATGGTTTCATTATTTCATATTCTACCTGCATCAAATTAAATAAAGTTTATAACGTCTGTATTACTTGCCGCTATGATACTTAGACAATAAAGATAATCTTAAACGGAGCGCGCCTCCATTGTTATAATTTAAATTTATTTCAGCAATCTATTTCTTAGTTTTTATTTAGTCATTTTAATTGTGAGTAGTTTTAGCGTTATATTTAATTTGATATATCTTTATTTCACTTGAATAAACATAACTCTGAAAAAAAATAAAAGAAATAAACTTGATGTTTTGAAATATAAGAAACGGGTCACGCACGTCTTTAAGATGCTTAATGTTCTATTACTATAATTAATTAATACGTTCATAATTATAATTTATGTACAGTCAGCATCATAGTTAGTTTATGTAGTGATCATGTAGCTGATCACTCAGGGAGTTTGTCGTTTTCACCCGTTGGAAATTTTGTATGACAGTTAAAAGGGTACAAAGGTTTTAAACCCCATGTGAGGCCGACCGTACCGAAACCTTAATTGACAACATTTCATATTTTAACTACTTTATTTTATGAACTAGTTAGAAAATAGGTAAAAATTTAAGCCACCCGTATTTTTTCTTTTTCAATTTAACTCATTATTTCATACAAAAAAAAACACGTTGAAAAGTAGGTCATTCCAAAAGGGCGTAAGTAAAATATGACGTCATCTTCCCAACAAGAATCCAGAGCCACTCCAGAGCAGCGATTGTCTGTACTCGGTACTAAGGTCTCCCTGAATACAGCGAGGAAGATGACGTCAACTTTCGGTTTACAGTAATTTGCGATTTTTTCCAAAATTAACGGAGAAAAAAATCTAAAAAAATGTTTTTTGTGTACTTCACACGTTTTTACCGAAATGGTTTTCGAATTAAGACTTTTGGAAATTATGAAATATTGTCAAGTCGCCATCTTAAGAGTCATGGGATATTTATTATGTATATACCTAATGGTAACTTTATTCGTTGAAAATAACGTCCAAAATTGACAAAAATCCTGTGCACTGTACTGATGCTGTCTGCACCAGCACTCACATTTCCGACTGAAAGCGGTGTTTGTGAAGATTTCACGTGACCAGTTTTAAATCTAAAACAGAGGTTACGACATGATACCTAAAGGTGAACATTCAAGTTAAGCGTACCACACACTGGACAGTATGACAATCAAGGCTGCAAGTTTCGATGATTGTTAGGAGTTTCATAGTATACAACTGACCGCCACTACTTGTACTATTACCTACTTATTCTGTGCCGCCACCGCAGGCCGCTGCAGTGTGTGATAGGCTTAAAAGCCCCTCTTACATTTGTTTAGTATCACAAATTTAGAATTTGTAATATATATTCGAACGCGCCACAACTGCATACAACAGGGGCTTTAGTTTTTTACCTATATCTACTAGCGCCACCAAGGTATCCCCTTCGTAGCTAATATAGCTATATTCATCAATTTCATCATACCTACTTATAATAATGTGAAATCGTATGTGGACCGTAATAAACTCGTTTTAAATTAATTATAACAATTTAAACACATTCTTCGATTGCTCGTAGTTGTCTAGGCTTTGTCAAATACGAGTATACGATAAATATACCGTTAAAACTCGTAATCCATATGACGTTTGCCTGGATTTATTTTCATCTAAATAAAGGTGCCTTCAAATACAGTACTTCGCCTTCGCTTTGGTAGTAAGAATCGCTTTTGCATGTCAAAGTCTTTAATCCATTGACAAGATTAGGTTTCACCCGTCGAAATTTTTTTTTCTCTTAATTCATATAGTTTACATCGTTTCCACTTTCTTCCAATACCCAAAGCAAAAACGTATTTAACATCGACTGTACCAATTTCCCAGTTTCCAATTTTATTCCCAAACATCGTCCAACAATCGTCTAACTCGCTGTTATTATTTTATACCCTGTGCCTACATGAGATAATGCATAAATAAATGGTTTGATCAATTATTATTTGCTGGCTTGGTAGTTTTCACCAAGATCCATAAGTTTCATAACGGCTGGGCATCATGAAATTACCAATCTCGCCATATTAAGCATGGTTTAATCTAACATCTCAGAACTGTTAAGCACTCTGTCTATGATGGTCACATTATTGACGATATATGTACAATTACTCTTGTCCCATTGAGTATTGGGAATTTGTCGATTGTATAGAGAGTTTAACAAGTTTCTATGGGACAGCTGCCGGCGCCAACCCGTCCTTAGTCAATTACAACAAGAATGGTAACGATTTTCGCCAACAAACAAAAAGCGTCCATCTAAGTTAGACTGGCTGAAACGCTGAAAATACCTTTTATCACCAACCATTGGACGCTTTTATACTTTATCGTCGATGGTCACGGCACGATAAACTCTATGGTTTTAGTCACCGGGCTGTTGACGTCCACGGTAAAGTATAAAAGCGGCCATTCGGAACAATTAACACTATCTTCAGTCTTCATCATTACCTACATTAATCCTTCTTCCTAAGTCTTGCGCTAGCTGTTTCCAAGCATTGCTGCCATTGGGTCACTTCCTCCGGGAAAGTCTTCAGAGTGTCCGCCACCGGGACATCCGCCATTGCCGTCAGTAAGTCTAGACCCATTATGTGCGTCCGCGAGATAACTATAGCCCGGACGAAATTGTCCTTCAAAGTGATGAATTTATGTTCTAGGAAGATTGTCTTTTCATCCCAGCATAGCATCTGTAAAACGAGAGGTTAGTTGTATTGGAAGTTATGACACTTGAAGTATAGGTACAGGGTGGATTTTCTTTTTGGGTCAGTGAGGGCAGCTACCAGATCCCGTGCTGCTACGTGAAAATTGTCTTAGAAGACTTTCCTTTGATTTTGAATTAATGAAAAATGGCGTTTTCAGATTTTGGAAAAAACATACAGGGTGCGAGAAAAAGGCCATTTTTGACAATCTTTTTTTTTGATGCCAATCGATCGTGTTCCTATTCAGGATCAAAAGCTTGTATGGGACCAAAAAAAAATTTCCGGCTAGAAAAGCCACAAATCGAGGAAAACTATTCCCATACAATTTGTATGAAAATGTCAGTTCAGTTCAGTTCAGTTCACTTTTATTGGTAAAAAATAAAAAAAAAATTACAAGTCAAAGTTACATACAGTAAATATTAGCACTAACATTTAAAATAAACTGAAAAAAATAATAAATATCAACGATCAACGTTGCAAATCCGCTTAAATATACAATTATAATTAAGATAGAATTATAAATAAATGTCAAGGTAATCGGAATTCAGATGTCAATACACATTACATCCTTAATAAAATAATAATTAATTCATGAGTCACAACAACAACAAACAAACACAATAAAACAATTCATATAATTACAATGTTAAAAAAAATACTTTTGTCTTTATGAGACATTCAGGTAATAATAAGACGCCTGATCAACAATTTCCCTGGAGAAACTCATCAACACTATAGGATCCTTTTTCAATAAGCATCAATTTTAGTTTTTTGAAGAATGCGACGTCGTTTTCATCCGATTTTATAACATTTGGGATCTTATTGTAGATTTTGGGCCCAATGTTGCTAAGCGATTTTCGCAGTTTGGCAAGTCGTTTTACTGGGCTACCAGCAAGGGTTGCCTGCGGTTATGATCTTTGCGGGTACAAGTAGTTTTATAGTTAGTGAGATTACTTCTAACATAATGGCATGCAGACGATATATAAACTGAAGTCAGCGTCAGTATTTTATATTTCTTAAATAGCTCCCGCGCAGGGTGGTCAAGTGGTTTCTTGGCAATTATTCGTATTGCTCGCTTTTGTAATATAAATGCCCTGTCCCGATGAGCAGCCAATCCCCAGAGATCAACGCCTTGGATCAAAATGGAGTGAATGAAAACTTTTTTTTTAAGTATTAGCCCACATATATACATATATGCGAAAGGGCAGTACATAATCGGGCTGAATAAGTCAGGAATACTTATACAACCGTTAACGGCAAAAACCAGATAATTTAATGTGACCAGTGAGAAAAAACAACGAAAAGCGCTTATTAATGTGGCTAGAAGTTTGTATGTCAGTCGTTAACGAGTTAAAGAACAAAGGCTGAATTATTTAGTAATGGAAATGCAAATAACGTATTGGTATCATATTGTATGTCCCGATGAGGCGGAGCCAACGAGACACGCCATTGTAAAGATTAGATGTGCATCTCCGCCCCAAAAAATCAGCTATGTAAAAACTAACCTTGGTCTCGATTTTGTAAAGACTGAATATTCCAAGGGGCCTCCTATAGCGAATGGTGCTGGCACCCATGAGAGCAGCGCCCTTAACTGCCAGAAGCTTGGCGTAGAGGCCCGTGCGGTCATAGAAGTGAATCCTGGAGAAGTCCAGTACACGGACGTACCGGGCGTTGTTCATGTGTGTGAAGAACATATCCACGTCTCGGGTGGTGCAGATACCTGGGAACAAACGACCATCATCATCATCATCTCCTAGCCATATTCGGCCACAGCGACTACTTCCTACTGCTGAGAGCGACGCTGGTGCGCTCTCTGGTGACTGACATAGCCAATCTTTGCAGCGAATGTGCGATTACACTCGCTGCATGTCAGCACCCCACCGACATAGTCAAACCTTTTTTAGGACACCTTTTCTAGTCCTCTCCCCGGCTGAGCGGGAGAAGCAGGGCCTCCCTAAACAGGGCTGCTTCGTCGCTCAGGGTGCTGCCGAATTCGTACTGTCGACCCAGAGCAGTACAAAAGCGACCACTCTCCCAGAGCCGCCTGTGTGTAGACATTATCCACGACCTAGTTGGCATCACAACCAGACCCCTCTGACTCTGTCCATCGCCACAGGTCTTAGGTGAAGATCGGAGTCCTTTGATCGAAAGCAGTCTATGTACGCAGGATATATTAAAGTCCATAAATGTTCGCGCTTCCATAGATGCACTCTCTCGTCCTTACCCCTCTGAACCTGGTGGAACGGAAAACCACTACGACCAGAGAGAGGTTCGGATGCAGACATCCACGGAGATGTCATTCCGGGTTTTTATTCGAAGTGTTCCTTCTTCTAGGTGATTATATGAGAGCCGAAGCTGGGAAGCCCATCAAGCGACAGCAAAAATGGGAAAGGTTAAGAACGACCATATGACGTATAAAGACCGATTTACATTAGCAAGAATATCTGTCCTTTCAGCATATTAAAATAAAAGTATCGGGAATTTTTTTGAGATTAATTAATCTTGAACTATTTTCCTCCAGTCTGTTAAAAGTGAAAACACGATTTGCAAAATTTTTCTCGATACTTTTGTTTTTCAAACATAACCCTTTTTTTCGATGTTTTTGGTTGGATATTTAGACCCTCCCATCTTTAACAATGATTTTTGGTTTAATAGTTGTAAAATGATAAAGTTCTCAAACCTGATAAAAAACATTATCCTTATATGTTTAGAATAAATATCAATATTTACGAAAAACACGCACTGAGCTTCAGTAGAAAGCGGGATGGTTAATTGAAAACTCACGCGTGTTAGAGCGGGACTTTTGCAATGCCATCTACGCCGTGTATTACCACTTTTGAGTTTTTAAAAACAATCTGAGACATAGAATATAGTGTCTTAAAATCTAAAAAAAATATATGTGTTACATAAGGATCTTATCTAGTCAAAATCGCAGTCAGTTACATGACCTGATGAATTTCACTCGATAGAAAAAAATCGCGAAGTTACCCCTTTTTGGAATGTTTTTTCAATACTACGGCTATATTACTGATATTTAACATTTAATTTTTGTACTCAATTAAAGATCGTAAATAGTTATAGACAAATTCGCAGGGTTTGCTTTGATAAAATGATTGGCTTAATGACTATAGCTAAATATTTACAAAACTGCGCGGAGAGCTTGCGTAGAGAGCGGGATGGTTAATTGTAAACTCACGCGTGTTAGAGCGGGACATTTGCGTTGGGGATACCTCCCCTTAAGATGAATACGATTAAATCCTGCAATGTAATGGAGATGCACAGAAAATTGCACGCAAATTCTTGCTAACCTAAAACGCGCTTTATGTTGGTCTTTTAGCTTTATTTTTGGGATTCCCCGAAGGTTTCAAACGTCCGTCCGTCCGTCTGTCCGTCCTCTGTCACACAGGTTTTACAGCCAAACGGTCGGAGCTACAGTCTAAATTTCACAGTAGGTATAAGCACAGCACCTCGTTGAACCAAAGAATGTCAAATGAATGTATGAATGGATGTGTGTGTATGTATGAATGTTGAATTGTCAAATTTTATTTTTAAACGTAGGTATTAAGGGGGCCTAACTAAAGCTAAAGGGGGGCGAGAACATTTTTTGTGTGTCTGTCTGTTATCTCTTCACGCTTAAACCGCCGAACCGATTTCGATGAAATTTGGTATGGAGATAGTTTGAGTCCAGGGAAGGACATAGGATACTTTTATCCCGGAAATCATCCCCTTAGCGATTAATATTATTGGTAAGCGCCTGAAATAAAAAATAGCAATTAAATTCTAAAGTACATGACAAACTGGCGAGTAAGAAAAATGCTCGGAATCGACATCGAGACGGACGTACGAGCTAGATAACGTATGATTTTATCTAGGGTGCTCCCCACCACTCTCCCGATATCGCCTCTGATTTTAGGGCTGTGAGTAGGTACGGCCGCTTTACCTATAATAATAGTGATGACTCACAGAAGTTCCCATAGTTGCCGGTAAAAAACGACCGGCGCACCATTGTACGCATGCGCCAACCTAACCTTGAATACGCTTTATTATGATCAAAATCAGTATTAAAAATCTGATAATACGAATATTATTCAATACATATTGTAAACAAACAAAAGCCGAAGCCAACACAAGACTTGAATGAAACATAGGTACATTTTCTGTTTGCTTCCAGTGAGCCTCAAGAGCGAAAAATCAATAAGAGAATATACCGCTATCGCCCATAATTTGGTTACCTAGTTTTTACAAATTTTGTAGGGGAGTCCCCCTAAATCTTAATCATTTGTAAATATTTCCTGTAAAATATTCCCTTCACTTACCGTAAAGAACCGTGGTTTCATTAACTTTAAATCTCCTCTGAAACAGTCTTCCGAAATAAACAACCGCCATTGCTCGGAGATAGTACCCGACATCCCAAAATAGAAGAAAAATAACAATAATTGTTACGATAACGCTATACATTTTCCTGTATTAGGAAATATGATTTAAAATAAGTGGAAGCTTGCCGCGCGACTCGCACTTTGACACTAGCACAGAGTAATGATGAGCACTATGAGCAGACAATTTTTAACTTTTAACAGCTGACTCGTGGCTGACTCAAGGTCTTCTGCGCGGAACGCGGAAATTGTAAAATTTATAAACACCGTCACGGAGTACTTATCACTACTTTATCCTTTGGACTCTTGACTGGACTTTGGAGTATTATACTTTAAACCAATATCTATCTTTGGATATCAACTTAATTAACATACAGGCGTCAGTTACACGGTCAATATTATCACGCGATACAGTATTGGCCTCTCTCTCACTTACATGAAAGTGAGAGAGAGGCCAATACTGTATCGCGTGATAATATTGACCGTGTAACTGACGCCATAAATATGTTGGCGTAAATAGATTAATGACTTTGGTTTGTAGATTCTAAGTCCACACCCGATTTCATCTCTTTGAAGGATGGTAGCACGATGGTAGGAAGGTATCAGGAATAAACAGTACTTCAAATATTTATCCAAATTCCGGGGTTAAGATGATCGCTTACTTATATGTCGGATATCTATGTTCTCTTTGATTTCACACATTTAACAAGATTAACATACCAACATGATTCGGAACGTTCCCGATTCAACGAAACTGTCACTGTCAACGACAAGTGAAATGTCATTGAGTTGTCAAAATTGTCAAATCAAATTGTACTACCACTATTGTACGTTGTATTTATCACTCTAGTAATTATGCATGATTTATCCCTCAGACTGACTAATCTTTACTCTGTGATTTATTCGTAAGCCATTGAAGCGTATAATTTTATTCAAATTATTTATATTCCTTTCTGAAGAGTCATGTACCCTATATAAATAGTATTGTTACGTAAAAATAACCGTTTCCATGTCTTCAACTGGTTCGAAGCTGGTTCTGGGGCTCTCGTGCGCGATAACCTTAGGCACAGTGAGTTATGTTCACATAAAACAACAATCAGACAGGTGAGATATTATTTTTGCTAGACACTTTTTTGAAAGAACAAAAACAGCTATATTAAAACCTAAATATAACATTAAATTAAATCTAAAAATGGCCCCTCTGCATTGTGCTAAAGATACTGGCAGCATTTCCTCTTTGAATAGCCAAACTTATTTGCCGAGGTTGCTGCTTTTACGGAATAAATCTTATATCTTTAAATGAGCAATTCTTGTATATATATCTTATATCTTTAAACAAGCAATTCTTGTATATATATCTATATATTTATTTCGGGGAACTCTGAAACGGCTCAATGATTTTGATGAATTTTGGTATGTGGGGGTTTTCGGGGATGAGCAATCGATCTAGCTCTCATGCCCGGGAAAACGCCAAGCAAAGGTTGGTCGCCCAGATATTATTTATTTATATATTTATTAATTCTACTGAATAATAAAAATGGATATAGTTAATTTTGTACCACCTACAAATCTATTATGTACCAGCCATATCCTTTGATAGACCATACTTATCCAAAAGGGCAAATAATGGAATTGTAACAATTTTTCTAATAGGTATGTTCATAATAAGATTAATTTGCGTTTCAGAGAAAAAATGCATGAAGGTGTAATAAAAGACGTAGAGCGACAACAAAGAAGGAAAATAGAAAACATTTACATGCTCGAGAAACAGAATGAACTAACAAAACAATTGAAGAAAGACTTAAACAATACTTAACTATGTAAATAAAACATAAGCATTACCTTACTTTTTTATTTCCTAATGAAATACTTATAATTAGAATTTAGACTAAATAAAAATACACATTTACTTTTTGTTTTCTTTCAACCATTCCTCTAGCATGACATCTTTAAGGTTTAAGTTGATACCAGTTGGGTACTTCTTATCGGCAGTGTCTACAAATCCATCAACTCGGAGTTTCTCTTTAGCAACAGCAGCGAGTGACTCAAATGTCCGAGGTTCCCAAGAGGCTAGGTTGGAAAGGGACTTGCGGTCCAACATAATGTTGGCTCGGTCAAGACCCTCTTTAAGCTGGAACTGTGTAATGTTATGCTGCTCGCAGGCCGCAGTGATTCTCGTATTCCACAAGTCCTTCATGTCCTGTTTCTTCAGTTCTCGCGCCTTGGTTGCGTACGCGAGCGCTCGGTGAACATTGCGCACAGCCACCGAGTAACAGTTTCTTCGGCGGCCAATGTAGTGCGCAGCTAGCCTAAAAATCCTTCTTTTCCGCCAGAACTCATCTGGACCTCGCACCCGAATTAGGTTTGCTACGGTGAGAAATACCATTGCGACCTGTGAATACACAAAACTTTGTAGGATTATGAAAGTCCACTACTTCTTTCAATAATATCCTTGTTAATCTTTTTTTCTGTACCTTATTTATAAGATAAAGTAATTTCTGCCCAGCTAAAATTAACAAAGAATAGTTCAGTTTATAAATGCATCAAATAATAACCTTAAATATTCTTGTTTGACAGCCCAGCCCAGAGACGTTTTTTAATATCGTAGTTAGCAAATGCGTGTCCACTTCACATTACCCGATCTGATGTCGGCCACACTCTCAATTTTTTTTATCGGTGTTGGATCCGATATCGGATGATGTGAACACAGCCTAATTTCATTTATACTAAGCTGTGCTGATGATGATGAAGCTGTGCTAAAATTCGGGAACAATAAAATATAATAGCTTCATAAATAAAATAATCGACATTGGTCGCTTTTCTACTTTGCCGTGGATATGCACGTCCACGATAAACTCTATGGTTTCATTCATAAATAGAAATAGACCGTAGACTTGACGAATTATGAATAAACCATAGAGTTTACCGTGGACGTGCACGTCCACGATAAAGTAAAAGCTTTATCACACTACACGTGCACTACACTATTGGTAGGGTCCCTATCTCCTAAGTAGGGTGGTGTAATAACAGATAGAGAGATAGGCCCTACTGATAGGTCAATCGGGTGTTCCCGACCACACTTGCCCTATCGATAGTGTGTAGATAGTGTAGTGTAATAAGAGATAGGCAGTTAGTGTGCTCAGTTTCTTAAATCTGGTGGCTCCAGTACACTCAATATCTGCATATTCGACAACTTTTCCCGTAATTTCAAGTACTCCTTCACCCACGTCTTTCTCTTCCTTTTTTAATTTTTGTTGTAGCGACCACAATTGCCGAGGCAAGACCTATTTTTTGATATTTCGATAGTGCAGGTGCCATAACGGTAATGCTCGTGATAAAATTAATAAACTGTGTACCGGAGAAAACGATACGTGCAGCCAGAACGCTAAAATGCCAAGACTACCGAGTTTTAGGCCCGATGGATAGTGTGGTGTGATCAGTGACTGAAAAACTAGGGGCCACGCCCTTATCGATAAGACCCTACCGATAGGCGTACCGATCGGGCGTAGGGTAGGTATAGGTAGGCAAGTGTGGTCGGGAACACCCGATCGACCTATCAGTAGCGCCTATCTCTCTATCTGTTAAAAGCCTTATCACACTACCCTATAGGTAGGGTCCTAACCCGGGGAGGGGAGTTAAAATATCTCGCTCTAATGAGTGAGATGCTTTAACTCCCCTCCTCCAGTTAGGGCCCTACCGATAAGGTAGTGTGATAAGCCTTTAGAGCCTTATCACACTACACTATCGGTAGGGCCCTAACACAGGGAGGGGAGTTAAACTATCTCGCTCTAATGAGTGAGATGCTTTTACTCCCCTCCCCCAGTTAGGGCCCTTCCGATAGTGTAGTGTGATAAGGCTTTAACAGATTTAAGCGACCTTTGAGCTACCGATAAGGCATAGTTAGGCACCACAAAAAAATTCGTACTCATTTAAAATGCATTGAAAAACGCCAAGTTTCAAATGCCTACAGTAACGTCGTGCTTAAGTTATTTACTATCGCAGGATTTAAGAAACTTGTTAAAATCATATACTTATGCACACCACACCTTGCACCTATACCTGTATACGTACCTGATGAAGCCTAACCGCTATTCTCTTCCCGCGATTTTCCTCGGCGAGCACGAGTTATCAGTGTCGCTCTCCGAAGCCGACTCAAGCGAGCCACTCGTATCAAAGTTAGGATTTACATTGAGGAGTTGCTTCACGTCGAACACGCGAACTTTTCCTTTCTTTCCTTCATGACATCTTGTATTCATGATAATCGATATTAAAACTATAAACTAATCAGAAGGAAAAAATTGTGAACAACATTTGTGTTTCATAAAAGTACCTACCTACCTACATTTTGTGTTTTTGTATGGTAGCGCATGATTACTGGACGACGAATTTTATAAT
Source organism: Cenopis cana (assembly GCA_951800055.1). Taxonomy (NCBI): domain Eukaryota; kingdom Metazoa; phylum Arthropoda; class Insecta; order Lepidoptera; family Tortricidae; genus Cenopis; species Cenopis cana. The sequence continues at coordinate 6,492,012 of OX637479.1, read as the reverse complement.
CGTCCGGGGGTAGTCAGCCAGGCTGTGGGTACGTAACCAAAGGGCTAATGCCCACATCACACTACCATAGCGGTAGGGCCCTAACTGCGAGGGGAGTTAAAGCATCTCAGTCATTAGAGCGAGATGGTTTCCCCTCCACCAGTTAGGACCGATAGGGTGATGCGGCTTTAAAAGAGCTCAACATAACCCAAAAACAATTTAACAAAAGTGCTACGAGAATAGTAGGTGGGTGATTGTCAGATTTAGGTGCGCGTCTTTTCGGTGGACATGCCAAAAGTTAAGGGCTTAAAAGCTTAATTTTCGATTGATCTGATAACCCGCATAATCTGTAATTCCGTGTCTATAAATCCATGTAATAAAAACGTAAATTACATGCACACAAGCCGTTAACTATTGTCCACCGAATGGACAACTTTTGTTTTTCCGACTGACAATGACCCAGGTAGTATACAATATGCCCAAAGAATCCAGCGTAGGTATATTGCGTGTCATCCACGACGACTCGCCCCTCCACATCGAATCTCATACTAATCTATGCGCAGTTGTACGGATTGCGCTGTGGAGGGGCGCGCCTTCGTGGATGGCACGCACATAGGACATATATATATAATACGGCGCGCGGAGCGTACCGTACGGTAATTGCCGCTTTAAAGGCTTATCACACTACCCTATCGATAGGGCCCTAACTGGGGAGGGGAGTTAAAGCATCTCACACATTAGAGCGAGATGGTTTAACTCCCCTCCCCCAGTTAGGGCCCTACTGATAGGGTAGTGTGATAAGCCTTTTATGACTACTGACCAGGTGTGACATAGAATACTTTTTATCCCGAAAATCATACCTCGAAGGGATAAAATAGGGAGTGGAAGTTTTTACGCGGGCGAGGTCGCGGGCAAACGCTAGTTTAGTCACATAAACAAGAATACAACAAAATACAACAAACAAAAAAAAACACATACAATAAGGTATCTACCTCAATGATGAAAACCGATACAAAGATGAACCACTGAGCGATTAGAGCAAACATAACAAAGGTGTTAGCCAGTTGTTTACATCCTATCATATATATCGTCGCCGTTCCCAGCTCATCCAAATAATTTGGTACACAGGATCCAGTTTTACAGCAACTAAAATTAAAAGATTTTCAGGATGCTTAAAAATGCACTCTAAGGCCGTAGCAATAGTGCTATTATTAGGTATTCGTCTATGATTAATTTAAAAACAGTTTTGTAAGTTGCAACATAAAGCGGCAATTACACTTCGTCGTTCACCTAATGCGGTCACCGAATTGATTTTAAACTAGGTATAGGTACTTAGGTGAATGAACGTCATCTTTACACTAGTCTGTCCGCCTGCCTACTACGGCGTCTAGGCAGCTGTCGATCGCCGAATGCGGCCGACTAACGCGTTCTTTACACTTTCGCGGTCGTCGCATGCAGCATGCGGCGAACGACGAAGTGTAATTGCCCCTTAAGATCTCATTTTAATTGTCATGGTTTTGGAAGATCCCAGGGATGTGCGACGGCCAAATTTAGCCGAAATGATAAGAAGAACAGGCCTGACTATAGGTACCCCATAGTCCCCATACACAACCTATTCGTATTGATCTTTGTTTTAGTCGTTTATATGCAATTGCTAGGTACATAATGAGATTATGTACCTACAGTTGCTGGCAAATATCTTGAACCTAACCTTGAGTGCGCAGTAGCGTGAATTGTACGTAAATCGGCTACTGCGCACTCAAGGTCAGGTTCAAGAAGTTTGCCGGCAACTATACAGTAGAGTAGACGTGTGCGCCGATTTAAAAATGATCGGCGGCGGCGTTTGCCAAAAAATCGGCGGCGGCGGCGTACTTTCGGCGTGAAATCGGCGTGAAGGTCACGTAAATAAAAATGCGAAATAATTCGTATTCTTTTTTTTAAATCGAGATTAATGCAATAAATCTGTATTCATACAAGTAAACCACATCCCTATATAACAAAAATGCGGTAGAAACATTGACTTGACAATACTGGTTAGGGAGCGACAAAGAATAGACGTATTCGATATGCGGTACTGCAGGCGAATGCTCAGGATACCCTGGACAGCCAAACGGACCAATGACCCAGCTAAGTATCAAGACACGGTTATCCACTGTTTGTCGGCAGTGGCTGCTGTCATACTTTGGACAAGTAATGCGCAGTGGTGCTGATAGTCTGGAGAAACTGGTCGTGGTTGGTGGAATGGAAGGCAAGAGGGCTAGGGGACGCTCATCAACTACACATTATTATTGGAAAACGGGACTTAATCGCGTACACTTATGATTTATTTCATCAACTACATGGACAGATCAGGTTAAGAAAGCCACATCCTCAAGCAAATTTCACCAAGCGATGAGGGCTACGTTGGATCGAGACCGATGGAGACATTGGAGATAAGTCATCAGGGCGGCGAAATCCAGAAGTGATCACGATCCTCAGGAATGAGGGACCGACTCAAGAGAGACAGATATAGCTAACAAAAATATCCAGTCTAAAATCTCCGCCTGGGACATGGTCCCCATAACGCTAGCCGCGTTACCCCTCTGTATTGCCAGAGAAATTCTCTGAAAGGAGAGTGTCAGGTTCCCCCAAGGTACCGACCAGTCGCCACAACAAAGCTCCCATGAATGTCTTCATGTCAGCCGGCCAGGGTCCAGAGTCCACTGCAAGCATTGCAAACTCGTAGAGTTACACAATAAAGACGAGTGTTTGCGGTGCTTGAGAGCTTCGTCAGCTCCAGCACTGGTCTGGGAGCGAGTTGCGTGGAAGTGGGATTGCGCACATGCGGTGTTTCACACCAGAGCCCTCCCTAGTTTCCACGGCTCCAACGTGACTCCATCAGGATGCTTGCCATCGTCTTATGCTATACCCACCAGTTCTGTTGTCCCAGCACGAAACACGCGCACAGGCACGCCATATCGTTGTCAGTAAATTTCCGAATGAGACAACTACTAGAGGTGGGGGAGGGGGACATTATATTAGATTTATGAATCGATTATTCCCAAAGTAAAAAAATGTCTTTGAAAAATTGTTAATCGTTTCTGAATGAATATTTTCAATATGAAAAGGATTGTGACATTACAGGACATACGTACAGACAGACGAATACGATTTTCTCATTCGGATTTCCATACTCAGGCGCTCAATGTAGTTCAGACTGCTCTGATAGTATATATAAACTAAGAAAAATATTTATTTTCACACAACAAATGTAATATAACAAGTGTGCCACTGTACATATATTAAAACAATAACAAAGCAATAAAAAAGTTAAACAAAAATGTTAATTATACTCTTTTATCTAATAAAAAGACTCTTTGGCATTCAGTCAAGGTTACGCCGATTTCACGCCGATCATTTTGTCGGCGGCGGCGGCGTGGCAAAAAGGCCGGCGGCGGCGGCGCGCCGGCGCGGCGCACACGTCTACAGTAGAGTTGCTCAGATCTACATCCATATATTAAATCCTCTTTCATATGGGCGCGTTGTGATTGATTGTTGTTGCGATGTCATAACGAGATACCCGGAGCCCTCGGCTGCGGCGCGCCTGGTGCTGTTAAGTTGTACGATATCTCATAACTGCATCATCTGCGGTGAGGTTAAGGCCCGCGGGAGCACGGTATATTGTAAAGCTATAGTACCTACCTACGGTTTTTGAGGATTTACTATATGGGTGTAGATATATAAAATTACTAACCTAAGTGGTACGCTGTCTGTAACGAAATAATCTCTTTTAGGGTGTGGTACTTTATAAGTGGTGTACCATTCATAATCGCGTATGTTATCATACCAGTCACGACTAAACCAATCCAAGTAGGAGTCGAGCTGAAATCAGGATGGATTATCATTGGATTAGAACAATTAACTAGATCCAGGGCTGATCATGGGATGAAGCGGTTGGAGCGGCCAGTATAGGCGCCATGTAGGTAACGAAGAGCGCCTAAATATCGAATGAGAAAAAATAAGGGAAATATACCATTATATGAATCGCCTGATCAGGGGCTAGGAGGACCGATAACAGAGAGGAATCTTCTTCGGTTTTGGTTCGCGCTAGTTCCAATCCAACATATGTACCGTACCGATCGATGCAGTCGTAAATAATTACTCTCCCAAAAGTGTACTGAATTACGACTTTTACGGCACGTGTATTCCGGTCCATAATACGTACAGAAAAGGAGGTACTTTGTCATAGATGGAACGATCTTAGCTGTATGTGGCGTTGTGTTCCACAGGGGCTAAGATGATCGCTTATATCATTATATATGTATAGCATTTATCCTTCTCACACTTACATACTTGACAGTATAACAGTAAGGGACGAATGCTATATATCCGACATACGAGTACCTATAAGCGATCATCTTAGCCCCTCTGGTGGTGATCAAGGTTGCCAGAGCTCCCGAGAATGCGCAGTGTTGAGTCGAGTTTGCGGCTGAGGGAACTGCATATATCTAAAACTGATTCACAACGAATCCTCAAGTCAATAAAGGATCTGCAACGCGCTTGCGATTCAAGTCGCAAGCGTCGATAAGCTACGGTGTCTGGTTACCATCCATCAGTCAGGCCGGAAGCTAGTTTCCCAACCTAGTATATTAAAAAAACAAGGAACACTACACTACACATACACACCCCGCAGCATTTAACAGTCCACTGTAAAGCATCCATGAATTTTGGATTAACCCTGTAATTCTCCATATTATCAACAATGGCGTCCATTATGTACGACGTGTAGTGGCAGATCATGTGTGTGCATAAACAAGCGCCTATAAAATTCAATGTTATTGTAGTTGCCATGGAGCTCCAAAGGGGAGAGCAAAGTACTCTTTCGTTGATACTGTAATGAAAAACATTGAGATTGAGTTAAATAGGAATAGTAGGTATAGTACATTACCTACTACCTACAAGGGGCTTGCAGTGGGCGGCGCGCGTCGCTTTAAATGCCTACCGCTCGCTCGGCCCGGGGCCAGCCGTCAGTCGAGGGCCGCCCGCCGCCGCGCGAACGCATCTATATGCACGTTACCGCTGCCGCCGCAGACTAGAACGCGACGAGCGACGAGTCGATAGCCCTAGCGCTACACGTGCCGTGTGTGAATGAATACAATTTATACGATAGACAGAGATGCACAGAGTAGGCATGTTCCTAATGCCTAAACGCCGTTTTTGTTAGAAAGTGAAGCTTCTGTACTTGTACTATTACTTATTCTGTGCTACCTACCTACAATTGAAGTACGTATTATTCTACTACAAAGAAGAAAGGGAAGGAACATGGAAAGATTGCCTGCCGAGCGTATTAAGTATAGACCGTCCGGTAATACGAGGCAGGCAGGCCTGAAGAGGGATAATTTTCAGGCCGAGGAACATAAGTACCTAGTTCTTTTCTCAAAGAAATATAAAATAAATGCAAATTAAAGGCTTCAATCAAGAAATCATGCGCCGCAGCAGCCGACTTGGTGGCCGCCTGAAATGTTCGAATTCACCGGAAACCTAATACAATAGTAGTTTATGCAACTGGTACATAATGAGGGGCATTAAAACACGAGGCGAGTTTCATAATAAGGTCACACGAGTGTTTTAATGCCTAATTATGTACAGTTGCATACACTACTTTATCTACATCCATATATTAAATCCTCTTTCATGTGTTTCGTGTGGGCACTTCTCGCCGGCGTGCGCCATGTTTGCGTCGACAGGCCGGCCCGCGCCTCCGCCGCCAGCCCGCAGCTGTGTCTTAATTTTGTACGTGATCTCGTTAAAGTGTTATATTTCGTGATCTAATAGGGGACGCACGCAACAGCCGCACAGTATATTATAAAGCGGGGTCTTATCTACGGTATTTGAACTTATAAAAGAGGATATACTATATGGGTGTAGATAAAGACATTTTCTGTGACAAGGTTCCAAGGTGGGTCACGATTCAGTTGGTTCGATAGTACCTACGCTCAGTGTACCAGCTACATAAAAAAGGGGTTATTCATTGTTATAAAAGCTTTGGTGAGTAATCATTGTACTGAACTCTATTTTCTTTCCTTTTGATATCGTGTGCATCATGTGAAAATTGGTGGGCAACATAAGAAGTCCTGATAGTAGCGATATTGACAGTATTAGGTCCAAACGGAACATTTGTATTATTACTGAGGCACCTGCAATCAAATTCAAGTTTGTATAGATTATACAGAAACAAAGTCATCGCTAAAGGTTGTCGCACACATAAAAGCTCGGCACCCGACTCGCCGTCGATTAGGCGTCAACCCAACGCAAGCACGGAACAACATCGCCTCAGCCGCGCCACAGAATAGTAAAATAGTATTACATACAGAATGGCCACGAACCCCCCGCACCGAGGTCAGTTTCCCTGAGAGACCCGCCTGGTGCCGATCGGGTGCCGTCGCGCCTCGCGATTCGACCGCGCCACGCGCTATTACGCACCCGCGCAAACAATTGACGCGTGTACAGACAGCGCACGCACACATACTTACCCACAGCGTTCCTTCGCGTGCCACAGGTGTGGCCGCGCCGAGGGGGCCGCGCTGCGACGCCGTGCTTGACACTATATAGTTGTAAGTACAGTTTTCTTACGTTTGAAGTAGGCCGTAAGCGCGGCGACCACGAGCGCGCCTCTCGTCGGCAGCCAGCTGCAAGCGTGGCGTTCACCCTGCGACGGCGAGCTGTCCACCCTCGGGCAATGCCATTACGGAGTGGATAAGTGTGCGTTGCAGTATGAAGTTTCTAACAAAGAATACTGACCGGTGCGAGCTGTGGCGGCGCCGGTCGAGTACCGAGCCTTTATATTTGCGACAACCTTAAGGCGCATCCCGACGAGCGAACATGACAGTCTGTCGCGTGCTGCCGGGCACGTCTGGATAGTTGCAGACTGTATCGGTGTCTGGCAAACTCAAGGTCACACCGTATGACAGCGGGCTCCTCGGCCTTCCTCGGCAGGCCGCATATGGATGCCGCCTGTAGATGATTCTAGGGCATATAATCGGATGCCAGGGCGGAGCACGTTGCTACAAAGTTATTTTTTGTACGGCACCAAAATTGATACGTATGCTATTCTAAAGGAACGTAGCTTATATAACGCATGAACAGCGCTTGGTTTGACAGCTACCTAAATAAGTATAAAGCCAAGATGATTATGAAATATCAGGAAAATATCCATCTAACAAGTTGCGCACTGAAATAAAAGTGTAGCGTGGCTCGCATTCGTTCGTGGCGTACCTACGCCGCAGTGTGCTTCTTCACATATAGATCTGGGAGGCCGAGCTTTGCTGGGCGTTTTCTGGTTTTTCCGGAGAAAACGTGTTTTCTCGACAATTAAACCTTGCATGATCGATTATTCGCCCCAGAAAAACCCCACAAATTTCATCTATTAATAACATACATATGTATACTAGATAGATACGTAGATGTATGATGATGATGAGTTCCTGTTATCCCTCATTAGGGACATAGCATAGGGCTCGCAGAAGAGTTCTCCACTTGTCACGGTCTTGCGCAGCTTCTTCCAGTTCGTCCAAGCATAGATGTATACTTACAGAAAAATAACGCAAGGGCACAAATTATAGTCGTCACTGTCGCCAGCCATAAGTACCAAACCGCCCAGACTAAAAAGGGACTATTGGTTCCGCTTTTTGTATTATTAATTTCACGAGACGACATTCTTTATATAATAGGTACGATTACTAATTAGTATTTAAGCTATTAAATATTCAGGAAAAAGCTTAGGGTAAAACATAAAGATATATTGTGATATAAATCAACTTGACAGATATCAAACATTCTTGTCATAACTGTTTGGTAACAGTATATTAATGTAAATGTATAATAATGACTATTACAAACTCGTTTTATAATTTGTCACAGACACCTTTGACTGTGTCATCTTGCTTTGTTGTTATGAATGTCAACGTTTAATAAATACTAATTTAAAAACTTAAATTTATTACGTTATTCTTATCATTATCAATAACATTGAATCGACGAATAAAATATTACTGCAATATACATTACACATTCCTTGCATCAAGAATGACCCGGAGCGGAGTCAACGCCCCTATTCCGCATAAGTCTCCCAACCTTGTTATTAATAAACTTTTTGGCCTCCGAGCACCAACAGCCGGTCGTCTCCACCACCAAAGGAACGAACAAAAGTAGCTCCCCACCACAGACTTGAATACATACTATTCGTATTCCTCCGCTTTCTGGAAGCCGCCAACTCAGCCGCCCTAGATGGTACGACCGATGTGCGATGCAGCAAAAATGCTGACGCAAGTAGCGTCCCAGAGGAGCCACTTTCCATTCTTCCAGGACCCTTTCCGGCCATTTTTATGTAAGTTTATGTCTAGATTATTTTATTAGTACTTAATCCAGGACCTGACTTGAGATGTTACTACAAGACTGTGGACTCCATGACTATAGATAAGATACTAATCTTAGTATGATATCTGATTATCTAGACGGCTTCTAACCTTATTTTCGTCCCTAAGCTTGCATCTCTTACTTGGTTACTTGATAATGATAATATTTACAAACATTTTACAAATTATTTCAAAGTACAGTACATTTAAACACAAATTAAAAATGTTTTATTGAGAGGATGTTTCAACAGCGTGGATGAAGTGTTCGAATTCGTTTAGGTATAAGATGAATTGTTAGAGTTTTATGATGGTATTTTTTAATGTTGAGTGTTTTAGTAATAGATAAGCTTCTTGTAATTTTTATCTGTGTAGTGTAGGTATATTGTAATTCCTGATTTAATATTGTTAATGTAACTTCTAACACAATCTTGTATTGTTTAAGAAATAAATACTATGACTACTACTACATGTGAATCAGAAAGAAAGGCAGCTGGGTAGAATTATTCTTCTTTTGTATTTGACTGTACATTTTATCGACATGTCAACAATAGTTATGTTTAAAAATATTTTGTGTTGTGCTGAATAAAGAAACCCCAGAGTTTATTGTAAAAAAATGAAAACCAAAAAGTGTATTAAAAATATATTTTAATAACAATATTCGGATAAAATCATCTCAAACTTATTATTGTAATAGTGGCAGTATAAGTCATAATCGATTATAACAAGTTATTAATGTACATAAAGGCTTGTAACAAAAATATACAATTTCTATTATTAAAAAATTAGGTAAAACTGGTCGCATATAATAACATGTCCATTATCGTACTTGTATATAAGTATACTCACCACTAAATACGACACCTTAATTATTAAATTCGTTATATCATTAAGTTACTTTGGAAGAACGTAATGTCTATACTATACCCTTGATACTTCCTACTGTATATCTGTATCTGTATACTTGTATCTATATACAAATAAAAGTTCATTAATTATAAAGGTTACTTCAAAAACTGTACATCCTACCTATTCTACTTAATTTTGTCCATAGGTACTGTAAAATATTATGGCACAGTCTTGAAAAAAAGTTGGTGAAAATGTAATTTGCCTTTTTGAAATAATTTGTGTGCAGTATATAAGATTATGGTAGGCGATGTAGTTATTATTTAACGTAAAATATGAATATAACGTAACCGTTGAACATGTATAAAAGCTTGCAGATACTAAATATACTTAAAACTTGATGCTTAGATCCTAAGGTCGATATTAGCATGCATTTTATATTTACAAATTTTAATCTCAAATTACCTATTCCTTCCTTTCAACCCTTTAACCGCCGAACGTCAAAATAGTATCCCGCAATTTTCAACTCGGGCAGCCATACTAATATTATAAATGCGAAATTATGTGTGTCTGTCGGTCTGTCTGTCTGTTACCTCTTCAGCCTTAAACCGCTGAACCGACTTAGATGAAATTTGGTACAGAGATAGTTTGTGTCCCGGAGACGGACATAGGATATTTTTTATCCTGGAATGGGTGGGAGTTTGTATCGAAGATCGATATCCAGGTAAGCGCCGGAGATAAAAGAGTAGCAATTAAATTCTAACGTGATGAGATGAACGAGTTTACGTGGACAAAGTCGCGGGCAATCGCTAGTAATTGACATAAATTAAGATGTCATTGACATTGTCACTTTGTCTAAGGCGGTTAAAGGGTAAATGTTTCACGGTGACATATCACTAATATTAAACAAAAACATATCGTATGTAGAACTGATTACGGTGTAAAATGAGTTACAGTACCCGGCAATAAATATTGCACGTCGGTCTTTGGAAAGAGACAATTAGCTGCTTACGACAATCTCCGAACATTGGCGCACGTTCATCAATAATCTTATTTATAAATGACGTTTCATATCAAGTAAATACTGCACTTTATGGACTTTATTAGTTTACGTCAAATCGATGCCATGTAAACTTTGGATATGACTTTCGCCGCCATCTTGGCGAGAGTCACATCTTTTTCTTCTTACTAAGTGGTTTTATTCAATGTACTTAATTTATCCCTTCGTGTGTCATTGGCAAAAGTCCTTGAGGCTGCCATTTCTCTTTAATATCTAACTAACTAATTTATCCCTTCGTGTGTCATTGGCAAAGGCCCTTAAATGAGGCTGCCATTTCTCTTTTATATCTATCTAACTTTGGATATCTATGGTTTTTGACAAACGTCACTTAGGTCGTGTGAGTGAGACTAAGCTCTATTTCTTTTTCCAAAGGTCGATGTGTATTACTTATCGCTGGGTACTGTATATCGACGGGTTAAAAGGTACCTTTGCAAGTTCAGTTAGTCTTCCAACACATCCCCCATCTTCTTAAGGTCGGGTGACACCTCAAACTCGCATCCAGTGTTCACCAACACGTCTTCCACGGTCACCCCCTCGGCCAGCTCTGTTAGCGTCAGCCCGCGTTCCTTGTCCACTTCGAACACTGCCTGTAAACATAATATAGTCACAGAATAGTATAATAGTATTACATACAGAACGGACACGAACCCCCCGCACCGAGGTCAGTTACCTCGTCCCTGAGAGACCCGCCTGGTATCGATCGATCGGGTGTCCTCGCGCCTCGCGATTCGTCCGCGCCACGCGCTACGCACCCGCGCAAACAATTGACGCGTGTACCGACAGCGCACGCACACATATTTACCCACAGCGCTTACGTTCCTTCGCGTGTCACAGGTGTGATATATAGTACATTATTGCCGTGGCGGGGAAGGAGGCAATTGCAGGCTTAGCATTTGTTTAAACGGACGAGCTTGCGAGAAAAATTAAGAAGCCTGCAATTGTCATTCCGGCCGAAGCTAAAACTCCATGTTTAGTTTACCCGCCGTTTATTTTTTTAAGAAAATTGCAAGTGTATTTTTCACGGAAAAACTGCAAATTATTTGAGACGTATACAAAAACGACGCGTTTCCAACAGGGAAATACGACTTGAATTGGATGAACACGACCAGTTTGGAACTAAATAAGGAATTTATATGAGACATTCCAGGCGGCCTGCAATGTTTTTTTTTTGTAGCAAGTAACTTTCAGTTTGCGGGCTATTTTTGAGAAAAATAATATATCATCATTATATCAGCCGAAAGACGTCCACTGCTGGTCATAGGCCTCCCCTAAAGAGTGCCACAATGACCGGTCCTGCGCCACCCACATGGACTCCCGCGGCCTTTTTAGGTGAGCACTGAGCAGTCCACCCGTCAATTCGATTTTAAAATCATTGCTATTACAGCCTTATTTCGATTGTCTACCTACTCGTACCTATAACTAGGGAGACGGTGTACGGGTATAGGTTAGCTACACTACCTTTTCAGTTATGATCATGTCCACACAATTCTTCCCAGTGAGAGGCAGGTTGCATTCGGGCAAAATCTTGTGACCACCATTTTTGCTGTTGTGTTCCATCGTGATCACCACTTTGGTCCTCGGCGCGGATACCAAGTCCATGGCTCCACCCATTCCTTTTACCATTTTGCCCTGAAAAATCATAAAATCAGCTAAATATTAGACACGAGATGTCGCCATTGAAATCGATGTGAGCGCAATATTTCTCTTTGTACTTAGGACTACTGTGCTAGAAAGAAGTTTTCTGCGTTACGCATAATGTCTACAATTTGAAAATGGGTCCACACGCAATGAAAATAGTCGTTACAGCACACTGTGCAACGTAAGTCGAACCGAGCGACATCACCGCAGTGCGTCAATGTTGCGCCTGGCCACACATTTGCACTTTTCTCGGGCTAGATCTCATAAAACTGCCATCTGTAAAGATTATGAACTTAATATTCCAATAACTCACAGGTATCATCCAGTTGGCCAAGTCCCCGTAGCGCGACACTTGCATGGCCCCCAGCACCGTGAGGTCGATGTGGCCGCCGCGGATCATCGCGAAACTGTCGTCCGACGAGAAAAACGACGCCCCTGTGTGTAATGGAAACAGGTACAATGACGCAAAATCCGAGGAAATCAGTTGCAAAACTAGCTTAGAAGATCATGAATAAGGACCGTCGGAAAAGCAAATGCAAAATATTTATGTACACGCTAAATGCAGTATCTATCTATATTTCATTAACTTGTAAGCTGCTTTTGTAGCTAACTATACACAATTACCCAACCACAATAAAGCGGTTATTACACTGTCCTGAATTCAGGAAGTTTAGAAGGGTTCAGACGTGTCGGCGTCAGAGCACATCAGAAAACATTACGTCTAATACCCGTGATAAGTACATTAAAAAAAATGATTTAATCTATACACCGCCAAGGTAGATTCTGTAACTTGTGCCTCACACGCCAAAGTCTTCGTAGCAAAAGACTGAAAATGAACCTTTCTTGATAAGCACGAATCTTGCCTTTACATCGAGTTGATCGACTCGATATGAAGTCATTGGCGTGAGAGGCACCAAGTCAATAGCGGTGAAAAGGTAAAAAGTACTTCCCGTTTCTGATATATAAGTTAACATACATAAAATAAAATAAATAAATATTTGTGGACGATCTTACAGAAATCAACCTAGTCCCAAACTAAGCAAAGCTACTATGGGTACTAAGGGTCGATATACATACTTATATAGATAAATAAATACTTAAATACATAGAAAATCCAAGACCCAAGAACACATATTCGTGCTCATCACACAAATAAATGCTCCGGCCGAAATTCGAACCCGGGACCTCCAGCTTCGTAGGCAGGGTCACTACCAACTAAGCTAAAGCGGTCGTCTAATTATTGACATGATGCAGCCAACATAATATTTAAGTACTTACCTGGGAGTACAGTAACAGTCTCCTTCCCAGCGTTGATTAGGTCCGGGTCCACTTGGCTCTCGGTTGGGACAGGCCCAAGTCCCAGTATACCATTTTCTGATTGCAAAAGCACCTTCACATTCTTAGGGATAAAGTTACTGGCCAGCATTGGCATTCCTGAAATAATTGTAAAAACATAGATAATTTTAGAAAATAACTCTCTTTAGTTTTTAGATTTATTCATATTTTATAATAGGAATGTTGACTCAAAATTTATTATTACTCCAAAAGAAAGAAGACATAAAACTATGCCAAATGGTGAAAATTCTATTCCAATATCTCAAAAAATAACGAAGCTACAACCGTTACAATGTTTTTAGTTAGAGGGAGAAGGCGCTACAGATCAGTGACGTCACTTACCTAGAGCGCCATAGTAAATGACGATCGTTCGATACAGAGATGCATTTTGCGGAAAAGGGACAGATAATGCCTCCTCTTAGAACTTTGAAGACTTATAATTATGTAATTATTAATTACTTTTTATGTTTTGAATAACTTTATCATGCTACTGATTTTGTACGCCTATAGGCAAAACATAGTGTTACGTAATCCACTTTTTTATCCACCAATGTATTCCACCTATGTTTACAAATAAATCACTATGACTACTATGACTAAGTATGCAAAGAAAAAACTTGGATAGAGATATTGGAAAAGTAGAATGGGCCTCCATCAAAGAATTTTGATCAAAGATTGGACATAGAAATTGGACAAAGATAAGTGGACACACCCTATAACCTACAACTTCGAGACGCGAGGTCAATTTGTTTGTATCTATAGGACCCGACCTGTAGGCGGGAAACAGTTTTAGTCAAAATATGAAACATTGAAGACTGTGGCTCCAACCGTTTGGCTGTAAAACCCGTATAACAAACGACAGACGGACAGACGGACGCGTGAGTGACAGCAATAGAGTTCCGTTTTGGACCTTTTTGGTACGGAACCCTAGAAACAATTAACCACTTTTGCCAAATTGCATTATATTTATTCACCTATTCCAAGATTAGCATGCATTCCATCCTTAAACTCCAAAGCGGCCCTCCTTATGATCCTCTCCCTCACAAGATCAGCCGGCTTCTTTTCTTTCTGGTCCCCAGTCTTTTGAACAATCCTTCTCTCTATCCGTTTCTCATACTTCTCCCCTTTAATAACCCTATGCACGAATATCGATGGCACGTGAACGAAATCTGGATCGATTTCATCGACGATTTCTTCGACTTCAGCAATAGTTACTCTAGCTGCTCGGCACATGGCTGGGTTGAAGTTACGGGCGCTCTTCCTAAATATTAAGTTGCCGTGTTTATCTGCCTTCCAAGCTTTGACGAGAGCGAAGTCTCCAACGATGGCCTCCTCCATTATGTAATCTTTGCCGTTGAATTGTTGGACGTGGCGTGGTGCGCTTGGGATATCAATCTGGAAGGTAATAGAAGGAATACATAGAGTAATTATACCTCAGCCATGAGTTGAATACCTCAGTGAAGTCTTCAATTAGTTGCTAGTAATTTAAGACTTGTCCCATATCTAATGCAGTGCCTGGGAGACCGAGCTACATCGATTGTTCGCCCCTAATGGTCACGTGTAGGGTAGCGGTGGGTACCTACTTCCTACGGACGTGGTGCAAATGCGACCCCCCTTTCTCAAAGTGGGCAAATTGACTGATTTCTCAAGCTGCCCGAAGTCCTCTAACTTGGCTTAAAGACTGCTGTCATAGACAGCAGCCAGGATCAACGGGTTAGCGTGCCTTCCAAAGCACGGGAGCGCTCGGTTAGTAACCACTTAAAGCGGTCACCCATCCAAGAGTTGACCCCGGCCGACGTTGCTTAACCTCACAAACCGCACGCGGAACTCGGTTGCCGCTGGGCCACGAGCGCTCCGATATTATATACATATGCCACATGCGATAGATTGCCAATAGGTAGACACAAAAACCTAAACTTCAAAGTGGGCTAGATTGACCAGTCAAACAGAGTGTCCATTTAATATTTTACTGACGATTTTTTGAGTGTGTGCTTATTGCTTAAGGCGCAGGGGTGGGCAAGGCATTCTCCATACAAACTCTGTGCACGTTTTATTCGTAGGTTTTGGCACTAACGAATATAGTTTTTTTTTTTGGTTGTAAGAATGCGAAGATAGTGATGTGAAATTTTTTATACATATATTACAAAAAAATAAAAAAATTAAAAATTAAAAATAAATTTACATCACGAAATAGCTATCAGAAAAATAAGCATACTGACCAAAAATCATAACTTTAATGCAAACACAAACGAAGTAAATCCTGCACAAAGTTTGTATGGAGAGAGCTTGCCCTACCCCTCCTCTTAAGACATATGTTAAATTAGATGATTATGTTATCAAACACCTACCACCCCCTTTTTACATTGGGGTAAAAAAAAACATTTATACAAAAAAATTAAGTTGCAACATTTAATCTAAATAAATGTACCTTGCCATCCTTAGTATACTTGATAGGCGATCCACCTTCCTGGATAAGAGTGCCATATCCAGTAGGGGTGAAGAAAGCAGGAATACCAGCCCCTCCTGCTCTGATTCTTTCTGCTAGTGTGCCTTGCGGAGTCAGTTCAACCTGAAATATAAGCAATCACTTTTAATTATGCATTAACAACAACCAATTTTCCTACACAGGCATCTTTTTAACTATGCTATTACTATATCTATTTATTATTTACTTTTTTATTACTATAACTATTCCTATATATTATTGTCATCAAATATCTTAGTCCAATTCATAATGGGTCAATGAGTAAGTAAGAACTATTTGGCAATACAATAACAGCTGTAACAGACACTGGCAGGCACCAAGTTGATTGCATATCTGTTTAGCTTTCACCAATTTGAGCATGGCGCAATTACTACTAATAAAAAAACTTACCTCCAGTTCCCCAGTCAAGAACTGCCTCTCAAATTCACCATTTTCTCCAACATAAGATGCAATCATTCTTTTGACTTGTTTGCTCTTCAGCAATACACCCAAGCCAAAATTCTCCACTCCTGGAATGAAACAGAAGTTGTATATTTATTTTTTATACCTGTATGAAATTTGTATTTTGCTAGGTGTCAGTGTAACCGGTAACCTTATAAATTGCTTGCTGATGATTCAGCACTGATGAATTAAAACAATTTTAAAGTTTTTTTTTGTCTAAAATGTGATTTTAAAAACAAGCTGTTATAGGTATACTTTTCTATCTCATTATTTACACCCGTCGTCTACCCGTCCCTGGGATCCCAGGGCAGATAACAAAAGAATGGCATTGTATATTTTTTTCACCGGGAGAGGACAGCTTATTTATATGTATTGCATGTCATCCAATTTACTTATATACAATATTATGTAAAACTAAATTAAACATTAAGATAAGAAAGAAACGGTGAAAATTATCTTTTATATTTAATTACACATACACAGCACAGTTTTGTTTGTATGTCCCACTCGCAGCTACTGTGACAAATTTTGCAAAAAAAGTATCTTCGAATTTCTGTACTTTGATATAAGGCGATATCAAATTAATGTTTGTGGTTGTACACTCCCGACACACCCACCACTGACCACACAGATACCAGGACAGACAAAAATAAAACATGAAATATTTTACCTGCATTGTTTGAAACAACGGTCAAACCACTGACTTTATGTTTGTTAACTGCTTGAATAAGATTCTCCGGAATGCCGCACAACCCGAAACCACCGACCAAAAGTTTAGATCCATCCTTTATGTCTTTTACAGCCTCGTTGATATCCGTGTAAATTTTACCCTTTTTGCCAGAAGTACTGTAACTAGCACACAACAGAACCTGCAAGCAAACATCTTAAATTCAAGTTTCGCTTTTAATGTTACGCAATATCGTACAAGTAAACACCTACGACGTAAACAAACGCGTTAGTATAATCTAAATTCAAATACGCATTTAAGGCAATAATAGCCTTTAATAAAAATAGCTACTTACCTTACTTATTGCCTGCAGGGGTTTTGTATTCGATAGGCTAAATATACGAACTATCCTTATAGGAGCCATTTGTATACAAATTATTATTTTTTAATTTAGTTTTCACTTGTTTTAGCTGCTAACTGCTTATTTTGTTTTGTTTACGTTTGTCCCTTGATACGTCAAACTGGTCAGCTGACAATTAAAATGTCATTCTGAGAGATGCCGGCCGGGGTTAAAAAAATATAATAATTTCACCACTATTTTCACGACAAGAGCCCCGTACAAACTGTCGCGCGGTTGCTATGTTTAAACGTAGCGATAAAGTATATAATGATAAGAAAGAGAATCACTTGTTTACGTCGTCGAGCAGGTTCGAGGTCAACGGGTAAGCAAATATACCGGATCATGCCATCATTCGTTATGTAAATTCCAAATTAAGTATATTACCTTTACTACCTACCTATCTCTAGTCTGACCTGTTCATTTTGTTTTGTTATAATTAAATCGCATTTTTTGTGATTCCTGCATTTAAAGATATTTTTTCTTGTGTTGCGACTATTAAACGTACGATAAGTACCTACACTACACAGTATACCTATCCCAATGAATATTAATTTAATAAGCGTCTCCACATGTCGTCTATTACTAGTATATTCATATTCAGGTACTTGCCATAGAAAATGATACAATAAAAAAACCTGAAAACATTACACTCCTTTTTTTGGGCAGTCGTACGTACCTAGGGTTGCCATACGTCAGGATTTGTCCTGACATGTCCGGATTTTTGACCTTTTGTCCGGATTGCGGCCGGACTTGGCAAGTGTCAGGATTTTTAGGAATGACCCTAACTATTAAAAAAAATGTTTTAATGATACATTTATTTTAACGTTTACACAGTTTTAATAAAAGTAATGATAAATTAGTAAGTAATCAATAAAAATAGTAATATTTCTTCGAAAACAATATAAAATAGGATAGGTCATTTACAGCCAAAGTGATCTCAATCAATTCGCGAGTCCCCACAATGCCAAATTTATCTCAGCGCGCTCGGAACATTTTGTTTTTTTTTTTTCAAAAACAAAGTAAATTAAAAAAAAAGAACTAATTCAGTGCTAAAACGGCAAAAAAAGTATAAACAGGTCTATGAACTATGATATTGAATTGTGGAGGTCATAGTCATATGGGTTATGAAAAAAATCCTGCACTTTTTGATGAAAGCAAGCCACTTTGCACAGTGATAGTAGAAACCAAATTAAATTATTTTTTTCGAGGCAACCGAAGTTTCGCTCCTTGTTAGAAGAAATGTCAGGACTTTAAGGAGGATGTCCGGATTTTTATCAGGACATTTCAATTTTCCATATGGCAACCCTATACGTACCTAATTAAAAAGTCAAACTACATTGACTATAAAACATCATTGTAAAAAGTGAACCAAGTCCGGTCACCGGTGCTTACACTATGGCAAGTAGGCAATTTGTTTGATTGAGTTCTGAAAATATTTTGTTTCTTCATTTAAAATCATCTTCAATTTAAATAACAGATTGTATGGTGATTAAAGCTGCCTATTCAAAGCCCTGCCTGGCCTGCAGGGCCCTGCTTGCAGTGCCACTGCCAAATCGTATTGTGTGTATGCATGCAGGGCCGATTTAACTTAACAGATAAAAAAAACCGGCCAAGTGCGTGTCGGGCCACGCGCAAGGTAGGGTTCCGTAGTCGTCTACCCGTTACTTTATGTGGACTAAAAAGTTCGCAAACTTATATTTACTATGTTTTTGACAGAATTAACAACATTATCTAAGGTATCAATGGAAATTGTACGAAAGTTTGCTTTTGCAAAGTACATTTCTGAAGTTCGACTATTACTCGTTAACTAGTAATGTCTACATAGCCGTGATAGTTTTCCTTTTAAATTCATCGTATATACTATTACCATGATTTTTTTCACATGCCTAGTAGCCACCGTTTAGCTGGCAGGGGGGGGGGGGAGACACCCCTTATAATATTTTTGAAAGAGCTATCCAACGACATCCCACACGATGTGGTTCGGAAGAAAAAAAATGCACCTCCACTTTACATGTAGGGTACCCGAAAAAAAAAAAAAAAATCTACTGTTTTGTTGGCGTCATTGATATGTGTATACTCATGCCAAATTACAGCTGTCTAGCACTAACGCTTACTGAGAAAAACGGGGGATAGACGGACGGACGGACGGACATGGCGAAACTATAGGGGTTCCTTGTTTACTACGGAACCCTAAAAATCGGCCCTGCATGCATACACACAATACGAAGGGCTTTGAGTAGGCGGCGGCAAATGGCAAATGTGCCATAAGGGTGGTGGTGAAGTGGTGTTTCTTTTCTAATCGAATACCTACCTATATGCACGTTATTTTTACATGCTATTAGTTTTGAAATTTCAACGTATTCGTTTTTTTAAAACAAAGGGTGGTACCAGAGCTTAACTTAAAAATGGAGGACGTGCAAATTGAACTGGTATTACCATTTTCCGGCGCAATTGGCGTAAAGGTCATCATGTTAACTCAATAATATGTATAGAAGTATCTTACTTTCACTGAAGTATCATCGTGGGACTGGGAAGCAATGGAAAGTGAGATTCTATTAAAATAGAACCATTTTTTGTTTCAGCCAAGTTTATTTTGCTGGGGTCTGGGGCGCCCTGACCCATTATTGCACATCATGTACCAAGCATGTTAAAGGATACGGTACGTATGTATAACATTAGTTATGCTAGGATATGGAAGTTGAT
Organism: Cenopis cana; assembly: GCA_951800055.1. Lineage (NCBI taxonomy): Eukaryota > Metazoa > Arthropoda > Insecta > Lepidoptera > Tortricidae > Cenopis > Cenopis cana. The sequence goes on along the minus strand of OX637479.1, from coordinate 6,472,068 downwards.
AATTAAGCTGACCATTGGAATTTTGGTAAGTGGACTTTTTTTCTTTCCGGTGTACCCCTTTTTTTTTGAACTAGGTATTTTAGGTTAATTATTCATTTCCGTGAAGATAAAAGTTAGTTGTACACCAGAAAGCGAAAGTGCCTTATTTAGTACTTATTTAATAAATAAAGCCAAAACAACTAGAAACGATGAACTTTATTTATTCTATTTTAAATATAATTATTAATTACATAATATGAACATAAAGATGTAGGTCGTTTTCATTTATATTTATCTTATACACCTAGTGACTGTACAGTATATTAGTATAATTTTAGGTATGGTCATTTTTCAAAATTTTAGGCAAGCCAATTGTATAGGTACATATCATATAAATAAATTTAATACTTAATTTAGTGCCATGTGATGACGTGTGATTGTGAAAAATTCAGCGAGGTATAGGCAACCAATGACTTAGACATGATATAATGTTCATTAAAGTGCACGACAGTGCGTCAGCCAAGTATCACTGTCACCTACTCTAACAGATCAGACGACGAAACGAGTTATTTATTAATGATTATCAATATCACTAATCAAATTTGTACTCTAATATCGAAATTATCACAATTATTACAAAAGGCACTGATGGAATTTCACTTTGTAAATTTTCGTTTTGTTGCTATATTATTAATACCTACTAACATGAAATATAAAAACAGCATTATATCATTTTCACTCAACAAAATGTCTTAATACAATATTAGCACCCTATATATATACAAATATCTTTAATAATTGTTTCAAATCTCTGTTGGTTTTTATGATTCCGTATTATTATATAGGTGATATTGTTCATAAATGTTGTACACTTGCACAAAAATGTTCTGTGTAAGGCGCACTGAGTGAATAATTGCTCGAATTCGTCAATTCCGCTACACGCAGTGGTTTTTATTAATTTATTTTTAATTGTAGTTCATTACTCATTACTAAGTTATAATACAATTCCTCAATATTTACTCTCGGCTACTGTTCATTGTTTAACAATTTCTTTGTTTGAAATCCGCATGTATTACATTACTACTAGTTTACATTTACCATATTTGAACATCAGAATGTCTGCTTGGCCATTATACTTCCACGATACACGTGCGAACCAAGCTTGGAATAAATAATATACTATGAAATCTCATAACGTTCTAACTGAGCCTGCCAGCTCTAGCATCTGTAATAGCTCCCCAGAGTTCAATAATGAACTCATCAGTGAATCCGAATTCTTGCAAGTCACTATTGTCGATGGCTTCAGCTAACTGCATGGAGTTCGTCTTGCCTTCGGACAAGTCCCACATTTGCGTTGCCAGCTCCGAGTCGTTGATGCCCATGAACGATTCTAGAAGAGAGTTGATTTTCTCTATGCCCGCTTTCGATTTATCATCGTGCTGAAACAGAGTGGAAAAATATCATCGTCAAATTTTTAGGTTACGCATACGAGCAAAGCAATTGACAAGGTAAATTGTGTTAAACAACACAAAACGTTTCTAGTAATTTTAATTTGATAATTAAAATCAAACATTGAGCTACATGTAGGTAATTACAAAAATGCTGAAAGTTTTGAGTTAGGTCACTAGTCACTACATTACACAAGTCGTGTAGTGCCATGCGCGTTATTTCATTGTCATATGGAAGTTATATAAATAATAATTATTAATCAGCGTATATAGTATTACTGTTAAGTGTTAATCATACAATCTGATCTGACTCACCTCGTTTTCTATAGTGGCCTGGCCATTTGCTTTAAATCTAAGTGTTTCCTTCCCTGAACCATAATTTTGCTTCTTTCCTGCTCTGGCGCTACTCGTTTTTGGTCCAATACTATTGAAACCGCTTTTTAACGGCTCTACAAGTCGAATAGTAAACGTTGTGCCTTTAGGAATGTCTTTCAATGTCTTCGCTACTTCGTAATGCCGCTTGCCCACCATATTTAACCCGTCTAGTTTTTCGATATGGTCACCGACCTGAAATAAAAAAAAAAAACAATAAGTATATACTTAAACAGAAATACTCTAAGTATTTTCATTGGTCATTGCACCTCGCATCCCGCATGCGGGGAGGCCTTGCTTGTGTTGTGTTATCTTGGTTTCTCCCTTGGTTCCTCATCATGAATATCGTATGACGATCTATAACGAGCTCTCGGGATGCAGGTTCTAAAGATCGGTGAAAACGATCCCTAATAACATAATTATCATATCATAAGCTTGAATATCATCACATATCACATCGGCCGCTTTATCTTAGTTGTCGGGGAATTTTTGACGGCCTCAAAGAGCAACAAAACAACGCAGGAAGCAAATAGATACTTTAAAATTATTTTTTGTTTTTTGGTTCGTTAGGTAGCTGTTACCATTGTACTTTGTTAAGAGACTTATTGTACTTATACATTTGTTTTTAGGGTCCGTAGCCCATACATGTAACCGGGGGACGAAAAAATTTTTTTCAATGCAAGTAGTTGTGAGGGGTATTTTTGGATAGGCCTTTAAAAATAATATCGAGGTTAATGAGAAAGTTTTCCATTTAAGTCAATCGTTGGTGAGATATTAGCTGCCAAAGTTGTACAAAATGTGTGTGTTCCCCCCCCCCCCCCCCCTCTAATTTCCAAACTATGAAGATTAACATACTGAAAAAAATTGAGGTGGTGTACAATAATAAATACTTTCAACAAATTTTGGTTTGAAGAAGATGGGATTAAGGGTTTTTGAGTTTTCACTGAAAAACTGTCTTGCCCAAACAAAAGGACATAAGTGCCTTGACTTTCCTATGAAAATACGACCTTTTTTGATTCAATGTATTTAATAGTGTTTTTAAAAATGGACTGCTAGGTGTCGGTACGGAACCTTTCGTTGTGCGTGATCCGACACGCACTTGGCCGGTTTTTTATTATGTGACAAAACGTCTAAAAATAGGCCCTCGAAAAAATTACCTCTATGTGCGGTATTCTCGACACTATTGAACCCTCTTTTATCCTCTTGATAAACGCATATCCGGCGCCGTTGTCAGTAATGGTCAGCCCAAGAGCATCCTCGGTCTTCACAATTTCTATTTCCTTGGGACGACCTTTTCTATGTGCAAATATAAAATCTTCTAATCCGATTTGCCCTCCTAGAAGTTTCTTCATGTCGACTTTATGCGTATTCAATGTGCAGAACAAGATCTGAAAATGAAAACAATTTACTTATTAATAAAAAATATTTCGTATAATAAGGACATAGCAATTAGTGGGTTATAAATAAGTAGGTGTAGGGTGTAGTCTCCATTGTCCCAGAAGTTTCTAAATCGGAATTGATGCTTCTGCTCCAAATTTTCCGAACGAAACCAAAGCCTACATTGATTCTAAATTCGTGACTATGGCCGATCAATTGTTTGCCTTGACAGTTCAGTGATCCATAAATCCATCTCTACTAATGAGTATAAACAGTTGTTGTGCCAGTTTCTTTCAGCTTTGTTATACTTAGTACTTAGTGTTTGTTTGGTATTTAGCTTTTTACATCTGTAAGGGATTAAGCGATGTTATTCTTATTTCAAGAAGTGGTTTAATAGGCAAGTTTGTAATATGAACTTGCTACCAAATGGAGTATTTTTAGAGGACGCATTGTGTATTTTTTTTAGTTTTTGTTGCTGCCCTTTATAGTTCACTATTGCATTGCGTGTTCTGTGTTACTTATTCAACGAATGTTTTCGATAAAAACGTATTATCTTATCTACAAGGCAACTTAGGCAACCATGAAAATTATTATCACTCATTCATTTAGTTAGTATTTCTTCCTCATTAACATAATTTTATATTTGTAGTTTGGGCACAATATTCAACTTCAATGCTAAATCGTACATAATGACGTATTTATCTCGAACTGTGTTTTTGTGATCATTGTTTTAGTGACAATGTACTGTAACCTTTGGTTTACCTTGACATAAAACTCTTTTGTTCGATTCAAACAGAGCAATTCGCACTCAAATGAAATTGTTATCCAATTCGTGTTTTATAAACCCACTCACATTATAAACTACGTGTTAGATTGCATGAACGACTCATTCCGTCGGTGACAATAGTTTACAGGAACAGTTAATCATTAGTTTACCTAGTTACAGCTGCGTTTACATAATGTTTGTACTTGTACGGCTTATTGAATTTCAGAGGCAAACTATATCCAATAGCGTTCCGTTCCTCGTACTAACTCAACTTAAATAGTGATTCGCTTTTAGCATTCTAAGACAGTGATGAACAATTGCATGTGCATATGACTGTAGTATAGCGAACCCATAGTTTATGGTACGTAGAGCTATGCCATATAGTCATCAGGTCCTTGACCCACGACACCCGCATAGACTGGGTCATCCACTCGCATTTGGCGCTTGGCGGTGGAGCGTGTCAGCCGTCAGTCACTTAGCTCGCGTATATATCATACGGCAGAAACTGCGTCCGCGCCCCTGTACCGATCCACTTCCTGGCTCAGCCATGCGTGCTTCCGCATAGCCAGTGACATTTTACTCACTTGTCTGCACATGAACTGTATAGCGTTTCCTATCGCGTGTCGTATGGTATCTATTCATAAGATTTAGAACACGTATACCTAGGTACATTAGGTGCGAAACGTGTTCCATCTCCTCGCACTAATTGTTCATTTCTTTTATCTTCGAGCACGGTATAAACCTTGACAAGCACGTCACGGTTTCAGTATTTTTACGAGCTGTGAAATATCAAGGAATGAGAGCCTACAATTTTCTCGACTGACCTTTGCGAATTGCGACACAAGTATGTCGCTCAGGGTCACCCATTGTCGCTATCTCGCTATACAAACATATTGATAAGCTAGATTGGTAGCTCTAAACCATTAAGGAATCAGTGACTGATTTACTTTCCCAAAATCATAGCTGGCAATAAAATATAGAGAGTTCTGAGAAAATCGGTATAACTACGCTACGGTAGTCTGTAAGCGTGACCTAATTGATATGTGCATAGAATTAGGGTTTGCTCCCGGGAAATACCGGTACCGAAAATACCGGGATTTCCCGGTTTTTTGAACCAAGGTAGGAACCGGTACTACGAAATCGAATTCCCGGTATTTTCGGGATTTTCGGGAAATGTAATTTACAGCTTAAATTTAATACGCTAATCTATTAATGATAAGAGATATATCGATAAAATAACGCAAGCGATGTTTATAAACGGAAACTCCGCTCTAAGCAGCCAATTCACGACCACGGCTGGCCGTTACTCCGTCCCGCTTATACAAATTCATCAGCGCCATCACCTAACCAGTCCTCCACTCGCATACTTACCCCAACGTGAGTGTTCATTGTTCTACAGCTACACTATTAGTAGGTAGTCGCCCAACTAACACCCTACCAGCACGCTAGCGTTAAGAATGCCTGTATATCATTCTTATATCGGTTCCATATGATTATTAAAGTGTTAACACATGCCTGTATAAAGATGTTAGAGCATGCTATAACATCGTTATAACCCCGAAACAGGCCCACGCGATACAACAGGTAAAGATTACAGAAAGCCTGTAGAGCAGTGATTTTTATACCCGTAACCAACCCTCGACAACAGCAATAATACCGATGAAGTGTTAGCTGAGAGTGAATTAACACTCTTGTGCAGGTACAGCAAGAGTGTTAATTCACCCTCAGCTAACACTTCCACCGGTATCACTGTGGTTGTAGAGGGTTGGTTTTGGTTACCGCTATGGGTTATAGATGCGCTTCGGCTGAGAACGATTTACCACTTTAGACTCTATTACACCTATTAAAATATTTTAAGTGAGAATCTTACTTCTTTCTTATTAATATTATCCTACACGGTTACAATAAAATTATGTGACAAACAGCTTACCAAATGACAAAGGAATATTTGACAGAAGGAGATAAGCAATAAATAATTATTGAAATGATTTTTGTTTGTGAAGTGTAAACCAGGGCTCGGAACCGGTTTTTTTTTAACCGGTTAAAACCGGTTTATTTGGGTTTAGCTCCGAACTTTATTGAGAGCGCGAACGTTTTAAGAACTTTATATAAACCGGTTTATTCCACGAGTGGCGCGACCGCGGCGACCCGGCCGGGCCCCTGTCGGGGGTCGGTGTCGGTAGGTACTTACGTACACACACACAAGCACGCGTTGCAACTTGTCGGGTAATATTTGTAGATGCGTGCGAGTTGGAGTACGGCTCCTTAGCTCGAAATACGGTCCCATCTGGCAGAAAGCATGAAGCTTGGTAGTAGTAGTAGCTTTCATATTTGTTCTTCAAAAATTTTAGGGAAACACGTTGACAGAGACAGACCTTCCCCCCCCCCTTTCCCCCCACTTTTGTGTGCCGAATTACAGTTTTATTTTATTTTATTGAAAACGGCTGAAGCTAGGAGAAAACCGTCAAAGGGAAAAATGTTCCTTATAAAATTATCTACAAGTTATTCTTTGGATGTATTTCGATAGGACCTATAGCTTTCAAAATATACGAGCATTCATTAGGGTAAATACAGCAGAAAAGATGCTAGAGGGCAGATTACAAACATTTTTGTGCGCATCGGGCTACAAGCATGAAATTTGTAACATAGATAAAGTGTTGCGCGGTGATTCTTCTCGGATGTGGAAATTAGTTAGATTCGTCCCCTGGGCAAGGGGAGAGCGGGGTGAATTGGATCAAGAATACCTCTTTTTAGTCTTTTTCTCATTGATCAGTTAAGGCTACTATGGCTTGCGGGGTTTCGTTTTCGTGTAAACCAGACATCAGGAATTCATTTTTAGGGCTCCGTTCCCAAAAGCTCCAAGCGGAACCCTATTTTTGTCAGTCATAAATCCGTCCGTCGTCTGTTTTGCAGGTTTTACAGTCAAACGGTTTGAGCTACAGGCTTCAAATTTTCACAGTATAAGCATCTTGTTGACCCAAAGCCACACCAATTGTAAACAATTTTTTTAATAATTTTTAAAGGGGTCTCCCATAGAGCTGAAGGGATGCGAAAAATTTTTTTTTACCCACGCCTTCGAGTGTGATATCGTTATTTAGAGCTAATTGAGTAGATAAATACTGTATTTTTTGTTTAACAAAATATTTAAAGTCAAAGTCAAAGTGATTTATTTGTAAACATAGGTAATACATTATATGGCGGTAGGTACAAAATATGTGCTCTATGTTTCGTCGTTAGGCATACAAATTCATTTTTAAATTACATAATAAGTATTAAAGATAAACATGAGAGATGAGATCTGTATTGGTAGAATTCCCCCAATAAATAAGACCATAGCAAAGGGATGATCCAATACATCCGTGATATGCTGATATAACCGCCTCAATACTGACTTGCTTCGATAGCTTGTAAAGCGCATATACATATTTGTTGAGCTTTTTACAAACTTCCTCCGTATGAGGCTTCCATGACAGCTAACTTGTGATCTATAGTGAGTCCTAAAAATTTTTTTACTTTAACTGATTCAATAAGATGTCCTTCATAAAAACGAGGGCGTGAGAAGTCACTAAAGTTCACTATTTTAGAAAATTTGTCCTGTGAATTTGATATTTGGTAGTAATATCTATTATGGTGTACATTTTACTAACAAACACAAAAAAAACTGAAACCATTTTTTGTAAAAAAAAATCTTGTAAAAAATTTTTTCTTTTTTTTGTATTTGTTGGTAAAAGGGACGTAATATTAAATATTATAACCAAATTGAAAGTTCGTAGGTCAATGAGAAGTATAAAAAATATTAGGAACAAATTTTGTAAAATAGCGGACTTCAGTGATTTCTCACGCATTTGTTTTTAAATATTTTTTTAAACACAAAATAAAGTTTTTATCTATTTAATTATCTCTAAATAACGATATCCCTCTCGTTGGGGTGGGTAAAAAAAATCTTTTTTCGCACCCCTTCAGCTATATGGGAGACCCCTTAAAAATATTTAAAAAAAAATCTGACAATTGGTGTGGCTTTGGGTCTACAATATGCTTAAAACTGTGAAAATTTTAAGCCTGTAGCCTAAACCGTTTGGCTGTAAAACCTGTAAAACAGACGACGGACGGACTTATGACTGACAAAAATAAGATTCCGCTTGGAGTCCTAAAAATGAATTCCTGATGTCTGTTTTACATGAAAACGATCCCCCGCAAGCAGTGAGAAAAAGACTAAAAAGAGGTGTGCTTGGTCCAATTCACCCCGCTCTCCTCTCGCACAGGGGACGAATCTAACTAATCTCCACATCTGAAAAGAATCACCGCGGAACAGTTTATCTTTGGTACAAATTTCATGCTTTTAGACCGATGCCCACAGAAATGTTAGTAATCTGCCCTCTAGCATCTTTGCTGCTGTACTTATCCTAATGAATGCTCGTAGATTTTGAAAAATATAGGTCCTATCGAAATACATCCAAAGAATGACTTGTAGATAATTTTATAAGGAACATTTATCCCTTTGACGGTTTTCTCTTAGCTTCAGACGTTTTCAATAAAATTTAAAAAAAAAGACTGTAATTCGGCACACAAAAGTGGGGGTAGGGGGGGAAACAAAGGTCTGTCAACATGTTTCCCTAACATTTTTGAAGCACAAATTTGAAAGCTACCTGCATGCCCAGTTTCATGCTTTCTGTCAGATGGGACCGTATTCGTCATATTTTCGAGCTAAGGAGTCGTACTAATTTTGGTAAGGCACTATTTCATGCAATGTTATTTATCAAACGTAAACGTCCGTCCCGAAAGCGACGAAGTTCCGTTAATATGAATGAACACACACAAACGCAAACGGCTTGGGACATATCCGATAGGTAGGTAATCGTGGGTTCGTTTTAACCGTATTATATCGTTCTAAACCGGTTAATCGAACGAAACCTTTATATAAAGCTCCTCCGTAAACCGGTTTAAAAATAGCGGTTTTTGTACCGAAACCGAAATATAAGGGTTTTGCTGCAAGTATATCATAACGGTTTGAAAAATTAACCGGTTTCCGAGCCCTGGTGTAAACAATCCTGGTAATTTTACGGTTATTTTATACGCTTTTTGAGATGCAAATACCTTTAGTCAAGAATATTGTACAGGATTTGTCTTCATAACAATGTAACATAACGGTGTAATAATTACACTTACTATATTCTGGACAAACTCTGTACTACAACCTTAAGTTGTACAAGACACTCCACGGCAGCAATGATTATGACAGACTCTGATTCAATTAAAGTTAAAATAATAATGAACAAATTGTAAGCTCTTTGATTTAATTTTGAGTCCTTATAAAACGCTAAGATAAAATAAGCAAATTCATTGTGATTTATATAATTAATGTGTATTTTGATAACAAAACACGTGTATTTTCGTTTTGCATCCCTGATATTATTATCATATTGTCCAAAAAAGGTATTAGGCTAAAACTACTCACGTCTCAAAACCACCACAGGTAATTTCCCGAAAGTACCGAAAATACCGGGAAATCCCGGTTCCTCTACCGGCCAGTACCGAAAATCCCGGGACTGATAAATGGTACCGGTTCTGCATTCCCTACATAGAATCGACATCTTATGCTGCATTCATTCACTTAAATAAAAAACGATGACTAGCCAATTTTTTAATATGTGATATGCATCCGCTATCTTACCGGTTATGTATGATAATAAATGCAGAATATAAAAGAGTGCTGTGTCTGATGCTTACTTCTCATTACATAAGTCTGTATTTAAATCAGGCAATTACTAAAAAACTGTTTAACTAGAGATATAGGTGGCACATAGTATAATAATTAGCACTAATGCATTATCCAATTCATGCTAAAGTTGCTATAGGTTCATGTTATAGGCTTCGAACACTACCTACTTAGTTAAGTCTTTTGTTTCGTTTTAAAAGGAATAAATCGTTGACATGAGGCAGGAGGAAATATTCTTAATAATACGAGTAGCTACCGTTATATTAACGTTGAACGTAATAATACAAATATTATAAAAATGGAAAACTAATTGTACAATTACTTTAGTTTAGTGTCACTTGAAGAACTTGGCCTATTTCTTATATATATTTTTTTACATGATACTTCAAACTTTTATCATCAGTACCTAAGGTTATTTAAATAAATAATACATATACATTTTTTTACAAGTTAGCCAATTCCGGAAATCCATTTAGAGGTGGGTGATAAATAACTTCACGATGAAAAAATCACGGTGATCCACCGTTAAAAAGTAACAGTGTGACTTGTCACGAAGTAACAACGTTACAAAATAACGTTGTTACTTAGCGACGATATCACTGGAACAGTGTGTAAGCGACGCGTCGCGTCGTGCCTCGTGACCGCTGTTACTAACTGTGACTGTGACTGCGGTGCGCTGTCACAGAGTAACATAGTTGTTACAAAAATATCAGTAACTGCCGGAAACGATCGACACGCAAATGTCGTGACACGAAATAACCGAAGTGACAAAGTCACGGTGATTTTTCAATGTGATTTTTTTGGAACGGGAATAACAATAACGGTGATCGAAAAGTAACGCTTTTCCCCATGTCTAAATCCATTGTGGCATTTGTTGTCCTTCTCGGTGAGCACGACGTACTACCAGAAGAAGATATCATTGCTTCTCATTCTCACGCTATCAAGAATGAAGCGTCTAGGTAATAAATATGCCACTTTCTTTGTTTTATTGCCACTTTACCAGTTTCTCACCTACTATAGGCAAAGGTGTGAATGGCTAACTCTGAACAAACGGACCGTGTCCAACTGTCCATGCAAAGATCGTATTCATAGTCCGACCCACTGTAATGAGATTTGTTATAGAAGCCTCACAATATTCCATGCAATATCCTTTTAAATCTTAATGGACTGAACTTGGATTGGGGCGAGGTTTTACAAACAGGAACCAATAAAACAAAATTGGACATGGAAAACTGTTCACTGTTCAGCTGAAACGTTATTTTTACATGACTGCCCAAAAAAAAGGAACGTAGAATTTTCATGGTTCATGTACGTAAGTAAGTATGTATGTATGTATTTACGTGAGATTCTTTGTTCCCCAGAACTTCTCAACGGCTTAACCGATTTTGATATGGGATATATCTTTTGAATCTTTACGTCATCCCAAATATTTTTAACTACCTAATTTTTTTTTTTAAATGTGAAGGTTTGTTTATATTGAAAAACATTAAATATAAGTATGCTGTTATAATAACTGCACGTAACGTAAATTAACAAGAGAAAAGACAATAAAAAAATATCAAACACGGGCTAATTATTAACAAACACTAAAGTAACCGTGTACGGTGCGCGAGTCGTTAAATCTGCCCACTAACACAAATGTATATGATATGGTGATAAGACTAAATTATGCATGCATAGCGATATCAAGAACTGACTTATGTAACTACTTAGAATTGGGGATTTTGAATTCGCAGTATCATAGGGACTTTACCCAACGAACTCCGCCCTATCCTAAGTAATTCTCTACGAATTTTTGACGCAATCCCCAAGATTATTTTGTATTTTAATGCACTGCTAGTGCTAGTCATGATGACTCTTGGAAATAACCGCTTGACTTACCTATGTAGTGCATCAATGCCTTAACCAAACGGGTTTACCAAACTAACAGCGTCACCACACATACGAAGACTTCTTTTATTGTTTTAAGTAGGTCTCTTCACACATTTGCATTACTATACACCATCTAGCGCTAACAATACTTTGGTGATTCACTTAAACACTTTCCTTTTCAGCCCGCTCCTTGATAAGTAACTTTATCCTGTCCACTTGAACAGGAAGGACACTATTATAAGTGGTTAACTTGTTAATACTTTGACCCTCTCGCTTTTATTTGATGTGTCTAATGGAGGATAGAAAACGAACGTGTTACGTAAGTCATTACGTGACTAGCTGAGCATAAGATGGCCAAATATCACGCGCCTTCTAGTTTGCATTTCTTGCAGAACCTCATGTACCTTTTATCTTATTTATATGAGAGCCCTTGCGGATGCACTTTGACCCAGTGTGGGATCTTTTGTGCAATTGCTAACTGCAACCTTTATACCTACTATCGTTAAAAAAAACCTGAAATAAGGCGGTTTTTAACCTTATATTTGCTACTTCTAAACCAAAATGAACATAATCACAGTCATTTCAAATAAGGGTTCCTTTTCTAACTTTTTTGGTACGGGACCCTAAAATGGTATTACTAATTCATTTATCTAAAAGAGACACGTTTGATATTCTATAATATATATATTATATATATATATAGATATCGCAAGTTGGTCTGCGCGTTGGCGTAGAGCACGGCGTAGCAAACTTATTAGTAGGAAACGAGCAAGACAGAGACACCAATTTGGCAGTCACAGACGCCTGCGAAAGACTGACTTTAATTACCTAAAACCATTTTTGTTGTATTAAATTGATTTTATTAAAATTTAATTAAATTTTGGTACATATTATTTAGATTAATTACTGTAGACGGTTGTATCCTATCTATCAGTAGCAGATTGTAATTTTTGATCATCCATGTTTCAGATGCTTGATATTTTTAGTTTTTGATCAATGATTCTTGATATAATTCTAATCCTCACAACCAATAATAAATAAATCAAAGTTGATAAGATTATCAGTGACGATTGACATTAAATACCTACATACGTATGCAGAAATATTGTATATAAATAATTCCTTATAATAAAATTCAATCATTCTGATACAACGTAGATAATATTGTAATGAGCGAAAACTATTATGTAGTTAGGTTAGGTACGTATCTAACTATCTACTTAGTCTATTCTACTTACTTACATTGATAAAATATTCACTTAAGGCATCGATTAGTAACGATTTTTCATGAAATATAACTTAACAACAATAATAAAACACTCTTAAACGGTGGCCCATACCAAGAAATGTTCCGAGACATAAATCATCTTCATAAAAATCTCTACATAAAAGGTTCTACGTAATTTTTCGCTATGATGAATATTTTAAAGGGGGAAAGTTAATTATAAGTAGCCGTATAAAAGTACTTTAAAAAACCGGCCAAGTGGGAGTCGGAAACGCCAAAAATACGTCTGTTGTATGGGAGCCCCCTTAAATATTTGTTTTATTCTATTTTTTAGTATTTGCTGTAATAGCGGCAACAGAAATACATCATCTGTGAAAATTTCAACTGTCTAACTATCACGGTTCATGAGATACAGCCTGGTGAGAGACGGACAGACGGACAGCGGAGTCTTAGTAATAGGGTCCCGTTTTACCCTTTGGGTACGGAACACGGAACCCTAAAAAATTAAGTGTAAAAAATAGATAATAATAGATAATAAGTATATAGTTATTGGGTGGTCAAAAGTGGCCCCATGCCCATGTGGTTTGTGCAAATTGTAATAAGCATAACCCACGGCCGGTGTGTTGGCTTTTTTGCTTCGTGAACTTGGCTGACACACTAGCGTGCACACTAGCTGACACGCTAGCTAGGTGATACTATTATATGTGTCGATAGTGAGCAAGATAACATTCCGCTGTCCTTGTTGTTTTGTAAAATGATAGGGTAGTGTTATTGTATTGTTTTGTTATGCAATAAAATACCCACTGACTTGACTGACTAATCCCAGAGGGCCAGAAGCGATAGGTACCGACACTACCGATAGCGCGGTTAGTTATAGGTACTCACTCATTACTTATTGGACGATTTTATACTTTACCGTGGACGTGCACGTCCACGGTAAACTCTATGGTTTCATTCATAAATAGACCATAGACTTTATATACCTACTAATTACTTATGAGTGACGACGACCGTGGACGTGCAGTCGTGCACGTTCACGGTAAAGTATTAAAAGCGACCATTGGTATCTAGTTTGTGGTTACTCGTATTACTGATGGGAATATACCATGTAGTTAGGTAATTAATATGCTAGGTGGTTAGGTATGTATGTATGTATGTATGTATGGTGTGTATGTGTATGTTTGTTAGGGTGGGCCGTTCTTGTATGGAAAAAAATAAAAGTTCCAAATTCGAAGTGTAATAGGAATAAAAAGTTGCAGTTTTATATTGGGACCGTGCGCGACGACAGCGCCACGGACAGGTGGCCATTATGGACACTTTGTCATAGCTGTCAAGCGAGAAATTAGTAAATATTGTGAAAAAAATTAATGAAATCTTGTGTTATTTTACTATATTAGACAATATTGGACGATGGTAGTCTATAACCACTCTGTAACATTATTGCCAATAACATTAAAATTGTTGTTTTCAGGTTAGGTGACTTACTTTTTTTTCTTACGGCAATTATCCACTTATTTCTTTGGTCTCGTTTCCACCACGGTCTTGAAAACTGGTAAAATTTACAGTCGCTATTCTGTGGTGTTTTTACAATTCACAATAACACATTTTACTAGAGCCATATTAAATTTATCTTTACTGCAATATGGATTTGACAGCTCAAGTCAATAGACCGCGGGCCAACGACAGGTCACGATTACCAATCTCCTCTCGCATGAAAACTACATAGAGTGGTTAAGAAAGATGAATAAAAAATTACTGTGGACGTCTGCCACGATTCCGTTGGTGGGTTGAGAAGCAGCAGCCTCCCAAAGACGTAAAAAATAAATTAAATTCAGTCATTTCCTCTCGACTGAAACTAGGTTTAAAATTTAAATGATACTTAGTTAAGAAAATACCTTAACGAAAAAAAATCGTCTGCCACTTGTAGGGCGGTGGAATACCCGTCTGCCAAGCACGTGAACATGTAAAAAAATAATTAAATTCAGTCATTTCCTCTCGCATGAAATTTTGTCAGATGATAGTTTATGGCCTATTATGAAGAAATAAATTCGTCTGCCACTTGTATCGCGGTGGAAAACCCGTCTGCCAAGGGCCTAAACATTGTATGGGATGAAAAGAAAAAAACAATGTACATCGGCGTGTGGGGTATCTATGGATAAGTCTTTAAAAATGATATAGGGGTTTCTAAAAAACTTTTCCATTAATTCAACCGTTGGTGAAATATTCGCCGTGAAAGTCGTAAAAAGTTCATCCCCCTCTTTAATTTCTAAACTGTGAGATCAAAAATTCTGAAAAAATTGGGAAGGTGTAAATAAATAAAGACTCAAAAATATTCGGTTTGAATAAACTACGTCAAACGGTTTTTGAATAAACGCTAAAAAACTGTCTTGTTCAAACAAAACGACTTAAGCGACGTGAGTTTCCCATACAGATACGACCATTTTTGCTACGATTTATTGAATAGTGGTTTAAAATGTGAACTAGTACGTGTCGGTACGGAAACTTTCATTGTGTGTAATCCCAGACGCACTCTAGGACTGCTTGAAAATTATTCGACATGCCTCAGGTCGTGTCTTCATAGGAAACTCACGTCACTTAAGTCGTTTTGTTTGGGCAAGACAGTTTTTCAGCGTTTATTCAAAAACCGTTTGACGTAATTTATTCAAACCGAATATTTTAAACCGATATCCAATAAATTGTAGCAAAAAAGGTCGTATCTTTATGGGAAACACACGTCGCTTAACGCGTTTAGTTTGGACAAGACAGTTTTTCAGCGTTTATTCAAAAACCGTTTGACGTAATTTATTCGAACCGAATATTTTTGAGTCTTTATTTATTTACACCCTCCCAATTTTTTTCAGAATTTTTGACCTCGCAGTTTCAAAATTAAAGAGGGGGGATGCACTTTTTACGACTTTCACAGCGAATATCTCACCAACGGTTGATTAAAATGGAAAAGTTTTTTAAAAACCCCTATATCATTTTCAAATATCTATCCATAGATACCCCAAACGCCGATGTGCATTGTTTTTTCCTTTTCACCCCATACAATGTTTAGGCCCTTGGCAGACGGGTTTTCCACTGCGATACAAGTGGCAGACGAATTTATTTCTTCATAATAGTTCATAAACTATCATCTGACAAAATTTCATGCGAGAGGAAATGACTGATTTTTTTTTTACATGTTCACGTGCTTGGCTGACGGGTATTCCACCGCCCTACACGCCCTTTCTTAACTATCATTTAAACCTAGTTTCAGTCGAGAGGAAATGACTGAATTTAATTATTTTTTTTACGTCTTTGGGAGGCTGCTGCTCCTCAACCCACCAACGGAATCGTGGCAGACGTCCACAGCAATTTTTTATTCATCTTTCTTAATCACTGTACAAGTTTTCGTGCGAGAGGAAATGACTGACGATTTTAACCTTCTGGCCCGCGGTCTACAACAACGAAATGTAAATTTTAGCCGTAGTGAGCGCTGTGATCGTTTAGGCTACCCCCTCCACCCGCTTTGCACCCTGCCAATATAGATTATGGTGATAATATCAAATTTAAAAATATGTTCTACTTTTAGCCCTCTACCAGGTGCCAAAAATTGGAAGTTAGGGTAATATTTGATAATTATTTAAATATATAATATTACTAGTATTTAACCCGTTTATTTTTGTAAAATAAAGACGAATGTTAATATAATAGAAATCATCACTAGTATTCATTTCTTTTTTAATATAATCAATATTATAAATATCCCCAATTTTGTAATAATAAAAAAATTACCATGAAACGACCGATGTACTGTATTATAAAAAAATCGTACTACATATTTTTCAAATATAATCTCATACAAAAGTACGAATGTTAATATTAAAATAAAGCAGGGTTTGATTGAAAATATATAACTTTTTAATGGTTTAAATAGACGGTCAAAGGTCCTATTTCGCACTTTTCCGGGTATGTTGCCACGTAATTTTGGCCATATTTTTGCTTTAATCATTATCATTTTTATGCTTTATGTAATGTGTTTAATCCACGGCAGCTCTGACAAATGCTTTAAGCACCAATTTGGATATATTAAATAGATCAAAAAGCATTTTTTTGAAAAACCCCATTTACGTCATCTAAGTGGGTCATAAAAAAAAATGTTCTGATAATAAATAATAACCAAAAATAAGTTTAATTGATACCAAAAGATGTTATTTAATTAATAATAAACTTAAAATATAAAATATATACTTTTTTAATTTTTGAATTTTCTGACAGTTATTCGTCGGTAGAGGGCTAAAAGTATATGCCAATTTTTTTTTTTCATTATTTTTCCCCTAATCTACAAAAATTCATACAGCGTAATTATACTATTACATTACGAAATTCCAAAATTTTAAAAATCGGCCCACCCTAATGTATGTGTGTATATGGTTAAAAATACATCGTTTTATTAACAGTCGGCGTCAGCAACATTAGCAAGTGAGTCCCTACATAGAATAGAAGTTTCTACAAGTGCAACTTTATATTATAGGTAAATAACTGAATGCTAAGACATAGGTACCTAACCTACTTATATAGACTTGTAGATATGTGAGAAACATGACAAGGAAATGGGAAACAATAGGCAACTAGGTAGTCAATATTGAAACTAATTAAAAGCGTATTATGCGTCTAACAGATGGAGACACGATGGAGATGAATTAATTGTACAGCCTACACAAGAACTGGTACCTATTCACAACGATTACCGACGACTTTTCAGGTAATCCAGTGTAACTCTAACCTCCGATTACGAATTATTGTCTCGCAGGGTCAACTTGTGCTAGGGTCGAGTCAGGTGAATCGAGGAAGTTGTGTTGTGAAACATAGCATGGCCTACAGCAGAGGTACACAAATACATGTTAGCAAGCAGGCACCTTATAATTGAGTTGGCCGAGTGGTATCAAAGTGATCTGTACAAAAAGAGGCTTAATTTAGTAAGTACAAAGTTCAAAATCCAATAACAATCTTATAAACTATCGCCCAACACAATTTCAACTAGGTATAAGTGACGCATCGCTTTGTAAATTGTGTTCTTATCAATATCATTCTTCGCGATTGCCTCACGGATCAATGAGAAACGTCATATATGTTCGTAAACCATTATGAACCTATTAGCTATTTATAAACACGAAATGACTGCATTCATCAGGCATGGCAATGATCTAACTTTTTATAGGTACCTACCTATCCTACCTACCTACTTAGGTATTTATACGTTCACTTTCTACTAACTGCATAGACTGATTTAGTGTGGTGTGATAGGTAGTAGGTACTACGCCGTAAGCATTAGGTATCAGTTTAACCGCGAATATTGCTGCCGCGATAATTGATCTTTAGTTTCAGACTGCGAAGATTTTAATCTTGGTGAATGTACAGCCCAAGAAAGTACCTAGTCTCCACCTTTGAAAGTTAATAAACAAATTATATTTTCGAAAACTGTTGGACCACTTTTATGGCTGATTTACCTACTATTATCCTGAGGGTAGGTACCTATAGACTAAACTTATGCTGTGGCTCGGGGCGAATGAGGCTCGAAATTCAGGAGTTAGGTGTTAGGTATTTAATTTAAGGTCTGAGGTTCGAACCTAACCTGCACTGTATTGGAGCAATGTGAGCGCAATAAAATAATTAGGTACCTATAACCGGAAGAATACGGGGACAAAAGTTTATTTAATGATGATGAGTAAAACATATTATGCTGTCTCATAGAGAAATAGTTAGATGCGAGCCAACCAGTAGCACAACGTATATAGACGTCGCCATATAACATATAAGGCTTAACTACTACTTAATTAAAGGTACCTCGCCTGAAGGGTTTAATTACCGAAGTACCTAGATACCTAAATAAGAAAGTTAAATGACATTAAGTATGGTGGGCGCGACAAGAAAATAAACTTCCAGTTCGATGAAGGCACAAGATCTGGATAAACAGGTTCACCGTAATTATTTAAATAAAAAGCAAAAAAGCTTACATCTTCTGGTGGGAAGTCGTAGCATTCCGCAATTTTCTGGTACAATTCCTTGACGTTAGAAAATCCAGAAATGAGTCCTAGGGGGCTGCCGTGGGCTTGCTGGCAGTGGAACACAAGCTGCGACTTTTGTGCACCGTTGTTATTGTCAACTCCGTTGGACGGAGGCACCTCCTCAGCAGGCACCGGCGGCACCGGAGGCGCCGTGTATTTTGGCGCTTTCTTCTTAAACAGCGACATCGTAATATTTTTGATCGAGCACTAACGGTTAAAGTTTCCGAGCGGTCAGACACACATTCTACAGTTTTAATCACTGGTCGCTTATCTTGGTAGAACTTTAAAATATCGCGTCATCGCAAAAGATAAGGTATCGCCCAATGGCGATAATTATATTGGATAAGATTGTGGAGCGTTGTTGGGGAAAGCGCATTGGGCGGAGGTGCGCAAGGCTATCGCAGCGGCGGGCCGGTCGGTACTGACTGAAGCGAGTGCTCCATCCACCATACCGCCACGCGAGCGATCGCCCGCCTCCCCGCGGCACAAGCGATGCGGCATTCCCGTTGTTGGCCATTAGAACCAGAACATTTACAAGAGCTTAGTGAAACCATACTTGGTACCTACACACATTTACAACTCGTGGGATCCCATTCAACGAGAGCGATTAGTGACGTTTTGAATGTCTCCAGTGCCTTTACAAATTACAATGCTCAGGAAAATTCACATGTTTATGACTATGAAACAGGCTAGAAAATTATAAGGATGCGTCAACGGTTTCACTAGGTGGCGGTGTATTTAAGTGAGGTCACAAATTAACTTTCTTTCTGTGGCCCTTAATAACTTACAGCATCATCTAGTGAAGAGTAGAGGTAAGCTACGATCGCCTAATGGTTTACGGCGGTTGTATAGTTCGTTCGTACACAACTGTAAGGCTAAGTGCTGTCAAATTAACGCAAGCAAAAATCTACCTTACAGTCAGACCTCTAAGTCGAGTTTTGCTTGTGTTCGTTTGACAGAATTTGACCTTAGTTTTGTACGAACTATACTCGTAGGGTCGAATCCCGGCTTGTACCAGTGAGATGTCAAACTTCGTACGGAATATCATTCGAAATCTAGCACCGTAAGCTTTTCGGCGAAGGAAAACATCGTGAGGAAACACATGCATGTATCAGCATCGGCTATGAAATTTTTGATGAAATTCAGTCTAATTTTCATGACGTGCACGTTTGGAATAAATGCAGCACTTTATCGATTGACACAGTCGATTCGATACACATTCGATATGCTCTAAATAAGTACCAAATTTTTATTTATTTGGTTTAACTGAGCGTAATTAGGCGAGAACGCCATCTAGTAGCTCGGATGTAGCCAATCGGTGCTGCCATCTCGAATTTCGCCAAACCCGGACAAAGATTCAAAAAAACATCGATTTAATATACCCGGGTATATTAAATCGATGCAAAAAAACCCGGTCATTTGGCGTAAATCGCATTTTTTCCCCGGATGAGTCCGAAAATAATATTTTTAAAAAACAAGACCTTTAAATTCAATGTGGTGCTTCCTTACATGAAAAGTGTCCGGGTTTTCCGGGTCTCCAAACTAGGACAAATCCGGGAAAACCCGGACGGATGGCAGCCCTACTCGGATGTAAATCGGCCTTTATTCCAACAGTTCGATTTCTGACTTTGGTCAGTCAGTCGTACTAGCACCATACTACAGTCAAAACCTTTAAATTCAATGTGGTGCTTCCTTACATGAAAAGTGTCCGGGTTTTCCGGGTCTCCAAACTAGGACAAATCCGGGAAAACCCGGACGGATGGCAGCCCTACTCGGATGTAAATCGGCCTTTATTCCAACAGTTCGATTTCTGACTTTGGTCAGTCAGTCGTACTAGCACCATACTACAGTCAAAGGTACCAGGGTACAGTCAGATGTAAAGATATACACGATTACCTAGTCTGTTCAAAAATAATTTCGATAGTCTATCAATGGTTAATGGAGTTTCTTTTTGCAGCAGACTGTACTCCTAGATAAGTACCCTTTCCATGAGTTTGCATTACCGTACTCGCTAGCGACTGCGTAAACGGATTAGGATGGACAAAAGTACGGTACGGTTACACAATAGAACTAGGAATCGCCATACTATTTAAATCGTTTACGCAGTCGCTAGCGAGTACGGTAATGCAAACATTGCAAATGCAAACTCATGGTAAGGGTAAAGGTCAAAACATTACACGTCTTCGTGAATTGAACTTTTATATGTAATGAGAAATGAAACAAGACATGGGCTTATTGTTTTATTAGATGTTTAGCAGTAAATCTACGAGGAGGCTACGGCTTTCTTGGGGGTGGGCTTGCCCTCCTTAAAACCGTTGCGGAAACGCCTCCTGACGATCTTGAGGTGACGCATGCGGCCAGTGCCCGTGGTCTTCCTGCGCTTAGCCTTCACTGACCAGTGGTCTGAAAGTAAATAAAGAAATACACTAGTATAAGACCTTTGTAATAGTACCATAAATATTAAATAACAAATTAAAATAAATCTAACCTAAACATACCTAACAAAAACCCTCATCTAAAAAACCACTGCCAGTAGGTAACATTCCCAAAATGCTGGCCGCATTGCCATGTCGGATGGCAATGCTGCTTTTGAGGTGTGCAATAAAGAGTATTTTGTATTGTATTGTGTATTCTACAGTATTTAAGGTACTTTTCTCCATGTGGCAAAACCATGGGATACCATTGTATATGTGTGTAGTGTGTACATAAATTAAGGCAATTGATTGTTATAATTATTGAATACAATACAATAGGTATTCGAAACACATTTTCTATCCAACCAGATACCTATTATGAAACCAATACTACCAACGATTTTTATAAATATCTGAGTAGGCTTTCTCTCACTAGTTAAACTTATTTATGTTGGAATTTATGGAAATTCTGAAAAGTTACTCTGAGCTATCCATAGCAAATAGTCCAAAAGAAGTTTTATACAGGAATGATATTAAAAGTGCAACTTCTGGTAAACAATGATCAAGCCTGTGTATGAGACTGCAAAAGTTTAAAATTAAAAGGTTTTCTTGGTATAACTCCAATAACTCCATACATAAATACTTTTCAACACCTCAGAAAAGTGTGAAGCAGAGTTCATATATATTTATAAGACTGTTTGTAAGCATAATGCATGTATCAAAACAAACACAGCATCCAACATCTTTGGTTTCACCCTAACAATTACAAAATGTGTTGTTTTAATATTTCGTGCCTTGACAGAAAGCAAGAAGCTGGCCTCGGACCGGCAAAGATGGCGAGACTGCATCAAGCTGCACCGACAAGAGCCCAGCTCTTAAGGCGCAGAGTAGGGCAAGGCCTTCCCCATACAAACTTTGTGCACGTTTTATTCGTCGGTCTTGTCACTAACAAATATAATATTTTTTTGGTTGTAAATATTAGATATGCGAAGATCGTGATGTGAAAATTTTCAAATATTTCAAAAAAAATCAAAATTTAAATATTTAAAAAAATATTTAATAAAAAAAAATTACATCACGAAATAGCTATCAGAAAAATAAGCATACTGACCAAAAATCATAACTTTAATGCAAACACAAACGAAGTAAATCCTGCACAAAGTTTGTATGGAGAGAGCTTGCCCTACCCCTCCTCTTAAGAGAATGATGATGATGACTATACCTAGATATTTTTCTAGCAGGAACAGAATTTGCTTAGTGCTTACCACAATAAAAATATCGACAAGTATTTGTTATCAATAAGTACATACTTACTACTTCAACAACAAGACGTATTGCAATGAATAGTTATTTATTATAGAGCAGTCTACATGAAACTTTTAGGGTGTACAGTGTTTTTTATTTATCTTGATTGTACCTTTAGTGTAAAATTTGTAGAGAGAATTTGTGTTGTAAAGAGACACAGACACAGATTTGCTATGGGATCAAAAATGGGTTTGGGATATACTACATGTTGTATCATTCTGCGTCAATTTGGGTGTGGGTTTATCATGGAGTGACTTATGGGAGAATTAATTCAATGACACGAAGAAAGAAAGTTACAAAAGGGTTTCAAATTGTTTTCTAAAGTATGTAAAATATAAATAAATTTGGTTACTATTATCTATTTTTAACGCACCCTATTATCCTATATTTTTCTTTGTATTATCTCTATGACGTTGAAGTGGCACTTATCGATAACAGGACTGTCGATGTTTTTATTTTGTCAAACACTTAGACGTCAACGTTCGTGCTAGAAAAATATCTAGGTATAATGATGACAGAAAGATAAGTGCTATTCTACAAAAAAAAACAACTTCCTAGGAGGAGAAGGCAGTTGAACCTGTTGTACAGTCACCAGCACCAATATCTGCCATAACAAAGGCGGCATAATTATCTGACACATCCTTAAAGCTCTACAAAATCTACAAATAGAGTTGTGTCAGATATTTATACCGCCTTTGTTTTGGCAGATATTAATGCTCGTGACTGTACCATGTGACCAATGTATTTCTGCATCCCTCTCTAAAACTGGGGCAAATGTTATAACTAATCTGACTTATTAATAACATGTTTATAGACAAGTATGTCCGAAATTCATAGTAATTGATAATATATTATCAATCACTTGTGTGGTTCTTTCAGTTTCTTTACCTACATTATACAAGGAATTAGTCCAAAAGTGAAGACCAATTCCTCAATCAGTGTAGGATGTGCATTTAGGTTATCTAGAAGATTAATAAACATTATTCTACTAAAATCTTACTGAACATGTTGGGCCCACTTGATTGCGTTCTGATTATGGAATAAATACAAATGCATCAATTCAATTTCACTTATCAAACGCACAAGTCCCACGAGTAACCTATCTTAAAAAGATGAAAGAAACTTACAGGAACGGAGCTTCGCCGCCGGGTATCCACACTGGGCGCATTTTGACTTCTGGATGTGGTACGAGGATCTGCCACACCTCCGGCAGAGTGTGTGGGTCTTATTCCGGCGCTTTCCGAAACTTGACGTACCTTTCGTCTGAAATAAACATTGAAGGTTAGAAGTAAACACCAACACTCATCTAGCAACTACGCCGTGTTTTCGTTTTAGACATTTAAAAGGACACATTTTACACAATAATATGAACATTTCGTTCATAGAAAACAATGATTATAATGGATTAAAAATTAAACAAAATCGAATACACTACCATCTTGCCGACTTTGACAAGAAAAGAATCTAAACGTCAAAATTGACAAACACTTCCCGTAGAGCAAGCAATGTTGCCAGGAAGAAAGAATTACGTTCAAGTAGAGCAACAATTAACTAAAGGCTGTGTTTAGATTATCCGATCCGATATTTACCTTACATTTTTATCGTTATCGGATCAGACACTTTATCGTACCAGCGGGGCTAAGATGATCGCTCATATGTCGGACACATAGCATTCGTCCCTCTCGCACTTACATATTTTACGAATGCTATGGTCGCTTTTATACTTTATATTATTCATTTATTAATGAAACCATAGAGAATATCGTGGACGTGCATGTCCACAGTAAAGTATAAGGCTAAGCGCAAACAGAGTGCGTTCTCTGTATTGTACCGAGTCCCTTACGATAATGCACAACTCTGCACGCAGAACGCTCTCTGTGTGCGCTTGCTCTACAACTCTGAACGCAGAACGCTCTCTGTGTGTGCCTGGCCTAAAAGCCTTATCACACTACCCTATCGGTAGGGCCCTAACTCGGGGAGGGTTTGTTAAACTATCTCGCTCTAATGAGTGAGATGCTTTTACTCCCCTCCCCCAGTTAGGGCCCTACCGATAGGGTGGTGTGATAACCCTTTAAAAGCATCCTATACGTCCGACACACGTCCGACATAATATGCGATCATCTTTGCGCCTCATTTTGAACAGGACCCTATGTACACAGCGGATAGTCTGTGGTGGATTTAAAAATAATTAATGTCAAAATTAAATTAAGAACACAACACAATGACATTGGTTGATGTATTTGACATTTGTTTTTTCTTGGTTTTTTCGATACCGTAGAAATAAAATACATATCAAGACCACGTGAATATCTATAAGCGGGTATTACACTGTCCTGAATCAGGCGTCCTAACTAGTGGAGGGGAGTTGAAGCATCTCGCTCTGACGTATAGGTCGGAACCCTTCTAAGTGTCCTGAATTCAGGACAGTGTAAAGCCGGCTTTACGGAAATTTAATTTCATTACGATCTCATTTTAACTATACATCACAACTAAATTTGTATCCGCAACCACAATGGAGCTGGAGTGTGTCACGGTCCCGCGTCCAATCACAATCAGTGAAGAAGACGACTCTAAACAATTGGTGACCACATTGTTTGTGAAGGAAGAACCTGAGTGTAAGATTGAGGAACAGTACGTTATGAAAGATCGGTTTTTTCAGCCGGACTTGAACAATATCCGTGTGAAAGATGAGCCGAATATTAGCCCAGAAAGTCAGTCCAACCTTACTGTTGATGTAGAAGGTCAGTAACTATCTAAACCATATATAATTAGCCTTCTTGGCTTTCTCGTTAATGGAGGATTCAGATCAACAGTAGTAAAAATGGATTGTAAATGAAAGTTCTAGATTTTATTATGATACACTGAATATTAAACAATGGATTTTTTTTTCCAGTTACATGTCTAACAGAGAAAACTATCAAGGAAGAATTAGTGGCGCTTGATGGAGAATCTGGTGTCACAGCTGAGAGCCATTTCATTACTGATCATGGTAATCAATTTGAAGTATGCATCACCAAGGAATCCTGCTCTAGTCCATCTGTGGATATATCCATTGTTAGTGATGAAGACCCGCAAGAGTATAAAATACGCAAGAAAGAATTTAAAAAGTCAAGTCTTGCTAGTCAGATATTTATTGATATGGACAAAAATAGCATGAAGAATAAAACAAACTATAAGATTAATGATGAAGAAATTATTTGTAAAACATGCGGAATACTGTCTCCAAGTTTATGTACATATTTAAAACATAGACAAAAGCATTTACTTGAGAAACCTTACATGTGTGAGATCTGTGAGAAAGAATTTAACTCAAAATATTTACTGTCTAATCATGAACGGATCCATACAGGAGAAAAACCATATGCATGTGTTGTCTGTGATAAGAGGTTTACTGAAATAGTTAATTTAAACCGACACAAGAGAACACACTCCGGTGACAAACCTTACAAATGTAATGTATGTCAAAAAGAGTTCTCTTTAAAACATAATTTAACACCCCATATGAGGACACATACAAATGAACGACCGTTCGAATGTGAAATTTGTAAGATGCGTTTCCCACACCCATCAGATTTGCGGAGACACCAAAGAAGCCACACTGGAGAAAAACGATTTTCATGTGATATATGCAAAAAAAGTTTTGCCCGGAAGCATTATTTGCCATATCATATGCAATCCCACAATAAGGAAAGGCCTGTCTCCTGTGAAATATGTGAAAAAAAGTTTCTGAGTATATATGACTGCAAGAAACATTTAAAAATTCACATGACTAAACGTAATTGTTTCATATGCCATATATGCAAGGATAGTTTTACACATAAACAACATTTAACTAAACATTTACAACAGAACCATCTGAAGACATCTAAGTAGACTAGTTTGAGCTATTAATTAATAGTGCATTTAATCCACTATGTTGCGCAGTGCATAGTTGTACGGATTGGGCTGTGAAGACACACACTATACAATATTTAATTATGCTGTTAATTATGTAGTTTCAACCGCCTTTGAGTCCATTACAGACTAAACAAGCAGTGTCAAGCAGGCAGACAACATTATTTAGTCTATATTTCTAGCATAAGACATTAAATGTATTTAACCTGTCCACTCTCAGCGAAAAAATAAACAGTTGCATTGTTTTGTAATGTGCCCGGAGATCTCCGGGCAGAGGATATGACTGCTTGCAACAGTCAATTTAGATCATAGAAAATTGCATCTAAACAAAATAAACGTAAAATAAATAATTTCTAGCTATTTCTTGCTCATGTGTATTACAGATGGCCAAGAACACAAAGTAATAATAGTAAGAAATATTACTTGACTTTGATTTCTTCTCATGGCGCTACTACACTTCGCTACGCGTATTCGCCTCCCTTTCTTTTGCGATATTATAGAAAGAGATGCAACACGAGTATTTGCACACGCATAGCGAAGTGTGGTGTGGTGGCGGCATCAGAGTAGGACTGAAATAAAATGTGATTTCTCATACAAACTTTTTTTAACGGTAAAGTATCAGAGTGATTGAATGCAAAACGATATTACAATACTCTTTGATACAAAACTACAAACCGGAATCCCACAGAATCCTGGATCCATCCATCCATCAATCGGGCGTGTTCAGATCATCCGACACGATATCGGTGGAAGATCCGACACGGATCTAATTCGTGCTGATAATATCGGACATATATTATCGCTGTTTTGTTGCCTGTCTTGGTAGCATTCTATTTTTCCATGCTCGGTAGTAGTTCTTTACGGTTTCGGTCCAAGAAAATTCAATCATTCGAGAAAATGTTGGGCTCTTCTTCATTGACTGGTCACTTACGGCTGGTGACCGACGCTAAAAACTATGCATGTTAAATAAATTTGGCAAAATAGTAAGGGGGCATTAAGCAAGTTTTTTTTAGCCCAATGCTAGCCGGGCAGCTGTGTTATCGGATACCATTATGCGATATAGGATACCGATAAAAATGAAGGGACCGATATAGAGTCGGATGATGTGAACAAGTACTTCGCGTGTATATTGTGCTGTCAAATGCAAATGATGACAGTGACACTTTTATTAGTTTTAATTAATTCTGAATTTTTGAGCTGGGAGCGAAAAGTGAAGTCACTGTTTGCATACTTGCAGTTTGCGGATTTCATTTACTTTTTCATTGTTTTAAGCCATAAGTAATAAATAAACAACACAGGTGTGTATACATTGTATTTACTTTAATGTATATCGTATTTTCGTTAGCAAGAGGTCGCCGCCAATTTGTCTTTGTACATTTAGCACTTTCACCAAGTACGTTTCTAAAGACCTTATCGCTCGTTAATTACAATTTGTGAACAATTTACTATTAAATTTACACAAAATTTTCAAAATGACGCACATAGTTTAAAATTCTAGATATCAATTGATAATGGAGCTGCTTGATGTGATGAAGAATTTGACTATTAAACATCCAGAAAAAGACAGCCAACAGTTGCTATTCAGATCCATTGCTGCAGATATAGACGACGTGCCCACAGAAGTAGTTCTTGCCGAGTACACTGATAAAACTTTGCTTATAATATCTCAGTACCAAAAAATTGGCAGCATGTTAACAGTACAGAAAGATGCTGTGCATAATCCTCTTGGAACTAGTGACATTTATACAACAAAAGTTATTTTTGGTGCCACAGGGGAGGAGCAACAAGTAGCAGCACGGTACCTGGCAGAAGCCATCAAAATAACTAAGCCACTGAACATCTTCATCGACTTGAAAGCATACGATATTGAGACTATAAAGGCCTGTGTGGATATCATACTGGACCTTAAGAGGGAGCAGAGTAATTAGAATGTCTGTAACAAGCATTAAGAGATTTAAACCTGTCCACAAGTATTATGGCCAACTGGTGCTCGGTCCACCCGGTGCAGGCAAGACCACATATTGCTGCCAAATGTCCCAGTTGTTACGAAAGCTGGGAAGAAAAGTGGTGATTGTCAACTTAGATCCTGCTAATGAATTAATGTCTTACGAGCCAGATATTGATATTAGAAAACTTATTGTCTTAGAGGAAGTAATGGATCAGTATAACTTGGGACCTAATGGAGCATTACTATATTGTATGGAGTTCTTAGAGCAAAACATAGATTGGCTGCTGGATCAAATTGAAGGAGACAATTCAACTAATTTCATATTCGATTTGCCTGGACAGGTGGAACTGTATTGCCACCATAAAAGTTTATCAAATATTTTTGCAAAGCTGTCCGAGAAAAGCAATCTTCAGCTGTGTGTTGTGCACCTGGTTGATTCTCACCATTGCTCTGATGCTGGCAAGTTTATCTCTGCATTAATGTTATCACTGAGTGCCATGTTGAAAATAGGACTACCACATATTAATTTACTGACAAAGATAGATCTTCTCAAGAAACATATGGATAAGCTGCAATTTGGGATCGACTTTTACACTGAAGTACTGGATCTGAATTATTTGGTTGATTGTTTGGATACTGATGCATTTACTAAAAAGTATAAAAAATTGAATGAAGCTTTAGTGTCCATAATTGAAGATTATAGTTTAGTTACATTTCAACTTGTGGATATGTTAAAAGAGGACAGCTTGATTAAAGTTAAGAATTCAGTTGATAAGGCAAATGGGCATGTATTCAAAGCAGAAGAGGGCAGGCACATTAACAGTATGTTAGCTTGTGCTATGGGAGAGGGTGAACCAACAGATTTGGAATGATGAATGAATAAAATATTTACTCTACTAAGTGTTTTAAATACCTAAATTATAATAGTTTATTTCAGTAGAGCATACCTATTTAATACCTCAACTCCAATCATTGGATGCATTCAGTACCAGCTAAGGTCCGACCGAGAACACCTTTTTTGTCTCGGCCGAGACCGAGAATTTGAAAATGTGACAAAAAACTCCAATTTGTAATGCTGTATTTATTTAGTGATCAAAATGAAATAAATCGATGTTGTAAGATAAAAAACCGGCCAAGTGCGTGTCGGGCCTCGCGCAATGTAGGGTTCCGTAGTCGTCCACCCGTTACAAACTAAAAAGTTTGCAAACTTTACTATCTTTGACAGAATTAACAACTTTATCTAAGGTATTACGGAAATTTTATGAAAGTTTACTTATTATGTATGTTATGTTCGACTATTACTCGTTAACTAATAATGTCTAGGTACTTACCTCTGATAATTTTCCTTTTAAATTCATTACATGTACTACTACCATGATTTTTTTCACATGCCTAGTAGCCACCGTTTAGCTGGTAGAGGGCAGGTGGGGGGCACACTTGACCATTACAAAAATTATCCCTCGAAAGCTTAACATCACATAATCAACATCGCGAAAATCAATAGTGAACAAAACTACCAGCCAATAGATCACCACGTGCGGCTCCACAGGCGTGTGGTAGTAATAGTCTCGGCTACGGCCGAGAATCTCGGCTACGGCCGAGAATCTCGGCTACGGCCGAGAATCGTTTTGGCCGAGACCGAGACCGAGTTCTTGGTTCGAATTTTGGCCGACAATAGCCGAGACCGAGATCTCGGTCGGACCTTAGTACCAGCTAATGAAAAATGGCTCTAACTGTAATTGTGTACGTGTGATAAAAATAAATTACTGCAGGGCTAAGATGATCGCTAAATATGTCGGACATATAGCATTCGTCCCTTACTGTCATTATGTAAGTGCGAGAGGGACGAATGCTGCATGTTCGACATATAATCGCTCATCTTAGCCCCTCTGATTTATCACTAATGGGACAATCTATTCTATTTAACCTTTTCGACGCCAAAGCCGTATTTATATATATATATATATATATATATATATATATATATATATATATATGCGCCACAACGTGCAGTGCAATATCAACCTACATGCATTTCATTAAGGTTCAACTTGATATCATGGCGTGTGAGTGACACCTTTTGTATTAGGCATGGCGTGGCTTTGAAAAGGTTAAAAATGGCTTTGTTTAATATAAATAATCTCTCGCAAGCATTACCACTGTTATGAATTAGCGGATACTAGGTCAGATAAAAATAAATCTTAGGCCTCTAAGGGGGTAGTATCTTCTGCCTATATGTTGAGGAAGAAAATCAAATGGAATGTTACCTGTTCAACTTGTGTTTGGTAATGCGACGCTTCAGGAATGAGATTGAGAGCACAACAAATACACGCACATAATGGCGTCTAGAGTTAAAGAGAGGAGTATACTTCGTTCCAGATTAGATGACGAAAAGTTCTCGTACTATTCTATTAGAACTTTTCGTCAACTAATCTGGAATGAAGTATAATCTAAAACAAATTTGTGACTAGGAAAATATTTTTAGACGAATTGAGAAATCCTAACCACCCATCCTTACATCCTGTTACTCCACCGACAGGAGCGAAGCTTGTTGATGATGAGAAATCCTTCTTTGAAGTTCGTTAAAAACAGTTCGATTTCACTAAATAGCTTTAAGCGTCACACAAACGATATGATATTGTGATCTTATATACAATTTTCTATTGTGAACAAAATTTTGTCCTTGTTTGTAGCAACAAAGTGCAGTTTGCCCTAAAGCTCCACATCTATTCTAACCTGATAACAGTGATAACGAGTGTACCCGTATAACAAATAAATAAATAAATAGTATTAAGTATAATAAATAATGTACATATGCCCCATTGTACATACCTCCCTGGAAAATTCTCATCGGAACTACTTTGCTAATTTCAGATGACATCCAAAAACAGACAAGATTTATTTGAAAAGCTTACCAAAGTTGAATTAGAACTAGACAACATGCTCAATGGAGGCGAGAAAGCTATCAAAGTTCATTTGCTGCACCAATATAATGACGTCAAAGATGCTGCTCAAATTGTCATTAACTACATAGCCACATCGAAATATAATAAGTATGGAAGCATAACTGTCGCTCAAAACTGGTGCCACCAAATCTAGTGCCGAAGGCGGGGCTTATACTGTTAGTGACGTTTCAGTGCCGGATCGCTTCTCAGTCGGCTATCAGACATTGATTCGATCGGTTGATAAGCTGTCAAAAGAAAATAATTCGAATTAAATGGTTAGTGGATACAAATATTCTGGCAATAATGCCGGCCTGCACCGTAAATTGGTGTAGAAGCCACACAGATGGAAAAAGGGATGATATTTCTTTTCAATACTAAGTAAAACTAATTAATTTATTCCCATACTTTACAGCCGTGGTTGATGTTATGCAATATAAGTTTTGTAAAAATTAAAAATTGAGTATATCCACTTACGAACCATGAGGAGGTCCTTTAGGAGTTCTTTTGTTAGTTAGGTAGTGACTAAATTTTGAAGTTTTGCTGCATATGAATAAATACGTCGCGCATGGATAAACGCGGTTCGTTTTGAAAGAACGGGATTATACATGGCTGCCCAGCAAACATTGTAGGATATGCAGCATTCATTTTAAAAAGTCTATGTGGCGACCAGAACAGGGAAAACGTTTTAAAATTTGTTCATTTTGTAAATTCTTATTGAATTCGTGTTAGGTACGAAAATAATTATTCTATAATGTAGGTACATATTTTTATTGTGATTTCTTATACCACCTAGAATGCGAAATGAATCCACAGTGGAGTAAATAAAGATATAGGTACAATGTATTATTAGAAAAGTCAGTTGGAGGTAGATAGTAAACTGGTAAACCAATTGTATATAGTACACAGTAGTAGTACCTACCACAAAATATTGATATTTTTCGTTATTTTCGAAAAAGTGAGGTGAATCTGTACCTATATATCTGTAAAAGGCGCATTTAATAAACATTTAATAACTCTACGTATCTTTAATTTTATTAAATTTTCATGAATTAATTGTTGCTTACGAAATTGCATTATTATTGAATAAAACCATCCACGTTGAAAGTGGGACGTACTCAAGTCAAGTTCAACTTGAGTGAATATGTCAAACAGTTGACAAATCTGAAACTCGTGTCAAATAGATTTTAACCAGTAACAATGCATAAAACTTTTCTTATTGGTGAAATTAGGTAAAATGGTATAAAACCTTTGCGAAAATTAGGTCTACTCAAACTTCAAGTGAATGTTGATTGGATAACGAATCATAAGACATTTTGGTTTCAAAGACGTCGTAAATAGGTCAAAATTTAACGTCAAATTTGTTAGGCGTTATGCTTCTATACTTATTATATTTCGATGCATAGCCAATGTCGAGGGCACCACAGTTACTGAAATACATAAACGTTTGAATCTCAGCGAATGAATAAAACTATTTTATAATGATGGAACGTTTTATTTGAAGACAAATACAACTGTTTACAATTTAAATTTATCCAATATTTTTTTTGTGTCCAAACTAAAATAGTAATGAACGTTTTATAAACAATTCCCTTTATTAGGTTACATTCTAAGTTATAAGTGTTTTCAAAAAAGCCACAGTTCCACTTTTGCTACAGTTCAGTTACGAAAATGTTATGTATTACCACAAGTATTCTAATATATTTTGATTACAATTATGTTGACAATATTAAGTGACTATCGTTTGCAAACAAGTTTATAAAGTAGTAAATGTTATATTATATTGTTGGATAATCTAAAACTATAGTGAATAATGGATTTAAAAAGAGAAAAAGAAAGTCTACTTCTTTGAATCACCACTAATGAACTATTACACTTTAAAATATGTATGTGACGATAAAGTATACTTTATTTAAAGAGCACGAAAACGGTTTAATAACTTGAAAAGCACGAGAGATTTCATCCAATCGCTCGTATTAGTCACTCAGGATGTGTGCAATCGAATAGCCCACTCTCCCTATTCGTTATGAAACCGCTGAATGTTATTTTAATCCTCTATAACATGCTTTATGCTGTTACACATCATTCTTAAAGAAATGAAAATACATTGAAGTTAAAATTCTAAACGCTACACATTCGTGTTTAATAAGCAAGCAATAATATATGTTTAAATATATGTCTTGGTCGCGCAGTGCGACATGCGAGTTGCGCAGAGCTGCGCGCTCCGCGGGGGCGCTCGTGCGCCCGCGGCTCGAAGTCAGATGCGTAAGTTACATTACTTTGTTTGGCAATTACTTGGAACAGCGCAGTGGCTACTTATACGTGTGCTCTGCACTCGAGTTCTGTTCATGTTTCAATTGATAAAATCAATTATATGTATTGTTGCAACATATTTTGTCTTCTGGCCAGGGTAAAAGCGTTCCAAAAATTGTAAAGTCTTCATTTGGTTCCATTCTCGACTGGCGCGAACTGTCTCTTGAATGTTCGGGAGTAGACTCAATGGAATGTAACGGTATTCAATACGTCGCGACAATGACGGCCAGCCGAGTATCTTAGCAAGACTTTGTCTCAAATATCCTTGTTAGTCATTCCAGCTACATTAAGTATAACATTATAACAAATTTACAAAAATACATATAAAGTGAAGAACATTCGCAACATTGAGATCCCAAAAATGCGTATAAATATATCACTAACAATCTAAAATTTCCTATTGAAATAATACCCTATAGGATGAGGAAAAGTCAATGTGCGAATGTTCTTTCAGTTTCATTTAAACGTCTATTATAAGACTTAAGTCTATGAGTTTCAGACTCGTTTCAGGCAGTCCCACGGATCCTAAAGCACCAACCGACATTCAATAAATGCAATTTCTATTCTTAAATTTTCAACCCTTCTATTATTATGGTATGAGATCGTCACCAGCCGAGCTCGACCTAACACATAATAATGATGACACCGCGTATTCGACAACAATACTCACACCGTCTTATAACGCCTAAATAACGTAGCATGAAATACCGAAAACAAGTCTGAAAAATAACTGGTTTAGTCCATGTTATCCAATTTTACGCTAGAATCAACTGGATACCTGGGGTTTAAACAGGAATCAAGTTTTACTTTTGCACAGACCAGAACTGTTCCAGCCAAAATTCAAGAATTTAGATTTCTATACATTGGTAAATGCCACATGGCTTTCAGATTTTAAATAATATATCCTTAGGAACGCTGGGTTAATTTTAACAGTAGAGATAACATTCGACTAAACCAAGTCATAAAATAAAAATAATAATTTGGTAAATTGTAAATATTACTATATGTAAATAAATAATGCTGACTCAGTACTTTATATGCTTAAAATCAAAACATATTATTTACTAAGTCATCTCACTTTTAATTAAACGTGACTTAACAATGAACATGTTAATTTATTAATATATATTTTCTAATTATCACTTGTCAAATAACGGGTGCTTTCGAGGTTTGTCTATCTCGCAGATATTAATACTACCTCATGTAACAAAACCTACTCCCTTTGGCCACTTTGTTATTTGCTCTGGCAGCGGCGAGCGCTTGTATCACATGAATGTTACATTATTCCTACAGCAGCATATCACAAAATATCCAAAGAGGCACTCTTCGTCTTATTAGGGTTTAGGGAGGCTGGAGCCTCCATCATGTCTCTTGTTATTAATATTATAATTAATTGTACACATTACGTGACAATCAACGTAATATAAAATCAGTCTCTTATTGGGAAGTCTTTTAGATCTTCAGGCACGTATACTTGAGGCGCAAGCCACTCTCAGCTCAGAACATAACACCACCGCTACAAATACGTGTTGTTATTTATCTGATTCACAACTTATGTTATGCAACCACGTGCTACATTATAACAACGATATTTAGACGTAAATTGTTAATTCCCAAAATGTCCCGGATGTTATTTTTATTGATAATAATGATAAGAAACGGAAGATAGTAGAATGCACAAATGCTGCGATTTCGCGATATTTGTGAATACTACTACAGACGCGTATGTACGAATTATATTACTGGAAAGCTTTCCCCTACAAATTAATGCAAACACTACTACTAAAACTCAACAATAAAAGTTGCGGCCTGCAACCGCTTAATGCAACTGATTCGGAATACGCAGCCGCGCGAGCGGCACGGACCGAAAGCTGAACATTATAAAACAAGGCCACTAAAACTACGTCGATAAAATAGCTAACAAAATAAAACTGACTACCTCCGGTACAGTTTCAGCGAGGGTTAAAAAAATATCTACTTTTTAGTACTAATTAGAAACTGGGGCGTCACCTTGACCAATATGTTCTTTGTCCGAATTATGGGCGAGCTCCATCTAAAATATATATCAACTGGCTGATTAAAGTGTTTAAAAACGTCGAGAAAAAGGAATAGAGGAAAGCTTTTTGAAAATCCTGATGTAGTTGTTACGCGTTGTCCCACGTGGGCGAACGAACGCGAAGCGAACCGAAACGGCGGCGGCGCGGCGACACTTCAAGGGGTATCTAGACTGTTTGTTTTGCTTCGCCGTCGCGTCTAATTCGCCCACGTAGCACAACGCGTTAGGTGGCAGTCGTAAGTATCTATTCAGCAGTAACCTTGGTCTTGTCGAGAGGTCCGTTGGCTTCCGACGTCTGTGATACGTCAGTCTTCGGGTTGGAATTCCTCTTTTTGCCTTTTCCAACATTTTTCTTGGCATTTTTCGCAGTCTTCGTTCGCAATGGTTGTGCTCCTGAAATGATAAACATTATTTAGAAATGTTGTGGTGTAATTGTCAGGTTACTACTAGGAAAGCTACAGACCTTCGGTATCGTTGTCGGGGGCGGATTCGTCCCCGTGAGGGCTGCCTTCCTCGGCTTGAGACCCCATGTCCTCGGGACGCACGGTTTTACTGCAATAAAATGAAGTGAATTTGTACTTCAAATACGTTGTAAGATCATAAATTCGCATAAGATGATGCACACACAGATCGCACAGATGGTTCGTATAAGTTAGGTTTTTATTTCGCACGTTATACAGATAAAAAAAATTGTTGTTATGTATGTGAACCTTGGAGGAATAATTAGCATGTGTTGTAAATGAGAATAAACTGGGTTGGATTGTTTTAGATATTGTTTTTATTTTCACATAGCGAAAATGAAAGGGCCGGAACCAAAGATTTTTGTTCATGGAAATATTCTCTGGTTAAAAAGCGGGAGGAATGCCCTGGCAGTATGTGTAGGTTCTCGAGTGGCGACCACGGCCCGGAAGGCGCAGCGTGGGTAGACCCCCCATTGATTACCTGGTAATGGTCGCGGCAGTCCGCCGGATGCGGGAGGCGCTGGAACGGTAATTGTGGCACTCTTTGGGGGAGGCCTATGTCCAGCAGTGGACCTTGCGGCTGATATGATGATGAGTATGTGTAGTTACCCGTTGACGGTGAGCGTGAGCGGCTTGGCGGGCTCGTCGTCGCGGCGGCGCGGCGGCGCGCGCGCGGGGCGGGAGGCGCGCGGGCCCGGCGCCGCCCGCCCGCGCCCGCGCCCGCGCCACGCGCGTCCGCCGCGCGCGCCGTACGCGTTGCGCACCGGCGGCGTGTAGCCCACGTAGTGCGCCGCCTGACAGATATAAAAAAACAAAGGTTAAGTGAGTCCCTGAAGTTACACTCGCACCGAGGTAGGCGCTTTTGAGGACAACGTTTCATGACCGGTAAAATAATCTGACGGTGAAAAGACTTCGTCTGCCCCGCTCGTAACGGGGCGGAACCGTCCTCTAATGCCCAAGTTTCGTCGCATGTAAAACGTCGGCTACCCGGAGTCCCCGTCGCCTGAGTATAACCGACTCGTCCGTTATGCGCTCCAAAAGAAACACAGGTATAACCTTTACTATAAGTTCGGACCTGGCGTCGCTGTCGCTACACTGTCACTGCGATGCACGGGTACAGCAAAAAAAGCATCATTAAGCCCAGCCCGTCCACCACGCCCGCCAACAGCGGCGGCGAGGCTGTATGTAGTGTGTGTGTAGTACAAGCACCGACCTGCGGATACCGTTGACTACGCTGCGGGTACTCGGCGCCCCACTGGCCCACGACGACGCCCGCGATCTCGAGGCGCGCGCCGCGCGGCCGGCCGCGCCAGCCCAGCCCGCCCACCACGCCCGCCACCAGTGGTAGCGGCGGCAACGCCCACTCCACCTCCAAACCCTCGAGGATCGCCTTGCGCATGCGTTCCACCTGCGACATCAAAACCATCGTTAACATTTACTTAAAATATAGAAATAGACACACAATGCTGAACAGAAATGGCGGAAAATGTGACCCAATTTGACACTGTCACTTACATCAATAGTATTGTCCAAAACAGACCTGTCTTGAGTGTCAAATTTATAAACACAAATACCAACACGAATAACAACGAACGAACGAACGAAGCCACGGCACGGGGGCGCCGCGCCGTTGGCGACTTCGCCATTATACATAAGCCGTGTTCCGAATCACGCTTACAACGCTATAAACGCGTTTACGATCGGACCGAATCACGCTCATAGCGTTTACATGAGATGTCGTGACGTCAGTGATGACACTGATGACGTCATGGACGGCGCCATATTGGCGTTTACAATGCTCACACTCCCAGGCGTCAGCACCTTAAACCAAACTTCAAGTTGACGTTTGATATATGAACATATCAGTAAACACAACATGCCCGGTCCGAATCAAAACACCACTCACGCGGCCTTGAGCGCGCTTACTGATTCGAACCGGCCGTCAGCACTGTAAACGCTGTGATCGTTGTTGGCGTGATTCGGAACACGGCTATAGTCGTCGGATTTCAGGAGTCCTCGCAGACGGAACAGCGACATCTAGCGGCAAATTCGACCATTCATTTTTGCCACAGTATATATTTATATATGATACCTTGACGACAGTGTCGAGGTGGTTGTCGCACAGCTGCGCGAGGTGCTTGCAGTGCGAGGCGCGGTGCAGGTTGCGCTGCAGCAGCTTGCCGTCGAAGTACAGCCACGGCGCCGCCACGAGCCACGGCACGGGCGCGCCGCACGCGTCGTTGGCGAGCAGCGCGGTCTCGGCGCCCGCCATCACCAGGGCTCCGAGCTGCACGCCGCGGGAGCTGATGCCGTTCACCTGACAACACAAGGATTACAATCATCATCATCATTCAACCTCCTCTATAGATACCTCCGCAACGCGGGGTTAGCGCGCAGGTTACGTATGTCGGACTTGCACCAACTAAAAACCCCCCCGATTGTCCACTTCACCCATTCGCTGCAGTGCCGTCCTATAGTCCATCATCCTCCTAGCATTATCCCATTACAGTTGCATCCTGCATCCTGAAGGATCCTCTGATCTCTAAATTTTGCGTAGGGTTTCTACGGATGCTACTGGAAGGGGAAACTAGAAGTTATTGAGATTAGGATTGTCGAGTGGGCAACGAGAATGTGGCAAGGACCGACAGACAACGATCATTCCCTGGAAATTCTTGCTATACCTATGGCAGTACAAAGTCAGAAAAAAGCAAGTGATGCATCGTCAAGTTAATATAAATAAAAACGTGTCATAACGAACTTAGATAACAACGCACTGAAATATAAATTCATAAGCCATCACTTACCGTCATCTCTTGTAAGTGAAGGGCATTCATGAGATCATTCGAGAAAGCTGTGGCAAGGAACGCATCCAACTCCTGGCGGCGTAGGATTTGAATCTGCGATGTCATTATGAATCTGTAACAAAACAAACAGTATTTATGTTCACTACAATTTCTAGTTTTTTTTTTATTAAAAATGGAATTGCTCTTGGCCAGCATCTAGCCAGGGGGCAAAGATGGGGCCCAAAAGATGCCTAATCCATTTCGGTGTTCGGTTTCTGCAGTATTTACCATAGCACGGTGGCTAGAATGAGCAGAAGGCCTACCGCGAACCGTAAACGAAGTTTTCTGTCCCTGTCGACTTGCAAGTTTGTACGTAAGTGCGACAGAGAGGGAAAACTTTGTTTGTGATTCGCGGTAGCCTCTCAGATGTTGCGGTACGTAGGACGTGTTGAGCATTAGCGGGGTGTCCGAGCGCACTTGTTCTGGTTCTGTAATATTTACCTTAGCATGGTGGTTGATTTGATTGGTGGTCAGGTTTCTGCAATATTTATCTTAGCACGGTGGCTAGAATGAGCAATGTTGCGGCACGTAGGACGTGTTGAGCATCAGCGGGGTGTCTGAGCGCATGCACGAGAGGAACGCTCGCATGCGGCGGCACTTGTTGTTTGTGCAATATTTACCTTAGCACGGTGGCTAGAATGAGCAGATGTTGCGGCACGTAGGACGTGTTGAGCATTAGCGGGGTGTCCGAGCGCACTTGTTCTGGTTCTGTAATATTTACCTTAGCATGGTGGTTGATTTGATTGGTGGTCAGGTTTCTGCAATATTTATCTTAGCACGGTGGCTAGAATGAGCAATGTTGCGGCACGTAGGACGTGTTGAGCATCAGCGGGGTGTCTGAGCGCATGCACGAGAGGAACGCTCGCATGCGGCGGCACTTGTTGTTTGTGCAATATTTACCTTAGCACGGTGGCTAGAATGAGCAGATGTTGCGGCACGTAGGACGTGTTGAGCATCAGCGGGGTGTCTGAGCGCATGCACGAGAGGAACGCTCGCATGCGGCGGCACTTGTTGTTTGTGCAATATTTACCTTAGCACGGTGGCTAGAATGAGCAGATGTTGCGGCACGTAGGACGTGTTGAGCATTAGCGGGGTGTCCGAGCGCACTTGTTCTGGTTCTGTAATATTTACCTTAGCATGGTGGTTGATTTGATTGGTGGTCAGGTTTCTGCAATATTTATCTTAGCACGGTGGCTAGAATGAGCAGATGTTGCGGCACGTAGGACGTGTTGAGCATCAGCGGGGTGTCTGAGCGCATGCACGAGAGGAACGCTCGCATGCGGCGGCACTTGTTGTTTGTGCAATATTTACCTTAGCACGGTGGCTAGAATGAGCAGATGTTGCGGCACGTAGGACGTGTTGAGCATTAGCGGGGTGTCCGAGCGCACTTGTTCTGGTTCTGTAATATTTACCTTAGCATGGTGGTTGATTTGATTGGTGGTCAGGTTTCTGCAATATTTATCTTAGCACGGTGGCTAGAATGAGCAATGTTGCGGCACGTAGGACGTGTTGAGCATCAGCGGGGTGTCTGAGCGCATGCACGAGAGGAACGCTCGCATGCGGCGGCACTTGTTGTTTGTGCAATATTTACCTTAGCACGGTGGCTAGAATGAGCAGATGTTGCGGCACGTAGGACGTGTTGAGCATTAGCGGGGTGTCCGAGCGCACTTGTTCTGGTTCTGTAATATTTACCTTAGCATGGTGGTTGATTTGATTGGTGGTCAGGTTTCTGCAATATTTATCTTAGCACGGTGGCTAGAATGAGCAATGTTGCGGCACGTAGGACGTGTTGAGCATCAGCGGGGTGTCTGAGCGCATGCACGAGAGGAACGCTCGCATGCGGCGGCACTTGTTGTTTGTGCAATATTTATCTTAGCACGGTGGCTAGAATGAGCAATGTTGCGGCACGTAGGACGTGTTGAGCATCAGCGGGGTGTCTGAGCGCATGCACGAGAGGAACGCTCGCATGCGGCGGCACTTGTTGTTTGTGCAATATTTACCTTAGCACGGTGGCTAGAATGAGCAGATGTTGCGGCACGTAGGACGTGTTGAGCATCAGCGGGGTGTCTGAGCGCATGCACGAGAGGAACGCTCGCATGCGGCGGCACTTGTCATCCTGAGCCGTTCTGCAATACAACAAACTTGGTCAAATAAAAATGCCTCAATAATAAAAAATTAATACGAGCCACAACAGCTAAATTCGGATTACTTTTAGTACTGTAGAAAATGGTGAGCAATAATAGTCAGTATGAATTAAATCGTGTATGGTTGGATCTAAACTAGTCCAAATCGATGGATGCTTGTGTAGCATTAAAATACAGCTGTATAAAATATGTTACGTTGTTACGGTATATTTCAGTCGCTAATTACTGATATGGAGCCTTTGTTTATCGATTCAAGATTCTAGGCCAACGGCTTTTGCCAAAGTAAAACTTAGCCATTGTTGCCACCGAACATATGTAGGTGTTATAAAGCTCACCCGAACCAAAGCCTCTGCACAGTGGGCACCGGCCAGTCCAGAACGACTCCGGGCACCATTTCCGGGCTCTTGCCCGGGTTGACGCGCGAGTAGATCCACTCGGCGACTTGCACGGTGCACGCGCGCTCCGTCGACACCGTGGAGGTGCCTTCCTCTGAAAACGACACGCAGTTCAAGAGGCCGTTCAGACTTGCGGGTTTCGCGCGGTTTCTTTCCTTACTCATATGAAGAAACCGCGCGGTTATGTCTACTCTGGACGCTTCGGAACATTTTAATGAAAATAAGAAGTGGGACT
Organism: Cenopis cana; assembly: GCA_951800055.1. NCBI lineage: Eukaryota > Metazoa > Arthropoda > Insecta > Lepidoptera > Tortricidae > Cenopis > Cenopis cana. The sequence continues at coordinate 6,430,313 of OX637479.1, read as the reverse complement.
CGCACCCGCGCACCAACATACGAACAGACCGGTCATCGTCAAATATGGCGCCGGCAGCTGTCATCCCACAGAAACTTGTCAAACTTTCCATACAATCAGATTTGACGCACTCAGCTTACGATTACAGACGGTTTGGTGCAACCCAGCGTAAATCTGAGGTCTTCAATTGTAGAATCTTTAGCTCATTTTAACAGACAGAGTTGCAATGTGACAGACACAAGGCAACTCACGGTTTACCGCGTAAGGCACGCAAATGAGAAAAGTACAGTACCCGGCGATAAGTATTGCAAATCGATCGATCGAAATGCGGAAAGAAACTCGGCTAATTTCGGCTTCATAGAGCATTGTCTCACACTACCTATGTCATGTTTGTCAGAAGCTGACGTACCCAAAGTTTACCATGTCATCGATTTGACGTAAACTTCTATAAAGTGCCCTATTTATTTGATATGAAACTTCAATTGATAAATAAGATGATTGAATTGATGGTGGTTCACTAGTATTCGGAAATCGTCGCAAACAGCGAATTCTCTCTTTCCAAAGGCCGACATGCAATATTTATTGACGGGTACTTTACTACAAAACTTCTTCTGTTCTGTTCTAGGTGTAAATCTTTTAGAATTCTTATAACGTTCTGCCACAGTCAGCCGCAAAATATGGTGTTACCATAATTAATTTTAGGGGTTTAACTTTACCTTTGGCCTTCTGCGCCATGAAGCGATGGTGATGCATGTTGTACAGAATGGCGTAGACATTCTGGCGTATGGGGCGGAAGAAGTGGTGTATGGATGGTATCTCGCGGTGGTTGTCGTCTTCCATGAGGACTGGCAGCGCCACCTGGTCACAGATGATGTAAGTTATTAAAATGTCTCCCTATTGCTTGTAGTCTTTGGGTATCCAAACTGAGCTTCCTAACGTCATTACATTATACACACCGCGTCACATGAATAGGACCACCACATTTTTCTTTGCTATCTAAGATATGATACCAAATAAATATATAATAATGGTACGTATAAACATCTTTAGGCATGTGAAGTTTAATTATAAATAATGGAACTTTTGAAGACTCGGCGAGGCTTTGTGACAATGCTGGAAGGTGATTATGACGCGTCACTTGAATACGACCATTCAATAAAACACAAAATAAATTGTTATTGAATAAAAGTTATTTGAAGAAATATTTAATAATAATTAAGGCTTTTTCCCTTCTTTTGAATTAAATCAATAAATCGAGGTGGCATTGAATCATAAAGGCTTCTTATGTATTTAATCGGCAGATTGCTCCAACACTTTTTTATACCCCTCTCGTGTTCTTGCTTGTTGTTGTATTATTTTCCTTTCTTATAAAGTTGACGTAACAAACATCCCCATACATTTTCTACCATATTTAAGTCAGGGGACAGTGATGGCCAGTCGAGAACATCGATATTATTTTGTTGAAACCATTGACGGGCATCATGTGCTTAATGAATGCTGGCGTTATCATATTAGAAAAAGAAACTTTCATCAGCTGTGATACTGCTAAACTAACATTAGCTGTATGTATGATTGGTGCTGTTTGTTTTGCTTTCCTTAATAAAGCAAAAATAAATATTTTTCCGCCATTCATAATCATTCTGACATTTTATTATTATATTGAAAGTGACTATAATGAATCGCATTATACAAAATAAACAAAGCAATGGGGTAATTTTAGCGATATGGTCACCCCACGGCAGCCATCTTGCTTTATTGCCGTCCCTCATGGTGGCACACGTATTTCGACTCTTTAGTATATTTATCCTCTAAGTTCTCGATAGAAAATAAATCCAAAGTCGAGTCTATATTTTCCTTTTTTTCCTCAGCCTACTAAAGCAACGCATTATTAAAAGACACGATTAAGTTAATCTGATGGTATTTTACCTCATCTAGGTACTGACAAGAGGAAATTTAATAAACCTGCACACAGTCAGATATTTAACGAGATTTGTCTAAAAAGCCATTCTCGGAGAGGGTTGCATCCCGTTTTGTCGTGAGCGAAAAACAAAGGGTGTCTCTTTCAATCGATATATCGCCTTAATATCCGACGCGAAACGAGAAAATATACAACCCTCTAATTTAGAGATGATTTATCATCTCTAATTTACAGAGCGATTGAGGCAGTTGTGAAGTGGCGCGTGACGTAACTCGCCAGTAAGTTGTGTTTACCTCTGTTCTAATTTTACGAATGAGTTTGACCTGTAGTTGTGTATCTCGACTTGTGTCCCCGAAACACTAGTCTAGCCCTTAAATGCACGATCTGTGCAATGAAACGTGTGTGAGTTTGTGGCAATAAAACATTTTTTTATTATTGGTGGGAAAAAATGTTTTTCTTTAGAATTTAGGTCATTAGTCATTAGTCATTTATTCAGAAACAATATACATTGTGTTTGAAATAACAGTGATACAAAATATTTACAATTAGAACAATACAGAAATAATAAAATTCAACGATAAAAATTCATAACTATAATAAAATGTCAAAAGGTGGTTGTTTTGTAGACATTTGGCAAGAATATGGATTTAAATACGCAACCCTGACCGACGCTGGACGACGGTTACTCACCTGGCGGTGTGTGAGGATGGCGAGCATGTGTGGGTGCATGAGTCCGCGAGCATGGCGCTCGGCGCAAGTGCGGAGCACCTCCGCTGGCGCCGGCGGGCAGTTGTCAGCGCTAGGAGACTTCGTCTGCCGGCTCTGAAATATTGTCTGGATACAGGGCCTGTACACCGAACGTCGAAATCCGAACTTCGTATAGTGACGTCCCTTTCACTCATATAGTGTATAACACGAGAGTGAAGGCGACGGCACGATACGAATTTCGGATTTCGATGTTTGGAGTAGATAGTGACAAGTGGCGTTGCACTAAAAGGACTGTATAACCTATACAGGCCTTTTATGTACAGCTGCGTTTTCACTGAGGCAGAGTGGACTGGTGAGGTGCAGCATTGACCAATCAAATAACTTCCTCTGCTTGGATTTAATGGGTTAATATGATTAGTAGATTCTGCACTTCTCTGCTACGCCCTGCCTCAGTGGAAACGCACCCTATTACACCCACTTGGCATGTCATGTGACAATGATTATTTGCCGTTCTGGCTCGACAAGTAACAGCAACCATCCTTTACTTGTAGATTCAAAAATTCATGGTGAATTGTAATCAAGATGGTGAAAGAAGGGCCCAAACGTCGAACAAAACGGACAGAATTTACTAAAAAAGTGCATGAAAACTTAACGTAAGACGTGATCTTATATTTTTAAACGAGCAATTCTTGTATATATTTAGTCGGGGATCTCGGAAACGGCTCTAACGATTTTGATGAAATTTGGTATGTGGGGGTTTTCGGGGACGAGCAATCGGTTTAGCTAGTTCTCATGTCCGGGAAAACGAAGCAAAGCTCGGTCGCCAATACATACATCGATAAAATCGATAGAACGTAATATGCGAGGCCATAATAAACGGATTCTAATTTTAAGGCGAATCGTGAATAGTAATAGGTATTTGTGATTATTTTTTGTCGAGTTGTAATCGTGTAACAATTAATAATACTGCTTGTTCGGAACTTCAACTATCAAAAGTAGGTACTAAATAGTAACACGATAACAGAAAGTCCACCCGATTGCAAATAAATATCATAATCGTAAATCGTATGTAGGCATATTTCGCTTTAGTTTGTTTAAGCCGTTCTGTCCCGGCGAAAAAATAAACAATGCCATTCTTTTGTTATCTGCCCTGGTATCCCAGGGACTGGTAGACGACGGGTTCATAATTCGTTAAATTTCTTTTCAATTCAATTGTAACCGTGATTTATTGCATCACATTCAAGAGCAATTATTTTGTACAACAATCCTACACCTATTTTGATCAGAAAGTGACTGCAAATGTCTTCACAATAGAACTTCGATACTATAATGAACGTTGTACTCAATGAGACTAGTGTATTCAGAAGGGAGAATATATTTAATTATATATTATTGGTGTGAAATTCGTCCGTTTATTGACGGCTTACCTAAGTTGAAGATGTGCTTTGTAAACTAACAAAAATGTCTTAAAATACTGTAATGATCTTACCTTCTTACCCTACTCAGTAGAAACAATTAATTAATTGGTGGTCAAATCAGAAAAAAAAAGTTAAATGTATTTGGATTTTGGTAGATTTTTTCTACTTCACTCTACCAAAATCTGCATATCATGTCATGTACCGTTCTGACGGCAAAGCAACGAACAAATACGAAAATAAAAGCACACTGGGCACATTAATGTCGATCTCAGTGACATAATATATGAGACAATGGCGTTTGTCCACTGGCAAGGCTAGGCGAGGCGGGCGCTAAAAATCATAAATGAATGTACCAGTAAATAGTAATTAGTTTTATCGCCCATTATGATGTAGGACGCTTGGCCGAATGTACTGGACTGAAACTGCAATGTAAACACCTATTGTACACTGTATGTTCTGGTGAATAAATAAATCATTCAAATCATTCTTATGCCAAGTTCCTTCAAGCGAACATGTCATAAGAGTCAGTTCACGTCCGTTTTTTTACAGATACCTATTACTTTATGTCTGGCCAATGGAAAAACAGCATTGTAGCAACATCCACGTTTTGTTTAGCGTTGCTAGATGCAATTCATGCTTCCCACTAAAAAGATGATCAATAGTCACACCTCTTTGGCTGGAACTTGTTTCTCTTGTTTATCAACGGGTTTTGGTGCCGGTTTCTTCTGTTCTGTGTCCCCTCCCTCGAGTGACATTGAGGCCATGGCTTGTCCCACCTCCGCTGCATGCTCATCCGTGCTAAAGTCGGCATTCATTGAAGCGTTTGCTGTAGCCAATTTGTAATCGTCCAAGCCTTTTTGCTGTAATTTAGTGTTTTAAAACATTTTTTAAGTGCTCAGAGTATGAAAACGAACAAATACATAAAAAATAAAATAAATTTCAACACAAAACTAACAAATATTATGATACACATACATAAATAATTTGTAAAGGAACCAAAAGTTACTCTGCACTTTTTAATTTTGAATTTCCATGCAACATTTAGTGTGATTTTATAATTTTGTATGCCAATGTAGATGATGAAGATGAAAAGGCGTGGATGATCGTAGCAATAAGTGTTGAGAATAGTAAATTTGAACCTCATGTTCGGACGACTCGGTCGCTAGCTTGGTAGTGTCCAGATCGGCAGAGGATGACTGTGGACTGTCGGGTTTTTGATTCCTCTTGTTGTTTTTCGGGCGGCGACCTAACAAAATAGTACATTACTTAACAAGGGCGGTAAAACAAAGAATGTCTCAGATCGCAGGTATTTGACGCCCGAGCTGAAGGCAAGGCCGATAAATAAGCGATCTGAGGCTTTCTTTATTACCGCCCGTGTTAAGTAAAAAAATTTATGTCACCCCCCTGGCCAGGAAGTTGGATTTCCCGCGCGCGCAAATCATTAAATATTTGTGTTTTCTAATATTTTTCTTCTGTTCTCCAAGCCCGGTGACGGGGATCCCCGGCCACAAAACAAAACAATGTTTTGTTCTTTTTAGCCGGGAGAGGACGGGTTAAGGCGCTCGGTTGTTTTATGCTTCAAATGCATGCGTTTCCATACAAATCCATTCAATGCAATGCGTTTGACGCAACGTATTTATATGGAACGCATGCGTTTGACGCATAAAACAACCGAGCGCCTAAAAAACTATGAGTTAAGTTGAGTGTACATGCCTCACGTCATAAAAAAAAGGCTGCTTGCCTATTGAGGATGTGCTCTACCTATACTATACTCGACCCAGTGTATACTTAAAATTATTTAAACTGTCAGAATCGTATCAAATTAGTCCGTTCAAAAAGCGACTTTACTGTCCAAGCATGAAGATTCAAATTCCAGTAACAGTTTTTATAAAATGTCGGACATTTAAATAATTTCAATTATACCCGGACATTTCTAAAGTTAATTACAATTAGAAAGTTGCATTTGAACTTACCAGTAGCAGTTCTGTATTTGAGGAAGCCATCTTTGGTGCCATTTAGGTAATACTGAACGGCTTGTTTGAGTTTGGCAGCTCGGAGATCGTTGAGATCACCGAAAATTTCGATACACGCAGCGTCAACGTCAGACGAAGGCAGATCGCGAACAAATTGGCTCACGGCTTTTATCAAAGTTTCTGGCGGCACTTGTTGCTGCAAGGATAATTTTTTTGTATGACTATTATTGTTATATGAGGCCGCGCTCACGCACGCAGTGTTAGACGCGAGGCCGTCGCGGCTACACCTCATTATTAGGGACCACGACGTATTGGTCCGAAACATGTCGAGCGATATTCGACGTTAAAGACGTGAGTGACCCGTTTATTATATTTCAATATATGACTCACGGGATTTCTATTTAAAATTATTATGTAGCTATTGCAGCTAATTTGATTAAATACACCATTCATTCTGCGGCACTTCGTGACAGAGTCAGAGAACTTTGTAGTAAAAACGCTATGCTGTAAATTAATCGCGTATTCTTTTACTCACCGCGATGCTCGATCGCGCTATTGATTAGTGATGGGGCAGAAAAAAAGAACAATCTTGAACTCGACTTAACCTATTCACCGCCGCAGTAGATTCTGTAAGTTGTGCCTCACACGCCAGTCTTCGTAGCAGGACTGAAAATGAACCTTACTAGATAGCACGTAGCTTGCCTTTACATCGGCTTGATCGATTCGAAATGAAGTCATTGGAGTGTGGGGCACGTAATGTTCTGAGTTTATATCAAGTCAATGGCGGTGAAAAGAACCTGAGCTAAAGCATGGTGCTAGCTTTGATACTCGTCACCACGCAACGCCACGGCCCACGGCGGTGTTATCGTTAGTTTTACGCGGACCTGTTTATACAGGTATGCACACATACCTTCTTCTGAGTAATTCCTAATCGCTTGTAGAAATCTGTAAGGCTCTGCTCAGATAGAATAGTACCGCCTAGAAGGGCCGCCATGAGGCAGAGCCGGTCCTGCGGCACTTCCAATAGTTGCGGCAACTCGTGGATCTTGTATTCCTTCGTTTCCAAAGAAGACTGGAAAAAAAAAAATGGATTTTAGTCTGGCTTATGAAAGCCGAAACTAGAAAAAGGCGGCAAATTTAAAAAATCTACGTGTTGCAACACTGTGTATAATGTGACAAAACAATGATGATACTTGGGCAACAAATAAACTTTTAGTGCTTCGGATTTCATACAAATCATGCAATAAAATTGTTCAAAAGTAGATTTATGATACATATTCGAATATTCAGAATCAGACGCGGAAGTTAGTGCGTTGCATCCACGACGACGCGCCCCTATTTACATACTATTACTATTTATACTATTTACTATTTATAACGCGCACAATTGTACGGAATGGGCGGTGGAGGGGCGCGCCTTCGTGGCTGACACGCACTATACTATACAATTTAAGCAGAATAGTACCGACACTCGCCATTTGGCGAGCTAGCCAGGTTTGCGTTTCTAAATAGGTTTGCGCTAGACAACAAATCACCTGATGGTAAGTTATATTGTGGTCTAGGTTGGAACTGGTGCTAGTAAATACCGATTCACTCTCGCCTTGAAGACCGAAAGGTTGTAGTTCACAGGGACCAAGGATTCCGGGAAGGATGCCAAATGCTGGCCAATTCATAATCATACAAATGTTTCATTAATATTTACCCTGTATGTGAGCTTCAGCTGCGATGAGCTAAAGTATCTGGGAGGCTGGAAGACCAGGTACTCCCCAGAGCAGCCTACAAGGCCAGCATAGGTTTTCTCCCGGCAAAGACCAACTACCTCCTGACAATGGTCATCTGACGATACCATCTGTAAACCAAACAAGTTTAGACACTGCCATATATCCAACCAAAATTGGTTAAGCATGCAATTCCATTGGTATTTGTGCTTATGTTATCCTTTCCTGTGTAAATGAAAAGGTTGCAGCAAATTTTTTTTAGCAAAAACGGGGAAGTGAGTTGCGCTATAATGAATACTTACAATAGGAATATTAAGATATCTCAGAGCAGTTCGGAGGCAGGAATGTAGACCCATTGGTGGCACCCACCAGACTTTGGGCGGGGGAGTGCCTTTTGTGACAATATGGCGCAATACCTGAAAATATATGCCATGTTCACTAATCTGAACTAATAATTGCCAAATGTCATTAAGATTTGATGATGCCTATATAGGAACCACAAGACCTGTTATTTTTAATTTATTGAATAGATTCCTATGCTAGTATTGCTGCATAAAAATTGTGATACACAAAGAAAAACAAGTTTCGAATTTACACTTTAGAATTACCCACAAAAAAAAATTTTTTTTTACTATTTTTACTGAAGATCATTAAAATTTTACAAAGATATCAAGAATTACTTTACCACATCACTATATCACAAAAATTGCTATATATACAAATCATTGGTAACTAAAAAATTGGTTACTGTGATAAATATTTATCAAATTGGTACTCAAACAATTTTAATGAATTCTAATCCAAGCAAAAACAAAATTGGATTAACCATGATAACCAATTTAAATTGTCTTAATTATAAGAATTTGACAAAATAAATCTTTTATCAGCAGCCACAACACATAATATTGCTAAATTAGATTAATTATAATAGACTAACAGAATTGACTCTCTGCCTGTAAGTTGACTGTGTCTGAATCCAGTGCTGTGGGGCCGTGGGTGGAGCGGGGTGCGCTCCATTGAAGCAAACACAGAGGGCCACCTGGTGTTCTGCTAGGGCCTGGGCTAGTGTAGTCAGGAATTGGACGCAACGGGCCCATTGTCCACCACATGCCCAATCTATATTACAATCAAAATATCATTATTATGATTAGAGTAAAATCATGAATAAATCTAAAGGTTATTGGTATTATGTGTGTGGATGTAAATTATATAGTAAAATTAATTATTACTTTATACATATGACCAAATTTAAGAACAGTCAAGTGCAAAAATATGTATTGAATTATCCTCTCATAAATATGTACAGATACATTGCCTCCAGTGAAAAAAACAAACAATAGCATTCTTTTGTTATGTGCCTGGATATCTCCAGGTCAAGGAGACAACAGAAACCCGTCGTCTACCAGTCCCTGGGATCCCAGGGCAGATAACAAAAGAATGGCATTGTATATTTTTTCGCCAGGAGAGGACGGCTTAATTCATCAACATAAGATATTTTTGAGTAAGTTATATGCACCCCTATTTTTTGCACTAACTGTATTCAATTTTAACACGTTGCTAGAGTGGAAATTTAAATAAGGGTTTAATTAAGTGAGAATGCAAATATAAATGCTTAACATTGTAATTTAACACTACGATGCAATATACAATAACAATAACGTAAAATACTTGCCAGAGAAATATCCTCCATAGAGCCGGTCCAGACAGCCCTCCGCGTCCAGTACCAGTCGGAAGCCGCCGGCATGATTTCGCGCAATCCGGAACAAATCCACACCCACCCCTTCATTCTCTAAATAAGTCTGTAGATCCTGTATGCCCATGATTCTCGGCAATAACAGAACTACTCAGTAGATACTAAACGATCGAATACTATCGCACGACTAAATTGCACCTGGAAGAAATCATCGATTTGACATGAAAAATAAATGTATATCCGGAAGGGAATACGAGTCGTCGTATACTGATGTACGGCGCAGAATTTATAATAATCAAAACACCACACGAAAAAAGTCGCCATAAGAGAAATATTTTGTTAACATAAACTGAAGCCGGCACGTTAGGTATCTTCCTAAAATTAGCAAACATGGGTAGTAATTTTCTCAACTCCTATTGAGTCTAATTAGTAAAGTACTCACGTGGCAAGGAGATTTCACAATAGTAATAACAATACAGTACACTATTATCAATTAAATTAACAATTGCAACAAACCTCGTTTAAAAAACCATGCCAGCAGTGAAGGATAACCGCAAGTTGAAAACGGAAGCCATTTGTAATTATCTAAAATTGAAGGGTTTTAGTAGCTAGCTATAAACACCATAAAGATTGTCAAATCCCTCTGTGAGTACTAAAATTGTTTGTTGGCGCTGTTAGACGATATCGAAACGGAAAAAAATGTCTGACTAAATAATATATTAATTTTATATTTTGATAAGCATCACAGAACGTTATACCGATTTATAAAATTCGTCCCGTAAATTGCCCGCAAAGTATCATTAATATTTTTTCTATAGCAATAAATTTCCACTATTTAGCGCAGTGCTGGCAATAATGTCCGACAAACGTCATTTCATGTGTCATTTAACGAATGAAAAAGATGTAAGCATACATAAAAACCCAGGTTGGAGCGAGATACAATGACATATCTGGCATATCTATATTTTTACTCTGGCATGGCAAGAATGGCAACATTGAAGATAGAAGACGTCCAGTGTTGCCAGAACGTGCTTTTTAGCACGGTTTTACGTGCTTTTTTGGATACGAACGTGCTTTTTACGTGCGCTCCCCAAAAACGTGCTAAAACCGTGCTTTTTTAAGTGCTATGGTGCTTTATGATTTTACTACTAAAAATTGGAAGGTAATGTTGGTTTGGTACTCTCTAAAACTGTAATTTTTTTTCTAATAATCGTTGTGTTAAATAATCTTTCTCTCCTACCCTACGCTTTGATATCCTAAAGTTAAAAGTTATGTTTTACCTGTGGTTGTAGCCACCGTGGGGAAATCCGTTGGCGTACAAAAGGGTTATTTGCCTGAATTGCATTATTAAACAGAGTTAATCTATAATCACTTGTAACACAATGTACTTGAGCATCTGCTTCGCATTATTGTAAGGTACTTGGTATATTATATGTATGAATGTGTGTTAGTTATGGTAATAAACATATCTCATACCTTATAATGGAATCTGTGGTGATAGACTTCAACTCGTCTGCTGATGTACAAGATGTGACCATGAAGCTGCGGTGGTCATCACATTCACCACCTGTTTTAAAAGGTACTTATGACTTCAATGTCACTATGCCCTTACAAAGCTAAATCTGGACCTCAGTCGTCCTTAAGAATAAACCGCTTCTTGGGTTCATCAGAAACTCAATGTACAGACCTTGTTACTACGAAATCTCAACATCGACCCAGGGTTCGACCACATCATAGGCCAAGCCAAACTCATCATGACCAAGATACTTTACTTCACATGCGCATGGATACTAGAGGATTCTTTGTACTTCACGTACCGGCGTGGTGTAACATCCATCCCTGGGAACATGCCACTTACGAGAAGGGGCCTACTGCCCGTTACCACCACCATTCGTGCTCAACCAGGAGCTGCACTAAACCTCGAGGGACACGTGTACTTTATTGTAGAGCTCAACATATGATTTCAACCCCCTCGAGGCACCTCTTTACTTTATTAGCTACAAGGTCTGTCCATGCTATACACAAGTTATATTGGTTCTACACTACAATCTTTTATGGGCTACAACTTAGCTGTAGTTCAGCGACCCGGTCAGCACCGATGTCTTCTGTTAAGGTTTGTGTACAACCTTACATATTGAATACTTTATTCCAGCATCAGCTTAGCAGTCAACTTATCACATTTCTGGCTTACTCTGCATTAAACTATCATCTTTGTAATTACTGTATTTTAGCATTTATTTGATGTAAAAATTAGCTTTCATTAATAGAATTCAAATGACAGAAACTTTAAATATCTTACCATAAACAAATTAAAGTAAGTCAATCTTTAGTAAGGAGGTTGTCAGATTGTGTTTTCATCAGGGAATATAGGCTACATCGCGACCTCCGTCGCGACAGTGGTTGCAGTTGCAGGAAAGAACTTGTCCTGCAACTACAAGCTCTATCGTGACTATCGTTCGTGTCTTGCAATGTGTAGTTGCGTACACGATGTAGCAAAGGCTCAATACTCTGCATGTGACGAAAACCGTCACATCGGATCACAATCGGACTTCGCACATTTAGGTTTCCGAACCAACCGCAAAAGTATGTTGGCTTTAACATGAAAAATAAGGAAATTTCCAATCTAAAACCTGTTTTATCAAGATATAAGTATTTCTTGGTAAAGTACCCAAATTTCAAGTTTATGGGTCAATGGGAAGAAAAAATAATCTTATGAACAAAATTTTGTGACAGACGACTGACGGCCGGACGGACGGACGCGTGAGTGACAGCAATAGGAGTCATTTTCGACCCTTCGGGTACGGAACCCTAAAAACGTGCTTTTTATTCCAAAAACGTGCTTTTTTGGACACCCGACCGTGCTTTTTGACGGAAGTGCTCTGGCAACACTGAAGACGTCATTAGTTCGCGTGTGTGGATGTGATGATGAATTGAAGTTGCTGCTGTAGTGCTGTTTGGTGCTGTCTCTATAGAAGCTATAAGATACAAATACATAAGCAAATCTATTATAAATTGGGCGTTGTATGCCCTAGTGGCATCCCTTCAACATCCCTTGGTAAAAATACAAATCATAAAAATGTGCTATTTGGGAATAAGTAATTTACAATTCCGTAGCCAGCAGTAGTGAGCACATTCGTGTTATAACAATGAATTAAGTGTTACTTTTACATAGCATATTACTTTTTCATTATACGTTGAATTGATTTCATGCAAGATAGCTGAACGGTATTTACCATATAATTGTAAGTTATGCCGGAGCAAAGCAATGATTATCGCGTTGTAGTTTTTGGTGCGGGTGGTGTGGGGAAAAGTTCGCTGGTACTACGTTTTGTAAAAGGAACATTTAGAGAGTCCTATATACCGACAATCGAGGACACATATAGACAAGTAAGACAAGTTTTCTTAAAATAGCTCATAATTACTTGTAAAATCGATAGGTTTTTAATACGTACGCTTTGTATTTAGTGTAAAATCTGCAGTTGCTAAGTTTGTTAAGATTTGTTTTTCCGTTTTTTTGTTGTCTTGTATATTTTCTTAGTCAATGTAAAATTTGGCTTCATTTATGTTTTTTTATTCATAAATCTACAGCTGTGTGAAAATCATTGTGATAATTTTGTAGAACTATCTGACTCTCATTATATATAATTGTAGTCTTTGTATCTGACCACAATCATTCCTGTTAATTCTTGGACATTTGTTGAATTTCATGTCATAATTTTATTTTACTAAACAGTTGAAACTCACGTAACCGTTAAGTAAAATAAAATTACAATGTGTCTCGCGAAAGTTTAAATTCAAGAATTCATGTCCAACACTTTGTGCCTAACTAAGCTTTTTTTATTAAAAAGAATGGGTCAGTTAATTTACTATTTTAGCTTGTTTCCATGGTGATGTCTCCTGGGTCACTTTTTTTTCAACAATAAGTTGACAAAGTTGTTTTGTGACTATTTCCAAAGTAATATAATTTATTTCATGTCTTAATGGCAGGTTATAAATTTCGTATTTGATTATTTTTATACAGCTATATGTGTAACTGTAATGGATACCTATTTTTGTTGTAGTTTTTCATGTCAATAAATGTGTTTGTTTATGTTGATCTTATTATTTGCTATTTCACTGTTTTATAGATCCTACACTTCATATCCAGGTGAGTTTTAATTTTATTTTATTTTTAAAAACACACTGTTGTTTGTCAAACTAAACCCCCTGTCATTTTCAATAATTTCGGCACACTACTTATTCCATATTAAACACCATAATTAAAATATAAAATAATTAAGAACTCTTATTTTCATACAAAACAGTGAGGGTCTACTCTGAATATCGAAAACCGAAATTCGTATCGTGCCATCCCTTTCAATCTCGTGTTATACACTATAAGAGTGAAAGGGATGGCGCTAAACGAAGTCACGATTTCACGGATACATTGTGACATTGGAAAGAGAGATAGTATTTTAAGGAACCCCCCCAAACAGGTCACAGAGTATGGGTACGTTAAATAAATAAATAGTGAACATGTTTATTATTACAACAGTACATTTTTTAAACGGCTTCTATATTTTGTAATTAACCCATAGCGTAGCCCCCTTGCCATTTGTAAAATAAATACAGCTTATCCGGGAATGGCGGGAACTAGTTACTTTTTTGACCTTGTGTCCCTTGAGAAGGTGCCAGGGCCGAAATAACTTGGCAAGCAACTCTATTGCTATAATTTACTGCATTACTGACCTCCACATGACTCCATGGCCTATATATACTAAACAAGCGACCCACCCCGGCTTTACATGGGTAGTCCAGTTACATTATATGTAGTCGCCTTTTTAGCGTTCCATAGTAAACAAGATACCCTTATAGTTTTGCTATGTGTGTCCGTCCATCCGCAGCTTAGCTCAGTAACCAATGCATACTTCAGTACCTATAACATTGTAGTCTTTGACTGTTAGTACTTACTATGATTATAGTTAACTATAGAGCTGTAATTTGGTTTATCAATCACGCCGACGTAGAAAACCACTACAAAACGTAATATCTTTAAAAAAAATAGGGCACCTTCCCTATACATATAGTGGGAATGCAATTTTATTTTCTTGCCAATCCCATTGTGTAGCTGTAGGGCATCGTTGGAAAGCTTATCCAAGTATATTTGTTTTATAAGTTTAATAACACCATAGGAATCAGTTTGCGTCATGTAATATTAAGCTTTAAAGTGAAAATTTTTGTTATGGTCAAGTGAGAGTCAGATAAGACACGGCCTAATAAGTTTCCGAAAATTTTCAGGTGATAAGCAGTAACAAGACAATATGCACCCTGCAAATAACGGACACGACGGGCTCCCATCAGTTCCCGGCCATGCAGAGATTATCGATCAGCAAGGTGACTAATACTTTTCTAAACCTGTCCTATACCGACATAAAAAACAAAACAATCTTTTGTTTACATAACGGGGATAACCGTCACCGGTAGACAACGTTGAATAATAACAAAGACATGTGCTATTCTGCTACAAAGTTTTAGTTTGACAATGCATGTTCGTCACTTCTATAAAATTTAAAAAAAGCTTGGCTACTTCTACTGTTGACTGCATTTCTGGTCCAATCAAGTCTCGTGAGTCACTTCAAAGTGTTCTTTTAAACGAAATGCAAAATAATCGGTAGCGAATTTTAGATTTAAAAAAATATAAGCATCTGTGTTTTCTCGTTTACTGAACAGTATATACTTAGTCTAATAAAAAGCAGAATTTGATTTATTATCATGCATTTTACAGGGTCACGCGTTTATATTGGTTTACTCCGTGAGCAGTAGGCAATCCCTCGAAGAGCTGAAGCCAATATGGCAGACGATAAAGGAGATAAAGGGCGCGGACTTGCCGAGCATCCCTGTAATGTTGGCGGCCAACAAGTGCGACGAGAGCCCCGAGATCCGGGAGGTGTCCGCGAGCGAGGGGCAGGCGCAGGCGCAGATGTGGGGCGTGTCCTTCATGGAGACTTCGGCTAAGACGAATCATAATGTAACACAGCTTTTCCAGGTTAGTGCATTCTTTGAGCAGGATACAGTATCAGGGTATCAGGGGTTAGGAGCAGGGTACGATTAATACAAATAAAGAATCATATCATATCATATCATATCCCGAAGAGCTGAAGCCAAATATGGCAGACGATAAAGGTCATAAAGGGCGCGGATCTGTCGAGCGGGCGCAGATGTGAGGCTAGTCTTACGAATCATAATGTTAGTATACTGCAATAATCCATTCGGGTGTTCTTAACTTCCTGTCATTTTGATTTCTGTGGATGATTAGGTATACGTCTGTTCTGGCCTGATGCTGCGGCCTGACGGTGCAAAAATGTACATTAGCGTGCTTCGTTTGTTATTTCACTTTTGATATAGCAATTTATTGCAATGATTTTACTACATATTATCAATGAGACATTTTTCATTCGAAAGACAACTTGCTCGAGCTCGTGCCGTCTGCATAGTTGGCGTGGCATTAAAGTAATTAATACTTTTTCTTTTCCTAATTAATTTTGTTTGAACTTATAGGAGATACTCTCCATTGGATCCCTTGACCTTTCATGTTAATTGTCAATTTTTTAAGTTCTTTAATTTCTAATTTCAGGAATTACTTAACATGGAAAAGAATAGGAACGTGTCTCTTCAAGTGGACGGTAAAGGGAAGAAAAAGAAAGACAAAGTAGTGAAAGACGGTGGCGAAGCGTCGGCGAGCGGAAGGGAAAAGTGCTGCGTAATGTAGACCTGATAATCCTTCGGTTCGATATAAATATAGTAGACCCATTACCTTATATCTAATTATTTATTCAGTCACATTAAAATCTAGTCATTTAATTCATTAATCTCGGATGAGTTCGCACGACCTAGTATAATTATTATACTTAATGCATTAAATAATAAAATATAAGTACTATTATTATGCCTTTAAAATAATGTAATAAAATACATATTGTGATGAAACTCGACAGTCATCAGAACGCATGTTTTGCTAATAATTGAAATAATATTTACACTAGTTGACTTGTTTGATAATGACTGACGTGAATCATTAAAGAGATGAGCGAATATCCCGTATTGATAGTGTAAAAATACAACGAAATGAAGTCTCTAGGACACACTGTTAAACGATTTTTTATGCTTATTATAGATTTAGTAATTCTCTGATAATGTATACACATACACATTGCTAGTTCATTCCTACACAGGTTTTTTTGTTGTTAGTGAAATCAGGTTCTTTTCAAGAAGTTATGTAGTTTTTATTCGCTAATAACTATATTTTTTAGCCCACAATTTCAGCATGTGTTCAGTATACCGTTCGCTAGAAGGATTTATATTATATCCGGTGATGTATAAGGCCAATATTATGCGCTAGAACTTGTCAACAAAACAAACAATTTGATTACTAAAATATTTACAATTGTATATTAGACCAAAAAGGCAGTAGTTCCTAATGAAGTAGAAAAATCATATTGGATTACTTCCTGTGCCAAATTTTACCACTGTCGTAGAAGAAATTAGCATTTGTATTCTGGATACATTTAAAATAGGTGCAACTAAATAATCAATAAATAAAATAAATAAACATGTGGTATTGTTTACATTAAAATGGCAGGCCAATTTTTATCTTTTTTTTTTAGTTCGTATACTAACCAGTGGATGTAACGATCATGCATGAATGTGAGCTGAAAATATATTAGCGACTCCTGTCTATTTATAATACCTAATGAATTAATGCGCTGTATTTAAGTCACTTCAAAGTACCTACCGATAACTTCTTGTCACTACCGTACCATGTCTGTACTGTACTTCAAGTTTTTATACATACATTTTTAAGTACATAATGTAAGGGATAACGAGGTATAATATTTAAGTAGCCTTTACCTCGAAATGTAGCCGTCGCTAGTTTGTAATGCACCTTATTTAGAATCAGAAATACATATCCATTCCAATTTTTAACATATAATCTACATATTACACCATTCCTGAATTACTTAAATATATGTGGAGTGGCCCGCTGAAACAATATTCGAAATAGAACTTAGGAACAAAGCCTTTGCACGAATTGTGCCCGAATCTTCAACGAATTGTATTTCATGTTTTTATGATATCTATATTATTGTTCATTCATAATTTCTTTGCATGATATAAGTAGTACAGTCAGCGTCATTTAGTATGTAGCAGCCAAAGTGGCCAAATAGTTCGGTACACTATATATTTTGTATGCTGTACTGAACTATTTGGTCACTTTGGATGCTACATATTATATGAAGCTGACTATACAAGTCACAACAAAGTGCACATTGACTGTACTCAGGCCAACATTCCCTAATTATTATTAGGTATGAAGATAAAGTTATCTATGTAAAAAAGTGTGTGGGCCCGATGATTAATTTCACCACAACTTGTATACTTAAAATTATTTTAACTGTCCGAGTTGTATCAAATTAGGCGGTTCAAAAAGGGACTTTACTGTCCAAGCGTGAAGATTCAAAGTCCAATGACAAGTTTTATAAAATGTCAGACATTTAAAAAAAAATCTACTTATAATACAAGCGGAAGTTGCTTAAATAATGAAAGTGATGGATCCTCTAGTGTTATAAGTTGATTAACGGGCAATACAAATATTTTGTATACAGTAGGTATATTTATTAAGTTTAAATACTGTTATAGATTATCGTTTTTGATGCATTGTCGTATGATCTCTAATTAGTGATTGTGAAAATATTATTTGTCTAATATTTTTTTTCTTGTTCTCACCCAGTTACCATGATTATATCTCCTCGGTCTCTTTGTAGAGTTTGATTGTTGATTTTATGAAGTAACTACTACTTAGGTAGAAATCTGTTAAACGCTCGTTTTGGTAACAAAGTTGGGCGTATCCGAAGTATCACATAGTCCTTATTTAACTAGGTACCTAACATTGCTATGAAAGTAACAGATGTCTCCTCACTAACAGGAGAAAATAACATCAACAAAAATTTGATCGACCCATGGGACTTGTATTATTTCACAATTGATATATATGTCGTGAAAATTCTCTTAATTTTTTTGCATGATATAATTTAATACGACAAAGTTGCATTAATAATAAAAGTTGTTATATGCTGTATTGATTGTTATAGTTGGACCAAAGTTGTTTGATGTTAATTGATGGTAAGTTAAAAATAATTGATTTCCTCTGGTGTCTAAACTTTTGTTAGGATAATTCGTTAGGATCTATGTATTTTATACACTGTCTCTGTATCTTTTTACTGTAACTATACCGGCTTCTCAATTTTCATATGAACATTTCTATAAATTTTGCTATTTTTCTATAAATTAACTTGTATGTTATCAACAGATGGTATTCAAACTCAATCTATTCTAATGGAGTAGTCGTAAAACGTAATGCTTACTATTTCGTTACATCTCGGTATATACACCGAATAGACGCGTTAAATCTTGTTACAAAGAACAACGAAATAGTAAGAAATTAATGCATGTATGTTAAGAAATTAATACTCTCTTTGTAACTCCATAGATACCTACCCAGTTTAGTTTTTGTATATTAAACTTAAAATAAGTCACGAACAACGTTAGCAAATGCCAATAAACTTTTCGTGAGGTTTCAGCGCTCATATAGGTACCTACCTGTACCTATGCTAGTAATTCTTCTTTCCATATTCGCACTTCTGATCACGAACGCTACTAAACGCTCCTTACTTACTCTTTGAAATGGTGCAGACTTATATTGAATGGCAATAATATTATAGTAGTTGCTAGGGATTTCGTCTAATTAGGAAACCCGTATGAAGGCATAGATTACTTTGTACTAAAATGCTTATATACAGTAGTATATAACAGCAATGTCAAATGATTGTGCTATTCCTTGAATTTCCATCTTTGTATATTACGTACAATGTCTTTAACTTACATATCCGAATAAAATTATATTTTCTTAAATTTGTTGTCCTTTTACAAAACGCGTGACGATTTTAAATTAGATATAGTCAAGGAAGTGATGTAATGTAACTGAAAGCGTAACATAAGTATATCTAGTCCATACGCCCTAGTAGTAGTTTAGATGTAGAAATCGCCTCATTACATTATTCACAAAAAAGCTTGGCTAGGAATAAGGGTGTTGCAATGATTTGGCTTTACACGACTAGTACGGAGTGGAGTGATCTGATTGTATATACATATATGTACTTACAGTTCGTGAGATCTGCGAAAAGGATTCGGCTTCGGGTGATATCGCTTATGCCCTCACACTACCCTATCGATAGGGCTGTGGCCCTGGGGAAGGGAGTTAAAGCATCTCACTCATAGTCTAACTCCCCTCCCCCAGTTAGGGCCCTACCTATAGGGTAGCACACTACCCTATCGGTAGGGCCGTGGCCCTGGAGGAGGGGAGTTAAAGCATCTCAATCATTAGAGCGATATAGTCTAACTTTCTCCCCTAGTTAGGGCCCTACCTATAGGGTAGCACACTACCCTATCGGTAGGGCCGTGGACCTGGGGGAGGGGAGTTAAAGCATCTCATTAGAGCGAAATAGTCTAACTCCCCTCCCCCAGTTAGGGCCCTAGCTACCTATAGGGTAGTGTGATGCGGCTTTTAAGAACGTTAAAGAGTAAACGAGAGAGAGATACACTCAAACTCTTCTAAGTACTCTCGGACTGTATCTTGTTTTGTTAAAATGTTGTATTTATTGTGGGGTTGCGAATGTTTGTTGACCAAAGCCGATGTAGATTGTAAGTATTACATCGTAATTGAGTCAAAAACTTGCTTTACTTTCCTCGTACGGATTAATGTTTACTTTTGTCAATGATGCTTGAAAAATTACAAATTCTTATATTTTTTAATCTATCTTGTGACACTTCTCACTAAGGCATACAGAAAATAAAACTGAAATTCTAAAACTGTCTTGTTATTTCATTGTTACCTAGGGATGCATAGCAAAATGTGCACTAATGAAAATCGCAGATGGTGCAGATCGTAAAACGAGCAGGTCGCAAAATGTGCAAATCGTAAAATGTGCGATCTGCGTGACTTCCCATTCTCAATTTATCACTCGTAGCTCTTAAAGACAACCCATCGGATTGCCAGTACACGTCGACGGCGGATCGGACCCGCGTGTACGAGTATAGTGTGATCTGCACATATTGCGTTGCGACCTGCACATTTTACGATCCGCCCATTATGAGAACTGCACATTTTGCGATCTGCCCATTATGAGATCTGCACATTTTGCGATCTGTGCCCGTTATAGAGTAGGCCCATTTTTGAAGAAGTAGAATACAAGAAGCAAATCGTGTAACAGTTGGGGTGACAACGTAATCAGAGGGTTTAGACCCTGCAGAATACGGATCTGCCTGTCTCCATCCCCAAATTTGAGCCGGAAGAATGTTATATCGGAAAAGGTGCAGCCCATACAAATTTTTTCGTTGTACATTTGGTAAATCGTTGTTCCGGTACCCTAACTATGGTCCAATTGTTATGGATTTTTGATATGCCGTAAATATTAATATTTGTCATCGTATCCCGAAATTTTTGACACTCCAGCTCTACGTCTTTCTCGGCCATCTTGGAAAATCTGTCACTTTTTTCAGTATTTTGCTTGTACTGTCGTTATAGTTCATTTTAGTGCTAAACATGGTTTGGCAATATTGTAAAACACAAAATTTGCTGAAACTTTTGGGTACAAAGATTTTTTCCATGACCCCTAGGGACGAAGATATGACAGGAGATATCATTATAAATTACCACTTTTTTCTAGTTTTCCTCTCATGTTTACGTTTAAAGTGCATTTTAGCGTTAACTATAGTTCAGCAATATTGTAGATTACAAAATTGGCTACAACTTTTGTATTGAAATATTTTTTCCACGATCATCAGGAAAGAAGATACGATGTCACCTATGGGGTACTACCGTCGATATTTACTACTTTTCCAGTTTTCTTCACATATTTTCGTTTTAGTGCATTTCTCGGTCAGCAATATTATAGAAGACAAAATTATATGCAAATTCAAAGTACCTACGATCTTCTAGGTATCGTGGAAACAGACGATTTTGTCTTCTGAGGGATTGAAGTGGTACAGATCGGAAAGTGACAGATGCTTTATCTTGTCGTCTATCCCGCTATCACTCGACCATCATAGATCCCCTACAGATTGCGATTAAATGCACTCAAACCTAAATATGAGAAGAAAACTGCAAAAGTAGCAAATTTCAACGGTGCTACTCCATAGATGACTTCATATCTTCTTTCCTAATGGTCGTGGAAAAAATATTTCAATACAAAAGTTGTAGCAAATTTCGTGATCTACAATATTGCCGAACTATAGTTAGTGCTAAAATGCACTTAAAATGTAAACATGAACGGAAAACTAGAAAAAAGTGGCAATTTTTAATGTAATATCCTGTCATATCTTCGTCCCTAGGGGTCATGGAAAAAATCTTTGTACCCAAAAGTTTTAGCAAATTTTGTATTCTACAATATTGTAGAACTATGTTTAGCACTGGAATGAACTTTGACGACAGTAAAAGCAAAGAACTGAAAAAAATGACACTATTTCCAAGATGGCGGCCAAAGTTATGGAGCTGGAGGACCGAAATTTTTAGGTTACCATGGCTAATATTGTCCTTCACAACATACCAAAAAACCATATCAATCGGACCTCTTTTAGAGTACCAGAGCAACAATTTACTAAATGTACTACGAATTTTTTTGTATGGGCTGCACCTTTTTCGGTATACCGTACTTCCGGCTCAAATTTCGAGATGGCGACAGGCAGATCCGTATTCTGCAGGGTCCAAACCCTCTGATAACGTTGTCACCCCAACTGTTACATGACTTGCCGCTTGCATTGTTTAGAGACGCTTTTTCCAATTCTGTTCCTCCTCTATTATGAGACCTGCACATTTTACGTAGCCTGCACATTTTGCGACCTGCACATTTTGCTATGCATTGTGTATGCATCCCTAAAAAGTAGAAATCGTGTATTGTAATTAGCAGTTTCTTACACTATGGTTACTAGCAGTACAGTCGAGGGTATAAATATGTATACATTTTTGGATCTTATTTCAAAAGAATAAGGTGAAAAAGTGTATACATAT
This sequence comes from Cenopis cana, assembly GCA_951800055.1. NCBI lineage: Eukaryota > Metazoa > Arthropoda > Insecta > Lepidoptera > Tortricidae > Cenopis > Cenopis cana. The sequence goes on along the minus strand of OX637479.1, from coordinate 6,407,804 downwards.
TGGTGCCCTTGACTGCACCTATATTATTAAAGAAAATATGAAGGTAATGCAATAGGGAAATATAAAAATGGAAATAATAGCAAGTTGTTGACTAGGATTTTTATTAAAATATAAAAAATACATAAACCTCATTTTAAATAAGATTAAATTATTATTATTTTCCACAGGCTCGGTGAAAATCATACCGGATTCATAAAATAAACGTCGACTGGGAAAATCTTTTTCACTTTATCTGTATAATTCTCTAGTGTAGATTAGCCAAGTCAAAGTACTGGTAGCAAAATTATAGGTACCCATAATGCAATCTTTCATATGATCAATACTTATACAATTCATTTGTTACACTCGTGTTTAAGCTACCACCAACATATATTTAAGTAGACGCCGCATGTACCAAGTTGGTGATGTTTTAACTTTTGAATCATCTGTTCCGTCGAAGCTCTACACGCCAATTTAAATAGACAAATTAGAAAATAAACACAAAAACGTATTTGGATTCCGTTCTACAATGGTTTATGTATGCATTGTTGCGTGATCTACCAAGATATACGTCTGTGTATGTTACATTAAATGGAACAAACCTACCTACACTAAACAATTAATAAAAAACTCACCTAGCCATTTCCTACATTCCACTGATAAAATGCAATAACAAAAAATCTGTTCAAAATCTTAAAAAATATATCACAGTGTTAGTAACATGATCTTTAATATTTCATTTAGGTACCTTTGCTTTATAATATCAACATTCAGTGGAATTCCATTCCCAAGTATTATTTATTATTTTATTAACCTTTTGAACGCCAAAGTGCTTGTGTCGTGAAAAAGCATAATAAAGCACTGTTGAATTGATGTAACGTTTAAACCAATAACAACAACTGATAATAGATTTTATTCATGATCAAAGTAGAGTGAAGGTGCACTCAGACCTTTTTAGTGGTTGTTGGCGTGGTGGGCACGACGACACACGACCACTTTATAGGTTTTTGGCGTTCAAAGGGTTAACATGGTTAAGTAAATATCAATATTTTAGCAACTCAAAAGGCATCACCACTGCCATCTATACGTCTCGTTTTTCCATGAGTTCTATTTCTAATTCCAGCATCAGATTCGAAATCATAATTACGATTTTTATAATCTTGCAAACGGCCAGTGCTTGAAGACCTTTTTAAAGAATTGATTGGCATAACTGTTCCATTTGTAATATGAAGAGGCCTTGTAGATTGGATTACAGGAACATGCACAGAGCTTGCGTTATTTATCTGAGCACTTGTTAGAGCCTTTGTACATACATCTAGTATCCTATCTAGAGTAGCACTACTTATTCTATCTCCACCTTCTATGCTAGGTTGGTTATCACTTATGTTACTCCTAGTCGTATTGTTACGTTTTTCATTCACGCCTACGCTAAACAAACCACATAAGAAACTAAGTTTAAATGGAATGCTAAGTATATAAGTAAATAGAATCATAACAAGAAGAACAACTAATATAATAGTGAAAGACACAGTTAATAAGCCGCGCGCTATTACATCCAGGGGGAACCATAGCCCATCTGAAAATGAAATAAGAATATATTATTGAACTGAATTATTACAGTTTATACATTATCATAATTTTATACCTAATTTAATTTTGTATATAAAATTCTGGTGTTTTAATCTTTTTTTAAACATCTAATAATGACATGCATTCTTAGATCTTTTATTGTTAAAGACAGAACACTAAATTAATCAACATAGACCCCCATCTTAAGGCTGGTTTTCCACTAGAGCTATGCTATGCTATGTTCATACGCGTGTGAGAGCGGAGTGACCGCGCACATAATCTCAACCATAGAGATTTAGCAACCTAAATAGATTTAGTTAATGTAAAGTATTTTTTATGAAATAAACATATTTAATGTATGAAAACATAGCATAGCATAGCTCTAGTCTAGTGGAAAACCAGCCTAAGGGTTTAATTCCGCAGCCGACAGCACACAGCAACTGCATGTTCCGCCGCACTCCAAATTGGACTGTAATCATAAGACTGAAAGTCCCAATTTAGAGTGAGTGGCGTGTGCTGTTGCGACACTTCTCCGCTCATTTCAAATTGAGCTTTTTACGAATATCATTACGGTTCAATTTGGAGTGCGGCGGAACGTGCAGTTGCCGTCTGCTATCGGCTGCGGAATTAAACCTTAACTCAGTTACTGAAATTAATGAGATAATGAGTTTGTGACCGTGATGGGTGACTCAGAGGACATGTCTGTTCATGAAAAAATGGATTTGTCTCACCACATAACTAATTACTATTACACTTGCTACTGAAAAAAAATAGAGACAATAAAACTATAAATTTTCTGTTGTATTTGAATTCTTACCTGTTAATCCATATATTATAGTCTGAACTGTAGCACTTATAGTGATCATGGGCTCAGATATGAGTGTAGTAAACATCCTCACACCTATTTTCATGGGGTTCATGTATTTTAAGAATTTTGTAGGATCAGGAGGTGGCACTTCACATGTGGACGACCAGAAGTACCATTTACATCTATTGATGGCTGACAAATAGCGGTCGAACTCGTGTTGCTCCGCTTCCTGCAATATAAACTCTTTTTAACATAAAAGTGTTGGTTTATACAGGATGTCCCTAAAACCAACGCCAAAATGAAGAGGGCTATAGTTCGTACAAAACTGTAAGGCCAAGTGCTGTCAAATTAACGCAAACAAAAATCTACCTTACAGTCAGAGCTCTAGGTCTAGTTTTGCTTGCGTTTGTTTGACAGAATTTAGCTTTAGAGTTGTGTCCGAACTATAATAGAACATCTTATAAGATTTTAATTTAATCAAACTTTACCTTATTAAAAATCGCATAGTTATACAGGATAGCAATGTCTCCTAGGACACTTATTTTGTAAGGTGTGCTTAATAAGAAATACACTAAAAGTAAACAAAACAAAATTTGTTTATGGATTAAATCATAGTTGTGGTAAAATTGATGCTTAATAAAAAAAAACTAAATAACTACATAGCTTAGGTTACGGGACAGCAAATGTAACTGGTTATAAGAAATCCAAGTCAATTTGAAATTATAACAAATAAGATATACTCGGAATTTTCAGGTCCTTTTTGAAAATGATAGTTTTAACTTACTTTGTAAGAAACAAAGACTTCATATAAATAAAATGTAATGACAGCAATAATCTTGAAATGTCTATGCGACATATGATTCCACAGCCACATCATTGCACCAGCTGCTGCTAACATTCCAAATGCCATAGTGATTTCCATCTGAAAAACATGTTCTGTGAGTGTCCTGTTTAGCATTTAGGTTGTCTTGTTTTGTTTGTGTTTCTTTGAAACTGTTAAATCATCTTCTTTTAATCTTTTTGACACCTAGAACAGATATATCCGTCACAGTGTGCAGTGTGATATCAAGCTACATGCATTTCTATAGGGTTCAACTTCACAATTGACATTCCCATATCATGGTGTGTTAGCGACAGTGTTGATAAAGTTAAACATCTTCTTTACCATTAATAGTATGGATTTGTAAACCTGTTGATTCAGTGTTTATCAGTTTATAGCACATATCAAGTCAAGCATACCATGAGAAATTAAATGAGACACAATTTTACTTCTGATAATGCTGGAAACCCGATTTATGGTGTGATAATATTTCAAGATTGCTTAAAATTGATAGTATATTAACAACTTAGTGTTATTTGACGACCGCTTTAGCTTAGTTGGTAGTGATCCTGCCTACGAAGCTGGAGGTCCCAGGTTCAAATCCCGGCCGGGGCATTTATTTGTGTGATGAGCTCGAATATTTGTTCTTGGGTCTTGGATGTTTTCTATGTATTTAAGTATTTATTTATCTATATAAGTATGAATATCGTCGCTTAGTACCCATAGTACAAGCTTTGCTTAGTTTGGGACTAGGTTGATTTGTGTAAGATTGTCCACAAATATTTAATATTAATATTATATAAAGTATTATTGTAGTTATTATATGTAAAGTAAGTACCAGTAAATAGGTGAAATGCTAAGATTACCTTATATTCCACTAAATAAAACTGTATGTAGTCATTCCAGGCCATGGCTATCCTCTCTGAAACACTTGGTTTGTAAATGGCATTCTCAACATATCCTACAGAGCGACGGAATATTTCCTCAGACAGGGCCACATTTGGGTTAAGGTACTCATTCAAAGTGGTCCATTGACTCTCGTCAAATCTCATTTGAACCGAGACATCTACTGAGCTGTCCTCATTTTTCTGTGAAATATAAAATCAACTTTAGTACAGCTATAAAAGCTGACCCTGATAGAAAAGAAACTAATGTAAACAAAGAGGCAACCACACCCAAATACGATTCTGTCATGCAGAAAGAATGCAGCTGCAGGGCGCGCGCGGCCGCCAGCGCGCCGTGAACGCGCTGCAGCTCAAGGCGCCGCGCCACCACTCCGCCGCCTTTAGAGGCTCATTTCGTTTCGCAGCCACCAAGTGCTGGAACGTTATCCCACCACCTATACGACTTTCCAAAACTTATTTACGTTTTAAAATTAACTTAAAAAAGTTCTACCTTTCGATACAAAAAGAGTTGCAAGATGTGCGATGCCCCACAAAGAGTAGACATAATTATAATTTTAAAAATAAAACTGTTACGTGATTTCATTACCATAGTCACTTCAATATTATTATACATAGTCAATCCAATATTGTATTATTGCAATTGTAACTACCTACTTAATTTAATTTACTAACCTGTCTATTTACTTAATGTGAAACCAACTTATTGACTACGGGTGGGCTTAAAACCAGCTTATCGCTGTGCTCACACCGATTTTTCCATGTCAATTAGATGTAAGATATTACTAACCGATACACCATTGTAATTTAAAGGAAAAATAAACGCATTTGTATTTGTAAAAAAAAAACAATATTAAAGGTTATTTATATTTTCTGAATAATAAAATCAGCCCTGCATGCATACACACAATACGTTTTGAGTAGGCGGCATAGGTTTCCGACCTCAGTTAGTAATAAGATTTTGTACAGAATATGTTCTATGAACAACTTACTTTATATTGGCCTCCTTTTAATATAATTGCTAGCATTCGTTTAAAGAACCAGTCCCTCATGCCTGTCTTTGCAGATTGTGTGCTGCTAGTAGGAGGCAAGGACATTCTCAGATCAGGTGTAACATCCACATTCTCGTTTTCTGTAAGTATTACGTCATTTTTGTAATGCCACGGATCCGGCCCCTCTTGATGTGCACTTTCGAGTGGGTACCAGCACAAGCACAGGGTTATTAACAACGTTATCTTCATTTTTATTAACAAAACACATTCGGTTGAGTTGAATTTTTTTTTGAAATAAATGACGTTTGTTTAGTTTACTGACATTTGCTCGTTGTTTGGTAGAATTGGTAGAGTGGGGATAACCGGGGAGAGGAAAGGGCACGGAAAGGGATCAAACATGAAACAAGTTTCTACTCTTTCTACGGGATCAAAAGATCAAAGATCATTTGAGCAGTATTAAAAATATGGAAAGTACAAGATTGAAACTGTCTTATCAGTTGGTTTTTATCGGTACTTTCCTTAGCAGAATTATGCTTAAAAGGCAGAAATGCTAAAATGAAATGAAATATTTTCATTTATAGGAACGGTAGTGTAGCGCCCATGAAAATATTTAGTTTCCATTATCACGCGTTTTATTACGATGCTTGAATGGTAACATTATGACGTTAGATTTGTCAATGTCAAAGTTGGCAGAGTCAGAGTTGTCTTGTCAAAAACAAAAACTTATACTAGCCGTGACTCCGCGGTTTGTTTTTGTTTATTATTCAATGAAATAACTATACTTATCCCTAAATTTGTTTCAAGTATCCCCTAGTTAATAAAATGGCGTCGATCGATTTCGATCCATCAATAAAACTGTGCTTAAAGCACTTACACTCTAGCGCCTCGGACTCCACAGAGCAGCTCCGGTTAACACTTGACGATATAATCCGCCAGACGCACGGCAGCGCTAAAACTTTAGCCAACACGTTGCCTAAGAAGTACTTGAATGAGGAGAAGATGGAATCGCCGCGGATGGCGAAGCACAAGAGTGAGAAGTCTAGTTCGAAGACGGTGCCTATACCCCAGCAGAGTCCGCAGCAGTTGCAGATTCCGGAGAGAGAGAACGATGATGGGTCTGTGATGGATGGGGAGCTGGCGTTTGACTTGTTGGAGGAGGACCTGACATGCGCCGTGTGTCGGCAGATAGCTGTGCAGGCGGGGAACAGGCTGGTTGAGTGTGAAGCTTGCCATGCTCTGTACCATCAGGTATTTTTTTTATTAATAATGGGATTGCTCTTGGCCAGCACCACAGAAATATATCAAGATAGAAGGAAAGAGTTCGGCAATTTGTAGGGAGACCGAGCGTGTAACATTTTGCGTAGGTACTTTGACGTCACGAGCGTAATTTAGTGATGAGAAACATAAGCCGCGCGAAAACGATTCAAAAGGATCGATTAGAAATATTAGAACTCGGCACCGATTCTATGCATCGATTTAAAATATCGATAAGAACCGATAGAGGAAATGATTATTATTTTCGACAGAAGAAATGTTTTGACAGAGGAAATGAGTAAGCTCAGAATTTAAATCGAAAAATATAAATGTAGGTAGGTACCTACCTAATAACCAATAAATTGCGTTACATTTTAGTAATTTGTACATATTAGCCGCTCCAGTTATTAACTAAGTACCTATAAACGTGTACCATTTTTAGGGTTCCGTACCCTAAGGGTAAAACGGGACCATATTACTAAGACTCCGCTGTCCGTCCGTTTGTCACCAGACTGTATCTCATGAAAAGTGATAGACAGTTGAAATTTTCACAGATGATGTTATTCTGATGCCGCTATAACAACAAATGCATATTAATTTAATATGCATAAGAATAAAATAAATATTTAGGGCTCCCATACAAAGGATATAATTTTTCTTGCCGTTTTTATAGAGAATGGTACGGAACCCTTCGTGCGCGAGTCTGACCCGCACTTGGCCGGTTTTTTATATATTCTTTGTTACAGACCATGGAAACATCAAAGAAGTCCCGCGAAGAAATATTAGAAGCTAAGAGGAAAGCGATTAATAATATTTGTTTTGCACTACGTACATTATATAGCTGCATAATAATTGACCGAGTAAAACGAGGTCTCTGTTTTAGCTTCGACGAAAATGCTTTCGTATGTCCGGCCGGATTTTTGTATGTCCTCCTCTACAGGTCGCATTTATCAACCGATTTTCGTGAAATTTTGTGAGCAGGTTCGGTAACTATATAGAATTTTTTTGTCGAGACACTTTTTGGAAATTCAAAAAAACAAACATTGTATCAATGATTTCGTGTTTTTCTGCGGCCGTTTTTTCCTCTACAGGTCGCATTTCTCAACCGATTCTCGTGAAATTTTGTGAGCAGGTTCCATGGCTACATATAACTTATTTGTAGAGTAAATTTTTGTAAATTTTTAAAAAAATTTTTTTAAGTCGTTGGCTGATCTCCTCTACAGGTCGCATTTATCAACCGATTTTCGTGAAATTTTGCGAGCAGGTTTGGTAACTATATAGAATTTTTTTGTCGAGTCACTTTTTTGAAATTCGAAAAAACAAACTTTGTATCAATGATTTCGTATTTTTCTGCGGCCGTTTTTTCCTCTACACGTCGCATTTCTCAACCGATTCTCGTGAAGTTTTGTGAGCAGGTTTTATGATTACATAGAATTTTTTAGGCAAGTAAATTTTAGTAAATTTAATTTTTTTTTAATTTATTCATTGGTTTGTTCTCCTCTACAGGTCGCATTTATCAACCGATTTTCGTGAAATTTTGTGAGCAGGTGCGGTAATTCTATATAATTTTTTTATCGAGTCACTTTTTCAAAATTTAAAAAAACAATGTTTTTATCAATTATTTTGTGTTTCTGCGGCCGAATTTCGATTTGTTCACCTCTAAGGGTCGCATTTCACAACAGATTCTCGTGAAGTATTGTGAGCACGTTCTTTGATTACATCGAATATTTTTGTCGAGTAATCTAAAAAAAATTCTATGGTTTGTCCTCCTCTACAGCAGCGGTCGGCAACAGGCGGCCCGCGAGCCTCCCTGGCTTTATTGTTTGTAAAGGTAAAATTTGAAATTCTTAACATCGTGAAAGCGTCTGTATCGCCAACCACGAATATTTTCACAGTTGGTCAGGACGAGATATGTGTTTGTAAGTATATTTTACAGTTACATCTATCTAAATTTTTTTTCAAAAATTTCGCGCCTTCCGCGTTTGCGTTAGACAGTATGAAGTATTTTCCACACCTGCATCTTAATGTTCAAAAAATTTCGCGCTCGCTGCGCTCGCGTTTGCGTCTACATGACTTGATGCGTATGAAGCATTTTCCAGACCTGCATAATAATGTTCGCAAAATTTCGCGCTCGCTACGCTCGCGTTTTCAACGAGATTTGTTATGACTTGATGCGTATGAAGTATTTGCCGCATTTGAATCAGTGTTCGAAAAATTTCGCGCTCGCGTTTACATCTACATAACTTGATGCGTATGCGTATGAAGTATTTTCCGCACCTGCATCATAATGTTCGAAAAATTTCGCGCTCGCTACGCTCGCATTTTCATCTAGATGTGTTATAACTTGATGCGTATGAAGTATTTGCCGCATTTGCATCAGTGTACGAAAAATTTCGCGCTCGCGTTTTCATCTAGGTGTGTTATATGACTTTATGACCCGTCCCCCCTTAAAGTTTCTATATCTGCTATTCTATATGCTTGCATTGATCGAATGAATCGCGAAATTACGATGCGGTTGAAATGCGAATTATCTGGGTTTGGCAAGGAAACTAGCTGGTTTATCTGTGAAAAGTCGGTTTTTTCGTCTTTCTCGTTTTTCACGTAAAAAGGGGTGCGAATTTTTACTACGTTACTGTCGCGTACGGCGTACCAATTTGTTTCGAGTTGATATCAACAGACATTACAGACAGTGATCAGTATTATCATTTGCGGCCCGCGAAGATTTTTTTAGCTACTATGTGGCCCGTGGGTGCTAAAAGGTTGCCGACCCCTGCTCTACAGGTTCGATATCTAACATAGTTTTGGAAATAAAAAAAACACTCACGAGGTCTACAGCTCACAGAGCCACTAGTATAAGAACGTAATTATTATTTCGCCTGTTTTCAAATTCAATTTCAATAATCGAGTAAGAAAATCGCAGTGCACAGCACTATTCTTTAGTTTTGACAGAAAAAATGACTATCGACCTTGAACGTGACTCGACAGTTTGAATAGCTTATTTTTACATTGCTGGTTTTGAACGCACGCCAAGTCTGGCTCGTCAAATTAAAGCCGCAATGGAAAGCTAGCGTTGACACACAACCGCCCGCTACCGTTATGATGAAAATAATAAAATATTTCGTTTTTTAATTATTAACAGATATTTAAGGACAAATTGTACTTACCAATGAAAGGAAATACCTCGATTAACAGCTCCAACTTTCTTGGAAGTGTTTGAACAATTAATTATTGCGCAACGAACCATTTTGTTTTTAAAACCTGGCGTCGCACGCATAACGCGATCGGGAGTACACTGAAGTTTGCGGCGAGCAGTTGTGTCTCCGGGACGTAATTTCGCCACGCGAGGTACATACACTCGTTCCTTCTATCTTGATATATTTCTGTGGCCAGCACCTAGCCAGGGGGCAACGATGAGGCTGACGCCGATATTAAAATTCTGCATTATTTAGGACTAAAAGTTTAGTACCATCCTTTTTCTAAATGTTATGGGCTTTAAGGCTATAGCAGCCTTTTTAGTTTGAGGACCCCAGCATGGCAAGCAGAAGATGGCGCGCAAACTATCTCGCTGCAAGACGGACTACAGTAGAATCTGCTTATAAGGACTCTGCGTTATAATATTTGACCGTTTTTAACAACTGCAAAATCACTGATGTTAGGATTCATACCAAATATTTCAAATTAGTACACACCGGAACTGACAGTCTCGGAGTGAGATAGCTCACACACCATCTTGTGCTAGCCATGCTCATACCATCATATGTACATATGATGTTCTTATAAATAGGTATAGTAATTTTTTTTCTAAACTTATAAAGCCAATTACATTTCACAATAGTATTCACAGGCTACCACTAAAAGTCACTGTTAACTGTGACACAACACCTAATATATCTCTAAAATACTGTACTGTTTTTCCAGGATTGCCACAAACCTGTCATCAGTGATAATGATGTCAGCGCCAGCTGGCAGTGCGCCTCATGCCTCGCCTCCCAAGGCTTTGTCACCAGCTACACCAAGATATCATCTGCATCCAAATCCCCGACCCATGTGTCGGGGTCCACTACACCAGTAAAGATCTCTTCTGGTAGCTCTTCATCGAAGGTGGTCACTCCAAATATAAATATTATCTCTGCTGACAAAAGACTGCAGATCATGAAGAAGAAAGCAGCCAAACAACATGAAAAGAAGAAACATAAGTGAAAACAAAACTATTTTATTTAATCATCATGTGTTAACTGTACATTAATGGCCAACTGGTAGAGATCAATAGCATTTGCCATGAATCTATTCATTTTCAGTGTCCTAGTGTGTTAATACTGTTAATTAATTCACATAAGTAGTAGGTAATAAGTACTTTCATAGAGGTAAATAAATATTGAAGTAAACAATTTGTAATTTTTAATCTATTCTGATTAACTTCAGGAGTCAGGCGAGGTGTAGCCAAGCGATAATTCTGGGATAATTCAGGTGAGGTGGGGTGAGATAAACTTAAGGGATAGTGTTCTGCCCATATTATCATCACTCTTCACCTTAATTTATTATCCTACTATATAATATTATAAATGGGTCAATCAACTATTTCTTGTCACTCGTTACCATGGTTACGTCTCCTGGGTCACTCTGTGATTTTACCGACTTTAATCCTACTAAACATATTTGTTTAAAATCTATTTTTTACAGTAGATAACAACTATCAATTGTAAAACGATGTGTTCACCTGTAATTGGGGTACATAAGCCCCCTGTAACAACTATACCAAAGACAATTGTAACCTTATCTTATGTACTCTGTTGGTGTCCCGTGAAATGAATAAAATAAATAAAATAAACATGATTTTTAGCGATGATTATAAACCCATTCTTACGTTGCTCATCTCGTGAGCATGCTTGAACTCCATGTTATAGCATTTTTTCTAAGAAACTCTGTTACTGTTGTCTCCTGGCTGACGGGACAGAATAACAACAAGGAAAAGTTGATTGACCCAAATGCGAATGTTAGTGTGTTTGTGACTCAATCACGCAAAAACGGCTGAACGGATTAAGACGAAACTTGGTATACAACGAGTTCACAGCCTGGATTAACATATAGGATACTTTTTATCCCTGAAATCATCCCTCAAATACAAGGCCACGCGGACGAAGTCGCGGGCAAAAGTTTAACTTGGTTTAACTAAATGCCATATTAGTTGTAGCTTCTGTACCTACAACATAATAATTTGATCTACGAATAAGTTGATCTCATGGTGAAGCTCGTAGCCGTATAATGGAATCCTTCAATAGCCAACACTCTGGTAAAACTTATCTAGAAAATTTACATAAACTTCTTTACATCAAGTCAGTATCAGCAATTCAGCATGGCAGGTTTCATTCATGCAACATTGATAGAAATAGGTAACGAAAAACCGGCCACGTGCGAGCCGGACTCGCACACGGAGCTTTCCGTATCTGTAAAAACGGCAAAAAAACATGTTTGTTATAATATTTATAAAAACGGTAGGCCTGTGCCCTCATTGGCGGTGTAGGTGACTCCGTACCGACCCACTCGAAGGAACCTCGCACCGAGACGTTGCCTTCATATTGTCCTTGCCTTGCCGTTGCCGGGGTGGTATTCACCTACAATTTCCTCCTCAAATTTTCCCTCTCTGTCGCACTTGCTAGTCTTCGATTTGTGGTTCGCGGTAGCCCCCCCCCCCCGGACAGATAATGGGTGATAGCAACTACCTACTTACTATTCTTTGCAAATACGGAAAGTTACTAACTAAACGCTCTTGTAAAATGTAAATAGGTACCAAATTATAATATATATGTATAAATTTCTAACGCGTCAAAGATTTTGGTGATCGTATATAAGTCGGCTTTCTACAGTTTCTACAACCAACATTTAAAAAAAAAATCTTAAATTTTTTATAGGTAGGTACGGGCTCTTTATGCAGTGGGTGGTGCAGGAATTACCTATTATGAAATAGATAAAAACGATTAATATAATATACTAGGTTAAATATACCTACCTACATATACTTACACTTACCGTCAGAAAATTTGGCCCAAAAACTTTTCGTCATTTCAAACTATAAATTGAACTAATTTAATAATGTTTAATATTATAAAATAGTATATTACTTACCAAGGGCGGTGAAACAAAGAATGTCTCGGATTGCAGGTATTTGACCACCGAATTTGCGGTAATTGCCACTTTATGGCGGTGTGACATTAAAAGTCATAACGCCTGGCTGAACGGATTACCAGGATTTGGCTACCGCAGACCACAATGGCTTAATGTCATCATCATCATCATCATATCAGCCGCAAGACGTCCACTGCTGGACATAGGCCTCCCCCCAAAGAGTGCCACAATTACCTGTCCTGCGCCACCCGAATCCAGCGGACTCCCGCGACCTTTACCAGGTTCATCAGTCCACCTTGTGGGGGGTTTACCCACGCTGCGCCTTCCGGTCCGTGGTCGCCACTCGAGAACCTTTCGGCCCCAACGACCATCGGTTCTACGCGCAATGCTTATGCTTAATGTTCGGCTTTAATCTAAGCGCTGGTGAGTTATCTTAGTGGCCGCCACCTATATATATAGTGGCTTAATGTAGAGGGATTTTATACCAAAGCGGTGGTAAACAAGCATACGCCCTGCCAGATGGTAAGTATAGAAAGTACCTATACTTATCCTAAAAGTTGGCATTAATATTACACCGAGCTGATATTTTTTTAAGAGCCTTGACCGCCTTAAACTTCTGATCTTTTAGGCTAATTATCGAACGTGCTCACAAAATTTCACGAGAATCGCTTGTGAAATGCGACCTGTACAGGAGAACAAACTGAAATCCACCGCAGAAACATAAAGAAACCATTGTAAGAAAAATAGTAAATTTGACGCGATAAAAAGGTTGATATAATTGTCCAGCTTGTTACCTATAGCTAGGTAGGTAGGTACACTTTCACAACATTTCACGATAATTGCGACCTAAAGGAGAACAAACGGAAATCCGCCGGACATACGAAATCATTTTTGACGATCCTGATGAGATCTTCGTTTCACTCGGCCAAATAAGTTTGCAAACTCAAGTCCGCATAAAATAACCGGTGGATAGGTAGGTAACTACGGAACTCTAGATATTGCGCGTGCGCGTGGCCCGACGTCCTGTCACGCCCTCGGCTAGTTTTCCAAAAATATTCCTTTTGTCGTAATCGGTAGGTACTCCATTTTTACGAATTACACATGAGGGTAGTTTTTTAACAGATTCAGTCCAGTAGCAACTCCTGTGCAATTAATCATCTAAGTAGGTAATGTCGAACATGTGGCATTATCGACTAACAGATTAGAGAAGATATATTATTCTTTGCCGGATCTTAGACCAAAAACAATAGTTTGATGTAAATAAATATTTGTGGACAATCTTACACAAAATCGACCTAGTCCCAAACTAAGCAAAGCTGTGCTATACCTACCTACTGTACCGTAACAACCTATAGTTACCTAACATTGTATATTAGGTTATATGTATCTACGTATTGTGTCACTACATTTTCCCAACGTCAATGCTTTCAGCGAAAAGCTAACGAGAAAAGAAAATACAGATGAGTAATGTTTTTTTTTATTTACATTATATCACATCACGTTTACGATGAAACTTAACCTAAAAGCAACAGAACTTCTCCCGCTACGTGCGTCCAATCTCAAAAATACAGCGTTCCCATTGGCTGCGTCCCGCCTGGGCGGAACGGGATGCTGTAACACCTCGTGTGTTGCCAACCTCGCATTTGTTACCCGGGATTAAGGTCCATGTTTGTTTGATACAGTTTGGAAACAAGGATAAATTGCTACGCCTCCCGAGTTGTCTTTTTTTAGGAAACACTTTTAGTGAGATCTTGTGACGATATTAGTTTCTGGGCGGAGTGACGTGGGCGCGCGTTGCAGCTCACTTGTTCAGTTGTAATAAAATATTTGCAACAATTCACCTAGATGTGTCTGAATTTGTCATAAACAATTTAGAAACTTATTTTGGTTAGTGATTACTGTTTTCGTCAAATATTTGAGTGGTTTTATTGTGTTGACCTGCTCTATTTGACGGTGAGTTTAAATAATCATTGTAATAAGGAACTAAGTAGGTACTTACACAATATACAAATGCGTAGGTACCTACGTAGGAGTGTTTTTCCAAGTTTAACATCTAGTTTGGATGTTTAGATATTCGTTACCCCATCAGGCAAAAGCGGCTGAACGTATTATGATGAAACTTGGTATAAGTAGGTACGAGTTTATAGCTTGGATTAACATATAAGTAGTTAGGATACTTTTAATCCCGAAAATCATCCCTCGAAGGGATGAAATAGGGAGTGGAAGTTTACGCGGACAAAGTCGCGGGAAACAGCAGCGTAAATAGCTATTGTAGCGCTCGTAATCTTATAGCTATTTCTTACCTATATATATTTAGGTACGTATTTTATCGTTAACTCCTTTTCTGTGGGTTCTATTTCTAAGTCCTGTCTGCGTAGTTATTCTAAGTCTGCGTTCACGGCCTGTAGCGGTGTAGCTATCACATCTAAATTATACCGCGTTTGATAGTCCCACTAATAAAACTTATTGAACTAGGGATGCTAAGCGGCGGCCGGGCGAGGGTGCCAAAGTGCGCGCGGTGTCGCAACCATGGACTGATCTCTAGCCTGCGCGGGCACAAGAAGGCGTGCCGCTACCGCACCTGCCAGTGCCCGAAGTGCGGGCTCATCAAGGAGCGGCAGCGGATCATGGCAGCTCAGGTAATGCCATGCTTCACCAGCAGCAGGGGGGCCCCCAGGCAACATCAACAGCAGCGGCCGCCGTCCAAATGACGGACAAAAGCCGTAGCCGTAAAGCCGCCGTAGCGGTGACGCGACCCGCCACACCTCTCAATGCGCCCAGCGCCCTGGCTAGGTGCTGGCCAAGAGCAATCCCATTGTTAATCATAAAACACAGCAGGAGAGGAGGAGCCCCCTAGCACCCATGAGGGTGCAGAAGATACTCGTCGTCGTCAGGTAATGCCATGATACAATAATATACCTACTGCACCAGATATGGCCATCCGGTATACATCGGTTAGTAGATGTGGGTGATAAAGGTATCTTCATCATTAATTGCCTCCTTGGTCCATCACCTGTTAGGGCTACAAAAAACGTGTCGCAATCATAGCTGCCAGACTGCCAGTGCCCAAAATGCTGTCTCGTTCCCATTCAGGAGCGGCAGCGGATTAAGAAAGTTGTTGAAGTCATTCTTTCAGCTAGCAATAGCATATTCAAAATGATCATTACACTAATATTTTCCCTTACCGGAATTGATGAATAGGTAGGTATCTAGTAGGCAATTTAATCGTATCAACGTATCTATTTAGTTGCCGAAAATAAAGTTAATCTAAGTTTATTGTGTTAGGTATAAATAAGGCAATTCTATGGACTTTATCTCTTTCCCCTTCCGTCGTATGTTTACGGAAACATTATAAAAGGTATCGATATCCGGCGCAAGAATACGTCCAATTCAAAAATAACACCGAATTTGAAGGCGTTAATGCGTTAATGTAGTGAAATCGAGAACCGCTAATGCAGTGTCAGTTTATTTGGACAAGTGGCATATGTTTACCGCGGGCGGGACAGGGGTATCGATCTTTCCCTATCGGTTTAACACTTGACTTGCAACCAAATCTACTCATGAATTAAACGTTTATTACGTACCTATATTGTTTGATGTTTTTTTTCTTTTTTTTTGTATAAATAGCAAGCTTTCCACTGCAGATTATAGAATTTTTTTTTTGAAAAAAATATTTTTTTTGTGTACAATCTTACACAAATAACCTAGTCCCAAACTAAGCAAAGCTTGTACTATGGGTACTAAGCGACGATATACATACTTATATAGATAAATAGATACTTAAATACATAGAAAACATCCAAGACCCAAGAACAAATATTCATGCTCATCACACAAATAAATGCCCCGGCCGGGATTCGAACCCGGCATCTCCAGCTTCGTAGGCAGGGTCACTACCAACTAAGCTAAAGCGGTCGTCGCATCGATTTTAAAGTCATCATTCATATTTTCCGAAATCCTTTCAAAACGTTAAATAAATAATGAGGATATTAACGAGTCATTCCACGCCTATTTTAGAAAAAAACATTCAGCCGATTCCAGTCAGGAAGAACCCAAACTTGTTGTGTTTTGAAATGAATTTTATTTTTTACGACATCATTAGCTGAGATGAAATGGTGTGGTAGGTAGGTATATATTTTGGAATCAGCTCACGGAGCTCTTTCGTTTTATAGTACCACACTCGTTAGGTTTTTGAAGAACATTTGTTTTTTCCGTACTTATATGTCGGACATCTTGACAGTAAGGGACGAATGACAGCTATCCACCTGAGTTCTACTCATCCTTCCTGAAACAAAATTCTTCATAGGTACGCGAACTTCCCTACAGGACAGTAGGCAGGTCCTGGACTACAGGTTTTATTAGAATAGCGAATGTGGCGAAGGTTTTTGAGGGACAGTTGCGGCTCCTCAAACATATTAGTGATAAACCTGAATAAGGTATTTTTAGCTCTCCGAGGTTCCCAAAAAATAATATATTTTCCTGAATTTGGAACTTATGTTACCTAAAAAGTTTAACTACCCCTTATCTCCTTACCTGTCGCTCATATATGTATCTACAAGTGAGATAGAGTGGCAGAATTAGATACCTATACCTAGTTGCAAACCTCTGAAACCAACATATTTACAGCGACACCTGCCGCTCCCGAAACGCGATAGTCCCCCGTATATTAAGGTATTCCAGAGCCGTCCAGTTATTTGATTAGCGCGGATCGAGTTCGTGTTTGCCGGCCCCCGGGCCCACGAGCAAACATTTATGTTTGACATTGTTTTTCCGCTAAATTAATTTATCAACGAGCTGGGATTCTAATCGAATTTCATTGACAGGGATTGAGATATCCTATATCACGTCCATCGTTTGTTTTTCTTGGGTTACTCGTATACCCTGGAATATTGATTTGATTCGATTGCTATTTTCATTATTAGAAGCCAATAAACGTAATTTAGGGCTTGCCAGCTTGGGTCGAGTTTTCCTAAGAGAGCGCTTATGATCCATTCCTTATTATATAGGTAGGTAACCATCTCCTGGACTCGGTCACAAAATAAGTAATTAGGAGAGACTCTCATAAAAAATTTATCGCGGGAGATGACAGATGAACCTTGTGAAGTGAAAGTGGTAGGTACCGTCAAGATAGATACAAACAACCATGTACCATACCTAACTAAACAAAGCGTAACACGTACAGCCCGTGCCAGACGGTTGCCGACAGTCCCCCGGACAGAGCGACTTTGGTCCGCAAAGACCGATTTTCAAAGGAAATCTTGCTGAAAACAACTGTCTACACGGTCCGTGCGGATTAAGACCGCCCGATCCCAGGGCCTGTTTGCGACCGTCTGGCACGGACTTAAAGTTTACTGCACCTAACTACTTATACTTATTGTTAGATTTCTCGCCGTCATCACATTGCGCTTGAATTATTAACTTTATTATTATGAAATAAGATACTTACATGATTTAGATTAATTTTCGAAGGAATTGGCTAATTTCTTTCTTTTCTCGTAGGTGGCTTTAAAACGACAGCAAGCTGCAGAAGACAAGATAGCCCTGCACTTGGCCTCAGTAGAGAGCGGGACGGCTTTAGCGGCGTTGCCTCCAGGTCGGATCTACGGCATGAGAGTCACGGGGCCCTGCCCGAGCCCCGACGAGCCAGACTCCGCGGCAGATGACCACACTGTAAGCACATATTTAATTTCTTAGGAATGGAACATTTATGCTTGAAGTCTTCAGTTTACTTTTGCGAGGCCTTTGCAGCGAGTGGGTCAGCCGGGATATTACTTGTCAACTCCGTTGACGGACCAAGATTTATCATTGCCTCGATTCCTGAACACGACACGCAGGTAGACAATTCGGCGTTGTCGGTTTGTAGTAATTATGTTGTTAAATTCTACTAGTGTTTCGAATTTAGTTTGGTTAGAAGCCTGCATAAGTTATAGGTAAATTTTGCACATTATCACGTCTGGTTTGCCCGTAGCCTATACACATCGATAGCGAGACGAGTGACTCCCTGCCAGATTGCTGCGTGGCTTCCCCCGACTCTGGTGGCAACACTTCAACCTCGCCAAGACCACGGTATTTGCTAGCCTACCGTTTATATCTACGCTGTCCTATATCAAATCAATCTACGCATAATATGAAATACCAACTTCTCATAATTGAAGCCCATTCAGTTTTATCTCACAAACATTGCTAGATCTTCAATTTTTTGTTTTGTTTTGTTAAAACTTACATGACACTACAGCTTATTATATTTAATCCAGGGTCAGTGCAAGCGAAGAGGCTGAAGCAGAGGCATCAGTGAGCACAGCCGGGCTGGAGATGCTGAGCAAACTTTTCCCGGGCAAGAAGCGCTCCGTACTGGAACTCGTGCTGCGACGGTGCAACCACGATCTGCTGCGTGCCGTCGAGCATTGCAATGTGCAGCATGTAAGTGACCGCCAATTTGAACTTTTTAGTGGATTTCATTTCATTTCATTTCATTTCATTTCATTTCATTTCATTTCATTTCATTTTTACAATTGAACATTGAACAAGTGACCGCCATTTTGAATTTATTAGTGTATGGACCGTTTTTTTAAAAATAGGTACAGTCGAGGACATAAATATGTATACATTTTTGGACCTTATTTCAATGGAATAAGGTGAAAAAGTGTATACATATTGGTGCCCTTGACTGTACATGGAGTTTGGAAAGGGTTTTGACGACTCGGGGTAAAAACAAGTGACCGCGATTTAGCACTTTAGTTACAGGATCAATTGAAGACCACTGTTTGCTCTAATGAAATGTTGCATTTAAATTAAGTTTAAGGAGAAGTTCATAATTGTAATTGTAATTATTCAAAATCCATATGTCCGACAGATAAAACTCTAAGATACGGCTGTCATTCGGACTGGGCTAAACCGCAATTAGTTTAGTTATTTAGCTTTAGTTTGTTGTGCTCGTAACTTACAAGAGCATTTCTGCAGGCCCAGAATGACAAGACATTACTGGGAAGTGCTGGAGCGAGCACAAGCTACGAGAGCCCCGTGTCGAGCTCCGAAGAGTCGCGATGGTCGGCTTTCCGGCCAGTGGGCCAGCGCCCGATGCTGCCCGCGCTGGTGATGGGCCGAGTGTGTGGCTCCGAGTGGTTGGTGCCCCTGCCAGCACTGCCAGCGCTCTCGGGGCCGCTAATATTGCCGTTCCAGCATCAGCCGCCGGTTTGCAATCCCTGCGCGCCTGACTGCAGGCAATGTAATCGGCATTAAACCATATGCGTTTTGTGAGGCGGGGCCATAGCTCTTGAGTGGATGATACCATTGCCGCGTTGCTGGCTGCTGCTACAGCTGCAATATCAGGTGCCGGATTGCAACCCATGCGACTGTCTTGGATGAATTTTACGGTCGGTTTAGAACAAGTGTAATCCCTTCATTGTTTAGTTCCTAATATATGTATATTATATCATGCAATTACATTTAGGTACTCGTACGTATAGATATTGCCATCTACGACGACGCGCCATTCACAGCGAATCTCATACCTACTAGTCTAAATCCGTCCGTCTGTCCATCTGTCAACAGGCGGTATTTGAAATTTTCACAGACTATATATTTCTGTTGCCACTATAACAACATATATGATTTTTTTTGCTGTTTTTATAGATAATGAATGGTACGGAACCCTCCCACTGAGCAAGGTAACGTTGTTAAAAGCTTACTGAACGTTACATTTGTGAGGTTGCAAGTTACATTTGAAAGGTTACAACGTTTATGCAACATTCCAGCAAGCTTGCTGCAACCTTGAAAGTACCCACTTTCTAAGGTATTTTTGCAACGTTTCATTTGAAAGTTAAGGTAACTTCGAGAGATAACATAAATGTAAGTTTCACAGTGAGGTTTCATAAAACTTTCAAAAGAACGTTACAGTAACTTTAGAATAAACTGTTATTGTACCATAAGAAAACTAGGTTTCATAATTAACTTGCGGTAAGTTTCATTTTCAACCTTTAGATAACGTTAAGGAAACATTGTCACAAGCTTGAAAGTACCCACTTTGTAAGCAATTTTTGCAACGTTTCATTTGAAAGTTACGGTAACTTTGAGAGATAACATAAATGTAAGTTTCACAGTGAGATTCCATAGAACTTTCAAATGAACATTACAGTAACTTTTGAATGAACTATTATTGTACCATAACAAGACTAGGTTTCAGAATTAACTTGCGGTAAGTTTCATTTTCAACCTTTAGATAACGTTAAGGAAACATTGTCACAAGCTTGAAAGTACCCACTTTGTAAGCAATTTTTGCAACGTTTCATTTGAAAGTTACGGTAACTTTGAGAGATAACGTAAATGTAAGTTTCACAGTGAGATTCCATAAAACTTTCAAAGGAACGTTACAGTAACTTTCATTAGTAAGTGGAAGTACCTTACGCGGTTAACATAGCTGGTAAGTTTGAGATGATTAGTGCAGAACGTTGCACTTGTAAAGTTACTGTAAGTCCCAGGATACTATTGCAGAGACTTGTACTAGTAGCGTTACTAGAAGTTTCAAATGATTATTGTAGGAAGTTGCATCTGTATGTTACTATAAGTTTCAAATGGTAAGTGTAGAAAGTTGCACCTGTTAAGTTACTGTAAGTTTCAGATGATTAGTTCAGAGAGTTGTACCTGTAAAATTACTTTAAGTTTCAGATGGTTATTGCAAAAAGTTGCACCTGTTAAGTTACTGTAAGTTTGATATGATCAGTGCAGAAAGTGGCGCTTGAAAAGTTCCAATAAGTTTAAAATTATCATAGCAGAAAGCTGCACCTGTAAAGTTCCTGCAAGTTTCAGATGATTACTGCTAAAAATTACTGTAACTCTCTTACAAAAAGATAATGAAAGGAACCCGCACAAAATTAATGGGAAAAGTCATTCGGTCGATTACGATGATGATATTTTGAGAAAACAGTAAAGTGGCGACGAAAAAAATACTAGTTAAGCAGATATGACTATTTCAACGTACAAATCACTTAAAACAGTATTTAACATTATGTATGATATTAAGATTATTAAGTATGCATTTCCTTCAAAAATCATCCAATTCGACCGAACGACTTTTTTCTTACATGTTGTGCGAGGTCCTTTAATTATCTTATAGTAAGAAAGTTACAGTAATTTCAGTTACAATTTTATTACAGTAATCATCTGAAACACACAGTTACTTTACAGGCAGGCTTTGCAGCTCACTGCACCGATAATTTGAAACTAATAGTACCTCTTCAGGGGTCACTTTCTACATTTATCGTATCAAAGTTACAGTAGATTTACAAATTCAACTTTCTGCACTAATAATCTCGAACTTACAATAGGTAACTTTATACGAAAGTACGGCTTACAATAAATCAACATACGGCTTACTACACTACTCACATGAAACATTATTAACTCTTATTTCAAAGTAACATTCAGATTATTGAAATAAAAAGAAAAATTGTGAAAATACTCATACTCATACTCATTTATTCATAAAATATAAAAAATTACATGTCATTATTATTATTGAGAACATTGTTACAGATAGTTAAATAAAAAATAGTTAGCAAATAGCAGATAGCAGATAGTTAATAAAATGATCTTTATTCGGCTACGATAATTTTTACAATTTTTTTTTGAGTCTACGCCAATGCGACTTTTACAGTGCAAAACCCAATATTTGTAAGACCTAACACGTCTGTTATTTCACAATTATTATTATTATTTATTTATTAATCATAAGTACAAAAAAGTCTTATATATCTTATATATCGCTCCACAAAACTATTTATAAGTTTGACTATGGCTCTTCATATAAAATCAAGTTTTAACAGAGGGGCTAAGATGATCGCGTATACCGTGATGTTTTATGTGACGTTTTCATACATTTCGGCCATAAAACGTGACGGTATACGCGATCATCTTAGCCCCTCAGATGTACTTATTTTTTTTTATGTCACACCTGGCCATTAAATTACCGCACGCTCCGCGCGCGGGAAATCCCACTTCCTGGCCAGGGGGTGACATAAAATTTTGTACTTAACACGGGCGGTAATAAAGAAAGCCTCAGATCGCATATTTATCGCCCTTGCCTTCGGCTCGGGCGTCAAATACCTGCGATCTGAGACATTCTTTGTTTTACCGCCCTTGTTAAGTAATGTACTATTATTGACATACTGTTCATGACGTAATTTTTTTCGTGAAGTCTATTTACGATTTGTTCCGTGTTTGTTCCAAGGGTTTATTGCACGACCTCAAAATTATTTTTCATTTTCAAATTTGAATGCAGAAAATTTATCTAATAAAGACCCAAATTGACACCTGAATTGACAAATGAATTAATTATGGACATTATGTGTCACATTATCACATACTGTTTGAAATTTTTTTTACAAAGTACAGAAATAAATCCTTTGCATAAGATTTGTGTGTCAAGTAATACAAAAAGGAAAGCCATCTACATAAATATGGCACCTGCGGGGTAATCACGTAACTTTTCGAACGTACGGTAGGCATATTTTAATGTCATTTTTAGTATGGGATTTGACATTTAGATCGTACGTACTACTATTCGAAACAGTTACGTGATTACCCCACTGAAGCTGATTGGACAACATTAACCCGTCAAGAGAATTAAAAAATATCAAATCAGAAATGTCTCACACATGCATATACAGTCAGCAATCTGTGCCCCCGCCAAGTCGAGCAAAAGGGGCGCGGCCGTGTACCCGGTGTACCTACCATCCTTTTATCGAAGCTATTCAGGCTATTTTCAACATCCTGTAATTTTGTCCTAGCTAAAGCTAGAACCCTGAATTTTCAGTAACATGTTGGACATAATATGGGTTTTACATATATTCTCAATAACATTCAATTTGAACATTTATTTTAAGAACTTTTGCCCCTCAAAGTTCCTTAGTTTTGTCACTGACATACTGACAGATCATCAAAAGTCTAAGGTACTTCTATCATACCCACAAGCTCCAAATTTAAAACATAATTCGTTTTTAGCCTACCAATTCCTAGAAAATCAAAAAAATATTACAATTTCAGGCACTTATCAGATATATATAAACTGCATAAGTAAGTTTGTAATCCAATACAAAATACATGCGATTACAAAGTTACTTTTGTAGTTTGAATGTTCGCTACAAGTCGTAAAAGAAAAAAAGAAGGACTGCCTGCAAAAAGAGATGAGATCTTATCAAAAACATTACATGTAAAAAGATGCAAGTCTCGCAACACAGTTCTTCTACAACAAAAAAGTAATGATATGTAATGTTAAACCAAGTCGGTTTTATTTTCAGTCAATAGGTACCGGAGGGGTGTCCACACAACAAAATTTCCACCGACGCATTGGCATTACTTTACTTTTTTTAATATAATTATGTATAGAATGACTTGGCCATCGCACACAACGTTTTACTCATACATTAATACTGCTCAAACTCGCTTAAGCTACTTGTCATTAGCGCTATGTTTAATTCAGAATATTTTGATCAATTATTTGATACAGAGAACAAATCACAAAATCGTCAAATCACGTTTAATTTGATTGTGGTGACTTCCACGTTAAATTCGCGAATCAAAAATAATTTGATTCGTAACAATAGTAATATATTGATCAGCTGACGATTATTCTTTTGCCATTATGTAGCCGTGCGATGGCCAAGCCATTATTATATACATGGTGGAAAAAAATTATGGGCCCTAGAGGGAAACTACCTTAAATCCTTAAGATAGCTCATTTTACTCAAAGAAAACATTCATTTTTTTTAAAAAAGAACCAAAACTGCATTCAAAGATTTTCTTACATTTTCGAAGATTTTCTAAGAAATTTCAACTCAATATTCCATTTTATGGATATCCTGTACGACAGACGAGTGTCAGACCTAATGTTTCTTGGAGAAATATTATATTTTACATTGACTGTAATAATAAAAAAGGGAAAGTTTATTTTTTGAATTTTTATCTGGTTCGATTACCAGGTGAGACAGGCGAATTTTAGATAATCCTTGAATGCAGTTTTAATTATTTTTTTAAATAAAAGAATGTTTCCTTTAAGTAAAACGGGCTAACCTAATGATTTAAGGCAGTTTCGTAAGTCGCCAAATAGTTCAGCACACCATATATTTTTTATGGTGTACCGAACTATTTGACCACTTTGGCTGCTACTTACTATATGACCCTGACTGTACATAGCGGCCCCCATTTTAATATCTATCGTTAAATTTAAATAACCACAATATTTACGAGTGGTGGTAGTGGACACGTTAAAGCCCTCTTCATTAGTTATATTATAATTTGTAGGATGGAGCCGGGAGGATCCGTACGTTTACGCGAATTTCAGTCTTCTTATTTTGATCGTTTGATAC
The DNA here is from genome assembly GCA_951800055.1 of Cenopis cana. NCBI lineage: Eukaryota > Metazoa > Arthropoda > Insecta > Lepidoptera > Tortricidae > Cenopis > Cenopis cana. The sequence goes on along the minus strand of OX637479.1, from coordinate 6,382,995 downwards.
ACTGCACGCATGCTGGAACCACAGAACGATTGCTCTTTCAAACTGTTCATCAGTGGATGTCGGAAAATCTTCTTTTACTGCAGCTAAAAAAATGAAAAAGGAAATTCAGCATAATGTCTAAAAACCGCAAGATCTAAGGCATAATATAGTCAAGGGCAATAAATATAGAAGCACGTTTTCACCATCATTGTCATCTGGTGAAAACTGCCATTTAAAGACGGATGTACAGTACGCGCGACAGCTCAAATGATCGATTTGCCGCGCGCGCAGAACATTGTTATATTAAATAAATGAGTTTTTCGCAAATCACTGTGTCATTTAGATAAATCAGGGTAACATTAAGATACTACTATATACCTACTATATTCTGAAATTATCAAAATAAATTACACGTAATTATAATAAAACCCCCATAGTATAATGGACCATGGGCCAGGCGCAAAAATCGTTAGTAATTTTTCTCTCGCACGAAAACTTGTGGTGTTTAGAAAGTAGTATTATTAACCTTTTGTTTGAGAGTGAAGCATCTGACATAAATGATAGGTCGCTGAAGCCACGCCATCGCATTGTTCAACGGGACGTTCGCTGCTGCTCTGGCCGTAGCCGGGCTGTAGCCGTCCCGACCTGCCACGAGTTTTCCTCTGTTTCTGTAAAATATAAATAATTATAAGATATTTTCTCTTAAAATGAATGCAAATACAAGGATTGTGTCTATAAATTGTTAGTAAGACTGTGTTGTGTTTGTTTTGTTGTTTGTGTGTTTTGTGTTTTACGAAGTTATGAAGGTAAATAAATTGGTATGTTTAAATCTTTTCCAATTTCTATTGACCCAGACTGAATATTATAGCTTTGTCCTCTTTCCAAATGATCATTTTTCTACTCTTACTCTCTAATATATTCGGCTGTCTTGTCCTGTTGTATTTTGAGTGATTGTACTTCATTTTCCAATGCATTAGTCTCATGTTGACTTCTTTCAAATTTATTTTAAAATAAGTAGAAACCAAATATAAATAACCGGTCAAGTGCGAGTCCGACTCGCGCACCGAGGGTTCCGTACACAATTCTTGTATATGTAGTTGTGTACCCGTCCCGACCACATTAATTCAGGAACATTCTTAAAAAACATGACAGCACCATCTATCGGCGCATTGTGTTACTAATTTGCGCGACTGAATAACTTAGTACGTATGTTGGTTTTTCAAGGATAATTCTTTATCACATCAACCGATTTCAATAATTATTTTTTTATTTGAAAGAAGGTATTTTCAACGTAATTTTGTAAATTTAGATATAAAACAAAAATATATACAAAGGTGATTAAATTACAAACTTAGTATAGAAGAGTTTATTGATGCTTAAAAAAAAGAAAAACTAGATAGGGCTATGGCTATATTTTTCCTGTAAAATATACATGCATATTAATGTTGTGTAATAATTTCAATTTTTTTTCTTCGTAAACTTCGGAGATAAGGGGGGGTAATGGTATTTTTTTCACATTTTCCCTCGTAAGTCGAAATTTCCCCAACGAAAAAAAAAATTGTTTTAGAATGTACAAGTCAAGCCCTTTCATATGATACCCCACTTGACATAGTTGCCAGACTTTAAAATTTTGAACCCCCTTTTATCTGTCATTATTCACAGAAAATAAAATAAAATATTTAAAAAACCATCTTCCATGTATTTGGGTTACCCTTATTTATAACTATTCTAAACTTCAAATCGATAGCATAAATAGTTCTTGAGATACTTAGCGATGTGACATCCAGACAGACAGACAGACAAAGTGAGACCATAAGGGTTCCTTTTTTACCTTTTTGGTACGGAACCCTAAAAAGACACATTAAAGCTAGATTGTTTTAAAATAGTGCCAATGATACTACACTGCTTTTTACACAAAAAATGGAACGTGTTGGTATACGGGGTTTAAGCTCGAAACGCAGAGCGCGGCGCTATGCAGGCCGGGGCGGAGGCGGTACTACGGTAAACCGAAAGCGGCCCGGAGTACGTCGCACCAAACAACCGCCCGGTATCCGCGCGGGATTGCGGCGCGGAGGCGGCGTTATATTGCCAATTTTCTCCCTAAAGGCTTGGTCACACTGCGTTGCGCGACGTCCGCGCGACGCGACCGCTGCGCGCCGGAACGTATGCTAACAGATTAGCGACGTCACACAGGTTGCGGGACGGTTTCATACATTTTGGCGCGCAGCGCAGCGTCCCGCTTGCGTCGCGCAAGCGGTGTGACCAAGCCTTTAAGCTTAAGCCACACAGAGAGCGGGAGGGCGGTAGCGGGCGGTAGCGGGACGTTAGCGGGCGGTAGCGGCGCGGGAGTGGGCGGGAGCGCCTACCTATCACACGCCGCTACCGCCCGCTCCCGTCCCGCTCACGTCCCACTACCGCCCGCTCCCGCGCCGCTCCCGCCCTCCCGCTCTCTGTGTGGCTTAAGCTTTAATAACTCATTTTTTATTGCATTACAGTTACCTTTTTCCTGCGTATTATAAAGGCCCGGGTGCGGTTTAACAAGTTTAGTATATTTTTCATTGGTACGCATTGCAACAAATAAAACGTAAACTAAAGTTGTAAAAAAATACAAATCCTGTCACCGCTCGGAGCACGCCTCCGCACCGCCGCTGCCGGTGCGCGCCGGCACATTGACAGGCTGTGTCAACGTCACGGCGCTTTACCGCCCCGCCCCGCCACCGGGACGCGCTCGCCTGTCTGTGCAAGCGGTTCGCCGCCTCCGCGCCGGTACCGGTACCGCGCCGCCACCGCCACGCTTTTTTTCCCGACCGGTTTTCTGTGCGGACCCTTTCATATAAAATTCGAACATTACAACCGGTACCGCCTCCGCACCGCGACGCCCCGCGCCGCTACCGCTGTCAGTGCGTTTCGGGCTTTACCCTCTCCAATCGCTGAGTAACTATGACTACTTACGTGGGCGAACACAAAAAGTATTTAATTAATTAAGTAAATAGATTAAAATATAACTGACCTGGAAAATTCCCGGAAAGAGGGCAAGGTGGATGTGCACAGTGGAAAAAGAGGCGGCATCAGTTGGCCTCGGCTGGGCGGAGCTGGAGGCCGCGCTGGACCGCGAACAATGGAAATCTCTTCTAAGAGCCCCATGTCCCTGATGAGCGATAGCAGGATATCATCATCATCATCATCATCATCATCATCATCATCAAAATAAATAGCGCAAGCATCTAAAAATATTATATAACAGTAAAGGTATCAGTCCGCAGCCGTACGCACGTACCGCCGCACTCCAAATTGAACCGTATATGTATTGGTAAAAAGCTCAATTTGAAATGAGCGGACAAGTGTCGCAACGACACATGCCACTCACTCTAAATTAAGACTTTTAGTATTATGATTACGGTTCAATTTGGAGTGCGGCGGTACATGCAGTTGTCGGCTGCAGAGCTGAGAAGCGACCGGACGACCGGAATATGTATATACCTTGTCGAATCTTCCTGCCGACGATGAGCTTCCAGTTGTCCTGTCCCAACAACAGCATGGGTTTCGCCTCCCTCAGCTTGGCTCTTCGGCGGCGGCGGCGGCGCGCGCGGCAGCGGCGGTAACAGTGCAGGCGCGGGGCGAGCTTCTTTACCAGATTCTCGGTCGTGTATTACCACTTTTGAGTTTTTAAAAACCATCTGAGACATAGAATATAGTGCCTTAAAATCTAAAAAAAATAATATATGTGTTACAATAAGAATCTTGTCTAGTCAAAATCGCAGTCAGTTACATGACCTGATGAATTTCACTCGATAGAAAAAAATCGCGAAGTTACCCCTTTTTTCAATACTACGGCTATATTACGGATATTTAACGTTTTATATTTGTACTCAATTAAAGATCGTAAATAGTATAGACAAATTCGCAGGGTTTGCTTTGATAGAATGATTGGCTTAATGACTATAGCTAAATATTAGAGATGCAACGGATATCCAGTATCCGGCCATTATTTTACTATCCGGCCGAATACCGGATAGTTGCGCACTATCCGGCCGGATACCGGATAGTTGCGCACTATCCGGCCGGATACCGAATAGTGAGTCTGTTTGGTATTTAAGGCTTGGTCACACCGCGTTGCGCGACGTCCGCGCGACGCGACCGCAGCGCGCCGGAACGTATGCTAACAGGTTAGCGACGTCACACTGGCTGCGCGACGCGAGCGGGACGGTTTCATACATTATGGCGCGCAGCGCGGCGTCCCGCTTGCGTCGCGCACGCGGTGTGACCAAGCCTTTAACTTTGAAAAATGGTTAGTCACATTAAACAAAAAAAACTTATCTATTCAGCAAAATAGGCGGGTGCACGTGTACTGCATACGAAATAGTTTCGTACGTACTGACCTAATAAAACTTGTTTCTTGCCTAGAAAACGGCCCGCGCGAACCTACAATACGTAACAGGTTGAAACCTGCACGACGCGCCCGCCGCCAAACTAAAATGTAGGAGCGGCGTGAGCGTCCCCGGCTCCCCGCCCGCGCCCCGTGCCTGCCGCGTCGCGCGCGGCGCGGGAACGTCGAACGTTGCGTACTATTATTACAATATCTGGGCGGCCGAGCTTTGCTCGGCGTTTATCCGGGCATGAGACCTAGCTAGATCGATTGCTCGTGCCCGAAAACCCCCACATACCAAATTTCATCAAAATCGTTAGAGCCGTTTCCGAGATCCCCGAAATAAATATATAAATAAATTAAATATACAAGAATTGCTCGTTTAAAGATATAAGATAAGATAAGATTATTACAAAATTTAATGAGTTCGGATCGTGGTTCGGATAGTCGCGCTAACTAACAAGTGTACAGTCACCAGCATTAATAATATTAATATCTGCCACAGCGGAGCATTCAAAAATATGTTACATGTCCTAACAACCCTAGAAATAGAGTGTGTCAGATACATATAATGATTTGTTGTCAGTAGCTCTAGTATAACTTTTTTCGAAACATTAACTAATTCGAACGCGTTTGCGTTTTGTCTCAAAATGTATGAAAACGCTCTCGCCGAGTTTGAAATACGCGCGTTCATCGGTTAGCAACAAATGTTATACTCGCTGATTTAGTTTCCACTAGTGGCCACCAGTCGCCCTGAGCTCTAGTATAAGTTTTTTTCGAAACATTAACTAATTCGAACGCGTTTGCGTTTTGTCTCAAAATGTATAAAAATGCTCTCACCGAGTTTGAAATACGCGCGTTCATCGGTTAGCAACAAATGTTATACTCGCTGTTTTAGTTTCCACTAGTGATCACCAAGGGCGCTGTTCACGTTTTCATACCACTTTCATACATTTTGAGACAAAACGCAAACGCGTTCGAATTAGTTAATGTTTCGAAAAAACTTATACTACTAGACACACTGTTCACGTGTTCATACCACTTTCATACATTTTGAGACAACACGCAAACGCGTTTAATGTTTCGAAAAAACTTATACTAGAGCTACTGATATTGGTGCTGGTGACTGGCCTAGGGGCCCTACACATTTTAGCACTTTTCGTATCTTTATTTTGTTATAAATCTAGCAATAATTAGGTCTCAGTTTTAGTTTCGGCAAAAATGCTTTCGTAGGTAGTATGTCCGGATTTCCGGCTGTTCTCCTCAACAGGTCGCATTTCTTAACCGATTCTCGTGAAATTTGGTGTGCAGGTACGAAAATTTAAAGAAAGTATATTGTAGAGTCATTATTTGGAAATTAAAAAAAAATAACTTTTTATCAATGACTTTGTATTTTTCTGAGGCCGTTTTGTCCTCTACAGGTCGCATTTCTCAACCGATTCTCGTGAAATTTTGTGAGCAGGTTCTATGACTACATAGAATTTATTCGTCGAGTAAATTTTTGTAAATTTTGAAAAAAAAAAAATTTTTGTTAATGCGATGTTCTCCTCTACAGGTCGCATTTATCAACCGATTTTCGTGAAATTTAGTGATTAGGTTCGGTAACTATATAAAAAAAATTTGTCGAGTCACTTTTTGGAAATTTAAAACAATAACCTTTTAATCAATGATTTTGTATTTTTCTGAGGCCGTTTTTTCCTCTACAGGTCGCATTTCTCAACCGATTCTCGTGAAATTTTGTGAGCAGGTTCTATGACTACATAGAATTTATTTGTCGAGTAAATTTTTGTAAATTTTGTTTTTTTTTTTGTTAGTGGGATGTTCTTACAGGTCGCATTTATCAACCGATTTTCGTGAAATTTTGTGAGCAGGTTTGGTAACAATATACAATTTTTTTATCGAGTCCATTTTGGAAATTTAAAAAATAAACTTTTTATCAATGTTTTCGTATTTTTCTGAGGTTGTTTTTTCTCTACGAGTCGCATTTCTTAGCAAGTGTCAGGATTTTTATAAATGACCCTAACTATTAAAAAAAATCTTTTGACAATACAATTTTAACGTTTACACAGTTTTAATAAATGTAATGATAAATTAGTAAGTAATCAACAAAAATAGTAATATTTCTTCGAAAACAATATAAAATAGTACTTATAGGTAATTTACAGCCAAAGTGGTCTCAATCAATTCGCGAGTCCCCGCATGCCATATTTAATTCCGCGCGCTCGGAACATTTTGAATTTTTTTTTTTCAAAAATAATGTCAATTAAAAAAAAGAACTAATTCAGTGCTAAAACGGCAAAAAAAAGTATAAACAGGTTTATGAACTATCATATTGAATTGTGGAGGTCATAGTTATGGGTTATGAAAAAAGTCCTGCACTTTTTGATGAAAGCAAGCCACTTTGCACAGTGATAGTAGAAACCAAATTAAAATATTTTTTTGAGGCAATCGAAGTTTCGCCCCTTGTTAGAAGAAATATCAGGACTTTTAGGAGGATGTCCGGATTTTTATCAGGACATTTCAATTTTCCATATGGCAACCCTACATACGAAAGGGAATATTTTTAAAATCACGTTTAAAGTTTGTGACACGCAAATTTTGCCATGTATACACTTTTTTTTAAAAACGCCCGGTTGCCCGCGGTCGCTCCCGCCTATGTGTGCGTGAGTCTGTAGTATAGTATCCGTGATGTACTCGCGCGTTACTCGCGCGGCGAGAGACTTCGACGCGCGAGACAGAATATTTCCAAAATCCTGTTTACGCGACGCACGATAGGTTCACAATAGTCTTAAAAGTGTTGCCAGGTCCAATTTGAAAAAAAAACAGTAGCCAGATGTCCTAAAAAACAGGAGATTCGAAAAAAAAACAGTAGTCAAAATTTATTCCATAAAAACCTAAATTCATGTTTCATAGTGATTTCAATCATAATATAATAGTCAGTATTCACTGCCACACTCCACTCACCGATATTTCATAAAAGAAAATCATAACAAAAACTTAATCATTTAACTGATCACACAAGAAATTTATGAATGAAACCAAAAACAACTTGTATGTCGAATCGGTGCAGCTTATATTTCGGCAACCATAACATTAATTAACTTTTAACGCCAGCTGTCTCTTTATTTTTTGTACAGATTCACTATAATTGTATTTAACTCCACGCTTCGCACGCACTACGGATTCAATGCGGAAATTCGCTATTTGACAGTTGTAAAGATAAAATAATTAATGTGTTGGATACAGTAGCTTATAGGTTTACAATACTCATACAATAGGTTTTGTGCTTTAAAATTAATTGAAAACATTTTATTTTTGAAAAATAAATTAAGAGTTTTTTTATCTGTGGATTACAAAAACCGAAACGCGTGTGACGTCACATTTCAAAGTTAAGGTTTAATTCCGCAACAGACCACAACTGCACTTACTGCACGTTATGTTTCTCCGCACTCCAAATTGAACCGTAACGGTATTCGTAAAAAGCTCTATTTAAAATGAGCGGAGAAGTGTCGCAACAGCACAAGTTACTGTACAATTTGGAGTGCGGTGTAACATGCAGTTGCCGTCTGCTGTCGGCTGCGGAAGTAAACCTTTAGTTGTTTATCAAGTGCGACGTCACAGTACTCACAGTCACGTGATCGGCTGTTTTCGCGCGAAATTCAAATTACTTAAAGAAAAAATATTTCTTTTGAAAGAAATTAAGCTCTGGGGGAAAAAGATAATTCTTACAGGTATAAAATAAACCTACGTATAATTCAAAATACAGTTCCGAAAACTGTCAAGTAGCCAATTGTAACGTTTTATCTTGTTGAAGATTAATCTTTTAGTTACAAAATTATATATAGATTCTTATAGCATTTCTAATCAAGTTTAGCTTACGGTTTACACTTTTTCTTAAATTAGTTTATAATTGTTATTATCTTTAGTAGAAGGAACCTAGTCGGCCAGGGGGCCGTAAACTGCCGCAGGCCGCGTAACTGGCATAGTGACCCTTCTAAACGTCCTGAATTCAGGACAGTGTAATACCTGCTTAAAGTAAGTACTTCATTGGGTGGAAAATTTGTATACATTTTAAATAAATCTGTTTATATGGCAACACTGCACTATCTTGAAAATAATAGCAATAGCTGTATGTGATAGCTGTAACAGACGATCGAATATGGTGCGCTCCGCACCGACGGACTGTGCGGTGCGCTCGACACGCCACACAACCGCACCGTGTCATGTGACACATGAACAGACGATCGAATATGGTGCGCACCGCACCGCGACCTTGGTCCGCTCCGACGATATTTGTATGGCAGATCCGTCTACACGGTCGAACTTGGTGCGGACCGCACCAAATCTCTCGCTTGTTCAAGAGGTTTACTAATCAAGTTTTGGGGGCCCCCTGAGCTTGGGGGCCCGGGGCACTGCCCCGCCTAGCCCTTCGGTAGCTATGCCACTGATTGCGATTCCTATAAGCAGGCCGGCGCAACTAGTAAGAAAAAGTGACTTTGTATGGTCTGAGGCTTTAATAAACACAAAACTCGCTCTTAGAAAGAGAGGCGTCAACTCCCCTCCCCTCCGATTCTGTCCGGAATTCCGTGCGCGTCTGTGGCCGGCCTAATACCCGCTTAAATGTGGTGACAGAAATGGCATTCATCGATGACGTTTCGGTATCGGTGACAACACGATGAGGGACAGGCTATACCTATGTCATTGTATCTCGCTCCCACGTGTGCTTACAACTCTTTCACACATTTTTGTATGTGTGTATTGCCGGCTCCAGTCCAGTCTTATTCTTACTTCATTGTTTCAGAAAATATTTTATGTAAGGCCAAGCGCGCACCACGAATTTTAGTCGTGCGATAATTTTGTCGCAGAAATGCAACGTATGATGCACGATATGTAGTTAGGGTACAACTCGGCTAAATTCTGTCAAACGTACGCAAGCAAAACTAGACTTAGAGCTCTGACTGTAAGGTAGATTTTTGCTTGCGTTAATTTGACAGCACTTGGCCTTACAGTTTTGTACGAACTTGAATTTCTACGACAAAATTATTGCACGGCTAAAAATCGTGGTGCGTGCCTGGCTTAAGATTGCTGCAATTTGTCGTCTTAATATTTTCATATTTAAAAGGATGCTGCAAGATTGCGTTTAAAAATTTACAAAATATATACATGCTAAGTTGCAAAAATTACACAGTACATCCTTTACACCTTACGATTACGACATTTAGGTAACATTGGTAACTCTCACTCTCACGCATTCATTAGAGCGAGATAGTTTAACTCCCCTCCCCCAGTTAGCTAGCTAAATATCGTAAGGTGTAAGTGTAAAGGCCGCATAACTTGTATGAACTGTTACGCAACTTTACATCAACATTGCGTAAGTGATGCTTAAAAACATTGAAATTTCGAGTTGTGGTACCATACGTGAATGTTTCTTTAGCAACGTTTGTTTAACGGCAGTATTGTAAGTTGCAGGAACTTTATCTTTATAACTTTCAATACGTTCCCATTGAAAGCTTTAATTAACTTAACAGAAATAACGTGACAAAACTAACCTTGACGCAATGTTGCCTTTTAATGTTTCAATAACTATTTCTTGCTAGGTTACTACAACATTTCTCTTGTAATTTTAAATTTATAACGTTGCTGTAAGATTGCCTTTAAAAGTTTCAAAATATTACCAATGCAAAGTTACAACAATGTTACTAAAATAAGTTACAGTAATTTTCATGTGGCACATTCAGGCAACATTTATTGTGTTACGTTTTATTTGCAATGTTGCTGAAACTTACGGGGATATTGCATATGCCACTTTCCAAAACCGCAAAAATGTAACTTGTGGCAACTTGTCATCTTAATGTTTTATATTAAAGGTTGCTGCAAGGTTGCGTTCAAAAATTGTATAATATTAAGCATGCAAAGTTGCAACAATAATACACAAGTAACTTGTATGAAAATTTGTTACGCAACATTACATCAACATTGCGTAAGTGATGTTTAAAAACGTTGAAATTTTAAGTTGTGGTACCTTACTTGAATGTTTCTTTAGCAACGTTTGTTTAACGGCAGTATTGTAAGTTGTAGGAACTTTATCTTTATAACTTTCAATACGTTTCCATTGAAAGCTTTAATTAACTTAACAGAAATAACGTGACAAAACTAACCTTGACGCAATGTTGCCTTTTAATGTTTCAATAACTATTTCTTGCTAGGTTACTGCAACATTTCTCTTGTAATTTTTTATTTATAACGTTGCTGTAAGATTGCCTTTGAAAGTTTCAAAATATTACGGATGCAAAGTAACAACAATGTTACAAAAATAAGTTATAGTAACTTTCATGTGGCACATTCAGGCAACATTTATAGTGTTACGTTTTATTTGCAACGTTGCTGTAAGTTACGGGGATATTGCATATGCCACATTCCAAAACCGTAAGAATGTAACTTGCGGCAATTTGCTTGAAAGTTGCGCTGGGAACGTTGATAATATGAGCTATATCAACGTTGTAGAAACGTTTCTGCAAGGTTCTTGCTCAGTGGGCTTCGTGCGCGAGTCCGACTCGCACTTGGCCGGTTTTTTTTATATTTATGCGTATAAAATCTTGCGTATAGTTTTCCGAGTATTTTCGTCTTTTCTTTAAATATTATTAAAAGTAAAAAATTATTAATTTTTACCTTTGTGTGTGTGGAGGGGCGTGCCTTCGTAGATGTTGCTATATTATAATATACTAGATATCTATTCTAAGGAGTACTTTATTATTTGATGAAATCGAACGTAACTAGGTATTTAGTAGGTACTTGTGTTTTGTGATTATTTTTATTGCCAAAGAAAGTTGCCAAATATTCGTTACTATAATTAAGTCGCTATGAATAAGTTCGTACCTATCTGTATTTAATATCTACTGCATAACGTTATACATTAGAAAATTAATTAAACGTACTTAGATGTAATATGTAGTTGTATTTTTTTACATCCCTACTATCACGTTCATGAACTAATTTATTTTCTCATAACTGTAACATAAAGGCACTCTTCTTCGGTAGGGTAATTTAGAGGTTTAATTCGTTTTAAACCACCATTCAACCACATAAGATTTTAAAACCTAATAATACAACCGGATGGCAGAAAACGACATATGGGTATTTCTTTAGAACCTAGATCATACATAGATGATGAGTTGATGACAAACTAAACTAAACATTACCGTTTTGTTACTCCAACTCACAAAAATACCCTATACCAACTTCGGAATGTCGCCCTAGTTTTTTGGTCCTTCGCACCGGATATACTGACTGCTTTATGACACCAGCGCCCATCATGATTCTCAAAATATTACTGGTATAAACCAAAAATGCAGTTAAGACTACCGAATCGTATTATGCTAATTACATTTGCAGTGTAAACAGCTAATAAATACAAGTTAGTAGTGCAAACGCAGCCCCCCAGTGCCGGCGGGCGTGCGGACAGTTACAAATCCGTGACAATAATCCAAATGAAGACAGAATACTGATCCCCTTCCGAACACATCCCTGAGTCCCTGATAGTAAGAAAACACACGTTTATCACAGATTGTTTAAAGCTTAAAACGTGAGGATTCGTTTATGGTGAGACCTAAGACCTGCGTTCAGCGCATACAATTTTGACCCGTTGAATAATTTAATATTACTTTGAAAAATTTCGCAGTTAAATATATCTTTTCATTATGCGATTGTCACATTGGTTGGTTTCTGGCATAGGTATCTTGTTTTTGAGATAGGTTACTGTCTGTACAATACTTATTGTTTAAGATCTGTACACAAACTATGGATGCAATAAATGACGACTTTACCTATGACAAAACAACAACAAATACTCTTTATGTCACACCTGGCCATAAAGTGGCCATTATCGCACGCTCCGCGCGCGAAAAAACCCACTTCCTGGCCAGGGGGTTACATAAAATTTTGTACTTACCACGGGCGATAATAAAGAAAGCCTCAGATCGCATATTTATCGCCCTTGCCTTCGGCTCGGGCGTAAAATACCTGCGATCTGAGGCATTCTTTGTTTTATCGCCCTTGGTAAGTAATCTACTATTATTGCACACCTCACATAAACACACATACAAAAGAAAAACAAAGAAACAGGGATACAAGTAATAAGGTAAGGTAAGTAGGCGTAATATAAGTATGACCTTAGTCATACTTATATTATTCAAGGTCAAGTACCTGGGTTGACGATTGAGGGATAGGGGTTGCGATTGCGATCCTTGATCCGTTCCGGATCGTATCTTGTGCAGCGGCTTTCCCTGGAAATTCAGCGTGGTAACGCTGCCAGTTTCATGGGGACATTTGGGCCGGCTACGATCCGGGACAGTCCTTTTGACTGAGTTGACGGTTGACGGAGCCTGTTGCGGATATCATCAATCATCATTGATGTGTAAGTGACGAAGCCTGTTGCAGATATCATTATTGATGTGTAAGTGACGAAGCCTGTTGTAGATATCATCATTGATGTGTAAGTGACGAAGCCTGTTGCAGATATCATCATTGATGTGTAAGTGACGAAGCCTGTTGCAGATATCATCATTGATGTGTAAGTGACGAAGCCTGTTACAGATATCATCATTGATGTGTAAGTGACGAAGCCTGTTGCAGATATCATCATTGATGTGTAAGTGACGAAGCCTGTTGCAGATATCATCATTGATGTGTAAGTGACGAAGCCTGTTGCAGATATCATCATTGATGTGTAAGTGACGAAGCCTGTTGCAGATATCATCATTGATGTGTAAGTGACGAAGCCTGTTGCAGATATCATCATTGATGTGTAAGTGACGAAGCCTGTTGCAGATATCATCATTGATGTGTAAGTGACGAAGCCTGTTACAGATATCATCATTGATGTGTAAGTGACGAAGCCTGTTGCAGATATCATCATTGATGTGTAAGTGACGAAGCCTGTTGCAGATATCATCATTGATGTGTAAGTGACGAAGCCTGTTGCAGATATCATCATTGATGTGTAAGTGACGAAGCCTGTTGCAGATATCATCATTGATGTGTAAGTGACGAAGCCTGTTGCAGATATCATCATTGATGTGTAAGTGACGAAGCCTGTTACAGATATCATCATTGATGTGTAAGTGACGAAGCCTGTTGCAGATATCATCATTGATGTGTAAGTGACGAAGCCTGTTGCAGATATCATCATTGATGTGTAAGTGACGAAGCCTGTTGCAGATATCATCATTGATGTGTAAGTGACGAAGCCTGTTGCAGATATCATCATTGATGTGTAAGTGACGAAGCCTGTTGCAGATATCATCATTGATGTGTAAGTGACGAAGCCTGTTGTAGATATCATCATTGATGTGTAAGTGACGAAGCCTGTTGCAGATATCATCATTGATGTGTAAGTGACGAAGCCTGTTGCAGATATCATCATTGATGTGTAAGTGACGAAGCCTGTTACAGATATCATCATTGATGTGTAAGTGACGAAGCCTGTTACAGATATCATCATTGATGTGTAAGTGACGAAGCCTGTTGCAGATATCATCATTGATGTGTAAGTGACGAAGCCTGTTGCAGATATCATCATTGATGTGTAAGTGACGAAGCCTGTTACAGATATCATCATTGATGTGTAAGTGACGAAGCCTGTTGCAGATATCATCATTGATGTGTAAGTGACGAAGCCTGTTGCAGATATCATCATTGATGTGTAAGTGACGAAGCCTGTTGCAGATATCATCATTGATGTGTAAGTGACGAAGCCTGTTGCAGATATCATCATTGATGTGTAAGTGACGAAGCCTGTTGCAGATATCATCATTGATGTGTAAGTGACGAAGCCTGTTGCAGATATCATCATTGATGTGTAAGTGACGAAGCCTGTTGCAGATATCATCATTGATGTGTAAGTGACGAAGCCTGTTGCAGATATCATCATTGATGTGTAAGTGACGAAGCCTGTTACAGATATCATCATTGATGTGTAAGTGACGAAGCCTGTTACAGATATCATTATTGATGTGTAAGTGACGAAGCCTGTTACAGATATCATTATTGATGTGTAAGTGACGAAGCCTGTTGCAGATATCATCATTGATGTGTAAGTGACGAAGCCTGTTGCAGATATCATCATTGATGTGTAAGTGACGAAGCCTGTTACAGATATCATCATTGATGTGTAAGTGACGAAGCCTGTTGCAGATATCATCATTGATGTGTAAGTGACGAAGCCTGTTGCAGATATCATCATTGATGTGTAAGTGACGAAGCCTGTTGCAGATATCATCATTGATGTGTAAGTGACGAAGCCTGTTGCAGATATCATCATTGATGTGTAAGTGACGAAGCCTGTTGCAGATATCATCATTGATGTGTAAGTGACGAAGCCTGTTGCAGATATCATCATTGATGTGTAAGTGACGAAGCCTGTTGCAGATATCATCATTGATGTGTAAGTGACGAAGCCTGTTACAGATATCATCATTGATGTGTAAGTGACGAAGCCTGTTACAGATATCATCATTGATGTGTAAGTGACGAAGCCTGTTGCAGATATCATCATTGATGTGTAAGTGACGAAGCCTGTTGCAGATATCATCATTGATGTGTAAGTGACGAAGCCTGTTACAGATATCATCATTGATGTGTAAGTGACGAAGCCTGTTGCAGATATCATCATTGATGTGTAAGTGACGAAGCCTGTTGCAGATATCATCATTGATGTGTAAGTGACGAAGCCTGTTGCAGATATCATCATTGATGTGTAAGTGACGAAGCCTGTTGCAGATATCATCATTGATGTGTAAGTGACGAAGCCTGTTACAGATATCATCATTGATGTGTAAGTGACGAAGCCTGTTACAGATATCATCATTGATGTGTAAGTGACGAAGCCTGTTGCAGATATCATCATTGATGTGTAAGTGACGAAGCCTGTTGCAGATATCATCATTGATGTGTAAGTGACGAAGCCTGTTGCAGATATCATCATTGATGTGTAAGTGACGAAGCCTGTTGCAGATATCATCATTGATGTGTAAGTGACGAAGCCTGTTGCAGATATCATCATTGATGTGTAAGTGACGAAGCCTGTTGCAGATATCATCATTGATGTGTAAGTGACGAAGCCTGTTGCAGATATCATCATTGATGTGTAAGTGACGAAGCCTGTTGCAGATATCATCATTGATGTGTAAGTGACGAAGCCTGTTGCAGATATCATCATTGATGTGTAAGTGACGAAGCCTGTTGCAGATATCATCATTGATGTGTAAGTGACGAAGCCTGTTGCAGATATCATCATTGATGTGTAAGTGACGAAGCCTGTTGCAGATATCATCATTGATGTGTAAGTGACGAAGCCTGTTGCAGATATCATCATTGATGTGTAAGTGACGAAGCCTGTTGCAGATATCATCATTGATGTGTAAGTGACGAAGCCTGTTACAGATATCATCATTGATGTGTAAGTGACGAAGCCTGTTACAGATATCATTATTGATGTGTAAGTGACGAAGCCTGTTACAGATATCATTATTGATGTGTAAGTGACGAAGCCTGTTGCAGATATCATCATTGATGTGTAAGTGACGAAGCCTGTTGCAGATATCATCATTGATGTGTAAGTGACGAAGCCTGTTACAGATATCATCATTGATGTGTAAGTGACGAAGCCTGTTGCAGATATCATCATTGATGTGTAAGTGACGAAGCCTGTTGCAGATATCATCATTGATGTGTAAGTGACGAAGCCTGTTGCAGATATCATCATTGATGTGTAAGTGACGAAGCCTGTTACAGATATCATCATTGATGTGTAAGTGACGAAGCCTGTTACAGATATCATCATTGATGTGTAAGTGACGAAGCCTGTTGCAGATATCATCATTGATGTGTAAGTGACGAAGCCTGTTGCAGATATCATCATTGATGTGTAAGTGACGAAGCCTGTTGCAGATATCATCATTGATGTGTAAGTGACGAAGCCTGTTGCAGATATCATCATTGATGTGTAAGTGACGAAGCCTGTTGCAGATATCATCATTGATGTGTAAGTGACGAAGCCTGTTGCAGATATCATCATTGATGTGTAAGTGACGAAGCCTGTTACAGATATCATCATTGATGTGTAAGTGACGAAGCCTGTTGCAGATATCATCATTGATGTGTAAGTGACGAAGCCTGTTGCAGATATCATCATTGATGTGTAAGTGACGAAGCCTGTTGCAGATATCATCATTGATGTGTAAGTGACGAAGCCTGTTGCAGATATCATCATTGATGTGTAAGTGACGAAGCCTGTTACAGATATCATCATTGATGTGTAAGTGACGAAGCCTGTTACAGATATCATCATTGATGTGTAAGTGACGAAGCCTGTTGCAGATATCATCATTGATGTGTAAGTGACGAAGCCTGTTGCAGATATCATCATTGATGTGTAAGTGACGAAGCCTGTTGCAGATATCATCATTGATGTGTAAGTGACGAAGCCTGTTACAGATATCATCATTGATGTGTAAGTGACGAAGCCTGTTGCAGATATCATCATTGATGTGTAAGTGACGAAGCCTGTTGCAGATATCATCATTGATGTGTAAGTGACGAAGCCTGTTACAGATATCATCATTGATGTGTAAGTGACGAAGCCTGTTGCAGATATCATCATTGATGTGTAAGTGACGAAGCCTGTTGCAGATATCATCATTGATGTGTAAGTGACGAAGCCTGTTGCAGATATCATCATTGATGTGTAAGTGACGAAGCCTGTTGCAGATATCATCATTGATGTGTAAGTGACGAAGCCTGTTGCAGATATCATCATTGATGTGTAAGTGACGAAGCCTGTTACAGATATCATCATTGATGTGTAAGTGACGAAGCCTGTTGCAGATATCATCATTGATGTGTAAGTGACGAAGCATGTCATGTTGTTGATTTGCTGTTGTGCCCCCTTGACAAAGCCAGTGTTGCGGACTATGATTAATGTGTGGTTTACTTACGATTTTTTCAAATTGAATATATATGTGATTTATTTTTTAGTATTATTTGATTAGTTTGATTAAGACCACGATTCCCGGGCTCCTGATTTTTTAAACTAAAAATAACTTAGTAAATTAACAATACTTACCTATAACTTTATTTTACTAAACGGTTAAAACTCACGTATTAATTGGTCAAATACTTACCTATTTTCTTTTTATATCGAACGATGATCGTAATAACCTACTGCTAAGCTATTCACGTTAGTTTTTTATGAAAGTTTAAACAAAGATCAATGTCTATCGACTTTAGCATTCAATTTACATAATTCGTTTGCTTGCCCAGCGTTACATTGTCTACTCGTTTGAAGTCAAGAAAGATAATTGGATATTACTTGTTTACCTTAGAAAAATGTGGGTCTTTTGTTTGGTTATTATTTTGTTGATGATAGCTTGTGACATTAACTATTTCATACGTGCGTACATTACCGTGATAAGTAGTAGATTATTTAACAGCAAAATCAGTATTAAAGACACCTCCACTGTTTATGGTGAGTATGTTTCAACCTAATAAGTTTTTAGAAGAATTCAATATTGCCTTTGTCGTTCTGTCGATTAATAAATATGCCTTGTTCATTCTCTATATTAGATGTAAGATGCGACAAAATAGGCAAATAAGAAGCCGGAAATACTTGGCTTTTCCTATTCTTCATGAGCCGTAGTAAAAGAACTGGACTGGCTGGAAATTAGGCAAGCCGGTGGGGAATCGAGCTGTATGGACGCTCCGCCACTGATACTTATAGGTATAGTACCTCACGAGTGCGGGTTGCCCATAGTAGTGACACGAAGACATAGACAACGTGAACTCATAGCTCCTGTCAGCCACAGGAGCTATGAGTAGGAATAGGTAGGTCACCTACTATATTAAAGGGTTTCTCAAGTGTTAGATTCACCTAATGCGACAGTATTTCTCAATAAGTTTATTTATAACGGGGACCCGGAATACTTAGTTTGATCATCACAAATTTTTCCTTAAGGGCAAGGATATTTTTAATTGACGCCGGAATTTGATCCAATGCATACCTACCAAAATACCAATCTCGATTTTCACTAAAATCAGCGATTTCGCCAACCTTGATCTCAGAATTAAAGTAGTTTATGTATCTTCCGGACCGGAAGGCGCAGCGTGGGTAGACTACCCCACAAAGTTGGACTGAGTGGCTGGAGTCCGCTGGATGCGGGTGGCGCAGTACCGGTCATTGTGGCACTCATTGGGGGAGGCCTAAGTCCAGCAGTGGACGTCTTTCGGCTGATATGATGATGATGATGTATCTTCCTTTTCCTCTTTTACTCTCCCTAGGTATTTGTACCCTGCAAGACTGTGACATCGGCTTCACCGGTATCCGCCTGGCTAGGCTAGTGCGCGACCTGGATTTTGCTCGTTACCAGTTCTACGACCGCACGGGCATCTACCAGCGAAGCAAACAGCTGCATATCAAGTCGCTGCAAGGGTGCACCCTTACGCTTACCTCGGAAACGATACCGTTGTTCAAAATATATAGGATAGACACGAAAGTAAGTAAATTGGGCAAGTCAGTAATCATAAAAGATGATTCCAATATTGGTGATCAATAAGTAAATGTTCTTTATGGAAGATGGTATAATAAATAACACTTAGGGCAATAACATAGAGCACTCAGGACAATAACATGGAGCGCTCGTGGCCCAGCGGCGCCTGCGTGCCGCAAGCGGTACGCAAGGTTAAGCAATGTCGGGCGGGGTCAGTACATGGATGGGCGCTCCCGTGCTTTGGAAGGCACGTTAAGCCGTTGATGCCGGCTGCTGTCTATGACAGCAGTCGTTAAGCCAAGTTGGAGGCCTTCGCGCGGCTTGAGAACTTCTAACAGTCAAGTTGCTTGCTCACTCACCAAAGGGGAGTCGAAGTTGCACCACGTACGTAGGGAAAGTACCCACCGCGGTGGTTTTAAATTAAACGTGCAACTAAAACTGGCAACCGTACTGTCTTCTCGAAGATCTCACGGTTCGAAATAAATGCCATACGATAAATAAATAGTGCCAATTACCAATTAATTGCCGTTGCGATCCACCATAAAATAGGAGGATGTTTTTTTGTGGAAATTGAATATAGATGACAATTTTATAGGTAAACGATATTCACTTAATATTACCCGCTGCAATAATTCTCTTCTCATAGTTCGATAGGGAAATACATACTCATACCTACAAACAACGATGGTTGTTTTCCTTCTCATGTAGTGTCAATTTGACCAAAAAACTTAGAGATCTTCAGATTAGTCCATATAACATTTTGAAGTTTAATCTCAGGTTCCAGGTTCAGGTTCTCAGGTTACCTTCCTGTTTGGTCGAATTCAGGCTAAGAAGAGACTTACAAGCATCGTTAAAATCTATTTTTTTTCCAGCTTGTGTACTGGGACGAACGTTCCCTATTCTTCGAACA